>OZ018324.1:43213235-44422026 GCA_963969495.1 Ceratothoa steindachneri | reverse complement strand
AAGTTTTTATTTGAATACGGTTTGATTTACTGGTGTTATTTAAATAGGGTGTTGTAAATGGATGTAACTGTTGAACGTTGTAAGTAGTTAAATCAAACGGCGGTATGATAATGATGTACGTATACTGAGTAAGTATGAGTGTAGTGGATATACTTTCAAGAAATTGAAACTAGTTTGTGTTATTTAAAAGAAATATGGTGTTAAGATGTAATGTAGCTTGTGTCACATGGGTAAAATGTTGTTTCACTAAAAGAGGTAAGATATACGGTATAGTGTTTGCGGTAGATTTGAGTGAGAAACGTCACTGGAAATGGGTTACTGGGTATAGTGTCTCTTGTCCGAATATGGCTATCAGTATGTACAACTTCCCGTCAGTTGTGAAATAATAATTTATAGAGGTGGTTGTTTGTCTGACTTATATTTGTACCGACATAATGGTGACCATAATGAGTCATTGATTTCCTTAGCTAAAGTATGGATGTTCTCAATAAAGTTTTCACGCTGGGTCTCAATAATCTAAGTGGAGCTAAAGTTTTTAAAAACATTCGCAAGGCCTTAGGTCTATTAGCAAAGATCTAGAAGAGGGAGGTTTGTGTAATCTAATTAAGTAAAAGAATTTGTATAATTCTTTCAAGAAAAGCGACATAGATGAAATAGCCATACATAAAAAAGTAGTTGGTGAAGCCAAATATAAAAATTAAGGTTTAAATCTTGGTATATATAGAATAATTCATCTATTAAAGATAATAGACAAATAGTAAATATGAATTTAGGAGACAGTTTTTGCCAAATTAATTGAATTAAACTCTAAGAAGGCAGAAAATAAAGATTTACAAACAGAGATTAAAAAAATCGACAAACACGTATTTTTATGTAATGAGGATAGAAAATATCATAATAAGTAAACAAGAAAAATGGGTTCGAAGAGAACGTACGCTTTGAACTGGGAAATCCAATAATATAAATATTAAAAGAAAGAATGCTAAACTCAAATTTAAGAAAATCGTACGAATGCATCATGCTCGCTAAAATGCTGAGTAGAGCAAAATATGTATTAGCAGGTAATGACAAACTCACTTTTAGTGTGGAACAGCAGACAAAATGAAACGGTAGGAATATAAATATTTCGAAAATGATTAAGAGTTTATATCGAAGCAATAAGAAAAGATGTTTTATTTTACGGGTGGAAAATGAATAAATGCTAAATGACATGAAAGTAAGGCAAGTATGTACCATGTCTTCACATTTTCTTTTTTATTTATGGATCGATTAACCACTAAAAGGATTGAAGCGTATCAGAGGAGGAATGGGAATAGGTGATATAAATAACGGCTGTCTAAAAATTGCAGATAATGGGATTATAATAAACGACAATACGAGATCTCCAAGAATAGATTGATGTCATGGCAGATTATTGCAATGAACCAAACATCAAAATTATTCAGAGTAAATCCAAGGTATAAGCAATGGATGGGTCTTAGGAAAAGAGGCATCAGCATTGCAACATATTAATGTGTTTGAATTGTCGCAGGAGTAGTATGACGGTGCCGCCATTTCAATAAAGAAAGGGATTAAATCCAAGCAAATAAGAAATTTAGAAGAATCCTATCTCGCGATTGAGGTCGAACTCGACATAGGAAATATGGTCATTGCTACCGGATATCAACCACCAAGAAGAGTCGTGTTACCAATTCACACTCTCTCTGGCCTATTTGGCAGAAGAGCCCTCACTATATTAATAGGAGATCTGAACGCCAGATGCCGAGGATCCGGTTACAGGACCTTCAACGGTTTAGGAAAAAGTGTAGACTTTATGCTGGACAGAAATATTGCTCAGCGAAAATGATCTGACTTTACCACCTTTGTCAGAAGAGGAAGTGCAACAAAACCAAACACCTATCTGCCTAATCGTCAGCTACCATTCAATTAATACATGGAACTAGTCCAGGTACCATGTAGTAACCATGTATCGATCCTATTTACTATCCAAAATGTACCTTATACAAATTCAAGGTGTAGTCAGAAAGAACTACAGAAGAGCAGACTACTCATGGTACTCGCGCCTTCTTTGGGCCTATGTTCAGCCGAACTTGGACGAGGCAATTCTCGAAGAGATTGACGAGGCACTCAATGACCTCAATAACCATCTCATCAACGCAGATAGGGCTTGTATCCCTAAATCCGAGTATAGGACCATCTTTGCTTACAGATGGACCAAATACATGAAAGATTTATACCGTGAGCAGAAATTATTGCATGAAATCAACATCATGAATGCATCATTTGCTTCAGTACAACGAAGTAAAGAAATCAAAGAACTCAACCAGTTGATCCTAGAACGACAATGGAGACGCTGGGATGATGCGATCGATAGCCTCCATCACGAACCAACTCCCAAAGAGATTTGCAATAAGATCAGACGTTCCAAAGGATCGACTAGAGAGAAGAAAATCGAACTACTAAAAGAAGATGGGAAGATGGAAACAGAGGAAGGAAGAATTGCAGAGCTATTCCGAAGTTAATGGGAAAATTCTTCAGTATAACTGAAGAGGAAAACGAAGATTATGACCTAGAGTTTGAAAGAAATATCATAGACGAGCTTCACAACCAAATAAAAAAGACGCACCCTTATTACCAGGTAGATAAACAGCGCGACGGAGACGCCGAAATTACCGGAGAAGAACTACTCTCCGCGCTCCCCTCATTCCATCAAACAGCCCTAGTACAATCGTAGTTACAAAGTTAAACTTTGAAAAGGCACCAGTTAATGCTATCGAAAGGATGAGAAGGATATTTAATAACTGTCTGAACACGGGATACTTTCCATATGATTATAAAACAGCCAAGATGATTTTCTTGCACAAGCACGGAAAGGACCCAATGTTGAAAGAGAGTTATCGACCAATTTCACTTCTATAATTTTGCGGGAAACTCTTCGAAAAGATCCTCAACTGAAGACTGGTGTCTCACCTGGAGGAGAACTCCCTCTTCAGCCCATATTAATTTGTGTTGATAGAAAAGCGAACTACGGAGATGGCGATTAATGTCATGAAAGAAAAGCTAGCACAAGCAAAACGGGAAGAAGTTACGTGGACATTGTTTGTCAGGATGTATCAAAGGCGTTTGATAGGGTGTGGAAACGGGGAATGCAGTACAAGATCTTTTGACTGGGCATAAGTGAAAACTTAGAAAGAAGTCTCTGTAACTATGTCATGGAAAGAGCGGCATATATCAATTTATGGTGCACTGACGGATCAAAGTTTCTACTCGCTGTGGGCCTTGCATAGAGGGGAGGGTGCCTATCCCCCACTCTCTACCTTATTTACACCACTGATGTCCCAGCCCCTGTGAACGCCACTTGCCTCAACATTCAATTCGCCGATGATTTCACCCAGATAATCACTTGTTCATGGTGGAATCCACCTTGGCAAGCTCGTATGACAGCAGCAGAAATTGAGCACCTTAACACCTACGAGGCCTGGAGGAAAATACGCACAAACTAAGAAGAGTTCAAAGCAGTCCCTTGAGGTAGGAGACTACTATACGATTTGAGAATGGGGATAGACGCTATCCCTACACCACGGAGCGCAATGACTCGGAATAAAGGTTAGTTCAACTGATTACACAAATCACGTCGCAGAATGAATCACCAAGGCCACAGCTGCAGTCAGAAGTCTATACGTGTTCAGAAATCGCTGTGAAAGCAATAAATAAAATATCTAAAAGCCAATTCTAAGATCGATGCTGCTATACGCAGCTTCCACCCTCTCGTGTGTCTCGAAGACGCAAAGGAGGAAACTACAAGTGGTGCAGAACAAATATGTTTACTTAATTACAGGTACACTCAGGCGAGAAAGAAGACTCCAGGAGAAGCTGCACCGGCAGGTGTGGTTAAGTTCTCTTTAACCCTGTCACAGAAGAACGAACAAAGAATATGCAGGAATTGGTTAATTGAGAATTGAACGTTGATATCGTCCAAATGATTAACCAGAACAGAACAGGTATAAGTAGCGCCAGACGTCCGAGCTCCGCTGGGCTTTTAGCCGGCGGAGCAGAAGTGCCGTTCTACGCATGAGAATACAAATGTTTTTACCTAAACCATTGACAAATAAAACCGATTAAGAAAAGAAAACCTAATTACGAAACCTCACCAATTTCTACAAGAATTCACCGAATATCGACAGCAGGTTCACCGATGAACACCCAACTATAACAAAGAAGACATAAAAAAGACACGATTTACACTCACTATAAGATATACAAAAAAAAACAAAGACACTAAGTATAATATTAAAATGATTAAACTAATTTATTACTACAGCAGCGAATGCCCATAACATATCCCAAAGCCAACAAAGGAATCATATAACAAGAAAGTATTTTAAAGCGATAGGACTGATCCCCAGACACTGAGCAGCTCTTTGCACCCTACCACACTTCTTTCTCTTTACACCACTTTTCTCTTTTCAGCTATCTCTACCTACACCCTTTCTTTGACCCCTACCCACACCTACCCACTTACATCATTTACAATTCACAATCAGAAGATTTGAGATCATCGAATCTACGGACTCATGGATCAAAAATTATAAAGGGATCTTTTGGAAGTATTTAACTTAACATGTTTTAAATATTTAATTGTAATAGTGCAATAAGAAAACAAAGGGGAGGCGTTAATTTTTAAATAAAAAAGGAGTACTTGCAAAACTGAAAGATATCAATATAAATATTATTTCTGAGAGCTTAGTTATCAAATGAATGGTAATTTCAATAAAATCAATTTGTCTTTGTCGTTTTGCTATTAAATCCAGCTTAATGAGTACAATATATTCTTTTTGAAAGTCCTTTTACCTCATATTTTATAAAAGGGGATTTCTCAAATAAAAAGACCCCCAATGCCAAGAATCGCCATGGGACAACGTTCACAATGAAATTCGTTTGATCCAAATATTCCTAAAAAATTTCACAACGGCTCTTATCTTATTCCTCTTAAACTTAAATCTTTCTCAATTTGATCTCTTTTACACCTACTTGAAACTCTTAAATTAAGATGAACTTTGAAACTTCTAGAAAGTTCATTAAATATATAATGCTATTCAGCGCTCATTTTTTACTATAAAACAGAAATTGTGCGTTATATACCTATAGCTTCTAATAGATCATATCAGGTGACATGACTAAATTATGAGGTTATAGTTAATAATGGAACGTAACAGATTGTATAAAAGTTCGCCAATAAGCACTACTGTCAAGAAACAAAACCAATACCTCTATTATTCGTCGCCTTGTCGTTGCTAGAAAATCGGCCTATAAGATTTAGGAATGTGTAATTAATTATAAGTTAATTAGAAAATACATTAATCATTATTATAAAGCCTAGGTGTATTTAAGTAAATGATAAAGGCTTTAGGTGTGTAAATCTCGATCAGTTTAAAATTTTTAAAACAACACAATACAACTTTCCATGTTGAAAAATAGGGTCTCGATGCCTAGACAATTTTCACTTAAAACAAAAGATATTATTCTTTCCTTATATAAAGCGCTTGAAAACTGCATTGGGAGCATGCGATTCATTTCTGATAACTATATATACGACATAATAATGTAATATGGAAACGCGTCCGCTTCCATCAGCGAATTAAATTCCTGATCTAATATAAAGTTCGAACGAAGACAGACCTTGGTATATAAATTTAATTTTCACTGTTAGATCAGAATCTACGTGGTTAACTTATTGAATTATATCACATTTCAAACGGTTCGGTAATGTTAGGACTAAATATTTTAGGGAGTAAACAAAAGATCCAACTCTGAAAAATTTATTTTCTTCCGTAGGATAACTTGCTTTGAATGTCATTCAAAGTAATCCTGAATTTTTTTTCAAATAAGATTTTTCAATTTTTCGTTTAAAGTTAATTTTACCTAAATAGATTTTATGACACTAGTACTTTAACCATCACCAGTCTACTCCTATCTCAGTAGTAGAACTAACCTCTAGTGAATCTTGTGGTTTTTGTCTCTTGACTGTTCGTTATAAACGATTGTAATCTCAATAAACTTTGGAAACAAGAACATTGAAACAAAATTTAACATTAGAATACGTAAAGACAAGAAAATAATTTAATATAAGATAAAGATACAAGTGACGTTAAAGAAATTCTATAAGTTTAATATATATCAGATAAGGTGAGTAGTGGCTGAAATATAGTGTGCTACAATCAAAATGATTCCTAATTCACTTTAGCTGTTACCATATATTCTCCTACTAAGAAGGAAGAAACGTTCAACTAAAGTTAAAAAAGTATAATAGAAAGCCTTCAGTTGTTGATCAAGGTAGCCTATTTCCTCTACTACATATTCTGCGATCTTCACTTGCATTATAACTTTACAATTCTTCTGCAGGTTCAAGGATAACCACTTAGTTAAACATGAACTACTTCTAAACGAGAAGCGTAATTGACAGGAGAGCGGTTTCTTTCAAAAATAATAAAAAAATTTAGTTATACTTAACTGAAAATTATCTAAACCAGTCAATTAACATATGGTACAAAATAATGCTTACTAATTCCATTAGAAAACCACTAAACCTGGCTAAATTCGTATCAACATAGACTAGAAAGGGACGCAAGTAAAAAGGATTCATTTCTTTCTCAAAGAAAGAGATTTTTGCTTAGTTAGACTAATTCTATTTTCAAATATAGTCTAGTTATAAATTACTTTCTTAATTGAAAGAAATTTGATACATTGATCCTCAGCCACCAATTTTGAATTTAACACGTTCCACTTCGTGATATCAAAGCGTATTTGTAAAGAAACTTATATAATGCCAGAACTGTGAATTGTTCATTTCGTTACTGACAACGCTTAGCAGCAGACTGGTTGGTTATTTGTTTTAACAGCATTGTATATTCTATCCATCATGACCTTCATCGTAATCATCAAAGGGTTCATCATGTGTTTGGAACATAACATCATAATAAAATCGAGAAATTTCTTTGTTAGGTAGCCTTATCTAAAGTTAAGGGAGAGTAAAAAGGCTTGTAGACTGTCTGCTTAATCTAAACCAAGTCTCCAAAAGCAATTTCCTTTGCTACAAGGGTTGTAGCTATCTTTACGGCAAATGCCCTTCTAAATATTGGCGCCAAATCGCTCTCATAAAGATTAATAAAATTCTGTTCGAACTTTCTTAAATAACCTTAATTAAGATTGAGAACACTCGTCTCCCTTCACTACCAATTTTATATGTTTAGGATTACAATCTTCATCGTCGTGTACTCCAAAAATTAGTTTAGTTTCAGGTAAAATATCCATTTTAAGATCAAAAAGATTCAATACCTCTATACCATGTTAAAAAAAAAAAAAAATTAACAATTTCTTGATAGCAGATTTAAAAAAGATACAATAGGATGCTCATTGATAAGAACCGATACCAGATTAATTATGAATGGAAAATAACATTGATTTAAAATATTTTTTGGAACACTAAGCGTTATAATAGGATTTACTCCTTCAACCAAAGACTCTACTTTTTCTCTCAGAAATTTAACATGGCCAGGGTATATAATAGGATTAAAGATTAACATATTCCCTGTTCTAAAAAAATCTGGAATCTCAATTCGTTCACCAAGAACTGTGTAGTTTTTTCAACCCAGATACGATGGAAGTACCTTCATCAGTCACTTAATAAAAATTATTGAGCAGCATATTCAAAGCTATGGTACGGAAAAGCTCTCAATAACTAAGTAAGATTTATTTTGTAACATGTTATTAAATTCCTAACACTGGACTACAGATAAGTGATATGTAGATATTATCTATATCTCATTACCTCTAGAGTTCGACTGGTCAAAATTTCTCCATTAAAGGAGATACTTAGTGGATTTGTAAACATTCACCTTACGCTTTACAAAACGACTGTAAAGATTCTCACATAGTACGATAAATCTTACATTATATGCTAATAGAGAATTAAAGAAAGGGATCTAAAGTTCTTTTTTTTAGTAAAGAAAGCAATTTATAAAATCCTCTGTCAATAAATTTATGATTTTCCAGATGGTTACGCGAGAGTACTATTTCCCATCAAGAGAGGGCAGCGTTATTCATGAGTTGCTTTTAATCTGTGCATTTTACTTTTTACTCGAATATACCCATTACGATATATGAGTATGAAAAGAGTCAGTTGTTTAAATATGGGAATACCAGGCAATGGCTTCGTTACTACAATTAAAATTTAAAATCTTAAAAAAAGAGGCCATGGTAAATTTACAAAAAAGTTTTTTAACTTCGCCAAGTATAATAATTTTACCATTTATAATTCTTTGGGTTTTATAAAATTCACAAAATTTCCATACTTATATTTATTTCTAAACTTCACTATTTTGTTTTTTGATATAAAAGCATTATTAGAAATAACTTTGATTAAAAACATGTCATAACCAAACTAAGATGAAATTACTATTCAAATACTCCAAAAAATCCCCTTCTAAAATTCACCATTTTGTTTTTTGATAGTATAAAAGAATTATTAGAAATAACTTGGATAAATAAAATATAAGTCATAACCAAACTAAGATGAAATCATTATTCAATTACTCCCAAAATTCCCCTTCTGAAATTATAGAGTCAGTGATGATGATGATAATAATGATGCCTAGAACCTGTCTCGAAAAGTTCTTACACAATAAGAAACAATTCTATCTGTGTCAGCATTTATTACGAATGTGTAACCTTTGTTCGTAGGTTTTTCTATTGAACAATCTTGAAAATTCATATAACGTCTGGTAATCTTTTTTTCAAAGGTGTAGTTTTACTTATATAACAAATTTAAAGACATAATTCATCATTCGATCATATTTGGAAAAAAGAAAAAGCTAGTGAAATCGAATGCCTTACTAAAATTAAATAAATTAAATCACAGACTGTTGTAATGTGCCCTAAATTAAGGAGTTCTTGAGAGTAATTAAAAAAAGGAATCAATTAGTTAATTAATAATATGCAAGAAGTTTTGGCATATATATGTGAAAGAACCTAATCCAATCAAATTCACAGGCTTTCATTAGTAAATTCAATTTACTATTTATGACTCGTTATTTATTCTTTATTTTGACTGAGTTAACTGCCTACATTCTTAACTAGGCTAAGGCATTTGAGAAACTCAATAAACTTTAAAGACTTATTTACATGGCGTGGCAATGCGTGGTAGTTACGGAATGATACATGTCGAGTAGGATATCGGTAACGATTTCTTATAAGATCCAAATAAGGCTTTGTCTTTAAAATTGTAATTATCCTATTTTTGCACAATTTAATTTCAAGTGGCCCGATTTGATCATTTCAAGATACAATTCTAGTCCATAAATTCCTAACTTGTGTCTACACAAGGAATTAAATTAAATTCTGAAGTCCTATCGAAATGCATATCAGGAACCATAAACTCAATCTAATTCATTGATTTGCTCTAGAATTTTCCTCTTTATATTTGCATCTAATCTAATTTAGTAATCTAATGTAATTTTTCCGCATCAGAAATCCATCACTCAAGAAGTCCTTGCTTTTCGAAGGGTTCGAAGTTTGATTTAAAGTTGTAAAAATTGCCTCCGATCTAAATACAGCTGTCTAGGTTTTATATTATCTTTAATTTAAAGAGAAATATTTTGAGTTCATTATTTGCTTCTTACACAAATTTGAGATCGATTTGCTTTTAAAGAGTGTCACAATTTATAGTAAAATTTGAGTTTTTCAAGATGAGGCATCCCAAGGTCTTTTCCACCCCAATCTAAGCTAACCTAACTTAACCTAACCAAACCAAGCCTAACCTAGCATAACATAACACAACATAACCTATTTTAAGCGCGAAAATACACAACTTGTGATTCTTTATCCTTTAGAAAATCCATAAACTATTGTAAGTTGAGATTCATCAGAAGCAGGTCATGAATCTACTTCAATATAGTTACTCATTTATACCTCTAGGAAAGAAGATCTACAAATCTATAATCCAAATTATTTATAGGCATATGTTCAAAATGAACCTCATCTATTCCTTTACTTTCCCGAGGAATCTTTGTAATCTTGCATTAAAATAATGCACCTAGCAATAATTAATTGTCAAGGACTAAATTTTAAGCAAATAAAAGCGTTAAGAAACTAAATGTTACCAATGTAAATTCTAACCAATCTTTCTCTCTAAACCACAAAAAAACAGCTAACCGGTTATATTCTGCCTAGGGTAAAATATTTGCTAAAATGTTTAAGCTACGTCGACCAGTTGAAAATATCTGTCAAACCTTCAGAGCCTTAATGCAATTATTATTATTTTTCAACTGAGGACTGCACTTTTGGGTTGACTGTGATTCTAATTCTAAACTTCTGGAAGGAATGATTTATCCTTTTATGTAGTAAGGTGTTTTAACTCTGAAATGAGTTCAATTATATTTTCATTAACTTGATATTTATTAATAACTTCATTATATTATTTAATTTAGAATTCGAATCCCTTGTCAGTCATTTTTATCAAGTTGGACTTCAAGAGAGTTTAAGCTAAATAAAAAATAAGAACTAACTTCTGTGACTCTCCCCGCCCCTCTCCTTAATTAGGTTCTCATAATACGGGAAGAAATAATATATCTATTCCTTTGTCCTTTCTGGCAAGAGACAAAGATAAGCTCTAATTTCCTTATGTCTGAATAATTCTACATCATCTTTTTAATTTTCTACGTTTAAATTCTCGTTACTAATTTGAAGACGTATCATTATACTTGCTGGCCACACTCGCAGCAAACCTTTCGTAATTTCGCAGAAAACTACGGTAGTAATCTACTGTAGTTTCTAGAGATTTAATGGTAAGAAATACCTATTTTCTATTTAGGTTTTCAGTGGAGGCTAGTACATATAACGTTCATCTGAGCTAAATAGGAATTTTGTTTTATTTCCCATCAGACAACTTTAACTTGATGAAGTTTACAGCAACATCTGTCTTCACTAAATGGGGAACAATTAGGTTGTTATCCTTCAGTACTAAGGATTCAGCAACAGTCTTGAGACAAGATGAGCAAAATTAATGCTCATGGAAAGAATAAACTTTGCATTAAATTTTGTATGTATCATTCCTGCATAAGGACCAAAAGGATTTATATATGTTTAGGTAGAATAAAGTTATAAAATTTAATATTAATGTTATCAGATACCTAATCAAGAATTGCTCGAATACTATGTATATTTTCATTCTGTAAGATTTCTTTAATTTGGTTTCAAATTTATCAAGAATAACCTATCAACCAATTTCCTTTTCCTGGAACGTCATAATAGCCAAAATGCCATTTAGTACTACATCTCAGTTTTACATTCTAGCCCCTTTTCATTCTTACGCTTTTTTCTTTACTTTTGTTAAACTCTGTAGATTTCTCGGTACACATCGTCAATTCAGAAATCTTAGTTTCCTTCACGGAAGAAAATAAATAAACAAAATGTCAACTCGAATATAATCTTCTTATTTGTTTAATACTGAATCTACAATGACGTGATAAGATTTTATATGTCCATCCTTTAAAGCAATATCTAACTTTTTCTAATTTATTTAACTTAAAACTAGGAGAATGGTAAACTTATCATTTGCACATTGAATGAGGCCAAACTTCACTATTTTCCGACAGTACAAAAGCTTTATCTAGACCATTTGCTTTCTCTCTCTTTTAAAGAATAACTAATCTTTTATCGTATTCTAAGTTTTCTTCTTAAAACTACTCGTTGCTATAGAGGCCATTGGTACACTCAGAGAGATTGATTATGATTTCTGACAAATTATTAGAGAGAGAAGAAGTAATAATAAGCTAGAATGCTTTTTAAATTAACGATCAATACCATTTCCTAAAAACATATCGTAAACTTAGATAATTATTTATATTTATTCTATGTATTTTATTTTTAATTTTACAACCTTCTCGGCTTCAAACGAAAGCTTTATAAATAAGAGCTTTCGGATAATTGTAAGGTCTTTCATATCCTTAACGAAAGCTATGAACCGTTTGAGGTAAACATATTTTTCGTACGAAATGTTAGATTTTTCAAACGTAGACTCACTCGAAAATCTATTGAACGTGACATAATTACATAAAATTTCCTTTTGGCTGGCAAGGTAAGTGTGGTATTACCAAAATCAGCTGATATAAAGTAGGAGAAGTAGGAGTGCATTCAGAAATAGGAACTTTGATAATTCTGACTTTAGATAGGAAATTGCGCTCCCCACTCGTTTGTCATAATCAACACATTCATTCATCTACCTACATTTTATTTTGCACGATTTTCATTAAGTTCTTCATCGAAATTTAAGATCAGTGGGTTAAAATTATTTTCATAGCTAAGTAGTCTGCTAAATCTAGAAAATTAGAAAAACTATTAGACGCGTTTATTAAATTCCAGAGCACAGTGCGTTTCCCTCCGGTCTTCCAATTTGCTTTTATTGATTTAAGTGATTTCCATCTAAATCTGATAATAATTTATTTTGAAAAAATTGAAGTAAATTGACCATTGTATTTCTCTAAAGTTTAAAAGATATTGGAAAACTTTTGTCTGTTGAAAAAATGTTCCAATTTTGGAATTAAAATCTCATAACTGCCAAAAATAATTAGGAAAGAGAATAAAAGAACACGAATTTACTTTATGCGAGGAAAGAGTGGAGGATAGAATAACAAACTGCATATCGTGCACCTGCTACGAGACGCAGATCCTCATGCTTAACTACATAATTTGCTTGATTTTCCAAAGTGGACTTAGACACCGTTCCAAATCAAAGAAACTTAATAGAGCCAAAATTGCAGGTAAAAGGTATAATCGTACTAAAATGGATGAAATGCAAGCTGGTAACGTCTATGCAGAAGGTTGTACTCAATAAAAGTAGCTAACGTGGGACTTAGTAACTAGGAGAGTTCTCTTTGATCTATGAACATACAATCGTGCCCTTACATTTTTTTAATATATATAGACGATCCGAATACGAATTTATAATATAAGATTTCAAAATTAGCCGTTGATACGAAACTAAATTTAAAGAATAATAGTAACTTTTAGAGAGATAAAGCTCTTATGATCAAGATTATACGTAGGAATTTGGAGTGTCTCTATATAAAGACAACACTTTAGTTAAAGATATCTAATTTAACTAATTGCTTACCTTTTCTCTCCGGTGCGTTGTATCTCAGTATGAACAGTTTGCGCACTCCAGCCTTTTTCCGCTCAATGCACACTCATTTAAAAACTTTCGATTCATAGACACTTCTTGTGCCTTTATCTATTTCAATCAAAATGCCATCAACAAATAGAACGCATCCTAAATAGCTGCTCTATGGATATAAATGAACAGCGTAAAGGCAAACTTTCATAATAAACGAAGATCATGAACACGGTCCAACGAACAACTTTACCTAAACTTAATTAACCATAACCAGCCAATTAACATTGATACAAATGGCCTAATTATAAAAAATAATTCAAAATAAATTCAATGAAAAAGCAGTAAACTTGGGTTAGTGTCATGTTAACATAAAGGAGGCAAGAAAGTAACTAAGAAGCATGTATTTATTTTTCGAAGAAAACTTTTTTAATTTGTTGAACCAGTTCTATTTTCAAATATAGTGTAATTAAATGCTTTGCTTTATTAAGATTTCGTGCAGATATTCATATACAATAACTATGAGTATATACAAATTGAGGTTCACCTTTTCAGCTTCTAGATCAGCCACACTTACAATATAGACACTGCAAATGGCAGAATAAGAATTTGCTCATGAGACAAAATGAAACAATCCACGCAAATTGTTTTATATATAACTTGTTCAGACCAACCTAGCAACAGTGGAGTTCGTTACCTGGAGGATTTGCTAAGATCGATGAACATTTGAACAGAAAATATCTTTGTTGTAACCAATATCGGAATATCTCATTAGCGTTTACTTCATATCTTGTTCCTCGAAATCAGGGAGGATTCAGGTTGAGAGTATTCGTTCTTTTCCTCATTTCACGCTGCTACTTCTCTTCTTGAATTCTGAAATCAAGTTTTTACCGAGAAAATTTGCAACGTTGTCTCAGTTGCATGAAAAAACAGTATTTAGATCTAGAATAAAGCAGAGGCTTAAGAAGCTGGAGGCAAAAAGGATTTATTTCTAGCTCTGCGTTGACCTGAAGTAGAGAAGGATCCTCAGTCAGGAAGAAAAAAAATGGCATTGCTGTTAGAATAATAGCATATTAACATGTGTAAAGAGGGGGCTCGAAACTTTATAGGACATAATATCGGATAAAGTTAATGTTGGAAGAATGATAAAAATCTTTAGGACCAGTTGCAATCCGAAACACGAGGTATAACTATTTCCAAAAATGAAGATGAATTTCCAACAGCAACAATTGCTTAAATTTTCCACGGATCAAAAGAAAGAAAATTGAAACAAGTAATATGATGCAACATGAAGTTTAATTAAGAGTGAAAGTAAGTATCTTTTTTAAGTCGCTTGGGTTTACCAAACCTTAAAAATGTAATATCATCGGCATCTTCTGATGCATCTTTGCTATACTTTTTAAAAAAATGAGAGGAAAACTTTACAAAGTGTTAAGTTTTATTACAGCGGAATCCTAATTTTTTAAAGAAAATCCCTTTAAAATCCTTCTCTGCAATAAGCACGTAGTCCAATAAAGATTTAGAAGTATTTGAAAGACAATCCACTTGCTGTGTATCTTCATTGAATTGAGTTGATTTATGCAAAATTATTATTATATAATATATTATGTATATAATATCTCTCAAAGTAGCGCGACAGAATGATGAAGATGAATGCAATAAACCACATTGAAAGAGAAAATGAAATAAATTTTTATTAAAGAAATATTTATTACCTTTTTTCAAAAAAAGGTAATAAATATTACTGTAAGAAAAATATATTCCGTTTTCTCTTTCAATGTGGTTTATTGTATTCATAATGTATTATATTTATATATAAAGCTTTTATATCAATATTAAGAGGAACAAGAAATTACTTAATACCTGTTATATTTTCTCCTACTTAAACACTCGTAGAGGATTGTCATTTTGGCTTTTTTCAGTAAAGAACTAGGAAAAAAAAAATTAAAACCAATATTTACAATAGAGTTTACTACACTTTGAAAAGTCTAATAATCTTGTAAAACAAAAGAAAACAATATATAAAGATAGCTATTTAAAAAGTTAGGTGTAAGGTATGATATCGTATTGCTTTATATCTACAGTAATGGCCAAAAGATTTGAATATTAAATTAATAGAACTAATCAAAGTTTGAGATCATTTAGAATCTCCAAACAAGCAGAAAAGAGCTTCATTATGGGATAACACTTAACCTTAGTGTTTATCAGTCAATGTCTTTAGTAAAAGGTGGAGCCTATCCGTTAAGTCCCACTTGTAGAGATGAGGCTTCTTCGGGGCACTTCTTGTCTCAAGAGCTTTGTTTAAATTTTCCGCCTTCCTGTTCATGCTCAAGGTTCACACCGACTACTTACGAATCGTGAGCAAGTTTGGTAATGGGGGTAACCCAATCCTTGAGCTGAGACCTTTCCGCGAGGTCATTTGGGCATTTATTTGACGCTCTTTGCCATTGGGGGTTCATAAGTCTTCTTAACAGGATTGGAACCTGGCTTGTGAAAGTCATGAAGGAGTTCCTTGCATTTCACTCTACTTTTGTGCAGGGCAATAATATTTGCATTCTTTTCGATGAAAAGAACCGTTTCTGGAATTGAAAATAGTGCAAACATTTATTTTTCTAGAAAAATATTTCGAATTTGATTATAATCAAACATCATTCATTTAACCTATATTTGTCATTATTTTACCCTTTTGATCGAAAACCAAACTCAAGCGACTGAAACTCACTTCCTAATAAAACAAGGTCAAGTTTTGGATTCAGCAAAAGAATCTATTGTTTTCTTATTATTTTATAAATGGTTACTTTTTAATAAACCTGCAATAATTTAAATATCATAATACTTATTGTTTACTGTATATTTAAAAAAAGAATAGGTCAATAAGTAAAGGTAAATCCAAATCATTCACACATCTGCCCTAAAGTATTCCTCATAAATGAGAGGAATACTTGCAAGTATTCCTCTCAAATGAGAGGAATACTTGCAAGTATTCTTCCTACCAAGGTTTTCTGAATTTTTTGAAAATTTGTTCTTGAACTTCTAAAGTTTTTTATAAAGTATCAAGATCAGCATCGATATTTAATTCAGTTTGCTCCTTAAAAACTAAGCTAGAATTAGAATTAAATTTAAAAAAAGAATTAGGGGTAATAACTTCCAAATCATCCACATTAAAGCGATAAGGTAATGGTCTAGAGTTTATAGCATTTTTTACTTTACGAGTAGAAAGTACAGTTAAAAATTCAAAATAGTTAAATCTTTGACGACCTATTAGTTTATATAGGCAACTCTTTAAGACACTAATAAGTCTTTTCCATGTGGCACGTACCCAGGCTGAATACAATGGAATTAGTATATGTTTAATATTATTTCTACCAAGTTCTTCATTAAACACTCCAGAGTTTAAATTTTGAGATAAGATATCTCCACCCTTCTTAAAAGTTTTGGCATTATCGCTGTACAAATAATAAGGGATTGTGTACAAGTTGCAAACCCTTTGAAATTCATTTAAGAAACATTTTGTTGATATGCTTGGGAGCTGCTCCATATGAATAGCTCATATATTTAATCAAGTAAAGACAAGGATAAACATTTTACAATCCATCCCTGTTACTTCATCTTTAACCCAAACATGACCAGTAAAATCCACTCCCACATGATTAAAAGGTCTTACTAGAACAGCTTTTATATAAACAAAGCTTTTCATATCTTCTCAATCTGTTATTTGAAGTTTGAACTTTATTACATTTATTTATGGTGTGTCCAGAAACATTACAAAATTTACATAGTCTATATTCAAAGTTCCTGCCTCGTCAAGAAAATGATTTTTCATTTACCGTTGTTTGATTTGTCAAACAAGCAGCACTATAACCCATCTCATTTATTTTATTATAAGTCTTAAAATTTTGTAAGAAACCTGTTGAGTGTTATGAAGGTTCTTGCTTTTGATTACCCTTAACACAATGTTTAAGTTTAGGTATCTCCCTTTTAAGTTTAAATTTAGAAGTATTTAGTCTAGTAGGTTTGTTTAAAGTTTCCAAAACTTCATTATAGTTATCAAAACTTTAAATCAAAGAAGGCTAGTTATTGTTAACCTTGTGTACCAATTCCCTTTTCATATGGTTACGCAATTTATAAAATATAATATGATTTAATAATGCTTAACCTAGTGTGTCTTCCTCAAGAAACTCTAAGCCATGATTTTTAAGTTCATATATAGAGGCCTTAACTTCATTTAAATATATTCAAGATGTGTGAAAATTAGTATCTTCTAGTTTTTGATCAATTATCCTTTTAAATGTTTCATCAATAAGAAAAGGAATATCTAAAAAAATCATCTTGAAGCAATTTGATAGCTACAGAATAATTTTCATCAGTAATGGAGAAGTAACTACTAATTTGAAAGCCTCGCCACGCAAATAGCTTTTAAGATAGGCTAACTTAGCTGCATCAGTAAGATTATCCTGACTATCAATAATATTATTGAACTGATGCAAAAAAGTACCAAATACAAACTTATTCTCTGTTTAACCTTCAAAATTGCTGCATTGAAGCGGGGGAGGGGTCTTTCCTTATTTAATTGATTTTATTTAAGGCAGTTAAAAACTGTTCAGTTGAATTTAAAGTAGAATTATCTAGTTAATCAGATGTTTTTTATAGGATTTGAATACAGTTAATTCAGAATTTACATTAAAAAGATAACCTGATCATCAAGCTCATTTTCATAAAAAATGAATCATATATTTGGAAATTATCTCTAACAAAAATTGTTGAAATTTCATCATCTATTTCTTTTATAACGTGTAACAGCTCTTCTATTTCTATAATATGTGTTTTATATAAAGAAATAGTTAAAGTATTATTTAAATCAGCTTCATTTAATCGTTTAAACATTAAAGTAATTTAGTCTTTAGAAACAGCTCTAGTTCTAATAAGCACACCAATAACTTTTTAGATTCTGTATAGAACTTTTCTTCTTCTTCAATAGACATAATTAAGTTTAATATAAAAACAATCACAAAATATTTACAAATAAACTCTACAAGACAACTCAATACACTAAAAGTTATTTAAACAAAAATAATTTGGTAAAATATATTAGAATTATTTTTAAAATCTTCAATACATAAAATATAATTGCTTACCTGTAGGCCGATTGAGAGGCCTTCCAAATTATTTTGGGGATAAGGATGTCCTAAACATCCTCTTATAAATAGATTTTTAACTTAATATATAAGTCAAAGGTCCAAACGAGTCTAACTAACCTAGGCTACTGTCCTAACTAAAGTAACAATTACTACTTCCATGAAATATCCAACAATTCCAACGAAACTCAAATGGACTAAGTCAAGCGACAAAAATACAAAGTACAAATTTGAGAACAAAATTTAAGATCAAAATTTTAATGGCAAAATGTTCAACAAAGGCTAATCCAATAATAATTCCAAAACAAAAGTAGACTCTAAAAGTAAACAAACCAAGTAGTCATACCAAATTAACCAAAACAAGGTTTAATTTCCATAAATTAAATAATCAATTTAATTTGAATATAGCAAAGTTTCGAAGTATTTTTAATTGTTTTAATATGAGTAGAGGCAAAACCGTCATACCAATTTTTCCTGTAGACGTACATTCCACCGTCAGCCAACATCGACATCGGTGACTTGGGCCATACCGTGGTGCGATTACAAATGCATTTTCGACTGCTCTATGATTTAAACAGCAAACAACCTCTCTGGGGAGAATACTCGTTCAATCCCATGGGGCCAGTCATTGCCGACCTAAACGACGGGCTAAAAATAGGTGTCCTAAATTGAGATGAATTTATGCATCGCTACACAAGTACAGCCCCATTATATCTAATGATCTAGTTCCATGTTTACGAATGCGTGTCTTGGTTTTAGCTGGGAGGTAATCAATGTCCTTCATAGTAGCAATAGCTTCCCCAATGTAATATTATTTTCTGGACCGCTACCGCCTAAGACACCATCGGTAGTGTTCGGCATAGGGACTGTGGTTGGCATTTCAGGTAATGAATGAGTTCGCTATCATCAGAGTCAAAGAGTTAAGGGCAGTGGATCTAGCCGTTGAGTTCTTATCTGGTGACATTATCAGCGTGGGCCTAACTACTATTCTTAGAACGTTTGGCTTCCGTGGTTGTTAGCCGAGTGTGAGACGACCCTCAAACAGAAGCGTTATGCCTACATGCACTATAAGCGCTGCCCGAAATATTTCACTCTCAAGGAATTTCATCGTGCTAGGTGCCGGTATGTTTTGAAGCACGCTCGCCGCTCTTTATGATGGGCATACGTGTCCTCACTTAACATGAAATACTATCTCGCAGAGGCGTCGAATTAAGTCTAAAGGATTCAGGGCAAGATCTCTACTGACCCTCCTGCCATTTTTCAGGAGAAGGGGATCAAACTTTTGGACACCACCATCGGAGGAGTCTTTCACCACTGATTTATTCGCATTCGCTAGACGGATGTTGCTCCACCAGCATTCAAATATGTTATGATATCGCTAAACGTTGCTGATTGGACTTTACCTGCAGAGCTGTAGAGCCCTTATCGACATGTTTACGTTGAATGAGTTGTGTTCAACTCTTGCTCCGTGTGTGGACAACAACCCTGTTCCCTGTTCCCGGTTTCCCCTGGTGACTGGTGCTTCCGCACGTCCCCACTTAAGTGTTTGGCTATCGATGATGAAGATATGTCACCCACTCTGCGCTGAGTAGAGGTCATTATCTGTAGAGCAAGCCTAGCGACTCCTTCAGTCGCTAACTTTTCTTCTGAATCCAAAGCCCATTTCGACGGTGTCTAAGAGGCAGAGATTGAGCAGGCATAATATATGCCCTTTAGGATTAGAGCTTGGAAACTCTTTGAAGAGCTTGGTGTATCTCACTGACCGGTGGACCGGCTGGTTCGGCCCAAGACAACATCCTTGAAGGTGCCACCTTTGATTATTTGTCGCCACGTCTCTGTTACCATAGCTTTTACAGCTACAGGAGTAATGCATTTGGCCTTTTTGGAATACACCTCCTTTCCCACTGCACCAGTGCCAGTGTATAGTCACAAAAGGAGTTCGGTTTCCCCACCGCATCTACTCTGCTTTAAGTTAATGGGGTTCTCCCACGGGCTAAATCTATCTTCACGGCCGAGCTGGTGCAATAGACCGCTGGGTACGGGAGATAACGCATTCTGCCTGGTTTGGAGACAAGATGTGATATATAGCAATAAATAAAGCACCTTGAGTGCTCTCGGGGCATTATAATCTAAATCCTTCTGATTTGTGGCATCCGTGACCCCAGTGTTGCCTCGAGCCGGGTGTCTGTAGAGATTCTCTTCTGCTGGGTTCCTGGACATGTGCGAATTGCGAAAAATGAGCGATGCGATGAGGGCGCAAAAGAGTCCGAGAGGACTGGTTGACCAGAACAACATTTGACTCTTGCTCATAATAAATGCTAGGTAGTTATCAGGGTACCCCTCCCGGCTGATTGGAGAAAGAGGAGGAAAGATTATATTTTTGTGTCATTGCGCCGCGACTGTTTCCAGGGCACTAGTCTCCAATGCCGAGAAGACTTCAGTTTGGTTTCTGTCATCTCCGAATTAGTTACACTCGCGGGACGCACGTCATTTTATGGAGTGCTTGCCCACACCTTAGTGCGAGGACTGTATTGTTCGTAAGAGTGTTTGGCAGTTTCTTGTTGAATGTCACAGTCTGGGTGATCTTCGCGTACGTTCCTTGTCCACGTATCGGGACAGGTGGTGAAGCTACCGCTTGTACCTTTGTACTCTGAGCGACTTATGGAAAATCTGACTTTTTGGAGGTGGCTGGCCTTCTATAGTTTATTTGACTCGTTTGTAGGTCCCTCCCCCTTAGGAAAAAAGGGAGCTCCTCCCCCCCGGATGCTGGGGTATGCGTGTTTCCTTCTTCTTTTTTCTTTTATGTTTATTTTATTGTTTTTACCCTTTTTGTTTTATATGTCTAGCCTAGTATTAGGCTGTAATGGGATTACAGGGACCTTTGCCATAGTAGGCTGTCGATAGATGGTCCCTTAATAATATTTCGATGAAAAATTAATCAAAATTATATTTTACATTATTTTTAGTAGCTTTCTTTAGTTTTATTAATGGAAATAGTAGAGTAAATTTTGAACAAATCGCAAAGACCTATGCTATAGTTATATAGCTATAAAGAGTAAGCAAGGACTACTTATTCCACTCAAAGGCCAATCCCATTCTATACTAGTAGTCCTCCTTTGGACATTGTCGCCACCTATGATGCTCACTCGCTCGCCATTCAATACACAACAGGGATCCGTATTTAAACAATGTCATTAATGACTGTCAATTTTGTTTTTAAAACTATTTACACTACTAGCATTTACTACCTTTCGGGAAGTGCGTTCCATTTACCGATGCTTTTATAGGTGACAAATTTTTACCTATATTCGTTTGAAACATCCGTCATTTCAGTTTAAAACCGTTATTACTTGTGATACCATGGTTGTATTTATAATAAATTTCATAATTTACCTTTCGAAATTCCGTAGTTTTAATATATTTAGTCTTTCGATATACGACAAAATTCTAATGTATAGACAAAACTAATGTATTTTGGTGAAAAATGTTCATATTAGCTAATATAAATACTCTTATATAACAATTTAAGATTTTGAAGGAAAAATGAGAAGTACCGGCTTGGCCAAAATGTTTTCGGGCCCCTGGGGTTTTCCTATCTCCTGTGTATAGCTGTAAATATTTTGGTCTGGTTTGGATATAATTGTCCAATACAGCTGGAAATCAAAATGAAAGTACAAGCCTCATTTCATCTTTATTAGATATTTTTAAAATAGCGAACGTTTTGTAAAAAAATGAAATCCTGGTATCAATAGTATTTATATATCACAATCAAAATGTCTTCATGTAACATATTTTTGCTTTGTATCACGTTCGATGTACCAAGGATCTGAGAATGATATGATAATAGCAAAACCACATATTTATATCATGTAGGAAAGAACTAAGATACGCATATACATCAAAAGGATTTTGCCAGTCGAAAAATCGTCCTTAGGCGAATCACAATATGCCTTTGTCGAAGTGTTGAAGACGGGTTTAGAAAGTGCGAACATTGAAGACCAACCTTGTTCCTAAAAATATATCTCTGCGTCCCTGAGCCTTCGAGATCGTAAGAAAACGCAGTATAGCTAAACCTTAGCGGACAGAGGGCAGCCGCTAGTGGATCCGTCAAAACAGTACGCTGCAGATTGCTTGCAAAAGGCTTGAATTCATGTAAAGCCATCGATAAGCAGCTGATTAATATTAAGTGATAGCTACCTTGAGAGACCCACGGTGCCAAGAAACTTTGAGGAAAGCTGTGAGGCCGCTGAGATATATCCACCCCATTTCCCTGGCGCGCCAAGTTAAATGACATCCACGTCCGCTTTTGAGGGTCCCCCGGCGAACCACCTCCGCAGAGGCAGTATAAATACGTCTAGAAAAGCTTTGAGAAACCAGTACCATACAGCCCCGTCTTGGTTAGCAGTTACGTACGGTCTTGTACGCCATGCCACTCCTCCCAACGGCTTCCAGCTACGAGAGGCGGTTAATAAGTTTTCCGAATCCGTAGGGCAAAACAGAGGAAGGAGGAATGCTGTTTGTGGGGGTGTTAGGACAAGTTATGACAAGATAGGACCTGCAGCCGCGCACTCCTGCCTTGTCTTTTTAAGAAGCAGTAGCTGATCGTAGATCGTCAGTCACAAATTTTTCAGCAATAGAGAAGGTTGAGCACCGCGCAATAATCAAACTTTTGACAAAGGAATGCAAGAATGCAAAAGAGGTCCGTAAACGGATGGTTGCAGTGTACACCGAAACCACCCCTTCCTATGCAACCATTGCTCGCTGGAATAGGAAGTTCCCCCATGGTCGTGAGTCCCTTGAAGTTGACCCCCGTCCATGACACCCGTCAGACGTGACCAACGAGAACAATGTTATGCGTGTGGAGAGAGTGATCCTCGAAAATCGACGGGTGAAGGTCGAAGAAATCAGGCAAGAACTTGGAATATCACATGGAAGTGTTATCAACATCATCCACGACAATTTCGCCATGACCAAGGTCTCTGCCCGTTGGCTCCCTAGAAACCTCACGCCCCATGATCGACTTCAACGTCGTCAAAGTTCGGAGGAGCTGCAGCTCCTGTACAACCAAGACCCGGCTAGATTCGAGTCACGCATAGTGACAGGTGATGAAACATGGGTCCAATCACTTGGATCCCAAGACCAAGCTCGAAAGCATGGCCTGGAAGCACAAGGGTTCTCCGACCCCCATGAAGTTCAGGACCCACCCTTCAGCCGGGAAGATCATGGCCAAAATCTTCTGGGATACTGAGGGAGTGTTGTTGGCGGACTATGCGCCTCGTAGAAGAACCATCACAGGCCAATATTACGTGGAGGAACTGGCTGGGTTGGAGAAGTATATCCGTCAGAAGTGGCGTGGCAAGTTGACACTCGGTGTCCTGCTCCTCCATGACAATGCCCCTGTCCACAAGGCCAGAGTTGCACAAGCTGCCCTGCGCAAGTGCGGATTCGAGGAGCTCAACCATTCTCCTATAGTCTAGATCTGGCCCCTAGCGACTACTTTTTATTACGTCAGCTCAAGGCTGCACTGCGTGGACGCCAGCTTGGGGACGATGATGATGTCCAGCTCGCCGTCCAGGAGTGGATTGAACAATAGTTGGGAGATTTCTGGTTGTCGGGAATTCGAAACCTCAGGGACAAGTGGCGCAAGTGCATTGAAGTCGAAGGTAGTTATATTGATAAATAATAAAACAGTTTTCCTTATATCTCCTTTCTCTATATCCGAATTGTAAAACTTATTGACCGCTCCTCGTAAGAAGGCGACGCGTCACCTCTACCCGGCCTTGCTCGCAACTAGGGCCAGAGTTCATGCCTACAGATGATAGACACGGACAGGCATCTATCACTAGGTTATCGACTTCGTTCAACGACTGGAGTACTCTCTCGCTCATATCTCAGCGAGGTTAAAGAAGAGGGAACCTTGCAAGAGGAACTTTGAATTCCCCCCACTTACTCGCAATATTCAAGCCTCTAGTCAATTAGGCTTTACGTGAGTCTCCCTGACAATTGCACTCTCTCATTTTCTCTGGAAGCAATCTCCATGCATCCTCTAGTGCACTCTTGTAGCCGTCGAGTCATTAGTATCCACCCCCCTTTGGTACTCCAGGTCTCATTTTATTTATTGTCGTTTATTTACTTGAGCTATTACTATTTTCTTTGTATATATTAAACCTATATATTTTTCTACCATTAGTTTCTCTAATCCTAGAACCTCTAAGAATTGATTATTTAGGCCAACCGCACTCGACTTTGTTTATTTAATCCTCGCACTGGGATCTGTATCCCGATTCACTGCCAGGCTCTCTTCACAATCACCATAGGACAATCTCTTAAGGGTATTTTTATATGTAAGTTTCCCAAATAATTCAATTTCTTCTTCAATATTAGTTTCAATAACATTTCCACTTAATTCATACAATATTATATTTTTTATCTTGTGATTTGACACTATATCTTAAAGTGTTGATACCATATTTACCTCAAGTTTATTTGATTTTTTATCTTTTATTTCATTAGCTTATTTTTTTATCATATTCATACATACCATCCTTAATCATAATTGTGACCTTCTTCTTGTGTGCTTCAAATTTAGTCAATAATATATGTTTATTCTCATCTTCAGTTATTCTTAGTGCTCTATTTAATTTTATTCATTTCTTCATTTCACTTCTATTATTTTCATTAATCCGATTTCGTTCTTTAATAGTATTTCTATCATCTATTCGTTTTTTCAATTTTATTTTAACAGATGTCTCATAAATTTCTTAGATATGCTTATTGATTTTCTCAATAATTGTGCACTCATCAACAATAATCATGTTCCCTAATAATTATTCAATAAATTTGTTGATACCAACTTCTTTGTTACCCTAAGGTGATTATTCCTATATATTATATTTTTTACTTTTAAATTTACTATTTTCTTCCTTTATCTTAAGGTTTGCCTGAATTAAGTTATGATCGGAAATATCTATTATCTCTCTTTGATCATCAATGATCATATTTTTCAACATACATATAATAGGCTTTGCCTTTTATAAGTACGTAGTCAATTACACATGGTTAGACATTTCTTTGTAATGGATAAAGTACTTCTCTAATTATATTATCTTTTAACAATATAAGCTTATATTCTTCCATTCATTTGAGTATTATTTTATCATTTTCATCAACTTTTTGATATCCCAAGAGTCCCACATGACCATTACAGTCACCCATTATCTTTTAAGGCTTGGTTTGTTATCTTTTCAATTTTTTCTCATACTTTTAGTATTTGAAGATTTCTTGTAAAATATTGTTCATTATTTAGGACTGCTAAATATATGAAAAATAATCCTAATATCCTTATTTTCTATGTATATATTCATTTCTAAAAAACTTTGAAATTTCAGGTAGATTCCTTAAAATATAAATCTTTACATTCTTCATATAGTAAAGTGATTGCACTACCTTTTTAATCATTCTCTATTTTGATGCTATGTATTGGGTTGAGGAATAAGTTCTTGCGGTTTTATCAAATTTATTCATAACCATTAACAATTTTGGAAAAACTTCAATTTAATTGATAGCAATATGTAATTTAATTAATAATGTATTCTTAGTTGTTATTTACGACTTCTTCCCAACGTTCAACTAGTTTTTCGATGCATCCGCAATAAAAATCTCTGGATTTTGACTCGAAGAATTCGTCTAAACCAGTTTCTTAATTCCACATCAGTATTGAATGAAACGCCACGCAAATTGTTGGAGAGTGATCGGAACAGATGGTAATCCGATGGAGCCAAGTCTGGCAAATATAGAGGATGCGGCAGAATTTTCCAATTAAGCGTTTGGATAGCGTCTTTTGTCATATTGGCAATGTGAGGACGAGCATTGTCGTGTTGCAGAAGGATTCCATAACGTCGATGAGGTCGCTTTTCACGAATAGCTTCGGCGAGTCGATACATTTGTTGAACGTAGAGTTCTGCATTGAAAATCTCGTTGTTCGCAAGGAGCTCATAAAGAATAATGCCTTTACAATCCCCCCACATACACAGCATCGTCTTTCGTGGAAGAAGTGCTTGCTTTAATCGCGGAAGGTATTTTTATTGGGGCTAAGCCATTGTTTTCGATGGTTCATGTCGAGATAAACACGCCCCTTTTCCTCGCTAGTGATGATGCGGTGAAGAAATGTCTTTATATCCACTAGTAGCCTTGTGAAGAGCAAGCAAACTTTCGCCAATCGTAGAGCGTTGAAGTTTGTTGCTTTTGCTCAAAGCGTGCGGTACCCATGCACCGAGTTTTTGAACTTTCCCCATCGGATGAAGGTGATTAACTACAGTTTTCTGATCACACACCAATTGTACAGCCAATTCTCTAGTCAATTGACGAAGCATTTCCTGAAGAAGATCGTTTAATCGATGTTCATCCAACTTAATGGGGCGACCAGAACGTTCTTCGTCATTAACCCTAGAACCACATCCTGGGGAAATTTTGCCCCGAGCGCATGGTGTGGTCACGTGATTCATAACCATAGAAGCGCGGGAGCACGCTCGACCCCTCAGTACCTGCAGTGCTTTTTGTGACGTCTTGAAAGGTGGGTGGGCTCTCTCACTCGGGTTTGGAATTTTTCATCACGGGGGAAAGTTTGCGGTTTGGGGAGAAATTCACCTTACGTTATGGTCACTGTGAGAATTTTTACCAGCGTGATATCCTACCTACGTTGTGGTGACCGTACTATTTTGTGAAATCTTACGTGTGTTTCTTCTCAGGTATTAAGTTATTTATTTCAGGAATAACAAAATTAGGGCTGGTCGAGGCAAGTGGCTCAGTAAAGATGGACTTTCGGACATAATAAACAGATCAGGCCTATCATTGCAAGATAGTAGTGATAGTGAAGGTGTTGATGATTTTATGTCACATATTGATAATGAAAGTAAATTCATTGACAACCTAGAAATAGACGAACTATACGATAGTGACGATGACGAAGAGTATGTGCCCGTGATTGAACCAGGAAGAGTGATGAGTTTGACGGGGATAATGCTCGTCCAAAGAAAAAAAAAGGAAGATTTTCACGTCCACATCAAGAAAAAGTCCTGCACTTGCCAGTACCTCTGCTGCTACCCCTGCTAGTACCTCTGCTACTGCCCCTGCCAGTGGTGGACGGAGAGGAAAACGCCGCTTGAGGGCTGATGCTCCACCCGTTGTGGACTTCAACAAAACATCAATTTCCACCCGAATTAATTTCAGGTGGAGGTGTCAGCCCCAGCACGTTGCAACAAGAAGGAGGTTGTCAAGGAACATCTTAGCAAGACACACTCCAGGGCTACCTCAGAAGGCAAGGGATATAATCACACCTGAAGAGGAAATAAAGCTCTTTATTACTGATTCCATTGTTCAGTAAATCATCACTTGGACAAACAAACGTATAGAGCGTGCGGAGAAAAGTAGGGCAAGTCAAAGTGCCGCATACGGTGCTACGGAGCCTAAGGAGATATTAGCATTCCTCGGAGTACTCATTGTAGCAGGGCAGCATAGGGATAACCATCTCTCCCTCATTGAAATGTGGAGCACTGTAAGTGGGTGTCCCCTGTATCGGGCAGCAATGTCCAAGGGGAGGTTTGAGTTTCTCCTATCCTGTTGAGTTTTGACAACCCCGAAACCGGTGAGGAGAGGCAGAAACAGGATAAATCTTTCCATGTGATGAAGGTGTAGGACGAGTTTATCAAGAACTGTGGCACACACAAAAACCTCACAGTAGACGAACAACTGTTGGGGTTTAGAGGGAATTTCCCCTTCCGGATGTATATCCCAAACAAACCTGCCAAATATGGCATCAAGCTTGTCCTGATTTTCGATTCTGAACACCAAGTAAGGGCATCAGCGTACCGAAGAGGAGGGCAATCATGATGAATTTCGGAAGGGCACTCATCGGTCCCTGGGCTCAGTCACGCCTGTCATCACCATTCCTGTCCCACCAACTTCACACCTTGATAACAACATGTGACCTTACATCACTGGGCAGCGCTGCCGGATCGCCAGAGAAGTCATTTACTGATAGCAAGTCACCCCTGGTACGCTGTTCTGACTGCCCTAGCAAGTCAGAAGGAAGCCCTTGCACCACTGCAACAGGTGTGCCAAACCAAAGTGCCCTAGGCATCTGTACCCCACCTGCGGTGACTGCTTGTAAAAGGTAAGTTTATTTTTCATTGTGCGTCTTCATTTTGTGTTAAAATAAATGACTATCAGCTTTGGTAAAAGGATGAAAAACAAATGAAAACGAGAAATTCAACAAAAAATATAGCCATTCTTCACGTTTCTTCCATACAGATCGCAGTGGCACTAGAGGGCTGTACCTGACCCAGGCGAGGGTTCAATTACCTCAGGACCATTGTACAACAGGAGAAGTCTCTAGCTGGAGTAATTCTTTTTTCGCGAATTTTTTTTCTAAGCGCATCTTAAAATTTAGTCTCTTTTAGTCTAGTTCACCATAAAATCAGCACCAGCATTAAGATAAAGTACAAATTAAGGATACTAGACAGCATTCCAAAGCTAAAGAGTTACTTTTTCACAATATACTTTTTACTAAACCTTAATTGAAAAATATTATCCTTTTTGATTTTCAAAAAACGGGTGAAATTCTCTCGGGGTTGTAGTTAGTGTGACTCAAAATAAACGTTAGGGTTCGAGGGGTAAGATGGAAATGACCGTTTTTGAAACGTCAAAACCACCATTGAGCTGTCCTTTCGGATAAAGCATTTTTTCCGTACACATCACAAATATCGCGACGAGCTTTGGCTGCGTTTGCATTGTTCCCGTCTCGAGTGAAAATGAATAACAAAAAGTGTCGAAAATGCGCCTTTCTTTCAACTTGACATTCCATTTTGAGGGTAAAGAACAAAAATTAAATTAACACAACTTTTAAATAAACCCCAATGACTTATTACTCAACTTCAATACCGAGCCTAACCTTTGTAAATTTTTTTCTCATTATTTATTATTGTTTCTTAATATGTGCACAAATCACGTCAACAAAACTTAAATCAACACAACATTTAAAAAAAACGCAAGAATTTATTCCTTAACCTAATATTTCTTTGATACCTTCACTAAAACTAAAGTGTTCTAATTTTAGTTGTCTTAGTTAAAAATATAATTTTGTTTTTTATCAGCAGCTGTTCAACCTCATATAAAATACATGAATATTTAACAAACCATTGTAAATATTTTTGTTTTTATCTATATTATTTCCTCTTTTCTCATATGATTTAAAGCATTCTTCCTTCCGTCTAAAAAATTTCTAGGGGAAAGTTTTTCTCCTCTAATAAACCATACCATATACGACCTTACTTTCATTTCTTTAAAAGTTGATATCTAATTATTCGATCTTGCTGTAATTATGTTTTAGTCATATGTGGGGAACTAAATATTTTCATATATTTTTCTTCTTTTATATATTTTAGAATTTGTGACTTTTTTAGGGTATCAAATTCATGATTTTGGTACAAAATGGGCTAAGGATTTCATTGGAGAAATGCGAATTCGCGAAGAGCGAAATTGATTTCCTCGGACATAGCATTTCGGTGGAAGGAATCTGTCCTCCGGCAACAAAGGTAAAAGAAATAGCAGACATGACATTGCCAAAAGACTTAAAGTACTGCACCGTCATTTGGGCATTTTGGGATATTACTGAAGAATGATCCCGAATTTTGCAGCAATTGCAGCATCGTTGAACGAGTTTATGCCCCGTCAACCCAAGGCTCGTTAGCTCGAATGGGGTAAATAAGCACAGAGAGCGTTTGAGAAGACCAAATCAGCTTTAATTGGATCAGTTAAACTCTACTACCCGCTACCTAACGATTCCCCATACCAGCTAAGGACAGGTTGCTCCCTGTTCACGACAGGTGATACCATGCACCAAATGGTTGACGGAACCCCACGGTCAGTTGCTTTCTCCTCGAGCAAGCTAAGCCGGACGCAGCAAGAATACCTCACCTACGACAGAATGTTCCCAGTGGCATATCGTACTGTTGTCCACTTGAAGCACATGATTGAAGGGTACCACGTAACATTGTGCATGGATCACAAGCCATTAGTGTCTGCATTTTCATCGCCATTAAGCGGCAAAATTGATAGGCAGCAAAGTCATTGGACAGCCATATTGGATCATATCAGCGATATCGCCTACGTGCGTAGTTAGGACAACGTAGTCGCTGATTGCCTTTCAAGGGAAGTCAAATCAGTTCAAATTGACTCTTTTGACCTACAAGCTTTAGCAGCAGGGAAGCGAAAGGACGAAAAAACCAAGGGACTGTGTTCGCAGTTAAAATCTTTCCCCTTTTCTGAGGAAAGCCAGCTATGGTGTGAAATTACATCAAGATACCCACGACCATTCGTGCATATGGCATGTAGGACGACGATTTACAATCAATTGCACAGTTTCTCACATACGAGAATCAAGGCTTTGCTTCGTTTGATCAAAGCACGATACTCCAGGCCCAATATGTACAGGGATATTTGCTCATAGACAAGGGAGTGCCCTGCATGTGAATCGTTGAAGATTAGTAGTCACACGATATCCCTCAGCCTGCCAATTGACCTTCCATCTTCAAGGTTTGAAACTGTCCATATTGATATAGTCGGAACGATGCCACCATGCACACTTCCTGTTCAATCCATCCCCTCGCACCATTGATATTTACCTTGGTGTATCAACCGAGCCTCAAAATAGATAGAAGCATAAACAATCCCGGATATAAGTGACACAACGGTTGCTTTGGCCTTAATAGTGAGATGGATGTCCAGATTTGGTGTGCCGCTCTACGTTGTAACCGACAAAGGCGCCCAGCTCGAATCCGATCTATTCAAAGAGTTGTCAGCCCTCGATGGTTTCCATCGGTTCCGCCATAAATCATGTAAGCTGTCAACGAACGGGAACGTGTAAAAGGCAAGCAGGACAATGGAGGGCTCCATAATTGCTCGTCTACAAGGCTGGCTGTTGGCAATGCTAATAATTTCTTAGGCATGTTATTTGTGTTATTTGCCTTAGAATTTGTATGGTAAAAGTGGCATAAATATACATACATGCCTTGCTGAACCAATTGTGCCTTGTAACTTTGCGCAATGTAATGATTATATCCGCAACTTAGCGATACTTGATGTATTTCCTTTGGGGAAGGGGCAGGTTGTACAGGCTCTCTCTGAGCACAGTTGCATCCATGTAGAATTGATGTAAATTTCATTGCCCTGTACTTATGTTAATTAATAATGTACCTGCTTCTCTAGTTAGGATGTGTAATTCTCTTTGTAACTCCTTACTGGCGTGGGAGTTCTGTGGAGAGCATGGCCCTAGCACTAAAATTGCACCAGCAAAGTGCCTCGCAGGAATCAGAAGTGTAACAAATTTCCTCACGGATATACATATATATTTATTTTTAATCCGGTCAAGGAAGTAAGCGAGAGGCCGAGAAATCATATAGCAGTAAATTTAGCGACAGTGTATTAAAAAACAACATTTCTAGTTTCGAAATGGAATTTAGCCGAGACAGCCGCTTGCGTCCTAGGAATGATCAAATTAAATCGAGAAAGTCAAAATTTGTAGGCTCAATTCATCGATGACCTCCGGAGACCATGAGATAAGGAATATGCCGCCCAGGGGCGGAGCTTAAATAATATTGCGTTCCCAGAGGCTACGCCTCCTATACTATTTATAGAAGTAAAATGGATAATAGGGGCTAAAGACTTTCATTCACACTTGGGTATACAGTTAAATCAGATAGACGATCAATAGTAAAAAACTAATTACGGTTTGTTTCACGTTGCAAAGCTCTCCTTGTACCCGCCTAAGTCTTGTTCTCGTAACACTCGCTTTTCTGACCGATAGTGAAAGATTCCATAACCGTAATCGTATCAACGCGAGCCTTCGGTAGGCCCAGCCAAGCCGGAATATTATTTGAGTATCTTTGGAGTCAGATACGAGATTAACGCCACCTATCTCCTCACTCGTGGCACTTGAGGGACCTCTCCAAAATATCCGCATCATTTTAACCTTCAACCTGGTGACGTCCTTCTTCTCCCATAAACTGGGTTCCTCCATTCTCCCATAAACTGGTGACGGTTACTTTTACCTCCTGCCATAAAATAACATTATTTAAGTACTTAAACATAACAGTCTCATCAGCAAATACTTTAAAAATCTTGCAACATACCATTTTTTTATTATATTCCCGTCAGAACACTCTAATAAAGGTTAATATAAAAATTACACCAAGAATTATGAACGAATTACTAATATCAATGTGTAAATCTAATTGATTTGGATAAGGTGCATTAGACCTAATAATAATCATCTTGGGGGTTTTGGAGAAATTTATCCTAAAATATTGCAACCTACACCACTAAGGAGTGAGATCTCTTTTCAGAAAAGCGACAGGAATCGTAAAATTTGGAGATGAGATAATAGCACTTAAATGACAAAATAAGCATACCCAACAAACTTGTTCTTTACGCCTAGAAAAATGTTAACTAAAATTATTAAAAGACTAAAGTCCAAGGAAAGTACCTTCGTTTTTAAAAGTAAGAGTTTTGGTTCTCTGTTAAAGACAATAGAAACTACTACTCTATGAGGCCATACGATTATAAATATTTTAGTAAATATTGATGTATAAGAAATAAGATGCAGTTTTATGGAATTTTTTATAAAATTTATATATATTTTATATAAAAACAATTGAGTCTTTACATATATATATATATATATATATATATAAAATATATCTATATATTTATTCACATATATATATTTGCTTTTAATATATATTCTTTTAATCATAAGAGTCGCAAACTATCATAGAGAATTAACTTATTCGTTTGGAAGTAAGATTTAGGGAAAAATAATGTAAATGCACGGCAAAAGCTTTGCACACTTATGCATCAATATAGACTAAAAGTGTGCTGCTACCCGTCTATATTTCTATATGCAATCGATTTTCTTTATTTCAATGGTAAAGAAAATGCTTAAAAAGGAAGGATTAGATTATATTACCGAGGAAAAGAATTTTTCCTTTTAAATCCCAAAGTTTCACAATGATTTTTTTTAGAGCCCATCTGGCTTCTGCCTACTATGGGTTTCACAATGAAAAGACAAAGCTGTGGATATTATGGTTTCGAAATATATGATATTTCTAACATTTAGCCATTCGTTTCGCATCGAACATAAAGAAATAGAAATAATATACACATAGCAAGAGCAATCTTGGTATACATGTCTGGAAAACACAAAAGCTGCAGAAAGGAGAAAGACATCAATGCTTGAATAATTGTCATTCGCCAATAAAAATCTTATTGATCAAATAAAAGCCATTGTTAACTCATATTAGAGCTTACCTACGCCTTAATATGAGCAATTATATATTTGGTCTCATAAGTACTTACCTCCAAAACAAAAGAGAAAAAGAGAATAATGCTTAATTTAAAAACTCATTACAAAATGAGAGTAGTATGATGTATTGTTCCTATCCCTTTATTCCATAATGTAAAAAATAAAAGTTATTTTTAATTATGCGTTGTGGGAACTTTCTTTGCGGCCTAAAAATGAATTCAATTTCCTAAGTTGGATTGGTATTAGCAGCAAAAGCTGATTAATATTCAATAAAATGTCGAACAAGTTTTAGTGGAAAAAATTTTACGAATAATAAACCTTTAAGTACTAGGTATGCGTCAAAGAAACTAGTGTTATTTTTTTAGGATTGTATACCATTGATCCAAAGACAATTAGTGGAATGGAGATTCGTCCAGACCGCATTTGTTCTAATGGTTAGTTAGTTCATAGGTCACTGGCCACAAAGGCATATTATATTTTACTACAGGATAAGTTCGTTATAGTGATACTCGTATGTTATAGAAGTTTACTAAAATTGAATGAAAAATTAATTCGGAGCAATTGCCCAATAAAGAGATGGGCCACTTGATCAGATGTCCATCAAACGAATCGGCGTTGGTGTAATACGCCATTACAACACTCTCCCTAACCCCCATTTCTTCCGAATCAGACTATGTTACATGAAGAGAAAATTTTATAATCATATTCACATGCACTCGTACTTCCTTGGAAAAACAGCAAATACAAATTGTCTTCCTTACTGAAACTATCTAAGCAACAAAAACCCCTACACAATGCTTTTGCAATCACACTTTACTGAATGTTCAAAGTTTTTGTCTGTGTTAGATAAGTGATCAAGCTCTATCTATATTTTCCCCATGAATTTGGAATTATCTGCCTGTTGCTATACGCTCATCTTCCTCCTTAAGTAACTTTCTGAAGGCCTATGACTTTATGCACTGCCATACTCCCCAAATCACTAAAATTATGACTAAAAAGATCAAACTATGCGCGAAACAAAGCGAAGAAATAAGATGATGCAACGCTTCGGGTTAATAAAGAAAATTAAAATAGCTCTCGATTTTAAGAGATGAGATCTAAGTTGCAACTGAAGGGTTGAAATAAGAGTGCCTGAAGTTACGTATCTAAATGAGGATTTCGGAAGTGCTAAAAAATTAAATATATATATATATATATATAATATCTTTAACAATTCGGACCATGGAGTCCAATGCATCAAAATTCCAGTCTTGTGAAATTTTTTGGAGAAACTAAGCAAATTAAACGCCTTTTCATAAGCTAAACATTTATTCAGCAGAAAGGCTACAAAAATCATTTTAGTGGATTATAGGAACATGATTACTTTTAAGAACACATTTTACTCGTTAATGTATACATTTGACCAATTGCGCACAAATAGTTTTATTTTTTCTTCATAATCCCTTACTTGGATTATTGCTTTGATGAGATTGGTTTATATTGTACATTTGTAATGCATCATTTTAGTCCCTGTACAAATTCATAAGTCAACCAAAACAAAAGAAACACCAAAATAAAATAATTTGAGAGGTTCTAACCTTTTTTAGTTCTAACTGTCACTGATGTGCAAAAACTAACAATCGTCACACTCTAAATCGTTGCATGCATGTGACTTATATGCATTAAAAAGAGGTTATATTACAGTATTTTTTATCCTACCTACATAATAAGTGTAGGGGTTTTACACTTGTTTGCAATAAAATTATGTCTTTCCTCTCAGTTGTTTTGCGCTTTCACCAGATCTTTATTTCTGTTTGATAGAAAGTGACAGTTTCGCGGTGGGTCATCAAGAGCCAGTTGATATTTGTCAAAGTCGTCATAAATTTCAATCCCAAAACCTTTGCTTGGTGTTATTATGTTCATTAAAGTTGTCAAAGCAAATTAGCACCACAATTAAAATACATCTATGTACATGCATACCTACTACCAGATTTAGAAAGGCACTCACGACTGTGACAACTAACGAATAGATATAACATTATTTGCTAGATAGGTTACAAATATTTCTTTAGAAAACACTTGTATATTATTTCGATGGAACCTATTTAAATACCATGAACAAAAGACAATATTAAATTTATTGAATCCAAAGGAAAAATGGTTTTGTTTCAATTAGTCTTCATAAGGCTGTACGGAGTACATCCATATGATACACTTAATCCTCTAATTTTACAGTCAATTCCGATTCAGTGTACGTCGATAACGAGTTGCTGGCCCTTGGTTACTCCGAATGATCACTTCTCATTCTTCAAGGCACTTCTATCTTTTTGCTATAATGGACTTGCTCTTGCGGCCTAATATCTGTAAAACCTCTCTTTTAACAAAGAGTTTAAAAAGACAAGTATCCTTGTTTTAAGTTCGGCATCTTACATTAAGACATGAATAGTATTAATTAATATTGGTCCTTTTTCTACACTCTGTCTTTCACATTCAACTTATTCAAACAGCCAGCAAATAACATGCCTCCAACAACAAGCTGTCTGTCCGTCATCCGCTCTATTGGCTAACATCTTCAACTCGTTTGACCTAAATATTCTTTCTACACTTCCCTTTTCTCATTTATGGATGAACTATCGCTACATTAGTTGCAACTGTTTCTTACATTCAAAGTGAACCTATTCACGTCCCCTCCAAATAATTGAACATGGCATACACAGCATTGCAAGCGGAGTTAATGGATATAGTAGAATTTATATTTGAAAAACAGATGAAATTAAGGCATATGAGGAGTTAAAATCCATCATACTAAAACATTACATCCACTTTGCTCATCAAAATAGGGAAAGCTATAGAGCATAACATGAACAATTCCGGACAGAAACTGCACCCCATCCCTTTGCGCGAAATACATGATTTAGCAGCAAGTGACTTCCATCACGTGCAATTTTTGGTAAGCCTTCCTCAGCCGCTTAGAACTGACCAATTAAATGTATTACAAGCTTTCATAGATGTATAAACACGAGCAATGTCGTACATGACAGTTTTTTAGCAGGTGAGGAAAGAGCACCTTTATCTTCTTTTCTTTAGTGTAACTTTAGCTGCGTTTTGGTACTCACATAATCCTTCATCGATGGAAGCAAAGGTGAACACTCCTCGCATTATCACGTTATTTAATTGAGGGGAAGATAAAATGGACGACCTCATCTTTGAGGTCAAATACTTTGCTTACACATTAAAATAAAAAAAGTGTGCCGCTACATATTTTGATGTGGTTGATCCTCGCAAATATGGAGGCATAAAAGAACTAGCGAGTTTAAAGTAACAGCAGGAATTCTTGTATCACATGTGAGTTTGCGAACAAAGCTTATAAATGAATGCCACTCGGCTCTAATTAGCAATCATACAGCTGTCACCTGCCGATCTTCTTCGCTGATGTGTTCGTCAGATAATGTCCTCTCTTTATGTGAGATATTAGTATAGAGATAGCTTTTCTTGTAAACATTCAATCGACGTATTTTCTTAGACCTCTTTTTATCTTTAAAATTTCCTTTTTCGTTCATTTACTATTTATGTTGGTAGATGTTTTTTTGCAAATCTTATTGCAGAAGTCATACGAAAAGTCTCCCTCATTATTGAGCTCAAAAAATATGTTCTTGAGGAAATGCACTTCCCATTCTCTTTCTCTTTATGACTAATTTATTTCACATATCGATGTTGACTTCAAAATCCCTCAATATAATTTATTACTTTTTCTTCGCTCCTATACCTTTTTCAACCATATTTCTAATGAACTAAGATGGAATTGGTACCATCATCTTTTCATAATATCATAGTATATGCAATTGAGTACCTCAATTATGCATTCTTATCGCAGACTACGACCAGATAGGCTAGAAGCAGCACAAGATTTTTTTAAGATAAGGATGAAACGGAAAATTAGACCATCGTTTTCTCCATTGGCTACTTTCTACATTTAGCGAGCATAAAAATGGCAAACATAAGCGAGTTTGTGACTTTGCAAGGCTAATTAGGATCATAAAAATAACCATATTTCCTATAATTAAGCTATATGATTTCATATGGTAAATGTTTGGCACTACTTCCTTGTTTTTGAAATTGGACGTAAACAGGCTTTTTACACAATTCCTATGAAAGGATGAATATTTTAATAATAGCTGGAATGACTTGACCCTGCCTGTATGAATTTTTATTTCGGAATGATCTTTCTCCAAATCCCTTAGAAAAGGTATATCCTCACCTGAAAATAATGTTTGAGTGCCTTTCCTAAATCATTTTCAAAATAAAGTCATAAATGTCGTTTTTCGGTCACCAGACTAAATTATCTTAGGATATCTCATTATTGAACGAAGACTATTGCTTCTACCATATGAGGTTGGAGCGATCTCCAATAGTCCTTCACTATAAATTTAAAGAGCTTTGAAAATTTGGAGAACTTGTGAAATTTCACCTTCTCATACCATCAGACAAAAATGGCTGGAGAATGCTTAAAAGGCTATTGGGACTGTTAAAGATCAACTTATAGCAACCATTTTTTGATACCACTAGAAGCCAGATGGAAAATTACTCTAATTTTGTGACGCTCCCTTGCGCCTATGTGGTGCTTTTGTTAGAATAACAGAATTTCAAAGGAAATCATGAGCCATTCGCATGTTTGTTCTACGAAATTTCTCGTGAATGTAATTTAGATTCTTAACTTTTACGCCAAATTGCTTGCCAGGAGCAAATCCTTTTTTCGATATTTTTCCAACTTCTTCTACTTGTACAATTTTGACTCCTCATTAGGATCTCAAATGTGCTTAGCAGCAGCCTTCTCGAAGTCACTCGCATCAAGAGAGTCACTATCTTCTCTTTCTATCAAAATTTGCCACTGGTATCAACTCGGAACCCGAGTGGAGGAAGCAAAGCCAAAAGAATCTCTTATTAAGAGCTAAAATTCCTTTCTCTCCAAATCAGGAATTCGGACTCTCTCCTCGTTCAATCCAGGCTCGTATAACAAAGAGCACGTTAGACCCCCCCTAGAATACCAAAGTATGGTGTTCATTTTCCAATAGTCAGGATCGACTACTTACACATGATTTACGAGCATAACAAAGTATTCATAATCTAAACATCTATTATACCCAGAATAATATAAAAAATTCCAGACTATTCATATCCAATTCTAATATCAACAGCTTAATTGCTACATTTCAAGCCAAAATATGCCCATTGTTCCGAATTCTTTTACTAATAATTTGATTTAGTTAATTCATAGCCATTCCGATTTGAGAGCTAAAAGCACAACTAGTCTTACAGATTGCCATTACGCCTGGTTTAACATCTAAAAAGATTTGTATACTAGTCCATTAATGTTCAGCCTGCCAGAGGGGATGCAATTTTAAACAAAAAAATACCCAAATCAGCAAAGCATTTGACCAATACGAGATATGTGGAAGCACATATCGATATCAGGGGCCATTTCTCCCAATATAATGACTTTAATTATATTTTAGTATGGTTGATAAAATGTCAAAAGGATCTTTGCATTTCTTTAAATGTTAAAACGAATCTTAATGCAATTTATTTTATATTAGGGAGGAATAGCAGAATTATTCACAGCAGCTCCGATAGTCAGATGTATGGGCTTTTGAATCTCATCACCCTCGAGGTTTCATCAAAGCATTTGGTATTATGCCCATCCATATTGGTCCTTAATATATAAATTATAACGGCTTAGTAGAGGAAAGAATTCATTCTATCAACCAATTTATCTTAACTGTTTGTTAGTCAACAACAAGCCAGGTGACAAATTTTCTTTACATTCCATTTCCCTTTGATCAAAGAACAGGTTTAATACAACTTTCGTCCTAGCCAAGCAGCTCTTTGGCTCTGAACCAAGGTTCTTAGCTTCATATGTCGGTAAAGCTAAATTATATCCACCTAGCCTTTGCTCAATCGTAAATATATTTAATCGCCTTCAGGCAATGCAATGACATATGTATATACACCAGAATTTGAGACATGTAGTCAAGGTTTGCCATTTTTAAATACGTCCTAAATTGAAGTATGTATGTTTTCGTTGGTCCTTTCGAAGTTATCGGTAGATAGGAACAGAGTCAAAATTAAAATTTATTAATTTCGGAATCAGTTTACTTTAAATTCCTTAACTTAACTCTCCTGCATTACTCCCACATCTCGTTTATATCTCCTCCACTCATACCATCACTCTAACGACAGTTTTCCTCAACCTCCTTAGCTGCGTTTTCCCTCCATATCTTACCAGTTCTGCCGAATACCTCTACAGAGTTGAATATGGTTGCCTAAAAATTACTTCCTTTTCGACCACAAAAATGGTTCATTTTTCTAATTTCAGAAGAATTACCTTCAATCTTTGGTACAAACAATCAAAATACATGAAAAAAAGCAGAAATAAACATCTAAATTAGCGAAAAGTGGTCTTTGCCTTCTTTTAACTCGTTTTCCAACTACACCTTTCTACATTTACGAAGATATAAATAACGATTAATGACGCTCTTTCGTTCCTAAAGTGTATTAGATTCCTTGATTTGTATTTATTTCTAATTATTTATATCCATAAATTCGTAATAGAAAAGTTTCTCTTATGTAATCACGCAATATTTTAAGCGCACAATTTCAAGTATTATGCAGCTACAAATAGCTTTTGGCATTACGTCTGATAAACGCATTTATCATATATGTTTAGGGTTGCAAGCAGCTTCTTAAAGGGAGAAAACGATATCTCTCTACCTTTATCCTTACACTTTCCAAATGCGGCCATATTATGTGCAAATCATCTTGTAAAAAAAATAGATTAAAAACCGGAGCATCCTTACTGTCCTTTTCAGCGTTTAGGATTACCTCATCAATAGTCTTAACCCATATAAAAAACTTTTAGCAAAATACACACACACACACACACACACATATATATATATATATATATATATATATATATATATATATATATATATATATATATATATATATATATATATATATATATATATATATATATATATATATATATATATATATATATATATATATATATATATATATATATATATATATATATATATATATAATGAAAATTAATGCAATATCGCAAGAAAAGATGAGGAATTAAACCACATTCTCCGAAAACAATTTAATTCAGAACAGTTTCGGTGTATCTCACACCCTTTTTCAACTGACACTGGATAGAAAATATAAGAAAAGTGCATACAAACATAGCACAAGGTCAAGCCATGAAAGATCCCCTTTTTTTCCCCCCAATCCCCTACTTGTGGCTAATCTGGGGGGGAGGGGTTTAGGCCTAAACATATTGAAGGGCTGACATTTTACTATTTTGTTTATTTGCTTTCTTATTACAGGATTAAAAGAAAATTGACTTGAATCATACGATCGATTTCAATGGAAGTAAAATGGTATTTACTTGGCTAACTATGTTAAGAGAACAATCGTAGAATCGAGCTTTTATCGTCAGTTCCTAATTTAAATCTATCTGAGGGTCAATTTTCTTTTAATCCTGTAATAAGAAAGCAAATAAACAAAATAGTAAAATGTCAGCCCTTCAATATGTTTAGGCCTAACCCTCCCCCAGATTAGCCACAAGTAGGGGATTAGGGACAAAAAGAGGGGATCTTTCACGACCTGACTTTGTGTTATGTTTGTATGCACTTTTCTTATATTTTCTATCCAGTTTCAGTTGAAAAAGGGTGTGAGATACACCGAAACTGTTCTCAATTAAACGTGTCTTCGAAGAATGTGGTTTAATTCCTCATATATATATATATATATATATATATATATATATATATATATATATATATATATATATATATATATATATATATATATATATATATATATATAATAACGTCTAAATCAATGCGGGTAGGAAAAGGTAATATTAAGAATTCTTTAATCTGATAGAAAATTCTCCTGGAGTTCTTCAACCATCTTCAGAAGCGCAACCCATACACTGAGTAACCATCATTTCTCATAAAGAGATATTAGGAAACTCTTTGTTAAAGCTAGCGTTTAAACTAGCATAAATCGGGGTTTAGAATGTTTTCGTGGTTCCAACGCTTCTAATTTTTTAGACTTTTCTAACGGATTAAGAAAGCCCTTACTATTACCCTTACCCAACCGCATTCACTTGGACGTTATTGTTCGACTATCAAAAAGTTATAAGGCTGAAGAACTGCAAGAACATGCCCATTCTTGTTTTTTTGTTAAAGTAAACGCTATCTCATAAAAAAGATAGTTGAATTTTCTCTTTCTTAAGAAGTTGCTGGTTGCCCAGCGTATGTGTGGTGGCGATAGCGAAGAGGGTTAAAGAACTCCATGAGCCTTCTTTTACGGATTAAGTAATTCTTACTCTCAATTAAAATTTCATAATATCACCAAACTCAGATCGATTAATAAGCAAGGAAGCCTTTTCTCTTTGGAGAGTTACGCACAAGCGTTCATTTATTAAGGGACATATGAGCTTTAAAATTCATGTTGTTCCTACCTAATAGTTCATAAGGCAATCCACGAAGCATGAAGAAATTAGAGTTTTAAAAGGAGAATAGAAATCGATGATTACAATTGGAAATTCCGAAAATTGGACGCCTATCAATTATTAAGATTTCATGGATAATTTCATATTTTGTGATATATATTATTTTTTAATCATAAACCGCATGGAAAGGAATCGGACTGGTCATTTCTAATACAAAGATCATTTTTCTTTGAAATAGTGATTAAATATAGGGTATTTGTTGAATAATTTAAAAAAAAGATGAAATCTAGATAGTTACACGATGCCCAATATTACTAGTGCTTCGACGCGTCACTACAATAACGAAATAAAAGATGACCTTAATTATCCCATTGATAATTTGATTATTTTAAATAAGATTCTTTGTGGAAAAAGATTTTGAAATAGGAGAAGTATCTTCTGAAACTTAATGTTGATAAACTTAGTCAAAATGAAAACACTATAAAACAACAGATAAATTGAATTTTTTATCAATGAATCACAACGACTTGATAATTTCCCTTCATTGACTCTATATCTCCATGAAATCTTTCCTTGGATGCTTCAATCACATCACCCTAATTACCTCAGAATTAAGATGCAATATATCTCCAAGGGTATTACATCTTAGGTGGCATGAAGCAACCAACAGCTTGTTAACAGATGGCGAAACCAGATGTATGTGGTTTGCTTGCCTTAAGCTGGTGTCGGGAATAGAGATTAATACCGCCATGATGCCCAGGACGAGATCCCAGCAGAGCAAAGCCGTGGAAATGGTGAGGGACTCAAGCCGCTTCCACTGATAAGGCAGAAGCAAGAATTCCTAGCACTGAGGCGCAAGAAGACGCTGCCTTCCTCTCCGTGAGATATCAAGAAACTTCGCTAGATTTCATCCCTATCCCCCAGTGGAGTGTTTAATCAAGAAGATGTCCTTCCTTGGCCTGAGGCAGTTTCGCTTTCAACCGGTCCATATATAATGCAAGACACAGCCGGGAAAAAGCAGTATAGGCCCGCCTTTCTGCACAAGGCACGTGGCTTTCTCGATTCAGCACCGTTTCCCCTTCTCGAACTCAAAGGCACGAATTATCACCGAAGGAATTTAGTCCCCGTCCTTGCATTCGGTTTAAACCACGTCTGATGAAAGTACTCCATCTAATTCACTCATCGAGGTTCTAACTTAATCGGGTATGATTTACTCGTTAAATCACCCATCTCCCGCGTTGTCTCATAAAGCCTCAACCCCTAAGCTAGGCTCCAGCGACTCAATTGATGTTTTCTCGACCAGTCAACGCGTAAAGTGTATACTCGTATATTGGCTCTACAGCAACCGCTTGTGCGCTCAGGTTTGAGCATATCTATTCGCTCCGTGTAAAGCTTAAGTATCCGTTTACAATATTTCCCTTTGTATATAACGTATACCTATTACAATTATTAAAAAATATTTTGGTACATCTTTTCCATAGCTCCAGATTCCCGCAGCCTTCTTTATTATACTAACGGCCAATTGCACTTGATTCTGTAAATAAATTCTTCCACTTACTTGATTCCGAACCCCGTTTCCCCTACTTATCTCCACCCTCGTCTGCCGCTTCAGGGAGAGGAACTTAGAGGTCATAATTACTGAAGTAGAAGGGTAAAGTATTTTTGGCTTTATATTGTCCTTATAAATCTTGTTGATGGTTGAATGGTACATGTTACAGAACCATAATAGGTTGTTTCAATCTCTACTATAACGCCCTTTCTGTTTAGTGATATGCTTGCCAGAGCACATCAGAGCCTCGAAGATGGTGCTCGAACTGTAATAATAGTATATAGTATGTTCACTAGGGTGATGACCTTTTGACTTTTTTATCAAAAATTATTTCCTGTAGCACGAATGAATGAACTTTTGCCTATTAATGACAAAAAATATTTTTATTCCATTGAAATATTGAAAAAGGTCACGCACAAACCACTCTGAAATGTAATATAGACCATTTTAGTATTTTACGAGTATATGTGTTAAAAATATTTATATTCAATATATAAGTCATCAAACAGACTTTTGCAATAATTTATTTACCATAGAATTGTATAGAATTTTCTTCAGCCATTTCGCGTGCGGTATATAAGCGAGATGTTGAAAGCGGTTAGTTACTGGTTACAGTTTTAACGGCGTTGATATTATTATTGCCTTATTATAATTGATGTGTATTCTCCAGCGTTTATTGTAAATAGATCCTGGTATTATTTGGTAAGCTACATTTAACTCTCTCACTAATTATATAATATAATAGCATATCATATTTTATTAGTGTATACCGTCTCTCTTATTTTTTATAATTGTAATTTGCTTCTTTTTTAATAAAGTATACCAAAGCTCAAAAACAATTTCTTTAATTTGTTACCTATTTAATATTTAGGTTTATTTTCTATTTCAGTTGGTGAGTACAAAACATGTTCAAAAAGAGCTTTTTTAACACGGGAAGAACAAGAAAACCTGGACAAATAACTTAGTCTAGTTTCAAGCACCAAGAAGAGGCAACGTGAAAGTTTATGAAGCACCCTTAAGTGAACGGAGTCGCATGTCCCTGAAAATCCAAGTCGTTGGACGCTTTAAATTTCTTGAATCTAACGCCAAAGAAATGAGGGAGGGAATCGGCCTAATTGTTGTCGAGCTAAAAGCCCTATGGAGCAAAACATTGAACTTCCCGCATGTATCTGATCAAGCCTTTGTGCAAAACTAGAAAACCTTCTGAAAGACTATGAGTACTACAGAAAGAAACACAACTTTAATTCTTTGAATGAACTGTTTGACGTGACCAAAGTGAAAGGCAACTGGTTGTGCAAAGAAGATGAGAACCTCTATAAACAGAAAATTTTTACCAAAAGCCAGGTTGGTTATTCCACTGCTAAACTTGCTATTACCAACACCATCCACCCATCCAAGCGAAAGAAGGCAATGGAAGCGACTTTGTCCCCACTTTCCAGCTCAACACCACCTGATTGATCCGAAACTAGCACAGACTCATCAAATAACATCGAAGACATTTCTTGGGAGGATGAGACTGCAGCATCAACGAGGGAAAGGAGGTATAACCCAACAGGCTTAGCAAGACTCTTTGCTACAAGCTCAAAGCTGTCGTCCCACAGAGCAGCAAAGGTATGTCGCCAGCTTTCTGGTGAGGGCATTGAAATCCCAACCCTAGGTCAGTCAGAAATCCACAAGTCTATCTACACGAAGGCTTCTCAGATGAAGAAGACTTGGTGAGCACGCTTTATCTGGAAAAGTAGAGCTTACACTTTGACGGCAAATGCATTAAGGACTTTGAATATCATGTTGTGGTCCCCAAGAATAAGGTGAAAGAAAAAAGTTAGCTGCGCTCAAATTGAAGGATGGGAAAGCTGTAACAATAGCAAAAATTTGCATCCCTTAATCCGAAAATTTCATCCATGCCCTCCGATCAAGTAAGCTTTTTGTGCTAAAATGATTAAAAAGAATCAATTCTTTTAACTGAATCAAATACATTTTTGTAACAATTTCAAGTGATTTTTTTAATATTTCACATCTGATATAGGTTTTAACATGAAAACATTGTTTTCTGAACGAAAATATTAATTATATGTTACAAAAATTGATTAATGTACATTGGAGAGTAGATATTGTTAAACGTAAGTCCTTGTAAATTAGAGATTAGGTCATCATTGTCCAGAATTATCAGAATGAACTTCCGTTTCTTCGAACTCCTACAAAGCTTAGCGGTAGGGATGACTCTCTTCAAAGTCCAACAGTAATATGCAATCATGACTGCATCCCAACGTCTTCGACACTCGGCCTCCAAATCTTTCATGTCTTGATGGAATCTCTCCTCCTGCTCGTCGCTCATTGATCCCAGATTATCGGTCAGCATATTGCTGATAGGTTTTATGTAGTTCCTGGCCTTCATGTTGCCAGGCAAGTTCTTTACGGTAATAACAAAAGCTTTCTACGCTATGCTTCTAGTCTCTGTTCGTTCATTTACTTTTCGAATTATTTATTTCTGATGAGGTGACATAGTTAATGACCGTCATAGATGTCAGCTTTCAAATTTATGTAAATCCTGAAAAAATGTAGCAGAAGTAAATGACGCAACAATCCCTTTTTCCATATTTTTGTTGAAATGTTCGATCAATGAGAGCTGGAGTGCAGCAGTGGAAAGAGTATCGTGTATCTGTCTACCAGAGGGTTGTTTATGTAGCTCCATGCTGTGCAAGGCACCAATTCCTCCTTTACAGGCCAGTAAATGTTCGTTTATGTTTAGCTTTGTCCATGCTCAGAAATCACGATTACCCGCTAAATTCGGACTGTTACCCTAACAAAATGTTTACCATCTAAAGGTCTACACAAATAAACCAGTCCTGCGTAATCAAAACGAATTTTTTCTAGCACGTACTATACTGCTTTATACTACTGTGTAGCCGATTGAGCAAGAGGTCAGTGGAAAACTGGTTTTAGTTGTGCAGTAGAACACATTTCAGCGCCCGCTTACTGCTGTCAACGAACAGTCTCTCATTTTGGAGTTAGTATTGTGGTATTCTAAGCTTGCGCCGAAGCTGTGAAATATCTTTTCATTACACTAACTAGTTCTTTTCAGAGAAAAAACAGAGGTACATTTGATGTCTGTAGCGTTGAAGGTAATGAGAGCAATGTCACAGAGAGTTTTTTTTCCTTCAATCTGGATGCTAAGAATTCAAAAGAGGACTTGACTCGCTGAGATCGCGGACTAGATCATTTAGTTCCATTTTTGGCAAAAATATGTCGAGCATCATGGTCACAAAACACTTCTTAATTTTCTCCAACACTGAAGAATCTTCGTCACTAATGTTAAAAAGTTATCTAAAAACAGGTACTGGAGTTTCATCAAAATGAGCGACAGGATGGCGTGATTATTGAAGATGAGAATATTTGAGGTTGCTCCGGTTCTTTTTGTTCATCCTAGTCAAATCAATAGTGGAAAAGTAGCAGTCAGTGGCACAGTTTTTTTCGAATCCCTCCAAACCATGATAATTTCAAACTTCAAAAAACTCTTCTTGCCCTTGGTCCAACGAAACAGAAACTCGGTTCATGTCTTGCATATCATGCCTGGTGCCCAATTTTATCGTGTCACCAAATTTCATACAAAACAGGCAAGATTTACTCCCCCCTGTTGATGGCGATCACCAAAAATTCGCAGTGGTCCACGATGACCTAGGCCGAGCGAATCGCTTCCCAATTATAAATGCCACATCTTGTCTACATATATGACTGGTTGGGCTGAAGTAGTAGCGGCTCGGTTCTCATTAGTCAGAGCCCCGAAGTCATCCGAGACCCTGTGGCACAGTCTTTATTACGGGGGCTCAGGCCGTAAAAGAAGCCTAGGTTCCCATTCCCTTGGAAAAACCTGTCGATCCAGAGTTTGACGCTCTACGGAGCGAAGATTTTGCCCGCGCCCAAAAGAGGTGCGCAACTCTCCTAACGCTTTGGAAGAAAGCACGGAATCTGGCACAAGATTCCACCCGCAGAGATAAGAAGTATCCTACGTCGTAAGGGATGATCTTCTGTACTGCTCCTGTACTGAAAAACTGACCCAATATCACAGTCCTTATGTGTCCCCCGTTCGTACGTCTCATAAGTTCTTAGGCTCGCACACGATAGCATCTTCTCCGAAGACTTCAGTCATAACAAAACCTCCCACAACGTTTTTAAGTATTTCTTTTGGCCGTGTGTAGCCAACGATATAGTAGATTACTGCAAATCTTGCGCCTCAGCTGACCCCTGGGAATTCCCTAAACTGGGGGTTATTCCCCATCTCACGCATAAGGAGTCTCGCTATCTCCAGAAGACATCCCTCTCTCGTCCCAAGTCGGTGTTTTTGTGTGTACCCAACCGAAGGCTGGAAAAACTCCCCCCGATAAGGCATCCACGTTCAAACGGAAGCCTCTTTCCCTGCCGTCTTCTGAAGCAGCTGCACTGGATTACTCCTTCGAGTCCTCGAAGCACCAAGCCCCGTCCACGTTATCTTGAGGTAGCCATACCCCTCCCGAGAGTCAGCAAGGATTCCAGCTTCCCCATTGAGCTTCAGTTAAGGTTAGAACTTACGCCTTTACAGCTCCGGAACTGAGGTGCCGAGCACACTCTACCTTCCCACTCTTTTCCTGACGAAGATCCCTCCTTTGAAGACGCGACAATGTCGTCTCGCCGAACCCCTACTTTCCTTCAAGCCTCCTTGAAGTCGCTGTCACATTCCACTCCCTAAGCCCCCTTTTTTGCCATTAAATCTTGTGAGCCAATTTAGATCTGCGCAGGTAGCTCGAAACTAATTAAGAGAAATTAGACTATCCCACAAGAAACGATAAATCATTATCCAACCTTTATTTTCCTCTATATCGTTTTGACCATTTTTAATTTGTAAATAAAATTTATATTTACTTATGTTTATCTTTAATTAACCTGAACGTCACTATAGGCCTCGTTTTTCAAATCTCGCCAACCTTGGACTCTACCTGATTAGGTAAGAGTATTGAGCCCTTGCCTCAACCTGACCTTTCAAATCCGTGCAGCAACGCAGCATTCAGTCATTGTGCGGTTAACTTTAATAGTGTGAGCTCTCCCCTGTATATTAATAATATATTTAATATTATATGGTCGGCTATATCACGACACCGTACATGTAAATAAAACGTAAAAAAAATCATCTGTCAATAAATCCAAAAAGTTGCCTCACGAAAATATCTCTAATAAGAAACTACAAGAGTTGTAAAGGAGGGAACTAGAGGGCGAGTTGCATGCTCTCTCAATCCAAAGGAATCCCTAGCCTCTCTTTAAACCATAACGATCTATTAACTTTGCAAAGTAAATTTACTCTGACTGTTTCAGTACATATATACTATAGATTCCTAGGTGTTTCTATGGCACGCAACTCTCCAGAATCAGGCTATATCTAAAACTCCCTGTAGGGGCAATTGGGCGGGAGCACACTCAATCTTCCTGGTGTCGACAATAACATGGTTTCCCATTTACCTGCTCACGCCCCTTTTCGGTGTCTGTGCAAACTTTATATAAAAATTTCATTAGTCATGGCGACATTATGTGCACATGCCTCATACATGACTGCATTCTTTTCTTTTATCCTAAAAAAACTTCCCACTGTTCAACACTCTTTCACCCTACACCATACTTCTTCACTAGCCGATAGACGAGCATACATCTTTCCAGATGAATAAAAACCACATACCATACACCACATACCCTAGGGTTTCTCATCAGGTTGCCTCTATACAAGTCTTTAATTATGAAAAAACTTACATTCTTTAAGCCAAACTCACGCATATATTATCATTCTTCTGTTACGTTTCTCCCATGGCTGACACATCATCCAACTTTTACATTCGAAGCTGATCATCAGCAAATTAATTGGATAATTAATTGATTAGTTATCCTGACACCTTTCTATTTTGTCTGCAATCCAGACCTAATAATAAATTCAGTTGAAAGCACGTAGGACAGGGGCAATGGTTGTTAATGCAGGGGGGTTGGGATGTAAGGAAGAGATATATTACTGTGGTTTTCCATCAGCCACTTAGCTTTTGGAACCCTTACATGTGAGAAGAGCATCACCCTCTTCCTCATCGGAGATTTTCGATTGTTAAACACCTCCAGGGCCAGAAAAGGGAGAGGTAATGGGTGTATTCTATCTATGAGAGAAAGAAAGAAGCAAAAGAGACATAGCTGTGTGTGTTAGTTATATTGTTGACGGATGTGGATCGAATTGCCTGTGCAAATACGAGGGAGTGACTTTAAGCCCAGCCTTGTTTGGCGGAGTTCCTAACCAACGGCAAAAATTGGAGCTGTCGCTAGAAATGGAGGCCGATAAACCTGCCTCGGAAACTCAGCGCCTCATCTACTGGGCCGCACATACGAACAGAAATATTTTCTCTATATTATTCTCTTCATCTCCTTGAAACCCATATTGATCGTTCCAAGTCGCTATCTTTTCAATCTTGTAAGTTAAAAGGTATTTTCTCCTCTTTCTCACTTATAAAATAATTCACTGATGCGCTCAGCTTCTCTTTCGCTCTCCTAAACATTTCATTTCCTCCTCTGTTTGATCATCCATCCACTTCTCTCCTCTCATCGACTTATTGTATTCATTGATCCGCATCTACCTGACAATCTCATCTTTACTAATGGGGCGTTTCCAGGAGTGCCCGTTATCACTCACAACAACGAATGGAAAATTGTGCTTTACTTTTTCATTTATATATATATGCGCATTGATAGGCGTATACCTATTTTTTGGATAAATAAGGAGGCTACATTTAGGAAGTTCATTATTAAATTATAACTTCTTGGTACCGATGCTTCGGGTGGAACCCATTCTCAAGAATATAACATTTTAAATATATAGAAACAAAAGAATTTTTTAGGGAAGTTATCAGATATTTGTAAATTAATTATATGGGAAATAGGAAGAAGGAGAGGTTCGTAATATTCAAATTATAAAAATACTTGGGTTTCAACTATTATGGAATGCGAAATATGTTTTTTTAAAGATATTCGTTTTGTTAGAAATAGTTAATGAAGAAAGTGACCTCGTTGTGGAAATTGAGGTATCATGAGGCGAGATTGTAAGCGTGAGAAAGCAAGGTTTTGATTGTTTAATTTGATTTTGGAAGAATAATGACTAAGTAAAGGGAGTCCAGAGCCAGTGAGTGTAGGTTTTCGGTGAATGGAAGTAGAGAAACCGTTGGTTGTGCGTGTTATTAGTAGGTTTAAAATAAGAATGGATTTGTTGTCTTCCTTTTCTTGAGTGAATTAAATTTTGGGATGTAACTGATTTATGTTCTCTAAGGATTTATCAGATGAACTTTTAGAGCGTAAAAGGGCGATAGTGTCGTCTAAGTATCTCTGTAGAAGATATGACGGAATTGTAATGGGCATTTGTTCTATAAAGTACACATGAAGACATTTGCGAGAGGGGCGGCAATAGGGCTTTTCATTTTGATGTCATCTATTTGGTGAAAACGTTTCCATTAAATGATAAGTAGTTTTTGTGAAAAACAGTAAGTTGTATATTTTCATTTGTTTCTCATTAAAAGCGTAACAGAGATTATTGGGAGAAGGGAATGCGTGGGTTTAAATACCAAATTATGGGTGTGCATTTTAATAAAAGTCCGTTGAAGCTGTAAATTTACTTCTCTAGAGTAGAGCATTTGATTCAACGATAATCGTTCATATTTTAATACGCTACTTTTTCTATAAATGCAAAGCAGCTAGGGTTGCCTTCCCGGCATGCTGCCAAGAAACCTTTCCTGAATACCTAAATGCACTGGCAAAGAGTAGAGTTTTGTAAAATGCACATCAATTGGGCTGTTGATGATTGGAAAGCAGTTCTCCTAAGTGAGGAATAATCTCTTTTAAACATTCGGAAGCTGACCAAGAATTGTGGCCTGCCCCCCTGGCTTAGATAGGATGGATCCTAAATACACTGTCAAGACCCTTAAACACCATCCAAGTGTGATGTTTCAAGTTTGCTAAGGCAATTTTGGTAGAAGGACGTTATTTTCTCTTCCTAAGAACCAAACCATGAATGGTTAATGATATTTAGCCATGCTAAAGGAGAAACCTCTACTATATACACCTGCATTTGATCAGAAAACAATTTTATTCACGATAAGGAACCTTGTCACGAGGAAAAAATCGTTAGTAATGGCTCAACGATAATGAAATTGTTGTTGGAGATTGGCCTGGTATTGTCCAGATCTTGTTACGATTAAAAATTAATAAGGTCGAATCCCCTAATACTAGCTCGATTTCCAACCTCAGAGAAGTCATAAAAAAGATCTGGTGCACTTAGATATCACAAGAAATGTGCCACAATTTAATCAAATCGATACCAAAAGGCCTCAAACAAGTCAACAAGAAGAGAGGATATATGACGAAATTCTAGTATAAGAAAAGAATGTACATAGATTATTTTCAAATACATTTAAATATTGATTGGGTATAAGAAATAGGTACAACTCTCATGGTGATAGTATTTTTTGCAGCACTATATATATATATATATATATATAGGTATAAATATATATATATATATATATATATATAGATATATATATATATATATATATATATATATATATATATATATATATATATATATATATATATATATATATATATATATATATATATTGGGGTCTGCTAGAGATTGAGATATAGTCAAACAAGATCACTTACGAGTAATTTGTTCTGGAGTTTTCGTGGCTTAATCTCAAGCCTAGTTAACGAAATCTCTCTCAAACAAGGATGATAATTTAGACTTGTGAATTTTAGTGATTTATTATAAATTAAAATTTACTCATCAACTTAAATCACTTGCTTCAACAATTGTTTCAAAAAATGATCCTATCTTAATTATTTAACAGAGTAACAGTTAACATGGGAACACTAAACAAATTGTGTAGTTTACAAAGTTGGTGAAGTACCTTGTTGTAAAGGGGACCACACCATGATTTATAAACAACCATTGGCTAAACGAAAGATAATGGTTGCAATGTTCGTTTGTATTTCGATATACTGAGCAAGCTTTCATTCAACATCTAGTGTCCTTTGTGTAGTTATAATATTTGCCTCTAATTCTTTTAACGAATGCAAAGATAGATGTCTGTATACCGATTTGGGGCTCATTAGTTACAATATCTGCGAAGCTTATTTGCCAAGACTAGTTATTCGGTTGTTATTAAGGGACTTCTTGAATAGAGATTTTGTAGAGTAACAACAGTATTCCATGATAATGAAAACAATGGAAAGCTGCTTCTTCCCGCATATATATATATATATACAGTATATATATATATATATATATATATATATATATATATCTATATATATATATATATATATATATATATATATATATATATATATATATATATATATTTATATATATATATATATATATATATATATATATATATATATATATATATATATATATATATATATATATATATTAAGAGATTAAAGTGTTTCACTTCAGAGTTATATAATAAAATGTGTTAAAAACTTTTAGCACAGATGTCCCCTTGTTTCTTATGACCCATAAATACTTTCTGCCCAAATTTGGTTTGACCCGTTAATATTTACTGGTCGCATAGATTGACAATATTCCACGTTTCAAGTGAAACTTCGAAAAAATCAATATGAGGAGAAGACAATAAATTTCAACGAACTGTATTCAACTAAAAAATTACCATACAAGGTAGTGTAAAATTCCAAGGGGTACTAGAAATGCATAACAATACTGTAAATAGAACAGGGCACTCAAGTCATTGGTGGATGAGGCTCAATGAGCAGGAGGAAACTTAGCGACCAATCACGCCTTTTTTCCTTAACAATCTTGCAGTCATGATGAACAATTTTAAGGAGGAACTGCTTCTGTTCCTCGTCTTTGGTTCAGGCTTGCAGGCTGTGAATCAGTGCCATTCCTCTCTCTCCTGTATCATTGGTGATATGCAGGCCCTGGGCGGTAGCGCGAGTTCGTGGATCTTGCTGAACATATTTCTACGTTCTGAGAACTAACCATCCTCCCAGCAAAGATCCCAATGACCTTTGAAGCTCTTCTTTTCCAGTCTCTTGAGTGCTTTTGAAGTTGTTAGACGGCTTAGAATCTTGACCATTGCCGCCCAGTCATTGAGAGACACTCGTTCGTCGACGAATGCTAGGGCTGCTTCTTGCTCCGAGAGGTACCAGAGGCGGCTTCAGATTAGCTTTTCTGCCGTTGACCCGAGTTCTCTATCGACAAACACCTGGAGAGTCACCAATATCTCCTGGTCATTCTTCGTTGCAAAGTTCCGGATGGCTGCCTCATGCCAGAATGGGATGTAAATGAGACTGATGAAACCTGCCAGTCGTCAGACTCCGCGTTTTTCTGACCTTGTCAGCCAGCCATCTCGCCTGATGATAGGCTCCAGTGGACCTGAATCGAGGCAGATCGCGCTTGATCCTCTCAGGTAGACAAAAGATAGCTGAAGGAGTTCAAGATATTCCTCCCTTGGGCGTACTCTGTCACGGATGGCTCCCTTTAGGAAGTCATTCATTTTCAGCCTCTGTGATTCGCTCGACTCATCCAGGGGTTCTTCGTCGTTAAGGGTACCGACGGAAGTCTTATCCAAGAAGTCCCATCTTTTTCAGAACCGCTTAACCAGTGAAATCTTGGGACCTGTGAGAGAGCCGAAGAAGAGTTCCTATGTGTCCTTCAGTACCACCTCGTGAATGTGATGCCGTATGCCAGCCAAAGAAGTGCTATCCCAAAGGACTGTTCAATTAGGGTGCAGGCTCCGCTTATCATGCCACTGTCGGACCCAGTCGTTTTAAAGGAGAGATCGATGATCTTGTCAACAATTTGATACGTTTCCAGCAGCCGAAGGACAGTAGCTGCTACTTCTCTTCCGGTCCCATCAATGGCGATAAGTACTCCAAAAAGCTCCTCAAAGTTTGTCCAAGTAAGTACAACAGGGATCCTTTCTTCTGGGATCTGAGATGTGCAGCAATTTTAATCAGTTTGCTATCCAAGTGGAGATCAAAGGGAGGTGAATCACGGGAGGCGAATCACAGGAGGCTTCTTTTTCAATGTGCTTTGCTTCAGTGTCTTGGTTCTTTGTGTGCTAATCCAATGCACGGTGGAAGCAGAAAAGGAGATTTCAAAGACATCATGTCCAAAGCTTGATGCTGCAGCAATTAAGGACGCAACATCTTGACAACATGAAAGGTTATCCAGGTCCTAAATCGTGTTCAAGATTGGAGTTATTGGGTTTATAGACGCCTTCTTCTCCTTGGGCTTTTTGCGGAAGGAGGGCAGCCTTGGAAGCCCTTATCCAACAGAGGTGATCCAGAAGAAAAAGAGGATGAATCAGAAAGGTCTTCCAGGGCAACCTAATTCAAAAACTTCTCCACTTCAGCCTCTGGCTTAATCTTTCTCATCTACCCCTTCTTCATTTCGTCAGCCTTCTTGTAGAGAGTGCACGCATGGATTTTAATGACACTCCCCATTGAACAGGACTGTCTGTCCTCCCCATGCATTTCTAGAAAGGCTATATCTTCTTCTTGGACGTTGGCTTCCGCTATCGTACTGCTCGCGATATCGAAGACATCCTGTAGGTCGGCCTTTTAATCCTTCCTCTTTGTCAAGGCGGCAGATGTCTCCCGCCTGGCTTCCTTCTTGAGGCTCACGTACTCTTTGTGAAGGTTCTTGATGTTACGCCAGATCACGTGCTCCGCCTTGACAGTAAGGTTTGCTTTCTCCTACACTTCAGCCTGAAAGAGGTGATCTTGGTCGCCTCCAGGAGGGTTTCCCTCTGCACATGATGGTGGTGGCAGAAGACCAGGAGGAAATCTTCCCACGAGGGGAAGCGGTTTCCCAGGAAACCTGGATTCGGTGACTTCTCCAGGAGCCAGAGAAGGTTCTTGCTTCGTGATGAAGACATAATCTGAAAAAACGTCATGTCATTCAAAAGGAAAAGTTAATACTATCACTATGAAACTCCGCTCGCTCCCATCTGACAAGACAGAAGAGAGTGCGACCTGATAACATGGTTCGATTTCGCTAAGATTTTTGACAAAGCACTTTGCACGTCACAAAATATGAAATACTCTAATATAGAGAGGTGCAGTTCTAATGAACAAAGAAGAATATACAGGAAAAAATGCACATGATTTTAGATGGCCGATCCAAATTTGCTCCGCTCTAAGAAGACCCACTCAAACCTTCCCTCCGACGAGGAGATCTACAAACAGAACCACACCACAGGCTCCACCTACGGCTAACTCTACGGTCTCCCTAAAATACATAAACTTAGTATACCCCTTCGACCTATTCTAGCAACCTATAAACTTTCTAATTATGAAACCGCCAAATTCATTTTCCCACTTATTTATCCCGTTGCCACAAACCAATACACTGTCAAAAATTCTATACACTTAAAATAAGGAATTAGAAAACAAAATTCCAACTTATATATGGCCAGGTTTGACGTATCTCCCTATATACACGTGTCCTACTTTTAGAAAGAATCTATATATTTCTTTCTCGCTCATTCCCTTTGTCCAATTCTCTCTTTCACAGTTTTAATGAGAAACAAAAACAGTTATGGCGACTCTTCAGGTGTTTGTTGATAGAGAACTGGGATCAACGGCAAAGAAGCCACACCAAAGGCACCTCTGGTACCTCTCGAACCAAGAAGCGGCCCTAACGTTCTTCGACGAACGAGTGTCTCCCAATGACTTGGCGGCCATGGTCAAGATCCTAAGCCGTCTAGCAACCTCGAAAGCACTTAAGAGACAGGAAAAGAAGAGTTTCAGAAGTTATTGGGATCTTCGCTGGGAGGATGGTTACTTCCCAGAACGTGGAACATGTACAGCAAGATCCACGTACTTGCGCTCCCCTCCAGGGCCTGCCTATCGCCAATGATGCAGGAAAGATAGAAGTGGCACTAATCCAAATACTGCAAGCCAGAACCAAAGACGAGGAACAGAGAGTTCGTCAACTAGGCTTCAAATTAACCCACGAAAACTCTAGAATAAATTAATCGTAAGTGGTCTTGTTTGACTATATCTCAATTTTGAGCAGACCCCAATATATATATATATATATATATATATATATAGTGCTACAAAAAATCTGATCACTATGAGAGTTGTACCCATTTAATATACCCAATCAATATTTAAATGTATTTAAAACTAACCTAGGTACATTTTTACCTTATACTAGTATTTCTCTATATGTCCCTTGTTCTTGATGACTTGTTTGAGATCATCTGGAATCGATTTGCTCAAATTGTGGCACATTTCTTGTGATATCTATGTGCAACAGGCCTTTTTGATGGCTTCTGTGAGATTGGGAATCGAGCCAGTATTGGGGTATTCTACCTTATTAATTCTTAATCTCAACAAGATCTAGACAATACCATACTAATCTACACTAAAAATTTCATTATCGTTGAGCCATTTACTAAGGATTTTTGCCTTGTGACAAGTTGCCCCATCGTGCATAAAAATTTATTTTGATGAAATGCCAGTGTTTGTAGAGGTTTTTCCTTTAGCATGGCTAAATATCATTAACCATTCATGGTTGTGTTCTTAGGAAAAGAAAATAACGTCCTCCTACCAAAATTGCCTTAGCAAACCCAAAGCATCACACTTGGAAGGTGTTTCATTGTCTTGTTAGTGTATATAGGATCCACAATATCAAGCCAGGGGGGCGGGAAACCATTCTTAGTTTGCTTTCTAATCTTAAAAGAGATGATTCCTCACTTAGGAGAACTGAATTTTACAAAACTCTACTCTTTGCCAGGGAATTTAGGTATTCAGGAAAGGTTTTTTGGCTGCATGCTGGGATGTTAAGCATAGATCCTTTTGCAATTATAGTAAAAGTAGCGTATTACAATTTGAACGATTATCATAGAATCAAATGCTCTACTCTGGGGAAGTAAATTCACAGCTTCAACGAATATTCTTTAAAATGCACACCCATAATTTCCAATTTAAACTTCCGTGGCCCAATATCACTGGTGTTTAAGATGCACGGAACCGAAAAACAAACTAAATAACCCCTCCTTGGGGAACTACTGATAACAGACTGATCTTAACAATAAGCGTAGCATAAAATTGTTTGTTACAGATAAAGAGCATCGACAATTTTATTCAATTAATTTAACTCACATAAAAGTTTTGTTTTAATCCTAACAACAAAGATATTATAAAATACTAAAATAAAATATAAAACTGATACTGATTGAAATCTTTTTTAAGACAAAATAAACTAAATTCTAGGTAAAAGTTTTAATGGAAAGGAGGAATAAGAGCAAATAAAATCCTCCCCCACTCCAGCATCACATCATATGTTTCATTGCTTGCTCTCAAAGTATAAATGATGTTAATTTATGGCTGCCTAAACTCAATTTATTGATTCTGAATTAAAGCAAAAAAATTCAGAATATAATTTTTAAGGAAATAAATCATATTGATAAAATGAAACGAGAAGGAAAATTCAGAATTTAAATAAAAGTCTATACCTAAGAAATAAAGTATAGTTCGTTTGCAAAGAAAACCGACATTTTATCTCATATCAGCAAGAAAGTAATATGAAATAAATGAATAAACAATTTAGGCATAACAAAAGTAAGCTTTTCAGCAAATAAAATTGCCCATTTCACAAAAAGTAAATAAACATATTAAATGCCTAAAATTAAATTCGAATGACCAGTGTAGATAGTGAATTTAATTTTTTGCATCGTAGAAGGCGATGCAGAATCCTTATGTCAAACTGCATCTATACTATAGAAAGGTTTACCGTAGACACCCGGTTGATCTAGAGCTTGCCAATTATGGTGTCACCAGTTATAGGTTTGGCGCCTGTAGGCCTTGGTTTAATTGCAAGGAGATTATATAAGGGTTTGCTAAATTGGCTTGCTTACAGGTTTCTTGACGTACGGTCCGAGGTGTATTAACCAATCAAGGTTTTTAAGTAATAGGCTCCCTTGCGCAAGGAATTAAACACTTGTATTTTCATACCACTTTGAAATGTTAAACTTCGGTAAAGATGTAATTTGCGCAACGGAATATGCTAAATCGAGGTATAATGGCAAGAGCATGAATAATGGAGATTTTGCATATTACGTTGGTTCACAAACTGTCTCCAAACGAACTTATTTTATTGCTCCTACCATCCCATCTTTGATATTTCGACCTGGCAAAATATGTATTTGTCCACCTACATGATCCCAGGAGACTTAGAATTGCAATATCCGCATGCACTCTGCCGTGCACCTTAATTTTTCCGCTATTTGCCATGTAAATGTTTACTTCCGATTTACGTACTTCACCCAATCGCACCAGTTTGGCCGGTACAATACACACATTCGTCCTCGTATCTATTAAAAATTCGCCTTTTTGATTCTATATTTTTGCTGCGATCGTGAATACAGATGGCACGCCAGCGGCCGCGCTAGCTATGGCATACCTGCTTATTTTTCCGCTGGAAGCGGCGAAGATGGCCTAGAGGAAGGCTGCATTTGCAAATTCTTACCTCTCTTCAGCCACCTACACCAAGGTTTCCAAATTTTTGCCTTTTAACCAAAATAAATATGAGCGAGGCACACCATACGCCTTTGCTTCCTTCTAAATGACCGTAACTTACCGGGATATTATGCTTATAGCCACTGATATTTTGCCCTGACCACGACAAATTCATGGCGTCATTAACACTATCACTATATCCACAATTATTAACTGCACGATCATTAAATGCAGAATTATTAGATCCACGATTACTAAATGCACTATTATTAAAATTACTATTATTATATGCACTGTTAATTTTCACAGAGGAATCAGATGCGGACATTACACTGCATTCCCTCAATTGCCCGTTTAAACTTAGGCATTGCGCTTTGTCAACCACAATCAGTTCATCAACTAATTTACCTAGCTGAGCCACGGATAGGTCTTTTTGCGACGCGGTTACAGGCGTTATGTAACACTAAATCTTCATCGACTCCCACCTGAAGTGCTGTCCACCTTAGTTCTTCCAAATTCAGTGAGGGCTGGAAGGTAAGTGGGGAAGACGCTATTAATTTCTTGAAATGTTCAGGCTTGCTCCTTTTCAAAAGCCTAATGAATTCCATCTTCAGGTTCTTGTAGTTTTGTCCTTCAAAAATATCCTCTGGCAGTCGATTGACAAACTTCGGGGGCAGTAAGGCTAAGACTTGATAAAATTTTGCCTCGTTGTTTTTTATTCCAGAGTTGTGGAACTGAGCTTCAATTATACAGAACCAGCCAGTGACAGCTGATTCGTTAAACATAGGTGTTTTTAAGCTCATCGCATTCGCAAAATCTGCTTCTTGCCTTGCTTACTGGTTGTCTCTGCCTTCCATCTTCTTTCTTCTTTGTTTGGTTTCGGCGGCTAAGTTTATTAGCTAGTTATTGAGGTTCAGAGGCAAAAGCTCGCCAGTTTTAGGTCGCCAAATATGGAGTCACCAGTTATACGTTTGGCGTAAATAAGCCTTGTTTTTATTGCAAAGCGATCCTATAAGGGTTGGTAAAGTGGCTTGCTTACAGATTTCTTGACGTACGGTCCGAGGGGTATTAACCGATCAAGGTTTGTAAGTAATAGGCTTCTTTATGCAAGGAATTCAACACTTGTGTTTTAATACCACTTTGAAATGTTTACACTTACGGTAAAGATTTAATTTGCGCAACGGAATATTTTAAATCGGGTTAAAATGGCAAGAGCAAGAACAATGGAGGTTTGCAGAGCGGTCAATTAAGAGTCTAATAATCTATGATAAATGAAAATAATAATGAACTTTGGATGAAATGTTCTCTTATTTATATCTAGAATCATTTGGAAGGTGACTAGTATCCCTGCGTTCCCTTGTTCGTTGAGGCGGTGCTTAGCTATCTACCAGCGCAGCGAAGCCTGTGATTAGTTAGAGTCTAGCCTGTGATTGGCTAAAATTCTCCACTTCGTATCTTACTTTGGGCGAGGGTATCAGAAACTCCGTTTTGCTTAAAGCTAAGATGGCCTTATCAAATTTTACCTTAAGGCAAAACATCTCTTTTGCCAATTCTTTTCCCATTCCAGACAGCTCTAATTACTCTGTTTGCCTATTTGCTCTCAAACTCAGGGGCGATAGCCTTAAATTTTGTCGGGTTTTAAAACAGACATTCTTATCACATTTCGCTGGTACACAAACTGTCTTCAAACGACCTTCTTTTATTGCTCCTACTATTTTATTTTCGACACTTGGACCTGGCAAAATGTATATTTGTCCTTCTCTTTTTCTCTCTCTTTCTCTCTCTTTGTGTGTTTGCAGACATTATTGAAGATTCTTCCTTTTTTATTTAGATAACAAGCTTAATCAAGAACGCAAACGGGATAAAATACTCCAGACAGTGAAAGGAAAACTTTGAATTGGTTTACAATAGTAATCATGAAAGAAAGGAGGAAGAAAAAATTAGTCCTCGCTGTGAAGATCATAAACTAAGGAGATATAATCAGCGTGATTTGCTCTGATTAATCGAGAACAAATTAATGCCGGAATTTATTTTTATTCAAAGTACAGTGCTAGACATACAGACTTTTCACATTCTTTATAAGCTCCACAATAAATTATAAAGTGCTCTAAATTACTTTTAATTTATATTGGTGAAATTAACTCATTTTCCTTTATATAAAAATTAAAGCGCATAAAGAAACAACGTAATTAACTTTGTGACTCTTTGTACAGCTGAAGGATAAGGCGAGATACATCAAAACTATTACTCTTTCTCTTGGTTGTTTTTTTTCTCAGTCTTACATACAACGGCTAACGCATGACACTGCACAAAGCTAGAAATTTAATCCTCAAAGTGACTAATCAGGAGAAATAGATTTATAGCTTTAAGGTACATTTCTTAAAATACACATCAATAATTCTTAATTTAAACTCTCGTGGCCCAAATACTTCATTAATCCTTTTGCGAACGATGTCAAATGGTCAAAAACCGTTTGCGTAACTAGTCCGATGCAGTTATCACGTGCCTCACAACATGCCATAGACCCTACCCACGATTGCTCTCAACCAGATTTCAGATCCTCTCATTCACAGGTTAACCACAAACTCCTCGACGCGGGCTAATTCAATGCGCCTTCATCTGCTGATCAAACCTTTGTCGATCACATTATTTATGAGAACTAGGGTAAGTTCGGAGCAAATTGACTGTCTAGTCCTCAGAGATTCTATTGTTAGGTGACACTCGAACTTGAAAAATTATGTCCTCACTCTTCCAAACCCTAAATATAGAATAAAAATTGAAGCATCGTTAGGAAAAGTCAGTGTTCATTGTGACTTCTTTTCGAGAAAAACTTTTAATTTCACAGAAAAAAGGTACGGAAAAATGTACACAAGTTCATAATTTTACTTATAGCGTATTTATTGTCGTTAGATACGCCAGGTCATGTTACTTCTCTATGGTTGTATATTTTCCTCATTATTTTCATGGTGCTCTCTATTTAGTTCATTAATTTTCAGGTGCTGTCTATTTTCATCTTACTTCTATGGTTTTCAAAAAGAGGGCAATTGTACAAAAGGAAAAAAAGAAAAAACCCATTAAAGTTATTGCACATTAATATATTTAAAGAACTAAATTTATTGAGATGAAACTACGAATTATAAGTTATATCCCACAGCAATTTGAAGATATAAATAGGTAAATAGATCGTCCTTGTATTGAGCCCGCCATATTATTTCGTGTAAATAAGACCGAATTTTTTGGGTGTGTACACCTAAATTTGGATCTACCAAATTAATTGGTTAATTTACTGAATTTTGCTAAAATCCTAAGCTTTGAATCCTCCTTTAAGCTTTACTCTGATCTCTATTGATAATAGAAACTGGGCAAACCACTTTTCAATAATTGGCAGAAGTGTTGCTGCATCTCTCTTCTCAACAATTTCCATATAACCCACATGATTTGTTGATCGTTTTACAATTCCAAATACCAACACACTCGCATCTGGGCTTCCTCCACGTATGTGCTGAGTTTTATGGGAGAAACAAGATTCATCTAATTAAATTACGCTTCCCGGTCCTCCTAGAGATATCTGAGATAGTTTAAAATGTTCAGTGCTTAGTTCTCTGAAAAAATTATACACGTCCACTATGACGCTCAAAGAAAATGTGCTTGCAGAGATCCTTATTTTCGCTCGATTTTATCCCTCACAAATATAATAAATATGGCCATTGCTGAAGACTCAAATGTGAAATAGAAAAAAATTAATTCTTACGTAAAGAGACTTGAATTACCTTATCGCATTGCCTATTTTGACATATCCATTGAAATTTATACTTTATTTCAGTTCGTTTATTTTAAGTCTTATACCCTTTACCTATTTCATATTTGCTATTAAAAATACTTTAGTTTTCATCCACTATATTACTTCCTTGGGGTGATCACTTAAATTTAATGGCAGAAGAGTACTAAGATAAAATTGTCGATCCATTGCGTAAGGGCTCTAAAGATGAACTGAAATTAATGTCTGAATACTAAATAATTGCACATTAAAAAAAATACTCTATCTTCCTCTTGTCATTTTTAAGGTTCTATCTTTTAGATTATTTTTCTGGTGCTTTCTAATATCCATATTACTTTTATGGTCCAAAATGTTTTGGAGAACGATAATAGTGACATGATCGGATATACCAAGAGAATAGAAGTTATGCTCATCCGAGATTATTCCGCAGTTAAATTCATTCATGGTTTTTAAATGTATGAATTTATCGGGTTGTAAAACCAAAAACATCATATTGGACAATAAGAACAACTTTTGCTCTAACCTTTTATCTGAGAGAATTGCCTGACTACAATGTTCGCATATGATTTTCGACGTGCAAAAGGGTATATCTCGAAAGATCTCAGGATAGGCACACACACATTTGTCAGGAAATCAAAACGCTCATCTGAATTTGAGAGGCAATTTTACGGGATATATCATGTGAGACTAATTAACTATACATATATATTCCATTTTTTTTGCACTATATTCTAAATATTTACCCTGCAATAATCCATTACCATTTAAACAAACTTCCACAAGAAATAATCCCCAAAACTCACTACAGCGGACGCGCTTTCCTTTTAACTAAAATAAATTCATCAAAACAAACAATGCAAATACATAAACAGAGCTTATAAATCCACGTAGCTTTATTTCCTCTTAGACTCAAATATTGTGATTACCAACCTCAAACTTTTCTTTTTATCTCAAACTAGAATTGCTTGAAGGCAATCATCATCATGGTACCAACCGGGGACAAGTATATCCTGTGCCCGGTGTTCTATCTTTGATGTCTCTTCATGTGGCTTATCAGCCCGATTCTTGCGCTGCACACTTTATCACAGTCGGGACATAAATTAACAGGTGGACGGCAGGCCGAATATTCGACTCATTTGCATCTGCTGCTTTTTATCAGATTTCACATTTTAATTTGCTTAGTAACGGTCATTGAGCAAAGCTGACCAGAAAAAAACAGCCCAAATGGAAGTATTTGGGTGAATTTTTATTCACACTTTAGAAAGAGAGATAAATAATAGATTTTTATTTCGCGACGTTGTTGCGGACGATTTCGACGGATTAATCTAGCAAATCTGCGGACTTCCAGTTGTTGCATTCAATTTGCTTTAGTCGTTTAAACTCCGCTCGTCAGCTTCAGTCTCCATGGGTTTTTGTCCAGAGCTTCTACTGTTCAAGTTTTGTAATCTATTTTACATATCTTTAGGTTATCTTTGAAAGGGGCTTTATATATTTTCTGGCTAACTCTTACTATCTTCCATGCTCAGTCCTATGTAAAATATTTTCTTCGGTAGACGTTCGTTAGATTTCCTGACCGCATGGCCAGACAATTTAAACTGTTTTTTATTATGATGGATTCAATACTTGTACTATTGGTTTCATCCAATACACTCAGTTTTATGCGGCGGTCTTACCAGATTAATTTCAATCTACTGCGCAAGGAACGTTTTTGAAATGTTTGCATGGCTTTAATATTCTCACGGTAAGTATTCCAGCTTTCTAAGCCAAATAATAGTGAAGGCGAAACTTGACCTTATAAATTTTAAGTTAATTTTAAAGATGTAAATATGTTTCGGTCGTCAAAACGCTCCTTCGTCATTTACCAAACGCAGAGTTGGCACAACGTAGCATATATTGAATTTTATCATCAATACCTGCTAATGGTAAGATGAATGTTGGGATGTATAAGCAGTCAAGGACAATTACTTCACATTCATTAATAATACATATTGCCAAATAGATGGGATGGGCTTACGCAGCCACTTGGGCCCGGTCTTCGCCTAAATCTTTATGACCTGGTTCGAAGATCAACTGCTCAATCGAGATTTGGTATATATCACACCCACTCTCTACCGCCGCTTTGTTGGAGATACATAGCTCCTGTTCAATTCTGAATACTCATGTGACAAATTGTTACAACTCGTGAGCCTTATGCTTCCCAATATCCATTTGACCTGTGAAAAAGAGCTCAATGGTCCCATATCCTTTCTAGATATAAACAGTTCCCATTCTCCCACTGGATTCCAAACCAAAGTTTTCCGAAAACCAACCTTCAGTGGTCAAAGACTAAACTTCTTCAGCTTCTGCAACTTTTCGTTAAAAACCAGTGCAATAAAAACACTAATATTCCGTCTACAACTTTTGCTCAATCTCCACTGATTTCCACTTTGAAGTTGACGTTTGTGTAATTATTTAAAAGGAAACGGCTGTCACGTGTCGCTGGTAGAGAAAATTACGTCACTTTTATTAAACAACCTCTACCAGCCTAAATTGAAACTTCCTACTGTATGCAAAGCCACCCGTTATATAGTCTTCCAGGATATGGATTTCTATAACCAAAAAATTCTCTAAAAAAATAACAACATTATTGAAGAAATTCATTTATCCTACCGAATTTAAGATCATTTTTAAAAGTAATCATCTTCTTGGACATTATTTTGATTCTAAAAACAGAGTCCCGGCAGAAGCCAAGCGCTCCGTCATTTACAAATTCACTTGTCCCGGATGCAATTTGGGGAATTACATAGGAAGTACGGTGCGCTCGCTGAAGGCGAGATTCTGTTCTCATATGGCAATTAGCCACAGGACCGGAAGTGTTCTATCAAAGAAAGAGTTTTCACCTGTTTGGCTAAAATCTATTCAATGTAAAACTGATGTAACCATTGAAGATTTCAAAATCCTCATGACCATATCTGACCCATTATCCTTACGTACTCAAGAATCAATGTTTATAATTTTTTTCTCCAACCTTAATATCTGACTCCTCTTCTTACTCACCTATTCTTCTCCAAAATAAACCAACCCCATATATATTTCTTTCTTCCTACACCTCTCACGCTTTCTGTGCCATGCTTCATTTAACAACTCTTCGTAAAAGGTTAATGTTTTTTACCTATAATATTTTCCAGTGTTATCTACATTTATCAGTGTTAAATTTCATTATCCATTAAATTATCTAATTTTGAAATAACATTTCAGTAACCTGTATAACTCTATATTCCCCTCTCCACCCATATTAAAATTCCGATCTACTACAACCAAAAAATTGTAGGATTTAGGGGGATTTAAATTATTAGCGTATAATATTAGTCTTTCATAAATTTTTGTAAATTTTTCCGGTAGCAGAAGATGGTTGAAACATTTACCCGAAACCTTGTATAATCAAGTAAACTAAATGAACTTTCCGTTTTTCGTCATATCATTCATTCTGCAATATATATATATATATATATATATATATATATATATATATATAGGTGGAAGAATTCAAACGAGAGTTATGGTATACGATAGTGAAATCACTGTATAGGAGCATAGAATTAATTCATTAGACTATTTTCGGTATCAAGTTTACTATACCCACTTCAGTCGTATACCCCATTAATGAAGAGAATTATATTATGATATTTTTTTTTTAAATTGTGTGATATCATTAATGTAGGTCCTAATAATACAAAAATAAGTTCAACTTAGACAGTTATTCCGAAATACAGAAAATATAGACTTTGATATATATTTTGGTTATAAGTAAATTTAACTATTAAAATCGTTATAATTGATAAAATTAATTGATGAAATAAAAATAGTCTTTAAATATCTTCTTTCTTTGTCTGAAAACCTTCATACATTCAGGCTGTATACAGGAAGATCACATATTTTGAAAATGTAAAATGTAGGACGACCACATTCTTTGAAAATGCAGCGCTGTTGTTATCATTTAGCTGTACAGTGTTGTCGCTGTTTAAACCATACTGAATATTGAATAGCCTTCGATGGATGCTATTTTGTTCCTGGTTGTCTCGGTCGAACGCCGTATGCTTTTAGTAAAGAAATAACCAGGTGTCTTGAAAATTCCAAGAGACACATCAGCATCTTTTTTCGATACAGACTTTGTCAAATGCTTTCTTTCCATCTCTCAGGACCAGACCAATATACTTTTTATCTGCTTTGGCCTTGGCTATTTTCGCTGTTAATATACCGGAGAAATACCATTTAAGATTTTAAATCTTTCGATGAACAGCCACCAGGAGAGAATTTTCTGCGATTTCATCACATATAGGAAAGCATATGTAGAGATTAATGATTATGCAGGACCAGAATTTGAGCTAGAAGGGGTGGCTGTATCAAGCCCCACGCGGTATTTTTTAATCTATACAGCTGACCATCCACCACCATTAATGCCTAATTGTTTAAACATACAATTGTCGGACGACAGAAGCCAACTCGCCGTACTCCTTGTAGGAACGAACGCTTTCAGGAAAGGACTACAGAATTAGAGATCAGTATCATCAATAAATTGACTGAAAGCTAAAAACAAATTTGAAATAATTTACGATAATCCAAATCTTTAGAATCAAGGTGCACATATCGCAGTTGACAACCATATATATCTACAGATATCATACAGAGAACAAAATAAAGTTTTGGGATTAAAAATCTATTAAGAGGTTATATAGGTAATATAACAGAGAGGAACAAGGTAATACCAATACAAAACCTACTATATTTAGCTCGATCAACAATATATATATATATATATGATAGTGGAACCAATGAATAGAGCATATAATTTGTTTACAAGACTAGTTTCTGTATGAAGTTTACCATATACTCTCCAGTCATATACTGAGAATGGAATATATACAAAAGTTGTTAGAGAGCCTCGAAATCAGGACAAAAGAAAAAAAAGTAAGAAAAAGGTCATTAATCAGCGGCAAATGTTCTGATATCATTAGCTATACTGTTTACTATCAGGTTCCTGAAATAGGAAGTAAATTTAAATTAAGCATGAGAAAGATTGAAATTTTGAATTTCCCCTATTAATATCCATTCTAAAATTGATTAAGAATCAAGAACCAACCAGAAATTCAACGAAGGAAGCTCAAAGTAAAACTCATCGAAGCGTTAGAAATTATTCTGAAATATATAGTGATGAAACAGCCACTACAAAGTGGAAAAAGGCAAGATGACTTTATGATTGTGATCAGAGAAGGTAAAAGCAAATGGATATTTAAAGTTAAGATACCTATCTATCGTGGAGACTGCGTCACTTTTAAGCACAACGCACCTAGAAAAGCAATATTGCAAATGAAAGAGCCAAACAGAAGCGAGCAAGGGATTAACCCAACAGAACGCCAGCGGAACTTTAGAACTTTAGCATAGTAAAATAATGTAGGCTGGAAGGAAGAGAAAGATTAGCTACAAATTAACATACAAGGCTTGAAATATACAGAAATCAACTACCTGGAGGAGGCATTGCTCACCGTGAAAATTGTGAAGATGTGTAATGCCAATAATAGTTGCCACACGATACCAAGTGCCTAGAAAATACTACTTCTTCTTGCACATCTTACTACAAATCTTTTGCACAGATCTGCCTAAATGATTTATGGCGGGGGAGGGGGGCTCACTGTTTGGTACATAAAAAGTGGAACAGCACAATAAATTGCAAAGGGGCAATTTAGGAAGATGTTAAAATGGAATTTTTCAGGGAAATAGAAGAGACTTTTCTAAATATACCACAGTCATTGCTCATGCGAAGCTACATTTCCTTATAAGCAGCGTCAATATGCCCCTTAACATCCATATGCACTCGATTACCATTACATTACTGTTAATGCATTACTAACCAATAAGATACCAGAATCTGAGTGGAAAAACTGTAGGAGTGCAAACTGGGAATGTTACAAAGAAGAACTCAGAAAATTCATTCCAAACGATCTCACAGACAAAAACATGGAGAAAATTAGGGATGAAAACTCAAGTTTCATTAGAACAATCAAAGTAGTGGAAGAAAAACATCCCAGAAACGAGATTTCATACTCTTTCGCACCCTCAGTGGGCGAAAGAAATGAAGAGAAAAAACGAACAACTAAACGAAATATACGATTAATTAAAGCTCCTTTGAGGAACAAGAGAAAAATAATATGCGTTCAGAAGACTAAAGTAGGAACTAATGCTTGTCATAGAGGAGCAGCAAGGCCATATATGGGATAGCCTTATAGATCAAAAGAAATCAGAAAAAAGACATAAAGAAAACGGGATTAAGGAACATACTTAAAGGCAGACCCCAGAAAGAAAATAACATTTGCAAACGAACGGAAAGAAAAAATGCAAGAAGACATGACCACAGAAGAACTACTTCGTGCTCACAAAAAAGGTTGTGTTCTCCATAACACCAGAGGAGAACAAAATCTTGAATCGAGAGATCAACAAAAGGGTCCACACTAACTTGCAAAAAAATATTTCTATGATAGCATCAGGAAAAACTGTAGCACAATAGATTGACGAAATTTGGGGTACAGGAGCATATATACAACAAAGGAAATCAAAAGCGTAATCCATTTATTCAAGTAAAAAGCCACAGAGTTACAGAAATAGCTAGCAGGAATCTTAGCACGGTACTTGACAGCACGATAAAAAGATTAAATATCTTCTATTACCCTCATCTAAACACCGGTTACTTCTATGACGCTATAAACTCGCCAAATGGTTTTCCTTCCTAAACATTCATTCTGCAATATATATATATATATATATATATATATATATATATATGAGTAAAGAGAATTCAATAGAAAGTTATGGTATACGATAATCAAATCACTGTATAGGAGCATAGAATTAATTCACCAGACTATTTTCGGTATCAAGTTTACTATACCCTCTTCAGTCGTATACCCCATTAATGACGAGAATTATATTATAATATTTTTTTTTAAATTATGTGATTTTATTAATATGGGTCCTAATAATACAAAAATAAGTTCAACTTAGACAGTTATTCCAAAATACAGAAAATATAGACTTTGAAATATATTTTGGTTATAAGTGAATTTAACTATTGAAATCGTTATAATTGATGAAATTAATTGATGAAATAAAAAATACCTTTTAAATATCTCCTTCCTTTGTTTGAAAACCTTCATACATTTAGGTTGTATACAGGAAGATCACATATTTTGAAAATATATAATGTAGGACGACCACATTCTTTGCAAATGCAGCCCTGTTGTTGTCGTTTAGTTGTACAGTGTTGTCGCTGTTTAAACCATACTGAATCTTGAATCGCACTCGATGAATGCTATTTTGGTCCTGGTTATCTTCGTCCAACGCCGTATGTTTTTAGTAAAGAAATAACCAGGTTTCTTGAAAATTCCAAGAGACACTCCAGCATCTTTTTTTCTATACCGCATCCATGCGTTCACCACTTGTGCGTTCAAACTTCATGAAAATAAAGGATACCACCACTTTTTGAATCTGATTCGTATAAGATACCATGATATTTTCTGATCAAAGAAATCGATGCCTCCCATATTTTTATTATACAAGTGCAGAGAATTTAGTACATCAATATTAATATGTTTTCTAGCAATTCGATCCAACCTCTTTGCTATTTAAATAGGGTCTGCTCTTAGTTTATTCGACCCTACACTGATCACTTCATTGTCCTTTTATTTGGCAACTATTATTAGCATAACACATCTTTACAATTTTCATAGTGAACAATGCCTCCTCCAGCTGGTTGATTTCTGTATATTTCAGCTCCCTTCTAAGGGACCAACATCAATGAAGGTGTGATTGAACAGTTTCATTGTTCATCGTGCTGGATTAGCTTCATGTTCAGATATTAATATAATATCTGGATAGGTGTCTCTAAATATATTTTTGTAGTGTTATAGTTTTACCGATCAAGCCTTGTGTGTTAATTTGTAGCTAATCTTTGTCCTCCTTCCAGCCTTCATTATTTTACTATGCTGAAGTTCTAGCGGTTTCGCTGGCGTTCTGTTGGGTTAATCTCTTGCTTGCTTCTGTTTGGCTCTTTTTATTTAGATACGAGGGCATGGAAACAACCAGTTTCCCTTCACATTCGGATAGTGCCTTAAAGCCAGACATTGTCCGAAATAAAAAAAGATTTACTGTCGCGGGCCAACCATTCAAGGGAAGTGGTTCATCTTCTCCTTGTGAGTCCTTGGGGCCCAGAGCCACCTAAGGGGAAGCTTGAAGGGCGGGCGTGGAATCAGATTCTGAAGATGTCATCGAGCTTAGGTTCTCTACCATAGAAGATCGTGCTATCTTTAGCGGGATCACTTCAGGGATCAAGCCCATTTCAGAGGACGCTTCCAAGTGAATATTTTCCCCTCGCAAAGTGTGGCATGACACTCACCCCCGAGGGAATTAATTTCCAAATGGTACTATTCATGGCCGCCCAGAATAGTCTGACTCATTAGCCAGAAGGGTTTCGTCCGAGAAATGGGTCACCCTCGTCTCTCTACAAATCAAACGAGCTAATGATTTCCGCCAATGGACCATGTCCCATTTATCCAACATATTACCATCAGTGGAGCGAATACCTAGAAAGCGTTTAAAGTAAGCGGGCTCAAAATTCATAAGGTAGTTAGTCTCTGAATGACTGGATCCGATGTAATCAAGGGTTTTCTCAGCTCACCTGTGAATTTGGGCTAGGTATGGCCTCCCTGCTAGAGGTAGCCTCGGAGGCCAGACACGCCAAACATTGCTGGTCGTTTACCGAAGCGGCAGCGGACTCATCCTTCCCTGGGGTCCCTGCCCTGGTTAAAGAATCCCTATTACTCTTTGTCATCGTCCTCCTCTTTTTATTTAGATATGAGGGCGGGAGAACAACCAATTTCACTTCACATTCGGATAGTGCCTAAAAGCCAGACATTGTCCGAAATAAAGAAAGATTTACTGTCGTAGGCAAACCATTCAAGGTAGGTGGTTCATCCTTTCCTTGTGACTCCTTGGGGCCCAGATCCGCCTGAGGAAAAGCTTGAAGAGCGGGCGTGGAATCAGATTCTGGGTATGTCATCTAGCTTAGGTTCTCTAACATAGAAGATCGTGCTATCTTTAGCGGGATCACTTCAGGGATCAAGCCCATTTCAGAGAACGCTTCCGAGTGAATATTTTCCCCTCGCAAAAGTTTCATAATAGCAAATTGAGGACTGTTTAGTCTTGTCCTCTTTGGATGGCAAACAGACCGCCATCGAGGAAAAGAGGGAAGCAGGCACGTACGACCCCTGCAAGTTCAAAATGCATGCATCTAGGGCAGAAGAGGTAAGAGAAAATGGGTCCTTCCCTTCGATTCTAGCCTAGTGATGGCAGATGATTCAAGGTAGCCTGCTTACCTACTTTGCAGTCCCCCGTAAAAAACAGACGGAAACGCTGCTGGAGCAGATATGGAGTTGGCCAAAGAAGACTATATAGAAGGGGGTGTTTGGAAAACCACCGTATTTGTATATTTTGAGGGGAGTAAACCTCGTCTCGGATAGAAGGGGATTGTAGGGGTTCCTGAGAACACTCAGGGGGCACCTCCTTTTCTGCAGTGAATCTGAACGTGGGCAGCTCCACGAATGGCCAAGAAAGAGCACCTTTGTGGCAATGTGCTGGTGAGTGGAGGGCCCCTCCTTCTTTCGAAGGGATCTTTCTTTTCATCTTGTCCTTCCCAACAACTAGCGAGGGTATCACCGTGCTTGAATGAGTTTATACTTTACTTCTAGTCACCCATTATCCCATAAACTGGTTACTATAATTCGTGTAAAATGCGAAAAGATGGATAAAAAAATTGATACTAGGACATCTCAATGCCTTAGTAGGTTAGAATAAGTCTCTATAGAATCGAAAAATTCCGAAATGTGTTTATTTACACATACTCGGCCAACGGGTTTGACCAATCATAGATAGACCTTAATAAGGTAGCTTGCCATTCAAGCGGAAATTTCTTCAAGCCTACAACAAAAGAATTGTACCCACGTAGCTATCTTATATGTGTATTGGAAGAAGGTAAGCAAAGTCGATTACCCAGCCAATTCCATGCCTAATACCTTCTTCAGTAGGCGGCTGTTTGGGTCTCGCAACAGCTAGGAACCTCATAGTGTACACTGTCACTTGACTAAGGCTCATAAAAGGACAAAATGTACGCCGTGCAGCAAGATCGTTTGTAGAACGAAGAGCAGGTATGAAAAGAAGCAGGAGGGTATTCTATAAATATAAATTCATATAAGCGGGTCCACTAACTGGGAGGGTGGGTGATTATTTATTATTGCCATACCCCATCGCTAGATTATCTCAGATTGGCGTGGATTTCACCCAGGTAGCATGTCTAGTGAACACTCAGGCTGTCATGATGTGAAGCCCATCCAGGTACCAAGTTTAACAGACTATACAGAGTACGCACCCTTGGCGAAATAAATATAATGATAAAGCATGTATTTTCGGCAACATTTTATGAAAACGAGCTCCTGTTATAAAGCTTTTGCCAGTACATGGGGTAGACTTACAAGTCAAAGAATTGAGATATGGAACTATTATCTCATAGAAACTTACCCTGCAGGAGAAATTCGACAGAGCCATATTGCATTCGGAAAGAAGCTGGACTAAACAGAGCAACAGGGGTATAAAGAATAAGACGTTTTAAAAGAAATAGAAATTGAACTCACCAGTCTTAGAATAGCAAAGGGATATTAACCTCTAAGGAGAGAGGGACTCTTGATTGCTCACTTCACAAAATTATTAATTAGTTTTCATGGGTAAAGTAAACGCTTACTGCAAAGGAAACGGATCCACAATTTATGCAGACAAACATATGAAAAAGGCGCTAAATCAAGGAATATTTCAAAACTGAGGGCAGGAATTCCCAAGTCACATCAACAATAACGGGGCATCAAAACCAGATATCAGGTCCATCTTCATCCTTATCTTTAATTACAACATAATATCCGTGGACATTACAAATTGCTACCACTCAGCATCACTGCTAACATTTAACCAGCTTCCCGCAAGAAAGCCATCAAATAGATGGACAGCCTACCATCAGGCAGACTGGACGAAGTAGAAAATTATCCTTAATGATTAGGAACCGAAGCTACTTAACAAAGTGACTCTGGAAGAGAAAAATGAAAACATACAGGCAACTAGAGAAGCATTGATAAGCGAAGATAATGAGGTACTCTCTATAATAACTCATAGAATCTTCAAAAACTTCAGATAGTTTGACAAAACGAGAACAAAATAAAAATAAGAATAACTTCGGAACAGATAGGTCAAAATAGATCAATCAGGGACTTATACTGAGAGAAAGCTCGCGATAAAAATAATTGAAACGCAAGATAAACAATAGACTGGCACAATCCACAGAATAGACTATATAAGATCGTCGAAGGCATTCTGGAAATTTATAAGAGGAATAAAAAACAAACCAGACAAGGAAGAAAATAATAATTAAAGATTAAAGAGGAAATAAACTAGAAATGAAACCAAAGATTAAATAGTAATCAGAGAACACTGGATTAATGTTTTTAACATCAGTGAAGAAGAAAAAGAAAACATCGACATCGACTTTGAAAACAAGATTATAGAACTCAATCTAATATGCGATAAAATGCACACTCAGAACTTTGTCTAAATTAACAGAAACAACAACGAAAGAATTGACCCCAGAATCCCGAACAAAGAGTTTGTTAGAACAATCAATAGGCAGTTTAAAGCATAAACCACCGAGAACATGAGTAATTACGAGGATTTATTACGTGAAAACACTAAAAAAACATCTAGGAAGGACTAAATAATTATTTCAATGCATGATTATTAAATACAGGGTACTTTCTCGACGACCTGAAATTAGCGAAATTGATGTTCCTACTAAATGCTGGAAAATCAACTTTTCAGGTAGAACATTAACGACCTCTTCCTCAATTAGATTTCATCGGAAAGGTATATTAAGAAAAATATTAAAACCCAGAGTCGAATAACACGTCAAAGAAAGCCACCTCTATAATGAGTGTAAATATTAATTCCCGAAAAACAGGAGGACGGATATGGCACCGTGCATAATAATGGAAAAAATTGCTAATTTAAAACCGAGAAGATGTCTGCAGACATCGTCTGTGTCTTTGTTCAGGATATATATACATATATTGACACAAGAGATCACAATGAAAGTGATTCAAACTAAACGCTGGTTTTCTTTAAAGTAGGTGTCTGAGCCTAGTAATTAAGGATATATACATTGCAGATATTCCACCTCCAGCAAACAAAGGTTGTATGAATATACAATTCGCGTACGACATAATACAACAAAGTGTGGCACAATGGAGGCACAACCAATTACAAGTAAAGAAGACGCGAGAAGAAATAAGAAAAATAAACTATCGGATCAGAAATGTAATATTAGCACATATATGGAAAAAATTAAGTTAATAAAAGTGTCGTGGTTTAGGAAGCACCCCACACCTTGACACCAAAATATTTATGTCGGGGTATAGGAAGGACCGAGTAATGAAAGAGGTTGGTACTTACGGGTTGTTTAAGTACTACTCATTGATTAGCGTTATACCTCTCTAAGAGTGCTATATATGTTTTAATTATTATTATAAAGGATCTTGACTTCTTTAAACTTGAAAGTTTTCTGTGCCATAAGTAGCGATTCTAGGTTAGAATAAACAAAATTGTTAAACAAATTAAAACTTTAATTAAAACATAAAAACTAAAATAAATCTAAAACACAGAAATATTACAAGTTTAAAGTCACAATATGGCCTTCAATAATTCTTAAGCAAGGCTTTATATCTTGACATTATAATGTTGCTTAACTTGCTACTGACTTCCATATTAAATAAATAGGCTAATTGTCTCTACTGTAGTTTAAGTACCTTAGTTGCTCTGGCGGCGGGTTTGAGTCTGACCTTGAACTCAATGAGCCCAGACACCTTAGGAATCCAGTGGGTTCTTTGACGCGTGCCTCAACCAGATGGTTGGTGGCGGACGGGATAACTTGACAGTCGCAAGGGACTTTGGCGGGTGTAGCAGATTGGGGTCCACACGGTATTCGTGGGGAGGGGGTCTTCTTCAAGTGCAAAAACTATTATGGTGCTTTAAGAGGCACCAGGATAGGCGAGGTCTCTCTGACGAGAGTAAGTTGAACTTGGTTCTTAAACCAAGTTAACTTAGAGATCGGTGTGACCACCGGGTAACGGGCTTGAGGAGGAGCTTCTTCCTTTCCGAATTCCTCAAGGGCGAGGACTATCACGGTGCTTTGTGCTATACCAGGATAGCTGGGGTGGGGTCTTTAATGGCGAGGAGATTACTCGGAGGGGTACTTCTTCAAGGGCGAGGACTATCCTGTGCTTTAGGATGCACCAGGATAGGAGAGGTCTCTCTGACGAGAGTAAGTTGAACTTACGAGATAGGAAGCGCTTCTTCTTCTTCGTTTCGGAATTCCTCAAGGGCAAGGACTATCACGGTGCTTTGTGCTAAACCAGGATAGTGGAGCGGAGGGGGAGGTCTCTGACGAGAATCAGTTGAACATGGTTCTTAAACCATGTTAACTTAGAGTTTGGTGTGACCACCGGGTAACGGGCACGAGGGGGAGCTTTTCCTTCTTTGTTTATGAATTCCTCAAGAGCGAGGAGTGTAATCGGGGGGGGGGGGGTTTCTCTGACGAGAATAAGTTGAACTTGAACAAGTTAACTTAAAGTTCGGTTTGATAACCAGGGACTAGCCCCCGAATGAGCTGCCTATTAGTCCCCTTGGTAGCTCAAACTCTCTTGCAGGGGACTTCGTACCCTGTTTGACTCACGGATTCTACCCCGTTTTTCCCAAGTGTTTGTTATTTCGAGCTTGAGAGAAACGCGTCTCCAATTTCGTACTTGAGGTAAAACTGAATATACACTTATAGAGGAGGTCTTGCGGTTTAAACCATTCTTCTTTTCATAGGGACAAGTGATGAAGAACTGTGGTTATGGGATTCACCCAAAGTGCCTGGCCCGGATGTTTTGCAGTCAACGTCCCGTGTCTCAACTGGGAGAAAAGGGAGAGGGTTGTTTCCCCTACAAACAGTCTACAGGAAAATATAACAGATATTTACGTAGATGACGAAAGATATAGATAAAATCCAAACTGTAAAGTGCTTAGGGTGACAATAACAAAATAAGTTTACACGAAACATGTGACTGACAGAAGTAATAAAGAAAAAATCAAAATTAATATAATATACAAGCTAAAATGCCTCAGTTGTAAGAACAAGAAGAAACACTACCAGTATATATTCAACGTACTGAAATCTATCCGACTTTTCCTATGTGCATCCTCTTAAATGACGACCTCTTAATGATATTATGAATCCAAAATAAAGCAATATTACTCATCAGTAGCAGGGGTAGGAAAGAGATGAGAACGGGGAAAGACCTAAATAGAGAAACCGGAATCAAACCCATACATAAGCTAATTAAGAAAATAGCAGAATCAGTTATTGAAAAAAAAACAAGAGATGTGGTAGGAAAGATTTAGCCAATCAAATATTGCAAAGGGTGGAGTGGAGACCCCATTGAATTTTTTCCAAGTAGCATAGTGGTAATGGAAAGAAACTCTGACGATGAAGAGATATTTACATGAAAAAATAAATAAGACAACCTCTGGATACAACAAAAATTGAACCATGAATATGAAAACATATAAATTTACAACACTTAATAAGATAGCAAAAAACGATAACCTAATTGAGGACCAGTGAATCAGGATCCACTGAATATTATCAAAATGAAGAAAAATGACTTCAAAAGAGAAAAAATACATTAACAAAATAAGACATAATAGAAAAATAACAGAACCAAATAATTTTTTAGGAAAAATAGTTAAGGAGTTAGACTACAAGGAATATAAACAAATATCCTACTATAGAAAGAGATTTGTTTCAACAATTACACAAAATTCCCCCTACCATTATACTAAAAGTTGAATGGAACTAAACTCATTGCCATTTCGTGATATCAAAATATCTAAATTAAACAATAAAAAATATTGTTCATTTAGCGTGAACAAACCAACTCTAATCACTATACCCATTATTTCTCTTTCCCTGTCGTATCCGTTCAAAGATCCCTAGTTTCTTCCCATGTCCTGTCAGCATATCGCATATATGATCCCTGTTTTCTGCCGGATGAAATTAACACGATCATCTAAAGTCATTGAGTTGCAATATCCCCTATGGTTTATAGAAAAAAGTCATTATAATGCCAGAATCAACTTTTATTCACAACTAATCATGATAAAAGCCGTGTAATAATAATATATTATATTTAAATATTCGCACAATTAAATTAAAGTTAATACCTGGCAGTGGCCAACAACATTAAGGTTGCCTTTCACTACCAAAGCACTATACGAAATAGTCTGTGCAAAAACGGATCCACCCATACAGAGCAGGGCGTTTACTATATCCAATGAAAATTTTGCGATCAAATGTACATTGTCGAAAGCAGCACGTGGTAGGTCCATCCTATTTAAGCTATAAGGACCGAATTCCATTTCCTTGCCACTCATCTGTAGTTTATAAATATAGTTGTGAATCTTGCGAGTCATCTTATTTCGGTTTGACCATTAGGTCAATACATTGAGGCATCGAGCAGCATCGGGAAAGGTCGACCCACACGGGGCTAATTCTAAACAAACCAGACCCCTCGCCCATATGAAATCACATCTAAGTATGCAATTGTGAAATTAATCTGGATAACTTTAAAATACTTAGTCCTAGCTCCCATCCCAACGAACTACCAATATTAGAATCACTTACCTCCTAAAATTTAAACCTAATTTAAATATAAATTAAATTGCAGCCAATCTATATATTTTATCATGAATTATTGAAATTCTTAATCTTATATTAAGCGGCTTATCCTAAATTGCACTAATCGTTTTTAGTATTTTATGAAAACTATAATTTTAGCACACTACTAACTTAGTTTCTTAGTGCCGATGATGAGGCTAGGACCCCAAAACGTTCAACCCCAAACAAATAAGGATGCTTTTATCAATTGCGCCCTTGGTTTTCACCTTCATATTTAAACTCTGATTTTGAAGAAGCTTAACAGTTCATGATATATATATATATATATATATATATATATATATATATATATATATATATATATATATATATATATATATATATATATATTATTTGGTTGTACCACGTAGGAAAAAAGAAAGATTGATTGGAGCTAGCACTTTCGTTATCTTAATAACATTTTCAAACTCACAATGGTTTATAAAATACAGAGATAACGTCTTTATACAAAGCAATGTTATCCCTATAAAATTAGATGGTCAGATTTTTTTTAGGCCCTCTGATGCGATGGATTTGAGGAAGAAAGATAGGAATGGATCTAAAGAAAACAAACCAGGACGAATATTTACATTTCTCTCCTTTGTGCAAAATATTAGGAACGATTCAAAGATATTTCAGCTAATAAAATCATTTATATGCATTATGGTATCTGCAGTTGACCAGCCTGTGGATGGCCAAAGCATTATTTGTATATCCTTTAGAAACTGCGTTTTAATCTTGATACTACATCGCCAGTATTAGCAGGCGATTTTTTTAGCACTGCAATCTTTTGGTGGATTGTGTTCGTGGCATCTTAATTGGTAATCAGAATTGACTCGTATTCAAAATAAAACAATCCACTGCACCCGTGGTATCATTAATTATTACAGACCTCTCCAATCTACCAACCAATTGGAGGGCAGTGTTACACAAATACGAGTCTATAAACAACCCAAGGATTGTAGATGTTAGTTCTTCCTCACTGAACCTTGTTGTGCATACCATCGAGACTGGTCGCTTCACCAACTTTCGCCCCCCAAAGGCGACATACTACCAGATTCCGATGAATCAAGCAGCCTTAGAACAAACTGCTGTCTCAACTCCATTTGGCCTCTGAGAATTTTTTAGATTGCCGGTTAGTCTTAAAAATGAAAGCTGCACGTATAAACCCTAGATAAGCAGGTAATTTCGCGGCTTGGAATTATTTTCGTCTATACCGACGACATTTTAATTTTATAGGAGAATAAAAACGAATATATTTAACATAGAGACATAGTCTTCAAATATTAGCGCCAAGAAAGATCTGCGAATTTCAATGGAAAAGTGCGAATTAATGAAGGATAAAATTGATTTCTTAGGTTACCAAGTCTCAGTTGCAGGTTTACAGTTGTAGATACTGGAGAGTTGGAAAAAGGGCAAACCTTAAATTATGTATAGCGTAGTCGAGTGGTGAACAGCTTTCCACGTCGCTTGCCTGCACTTCTCGTATTGGAGGCATTATTATGGTTTCCCAAATTTAACTTTTTTCCACAAAAAACAGTGAAACTAAGTTCATTGATTGCAAATAGATTGAGTTTATGCACCGATATCTAGCAACTATTTAGATTTTATTTTCAAGAGCTTTAGGTTACTTTGTAAATATAATTGCTAACAGTGAAGGAACAACACTACATTGGACCATTTCACTGAATCCACAACCAGTTGTTTGAGTTGGTGGGAACTTGGCTTTAGAGTACAAGTATAATGTTTCCTTTTATTATATTAAACTATTATTGTTAACCTTAGTGTTTTTTGTCCTTCAGATAGTTTATTAGTTATTTTAATAGTTTTATTTACTTTGTTTCATGCAGGTTTTAGCGAGAAATGAATTAAACCAAAATAGGTGATTCGAGTCCTCGAAAAATTGGAAAATAAACGTTTTACTAAAAAAAAATCAATTAAAACAGAAAGAAATAGCAAAATTTAAGTGTTTAAACTCAATTAGTCAGTGTTATTAAGAGAAAAATGATAAAGATTGAGATTTAAACTCAAAATTGTTGGAAAATGTAGTCGAAACGAAAAACAACTCAAATAACAGATAGAAAATTACTATAACAACCTCTTAGGAACAGAAGAACATCTTTTTCGGAAGATTTATATTAAGCAGTCAGCAGAGAGTGTTACCCATGCCCGAATAAGTGAATGAGAGGCTTTTGGAAGTTGGATTGAAATCATATCGCCCAAGAATGAAACCTCGACTCACATAAACAATAATAAAGGCACGCTTTCCTGGCCAAAGGATCATCTTGGGTAGACTTCAGAACAATCTGGAAAGTTACCTGTAATTCATAAAAAGCATTACTACATGATTATGTGGGGGTGCGAAAATGTATCAGGGAAAAATTCCTTACAACTCGATAATATAAATAGCCCATTAAATTACCAACTCAAAACGGACTAAGCTGTGGCGTAATGGCTAGAGGGACTGGCGTTTAAATCAAGAGGTACAGCGTTCGAAACTCAAAAGTCCACAACCTTTTATGAAGAAATCTCAAGAAGAAAACGGAAATTAATGAAAACGCTTTAAGGACAACTTAAGAAGACTCAAGATAAATAGGTCGCCTCAAGAAAGAAAAACGGAGGAAAACGACTCGACTTCAAGGACTAACTCATTAAGAATCAAGAAGGAATCATTAACTCAAGAAAAATGGAATAAAATTAAGATACATCAAGAAAGAAATCAAAGATCAAGAACCATCCCAGCCAATAAGAATATTAAGTCAACGATAAATGGAAGACAATGTTTGAAGGGCCAACTTAAAGATAAAGGAAATTCAGAAAGTATATAGATACGTTACAAGATAAAAATTCTAGATAAATACATAAATACTTCTATGGCTGTTCAACTACTTATGATGTATTTTTTACTATGCATGAAATTTTCTATCCTCAACCAAAGACTGGTGTCTCTCCTGGAAGATAACTCGCTCTACAACCCACACCAATTCGGGTTTAGGAGTAAGCGAAGTACGGAAATGGCGATTAACGTCATTACGGAAAAGCTAGCCCAAGCAAAACGGGAAAAGAGTTACGTGGACATTGTTTGTCAGGATGTATCAAAGGCGTCGATAAGGTGTGGCAACGGGGAATGCAGTACAAGATCTTACGACTGGGACTAAGTGAAAGCTTAGAAAGAACTCTCTGTGACTATGTCATGGAGAGAGCGGCGTACATCAGTTTAGGGTGCACGGACGGGCCTCCCGCAAGGGGGGTGCCTGTCCCCCACCCTCTACTTGATTTACACCGCGGATGTCCCAGTCCCTGTAAACCCCACTTGCCTCAACTTACAATTCGCCGATGATTTCACCCAGATAATCACTTGTACATGGAGGAATGCGCGTATGCAAGCTCGCATGACAGCAGCAGAAATTGAAAACCTGAGCACCTACGAGGCCCGGTGGAAAATCCGTACCAACCAGGATAAGTTCAAAGTAGTCCCCATAGGCCGGAGACTGCTTGATGACGTCAGGGTGGGGGATAGACGATATCCCTACACCAATGAATGCAACGTACTCGGCATGAAGTTCACCTCAACCGGGTACGCAAAGCACGTCCAAGAACAAATTACCAAGGCCACTGCTGCAGTCAAGACTCTGTACAGGTTCAGAAATCTTCGTCAAAGCAACAAAAAGAAGATCTATGCTGCACTAGTTAGATCAACGTTGCTATACCCCGCTTCCGCCCTCTCATGTGTCTCAAAGACACAGAAGAGGAGACTACAAGTGGTGCAGAATAAATGCGTGTACCTAATCACAGATACACGCAGAATGGAAAGAAGACCTCAAGAAGAGCTGCAACAGGAGGTGGGGTTAACCCCCATTAACATTGTCATAGAAGAACGGACAAGAAATATGCCGGAAAAGGTCAATCGCTTATTGGACGAGGATATCGTTCAAATGATTGACCAAAACAGAAGAGCAGTATGTCGCGCCAGATTTCCAAGCTCCGCTGGGATTTTAGCTGGCGGAGCAGAAGTACCGTTCTACGCTAGATGAGTCAAATTTACCCCAGAACAAGACTAGAAATACCAACTATGAAACCAAGCGAATTCGACAAAACTCACGAATATTGACAAACCAAACTAACTAGGAAAAAAATACCGAAGAAGGATACACACTCAAGAAGATGATACTCACCAAACAAGACAACAGGAAGAAACATTATACACGAAATACACACACGGCAAAAGTACCATGAAACAAAGATACTAATACAAACACAGTAAGTTTTATTAACGACTTACAAAAACAACAGCTAAGGCGCACAGCACAACCAGAAAATATTAGCAATGAAGACAAATGGCTTGAACGCCAAATTATATGTAATATATATACCTGTATATATATATATATGTATAAACAAACCAAAAAAACAACAACGGAACCACATATCAAAAAAAATTGAAAGCGATAAGCCTGATCACCAGGCTCTAGCATCACTTTGCACCCTACCACACTTCTTTCTCTTTTCACCACTGGTCTACTTTCCGCTATCTATTCACACACTCTTTCTATCCCCTCACCTGCATACTCTCACATACACGGCCTAAAAATGTAGTTTTCTCTGACGAACCAACCATTCTATTGCTTGAAGACCGTGTGCACAGTGTAAGTAAGCCACCTGAACAAGAATCTATGGCTGAATTTCTGACGAAAACAGTAAAATTTCCAAAGAAAATTATGGTGTGAGGAGCAATTTCGGTGCATATAGCAAGTCGTTTGCACATTGCTGAGAAAACTACGAACCAATAAAAGTATATAGAAATTCTTAAAAGTTGTTTACTGCTTCAAATAAGGAAATGGTATGGAAACAGACCTTGGATATTCCAACAAGAATCGGCCCAATGTCATACAGCCAAATCAGTAAAGGCATGGTGTGCACAAATTGGAGTTCAGTTACTTTAATTGCCCGAATATTCACTGCAAATTAATCCGATTGAGAGTTTATGGTGTGTGTTGAAAGATAAAATACACACTGAGCCCATTACAACCAAATCTCATCTCATATGCTGTCTCATTGAAGTTTAGTTCAGAACTAAGCAACTCTAGGAAATGTGTAAAATATAATATTGATCAATGCCATGCTAAAAAGTATTAAAGCACTCAGGGATGCTAAAAGCTGCTTAACTGCCTATTAAGTAATATAGAAAACTTAACACTTTGACAATGTGTCAAAATAAATTTATTTGCAACCAATAAAATTAGTTTTATTATTAGTTTTAACCTTTTTTGGAAAAATCTAGAATAATTCCGCCAGTACTGTATGCTTTCCAACGAGGAAGGTCTCAGAGATAACAGAAGTAACCATATTGATAGACTATAAGAGAGTACGTCGATATCTGGGCATGCTGGGCTATTACAGAAGGGTGTTGCCTAAATTTTACGCAATTTTAGCTTTTCTGACTGAACTCGTACAACTTTGACCTAAAGCTCGAGAGCTTGTCTCGAATAAAGCTGCAAGCACGAGAAGCGTTTAATACTACCAAGGAAGCACTGGCAAACTCAATTAAGTTTCATCATTTGTTACCAAATGACTCACCCAACATATTAGTGACGAACAGCTCCCAATACCACCGTTTCAAACAAATTGAGAAAGATACAGCAAGCATTCTCCATCTGTGACAGGCAACTTCTAGTGCGTAACTTGTTGTGATCCCCTTCAGACACATGATCAAAGGGTGACATTTGAATTTATGTATGGACCACAAACCATTAGGGTCTGCCTTCTCCTCACTGTTACCTGCAAAAACGGATAGACGACAACCTAAGTGGACGGTGATTTTGAATAAATCAATGACATAGCGTACATACGAGGTGCGGACAACGTAGTTGTGGATTGCCTATTTCGGAATGCCAATTCAGTCTAAATAGACTGATTCTACATCCGTTCTTTGGCAACAGCACAGAGTCAAGATGAAGAGGTAAAGTCGCTTCATCCGGATTGAAATCATTTCCCTTTCTGGGGAATACTCAACTCTGGTGTCGAATATCATAAAAATACCCACGACCGTTTCTTCTCTTAACCTGCAGAATGTCGATTTTCAAGCAACTATATAATACATCCTATCAAGTGATTAATTTAAACGTTACTTCTATTATGTACAGGGACATATTTTCTTGGTCACGAGAATGTCTCTCATGTCAAGCATGTCGGTAACCGACATTGTTAGACGGTTACCGCCGTGCACACTGCTTAGGCAATCCTACCCATCTCCTAACTGTTACCTGCAGTCATGCATAGACAGAGTTACAAGATGGATTGAAGTGTTACCGATTCCATACATCAGTGCTGCAACGGTTGCTTTGGCCTTCTTAGACGGTTGTATCTCCAGGTTTAGCGCTCCGTTATATGTAATAACTGACAGATGAGCCCAATTTGAATCAGAACTTTTAAAGGGGTTATTAGTTCTTGATGATTTTTATCACCTGCGACCACACAGAACTTTAAAAGAGTTCTATAATGGATCGTCGGGAAGGATTGTTAATTGCTCTACCATTGTTATTCTGGGCATCCGACCCCTGCACTAACAGGGACAACCCTTCTTTTTCCAAAACCTTTAGTTTCATCGCCATCTTCAAAGAATTAGCTAAAACCACGGCGCGAATTGATTTTACTCAAATCTGTGAAGTATGTACATTTGAATTCAGTAGCGAATTCGTTCGTACCAAAAAAATTACGAAATACCACGCATGGATGGGTCCTAGTTGATCGCGTTCGAAACCCCTTAGAAGCGCCTAATTTAGGCCCGTTCCGTGTTCTCGACGGTATCAATAAAAATAGTAAAACACACAAAATTTAGAAAATGTTTAATAACACTGAGGAAAATTGTTCGCTACCAATAAATAGGCAAACGATTGAAAATAGACCAGTAATTTTAGATGCTCCAGAACAGAATGAAGAAAGATTAACAAAAAAGTGGTGACGATAATTACAGTAACGTGGAATCCATTCCAGATACCCAAGAAAATGTTAGAAAAGCGGACGTTAATACTTGTTCCTTTCCACGCGTAACGTTTGCCAAAAATGCTTAATTTTGGTATTTCTTGGAAGTCGAATGCTTATTGATATGTTAGGTTATACTCGCGATATTAAATGTATAATTTCAGTCCGCTGCCAGTATTTATAGTTAGTAAAGAGAAGTTGTGTAGTACACTTGCCCGATAAAGATAAACTATATTTGGCCCTTTGCCTGAAATCCTAAAAAACACAAATCCATTCTAAATATGCACAAAAAATTACATAATACAGGCTCATTCTTAAGGTGTATGAAATATTGTAAGACTCCAAGTTAATTGTTCAGGTGTATAAAATATTTTAAGACTCAGAGTTCATTGTTAAGGTATATGAAACATTTCAAGCCTCCGCGCTCAACATAATTGGTAAAACCCTGTTGTTTTTGAGGGGAGTCCTGTAGTGCCCCATTGCAAATTAGATAAGATAAACAATGAATCCTATGAATTTTTGAAATGATTAGGCACCTAATTATGCACATGCAATTAATTTACTATAATTGTATAACATTTTGTCATGTTAAAATAATATATAACACTTGGTCATGGAAATACTAATATATAACATTTGGTCATGTGAATAATAATATATACTAATCTTCTAAGGACCATAGGCCAAAATCAATTCGATACGCTATAACACGTAAACACACACGCATATACACTTATACGCGTACACGCGGTCACACGAAGAAAAGGCGCTTCTTTTCGCTATCTTTACTGAATATTACGGGCCGTGAAAAAAATCTGGAAGACTTCGAAATATTTGTACAGATATGATTATCAAAAAACGCAAGCTGGGAAATGGGGAAGAGTCTGATTTTGTTTATTCTCACAGAGCCGCGGAGTGAAACACGGAATCTTGTTATTGAACATTATCTCTATTTCATGGATAAAATAATCTAACAGAACCTGATTCAAAACTCCCTCCTCAAATTCCTTCTATACCCGTGGACACACAAATAAACTTTGAGTCGAATAAGCTCGGCTAACACCACATCATCACTTAACAGTGAGTTACGACGACATTTTTTAGACACATTAAATTCCATGTGAATTAGATCACTAAAACATACAGTGACAGTAAAGATAGAAGGCACAGTCGGCAGGGATAGGGTAGGGAGATTCGGGGAAGCGTAGGCCAAAGTAGAACAAAACATTAGTAGTCTATCCTTAAAATACCCAACATTCACATAAACGAATTGATTGCGCCAAAGCCTACCGAGTCTCCATCCAATAAATTTTCATTTAATCCGCCTTCCCAGATTTCCTTTTCCTACGATTAATCAACCAGGTCCTATTATCCAACTTACCTCGCTAAAATCATAAAAGAGAAGAATCATCTCCAATTTGAGTCAGACTAAGTACCGGCCTAATAAAGAGTCTGTCGAGGTATATCTATGTAGACTAGTTCGGCGCTCAGAATCGTACACAAGCACAAGCAGACAGCTAACCATAAGACGCTTGTGATAGTTGGAGGCGATTAATAAAGAGTGCGTTTTAAAGGTTGACTGGGTTTAGATTAATGTCTTACCAAGTTGCAGTTGAAAGGATATATAAAGACAATACCCCCAAATATAATTTTAATATATATAATAACAGGGCAATTTTTATATATATATATATATATATATATATATATATATATATATATATATATATGTATATATATATATATATATATACAAAATGGGTGAACAATTTACCTATGGTAGTTAAATGAATTGAGTGAAGATTAATGAGGTTAACTGGAGATGACAATACAAGATCGCTTTACCTTGAAGCACGGGCGAAATGGACGGTGGGGGAAACAACGGCGTAGGTTTTCAATAAGGTACTTCAGGAAGTCCTGACGAGGATGACTCGAAGATGTGGTTGGATTATTTCGTGATAAGGAATGAGATTTTCTCTGCTCCAAAGAGACGCAATCTCAACTCGAGACGATTTTACAGATCGGCAGGGAGTCTGATTGTCGAAAGAATGTGAATCTTGAAGGGGTGGTGAAGATAAGAGGGCTACAGTACTTTCCGGGAAGAAGTGAGCTAGATAGCTTTCCTCGAAACAGGGGCCAAAGCTTAACGAAGGTAGATCTGCTGGCGAGATCTTCGGCGAAGTACGACGACGGGTTACTGGCGTTCATTGGAAACAGATGGCAGTCTGATCGGAGTGGATAGCGGGCTTTCAATCTCATCAAGTTATAGTGATATTTGGGTTAAATAGCCGGGTGGCTGATCCGATAAACGCCTTAGAACCTGGCGATCCCTAGTGGATTCTTGACGCCAGTCTAAGCAAACACATCTCATGATAACGCGTCGTTCCAGACGATAAAACTTGCATCGCGATATGGGGGTAGGGTTAATGTGGATGCGCACGGGAGGGGGAAGGCGAGAAGTAGTTCGTCGAAAGGCAAACGCAGCTGTTTGGTGATTAAACGACGAACATATTCTTTCACGAACTTTCTAAAATTCTTACGCTGGCGCAAGTGGTCTTGAAAGAATAGTGGGGTATTTCCCAGTGCGCTTCCTCTCACGGTGGTCCTTCGAGGCCATTCCCTCACACGACTCCCTTTCCGAAGATGACGTTTTCCTGAATTGAAGAGGAGGGAAAAGTGCATCCCCAAACAGGGGAAGAGTCTCGTATGGGAAAACTTTGACCTAATTCTACAGGTGTCCAATATAGGTGGATTTTTAAATTTAAGTCGACACAGCGTTACCCAAAATCAATGAATTACTCCGTTTAATTCCTAGCGTAGGGTACACTTAAAAAAAGTATGGTCGTTAAGGAGCGCAAAAAAAACCAAAGTAAATAAACGCGAGTTATAAAAAAAATAAAATGGATTCATTAATAAAAGGGTAGTGGAACCATATATTAATAAAAATAATAAAAAAAAACATACAAATAAAACACGAGCAAAGGACAAATATCTACAAAAGGAAAACAAAATCTTACATGACAATCAAGGAACATAAAGATACACAGTTAAGACGGAGTTCTAGAATTCTAAAATTAAAACGAGAACACAGAGTCGATTATGTGCACGGGAGTACAATAATTAACACATTTACGTCGCAGGGGGAGGATCATCGACTGAATTTCTACTTAGACAGTCTGCAGCATAGTTTTATGTCCCTTTACTGTACCTTATTCAGGACTGGTATTCCATTAGAAGTAAACTGCAACATCTAAACCTTCAGGTCTATCTTTTACAATTCTTAAGTAAGCCAATGGGCGATGATCGGTTTCGATCATGAACTCTTTACTAACATATATGTTAGGAATTTCTGTACACTTCATACGATCCCTAGAGATTCAAATTTTATGTCCGAATAGTTCCTTTCGCGTGACGAGATCTTCCAGCTAGCGTACACAATGGAGTAACTGTTGCACTCTTCTTCATACAGGAGCAAGACGCAATCGATGCCTTCATTACAAGCATCCGTTCATATATCAAAATGATTGTTCGTGTTCGGGAGTCTCAGTATGTGAGCTGATGTTAGTCTTTCCTTCAGCTGATAGAAGTGGATGGTCGTTTTGGGTTTCCATGCAAGGAGGTCTGGGGAAATTTTCTTTAGTAGGGAGCTAACGGGGGATGCTATGGCGGCGAATTTCGCGAAAAAATGTCGGTAAAAGGATGTTGACCCGAGAAAAGAACTTAATTGCTTTTTATACGCGGGAGGGGCATGTCGGCGATGGCCTTTACCTTTGTTTTCTGAGAGACCATTTTATTTTTACCAATGTAGAAACTGAGATATATAATAGTGCTATAGGCCAAATGGCACTTGTTAGGGCCTATGGTGAGGCTGTTTTCACGAAGCTTATTGAGGAGCGATTGTAAAGAGAAAAGATGCTGGTCCCATGCACGGGTGGCCACGTACGCGTAAACCTTATCGAAGTAAAAGGAAGTGCTACTCAGCCTATCCAGTATCTTGCGCATCAGTCGATTATTGTAAATACAGGCAGTAACTAAACCAAAAGGTAGGTGCTGAAACTGCATAAGGCCTTTTTCTGTGGGAAATGAAGTGTAGTTCCTGGCACCAATGTGAAAACTGAGATATATAATAGTGCTATAGGCCAAATGGCACTTGTTAGGGCCTATGGTGAGGCTGTTTTCACGAAGCTTATTGAGGAGAGAAAAGATGCTGGTCCCATGCACGGGTGGCCACGTACGCGTAAACCTTATCGAAGTAAAAGGAAGTGCTACTCAGCCCATCCAGTATCTTGCGCATCAGTCGATTATTGTAAATACAGGCAGTAACTAAACCAAAAGGTAGGTCCTGAAACTGCATAAGGCCTTTTTCTGTGGGAAATGAAGTGTAGTTCCTGGCATTATCTTTAAGGGGGATTTAAAGGTAGGCTTCTTCAAATAGATGTAGGCTCTGGTATTTCAAAGGAATAGGCTCAGCGTCGAAAACTGTTACGGCGTTCAGCTTTCTAAAGTATGCGTACATGCGAAAAGACTGATCCGGCTTTCTGACCATTACAATGGGGGAGCAATAATTCAACGTGGAAGGTTCAATTATTCCTAACTTGAACAAGTCTCTCACTTGGCGTTAAAAGTAGGGCGCAAGTGAACGGGTACAGGGTAGGGCTCAGATCTAATAGGCCCTTGGGTTGTTAGAGTTATATCATGCTCAAAATACAAAGAGCTGTCAGGTCTCTCAGAATTTACATGGGGGTTTAAATCGAGTTTCGGGGAGGAGTTTGCTCGGGAACTGGGGAAAGAATGGAGAGCGTAGTTTTCCTCCGCTTCGCAACATTCAGTTTGGATTAAATTACAAATCTCAGATGGTTAAGAGGCTTACATTACTGCCTCTTGGCCAGGGGTAATTATATTATTAATTCAGGTGCGGTGCGGTGATAGCGCTTAAGCATATTTACATAAAACAATTTGTTGCTAGAAGGAATCTGTTTTATGTAATCTACGGGACCGCGGGCTTCTAGGATTGGGAAAGGGCCTTTCCATTGGAACAAGAGATTGTGTGTCTCCGTGAGAAGGATGAGCAGTACCTCTTTACCGGGCTTGAATCGCCTTCCTCTGGAGCTAACGTCAAAATAGGTTCTATATTTTTTAAAATTAAGGTCCGAACTTTTGTACGCTATATGGGCCCATTCTTCCAAGCAGTTCCTAAGATCAAGCACGTAAGAATACGAAAACTTGATCTCCTCATTTAGGCGGGGATTAGAAATTTCATTCAAAATGCTCATTGGTCGCGTACATTTCAGCCATACAAGAGATCAAAGCGAGAAAATCCCAAAGTTCTATGAGAGATTTCTCTACAGGCGAACAGGGTAACCAGCAGGTATCGCTGCCATTCTTGGGGCTGAGCATGGCATAACTTTTTCAAAATGGTCTTGAGAGTGCCCCTCGACTTTTCACAGATGCCGTTATCGGCGGGTTGAAAATGGGACGGGAAGAAGGGTTTGATCGTAAGGAGCTTAGCGACGTATTCCATTAGCTCAAAGATGAACTGTCTACCTCTGTCGGACAAGATCTCCTTCCGGATGCCGACGCAGGAAAAGATAGAAATAAGGGTCTCAGCGAAAGTCACACTATCAACTTTTCTAAGTGGGACTGCGTCGAGGAATCTCGTTGCAAAGTCAACAAGAGTGAGGACATGTGTCCTTCTCTAGACACGGTGTGAATGGGCCATTCAGGTCTATGGCCAATCTGAAAAGGGCTCCGTGACAATTGGGTTCTTCTGGATGGGGGCAGGAGGTATTAGTCCTTTTGCTGTAATCTTCTGACAAATGTTACACGATCCGTAAAACTCGGCAATTTCTTTGGCCGCACCGGGTCAGATAAAATAACAAGATTCTCTGAGCCGTTTGGTTGTGACTGTAATGACCAGCCATTATTCCATCGTGTGAGAGTCGGAGGACTTGAGGAAAATGGGACTGGAGGATACACAACAAGCCATTGGGAATTTTATCCTCAGCTGAACTGGAGCGACAAAGGAGACCGTTGCAAATGAGGTGGGTGAAATCCATTTGATAAGGGGTAGATCGACGTTAGTCACTTCTTGTTTTTTCCAACAAGGACTGGAGAGTGGGGTATTCCTTTTGAACGCTTGCAAAAGTCTTGTTTTAAATGCTGCAAACTCTGCGGCATAAAGGGATTTGTAAAGAGACGGGAGAAACAGTTTCATTTAGCGCTTGGGTACTCGTGATAACGGACTGAGTGATGGGGTTATGGAAGAGCTGCGGGCTCTGGTCGATCAACACGGCCAGAATTTAATGGGGGCTGTTATCACTTCGGCCAAACCTGTGGGGTATTCGCATTCGAGAGAGCAGCGGACCACTGGGAACAGATTTGTACGTCCAAAGTAGTCATGAACTACTTCAAGTTTATTGTGGTCGGGGCCGACTGGAGGGAGCAACCTTTCAGGGACGACGATGTTAGTGCATTCGGTGTCTCTTACGAGGGTTGACACTCGGAAACCATTAACACTTTTATTTTCAAACTCAAGCCCATCGGGGGAGCTTTGGTTGAACAGCAAATTAACTTGCTGTCTCGCAGGACTGCTTGTTGGGAAAAGTGCTGGCGTTTGAGAGGGGGTTGAGCGGATGAGAAAGAGAGGTAGTTATTTGGAAGATTTGATAACTAGGAAGAAAACGAAATTGGGAGTTTTGGGGACAGTGGGTTTTCATGTGACCGGGAACACCAAAGGAAAAACAAATTATGCGCGTACGTGTGTAATCCAACGTTGGGGAATCATTTATGAGGGGTTAATATCCCTCGATTCTGGCGGGGAATGGTACTTGGGATGAAAGGGAGCAGGTACCTTCGCAAACCTAGGTGAATTCTTCCGGGTACATTTTGAGAGTTTACTTTTACAATTGGGGATGGGGGATAAGATTTCTCTGGGTCTTTCGGGTATAGATAGTGACTTAAAGCGTGCACATCTGCTTCTTCTATACATTCCTTGAAAGAAGACACGCGTCTGTGCTTCACGAATGCGTGGATTTCAGAGGGTAGTGCAACCATCAATTAATCCAGTAAAACGAAATCAATGAGCGACTCGTAGTCGGGGTGAACTTGGGCTGAGTCCTACCAGAACTGCAAAGTTCTCTGGAGAGTAAATCCAAATTGACGTTAGGTCTGGCCGGGAATTATTCTCGCCTGGCGGAACTTTGACCAATAGTAATTGGGATTCATATTAACAGCCGATAATAATTCCGACTTGAGGAAGGAGTAGTCAGGGGTGAAATGAAGATTTCTCAGAGGCTAGTATTAAGGAGAGGAAGTAGTCGAGCGACTCCATCAGCTTCAATATCTCAGTGGTTAACTTCGAAAACTTTCCCAAAGTCAGAAAATCCTCGTCGTCCTTAAACACTAGCATCTTTGCCGAAGGGGTTAAGGGAGATTAATTTCTCGAGCTAACAGAAAGAGTCTCCAAATGATTCCTGGTAAGCTCACGCGCATGCTGACGAATTTTTTCTCTTTTTTCAGTTTCTCTTTGTTCTTGATCAGCTTATCTTTGTTCTTTTTCTCATATTTTTTCAGCTTCTCTCTGTTCTTGTTTTACTGCTCTTTCATTTCTTTTTTCTTCAGCGGACATATGCAACTAGATCCTTGCCTGAAAACCCAAGGATCACTCGTTGTTGATGGAAACGCTCAAATGAGGAAATCTTGTTTGTGTAAATGCAAGTCTGACCGCTTGGCGCGTCCGAGGAACTTACAGAAAATATTATGAAGCTCTGACGATCGTATCAAAATCCTAAAGAAGATTTTGTCACACAAGGATTGCACGCAATATAGAAAATTAAAAAAATAATTTAAAACTTGATCTCTATGCGAACAATGATTATAGGCCTTTAATCCTGCACGGAGATTAATAGGGGGTTTCAGAGAAATCGTCCCAAACAAACCAACACAGAAAACGAAAATAAAATTGGGAAAAAACGGTCACCATATGAAAATGATAAATCAAAAAAAGAAAGGCAAATAAATTTAAAAAAATTTTCCACTTTCTTTGGATATCCGTGAACGAACTAGGCAAACTGGTTACTAAACAACTTAACTTGGGGGAGGGGGGAAACTAAATAGAAAAAATGGGGTTGTTTTAAAAAAAAAGAATCCAACTTTATCTGCCACCTGATAAAGATAAGGATAATGATTAAAATCTGGGGGTTTTTTCCCTACAAAAAGTACCCAAATATACTTGAAACCTGATTGGATTATGATATATATATATATATATATATATATATATATATATATATATATATATATATATATATATATATATATATATATATATATATATGTCGAGGTATATCTGTATAGATTAGCTCAGCGCTCAGAGTCGTACACATTCATGGGCAGACATGACCACATGCCGCCTGAGATAGTTTGGCGCGATTAATAAAGAGAGCGTTTTACGGTTGACCTGGTTTAGATTAATGGCTTGCCAAGTTGAAGTTGAAAGGATATATAAAGACAATACCCCTAAATATAATTTTAGTATATATATATATATATATATATATATATATAATAAAAGAGGGCAATTTTATATATATACATATATATATATATATATATATATATATATATATATATATATATATGCAAAAGGGGTGAACAAATTACTTATGGCAGTAAAATGAATTAAGTGAAGATTAACTTAATTACCTTAAAGCGCGGGGAAATTGGAGAGGGAGTTGAAGACAACGGCACAAGTCTTCAAGAAGATACTTCAGTGAGTCCTGACGAAGATGACTCGAAGAAAGGGTTGGATTACTTTGTGTTGAAGAATGAGATTTTCTCTGTTCCAGGGAGAAGTAATTAAATTCTAAACCATTCTGCCGATCGGCAAGCCGTGTCAGTCTCGAAAGAATGGGAATCTTGAAGGGGTGGTGAAGATAAGAGGGCTACAGTACTCTCTGGGAAGAAGTGAGCTAGATAGCTTACCTCTGAACAGGGGCCGTAGCTTAAAGAATGTGGGTCTGCTGGCGAGATCTTCGACGAAGTACGACCACGGGTGGCAGGGGTTCACGGGAAACAGACGGCAATCTGAAATAAGTGGATGGCGGCTTTCAATCTGCTCGAGAGCTGGTGAGCTCCAGGTAGAATACCTGCTGGCTGACACGATAGACGCTTTAGGGCCTTGCGGTTCCTAGGGGATTCTTGACGCCAGTCTAAGCAAATAAATTTCATGAAAACGCGTCGTTCTAGACGATGAAACTTGCCTCGCGATATGATGGTAGGGTTAATGTGGCTGCGCACGTCTTTATTGAAGGTGATAGTTGGGGAGACGTATGGCATCCGACAGCAAACACCACTGTGTGGTGATTAAGCGATGATCTGATTCTTTCTCGAACTTTCTAAAATCTCACGCTGGCTCACGTGGTCTTGAAAGAATAGAAGGGTATTTACGGCGGCTTTCCTCTCACGGTGGTCCTTCGAGTGCATTTCCTTTGAGAGTCAGTCGTAACCTCCTTAACACGCTCTATAGTTCTAGGTCAAAATATCTTAATGATTGTCACATCTTGTGAAAAAAGTTTGGTTAGAGTTGCAGATATTTGAAATAATAGCAGATTTAATTCAACGCTGAGAAGTGAAAGGTAATGTGCTAAGATCACGATCATATTTAAAGATATTTCAATATATTCATGTTGGGACATTTTAAACACAGTTGCCTTTGATAATGATTTATGACTTAATCTAGAGTGATTTAAATTTTTCAAACAGTGGACTGTATTTCACTTAAAGGGGCATAGGTTGTTTAGATACCGAGCTTAGATATGTGGCTTTTATATCGCAAGTTATTATTCTTCAATATATATAGCGTTTATATGACGTCATTTGGAGTATACGATGGAAGTAACATCGAAAGTCACTCAGCATCAAAAGAGATCGTATAAAGAAATACTGAGACACCTCAATTTACTTTCATTGAGAGATCGACATCGACAGGGACAAATTATTGAAACAATTAAAAACATCTGGTAAGATTGTAACGTTATACTTTATTATGACTTCATAACTCACAACCAGAGGATAAATTCGGAAATAGAGAGTACCCAAATGCATAAACTAAACTTTGCCATCTGTGAAAAATGCCAACAAACATGAAACGTGTTTTTCCACAAAGAAAATAAGTCGTTTGCTCACTCTTCAAAGCCTATTGTTACTTGGATAGGATGTGATATTCCATTCTCTATACTCACCAAACATTACTACTTCTGACTACCATTTATTCTGTTGAGAAAAAATTCCCTCATAATGGCAATAATTTCAATTCGGATGAGTTGCTTACTTGCTTAGGGAAGTCCATCGAGGTCGATGAAGACGGATGTCCTTAGGGCGGTCTCCGACGATGGGTGCGACGGTGACTGTGAAGGCCGATGCGTGATGCAAGCAGCGGAGGATGCCGGAGCGCTTTCTTATGACGCTGCCGACGACGTTCGCTTCGCCGTCTGGGCGAAGCAATAATTTCAATTCCCATGAGTTACATATTTACAGAAAAGCAAGAACTTTATTCAAATTGCTTAATAACTTGGCCAGAACGAGCGAAGAAGATTAGAGAACTAAAGAGTGTATATGTTGTTTAACATATTTATCCGATGCTTAAAATCTCTCTTTAAATTATCCTGTAACATTTATATGATTTAAATGGATAATAAAAAGTAAACATGGGTTTAGAACAAATGTGTAAACAAATTAAGAAAGAGTTAGCGGATAGTGCACGTTTGGGCTTTGGATGTGTTACAACGGAAAATAAGTATAAAATTGGTGGATTGGCGATGTAAAACAAAGTAGAAACGAAAAGGACTAATTGGAAATTGTTAATAGTGTGGATAGGAAGTTAAGAGTGGTGTGGATTGTCGTACAATGGACTCTCGAAGATAGACCATATATAACTATTCGTTGAGGGAACTTCTTTAATTATCTTTAAAGTGCGTGGATGTCTGGCTGGCCGATATTATGTATCTTCGATATGCTTAAGAAGTGGAACTGAGCTCAAGGATAATAATATTGCTATCATTAATAAAATGGAGTTTTATTAAAAATAACTATCAACAACACACATCGACATAAATAGAGAATGGAAAGGGTCGTGGGGACTCGAGCTAATCCGAGGATTAAAAGATTTTAAAAGGTAAAACAAATATAAAGTTAAAGGGAGGGGATGGTTCGCTAAACCATTTAAAGCACAGGATAGAGTTGGCAAAAGGGTTAAATACTCAAAGGTAACGTTCGGCTTACGTAATTATACTTGTTGTGCAGAGGAAGGCGACGTGAAGAAATTTTCGGTCCGCTGGCGAGTTCCAGCCTAAGGAGGGGGGGAGAAATTAAATGATCCTGGCGTTGAGTCTTGGAATGAGAACCGTTTCTTGGCGAATGGGCTCAAAAGAACAATGGCTGTTCTAACCTTGTTCTCTTTCTGAACAACGGGGAAAAGGGTGAGAACCGTTTCTTGGCGAACGGACTCAAAAGAACATGGGCTGTTCTACGTTGTTCTCTTCTGAACAAAAAGGGGGGACGGGGAGAACTGTTGATTGTCAACGGGCTCACAAGAACAATGGCTGTTCTAATGTTGTTCTATTTCTGAACAACAGGGTAAAGGGTGAGGAGCGTTTCTTGGCGAACGGGCTCAAAAGAACAATGGCTGTTCTACATTGTTCTCTTCTGCACAACAGGGAGGGGGGCTGAGAACCATTTCTTGTCAACGGGCTCACAAGAACAATGGCTGTTCTAATGTTGTTCTCTTTCTGAACAACAGGGGAAGCATTGTGGACTTGGCGTCACGAAAGGCTCGAACCTTAGCACTGAAGAAATATTGTCCTCCTTCTGGACAAGTGATGGTGAATCTCGAGGTCAAGGACCCTTGGCGCACAAGGTGAGAGTGGGTCGTAGTGATGTTTCGCGGCGAAAATCTGGATCTTCAATCTGAAACTTAGTGGTTAAGTTTCCATATAAATAGCCGGGACATCTCCTTGGCGTGGGGGACGATGGAGTGGGAGCTTCGAGGGAATGCACAGCCGAGCCTGAGGACAATGCCTTATCTGCCCATAGGCCTAACTCAATCTGGCGAGTTTGGCACATGGGGCGAACGGGGGAAGATAAAACTCCGTGTTTAAACATTGACTCAGGTGGCTGCAATAAGGCCCGAGGCTTCAAAGCGAATATGCACGTGGGTAGCATCGTGGTTTTAGATAACTTGTGATAGTGGTTGAAATTAACGCGGCCTTAACCCGTTCTATCACACCCCTCCATTCCGGGGAAAGGTCGTCACTTCGAAAGAAAGAGAGAAGGGACAAAGATAGAGCTCCATTGTGCGGAACTCGTTTTCTTGTACCAACCGTACCTTCTTGCACCTAACTAGTATTACCTCAATACATATGATTATTTTGATCTTTTGATTATAGGGGAAAATAACCTTTAAAACAACTTAATAAAAAAAAGTGGCCTGGAACAATGAAATGATATAAAATTAGTACATACGGGACAAAATAATTTATACGTAATTTAATGGGTACCATTATATATACATACAAAAAAAATAGACATTAAGCGTTACAAAATTCAGACATATACATTAACTAATTATATTACAAGAGAATCTAATTTAAGTCGTACAAGACGGTATATACATACATGGAGATCCTAATCCTACGAATACAATTACTCTACGCTATTCGGTAACGCATTCCTACTGAGTGCGTCAGCGACCTGGTTTTTGGAACCTTTTATATAATTTATTCTAAATTGATACTCTTGCAAGAGTAAACTCCAGTGCATGATTCGGCCGTTGGAGTGTCGCATATTCCGAATATAGGCTAACGGACGGTGGTCGCTTCCTATCTGAAATTCTTTTTCTATCAAGTACATTTTGAATTTGTCTATAACCCAGATAATTGATAGAGCTTCCTTCTCTATAGTGGCATATCTCTTTTCGCGTGGTAATAATTGGCGACTAGCATATGCAACTGAATGACTCGTTCCGTCATCCTCGTATTGAAGGAGTACACCTCCAATGCCCTCGTTGCTAATGTCGGTCTTAATCCCAAAGGATTTTTCCGGGTTAGGCAATTTTAAAATGGGGGCAGAAACGAGCTTACTCTTGAGCTGATTAAAATGGGAAACAGCGACATCATTCCAACGTAGACGATCGAGTGAATTCTTTTTTAAAAGCGAGCTAAGGGGTGCTGAAATTGCAGCGAAATTCAAGACGAATCGCCGATAGTACGAAGCTGATCCTAGGAACGATCTTAATTAGTTCTTTGTAATCGGGAGGGGCATGTCGGCGATTGCCTTAATCTTATCCTCTTGGGTACCCAACTGGCTTTGTCCTATTTTGAAACCTAAATATTTTATGGTTTCGTGGGCAAAATGGCCTTTGCTGGGGCCACTGGTGAGGCCATTTTCGCGCAGTTGCTCGAAAAGAGCTAATAGGGTGGTTAAATGGTGACTCTATTCAAATAGTTCTTGTAGCTGACTCTTTTGATGTGGTGTCAGCTGCGCGTCAATATCCAGGTCGAAGGGTTCAAAAGACTCGCCTGGTAGGGAAGGAGGAGGGTAATCAGCATCAGGTTGAATGCACACTGTCTGTATTACATTAAGGGACTCCGCGGGGTAATCTTTTTCAAGCGTCGATGTTTCGTCCAGTGCTACGAAGGTATCTCCATGAGCACGTTGGGGTTACTTTTTTTCTTTGGGGCCACGGACAGTCTCCGTATCCTTGTCTTGGGCCTTATCACCTAAGGGTGATAGTAATTTACACTTCTTTGGTGCCGTCCTAAAGTCCTGGTTAAGGGTTTCCGAGAAATCGGACGGTATCGGGGTTCTGATGGGGACGGGCTCCTGGGCTTCTTTCTTAGCTCGGCTTCGAGGAAGGGCGGCCTGAGACACAGGGTCAGGACTTACTTGGGGGCTCTTTCCTATAAGTACGGAACATAATTGTATGGGTGCTGAAATGACTTCAGCCCAACCATCATAATATTGACACTGCAGGTAACATCTAACGACGGGGAATTGGTTCGCCCGCCCAAGGTAATCATGTACCACCGCAATTTTTTCGTGGTTAGGGGCCACTGGGGGGAGGAGTTCGTCGGAGACGATGAAACATGTACATCCTGTGTCCCTGACGAGAGTCGATACTCGGCAGCCATTCACGCTGCCCTCCTCAAATTTCAAAGTTCCCGATGAACTTTTATAAAAAATAAAATTTACCTGGTGGCCTGACGGAGGGGGAGAAGTTTCTACTTGGATCTGCACCACCGGGGGAGCCGGGGTGGCATTAATCTGGTGAACTTGATGGGCTGGTCAGCTTTTAAGCCTAGAGTTTTGCGGGCAATTCCAGCTCATGTGGTTTTCTACACCACAGGTAAAGCATATGATTGGTTGCTTCGGGAAGAGAGATGGAGGAGAAATCTTAACGGGAGGTTTGGAGTCCCGTTGTTGGTTTTGGGGAAAAAAGTTTTGGGGTTTTACGGGGCTCGGAAACTTCGTCGGCTTTCCTGTAAAGGAGTGCGTATCCTTCCTTCTTTCCTTGTAGGGGGATTGGTGAGAAAAGGAATAATTAGAAATTGTTAATAGTGTGGATAGGAAGTTTAGGGTGGTGTGGATAAACGCCTACAAAGAGGTAAACAGAGTAGCGAAATTTGTGAATAATCACAATAAGAAAGAAACATTGAGCATTCAGAATAACAATTGATAAATATCTTGATAATAACTGGAATTTATTTTAGAAATAAAGGAAAATGGTCAGAAACTAAGAGAAGTTTAGCTTTTGGAACATTAATAATATGAATTGTATGTTATTTGTGGGAACTAAAGAGGATCAAATTAAATCTATGGAGTAACTTTTATAAGGTATCAACTGGGTGTGGTGGATACAGGGAGTATTTTGAGGATATTAAACATTTGATATATTTCAGTTTGAGTCTGCTAATTATGCAAGAGGCTATTGGTGCTGTGAGAGGGTCAGAAAAAGTAATAAGGCAGCGAAAGTTGAGGATCTTCTCTCTAGGATCAATACGGAAGCACCCACCATAACTAAGGCAATTTTCAATAATACTACTTTCGAATTACCCTGTGTAACACGATTTTTTACTTGGTGTAGCAACAGTTATTTTCTATTTCCTTTGGTCTAAAATATATAAAAAACACTGTTATTTATTCCAAACTTTCTTTTGTGTCCAGGATGAAGATATTTATATGAAATTTCCCTATTTTTTCTGAAAGGAAGTGGCAAATTTGAACTTTCATTTAAATAAAGTAGAAACAAAACATGTTACAAAAATAGCATTTATTTATTCTAGAATTTAATAAGTGAGACAATTAAATTATTAGAAATGAATAGTTTTCTGTAATTTACGCTTATACGGTTAATGACTTTCATGAATCAGCCACCAAATATGGTTTCCCTATACGATCCTTGATAGGGCGTTCAAAGTCCAATAGCTCCTGGTGCAAACGCTAGCCATGCTCCTGTGAGTACGATCCTATGTTCTCCGTAGTTTCTCACCAAGTTTTACATAGTTTTCGGCTTTGTTATTATCTAGAAAGCTCAGAACCACTGCGATAAAGCTGTCCCAAGCTGCTTTTTACGTTCTAGTAAGCTTTTAAGGAACCTGCTTGTACTCCATGATCTTTTTTATTTGTTGACCGACGAAGACTCCGGCTTCACCCTTTACCGCGAATAGATTAGGAAAGAAATCTTGGAGATACTTGAAAGCTTCAGACTGCTTGTCTAGAGCTCTAATGAATTATTTCATAAGGCCCAATATTAAGTGCATAGGAGGAAACAGTACTTACCTTTTGGAGGTCCACAAAGGCTCCCATTTGACATTTTTACGCCCCACATTAAACTCAGTCCGTTGTTTCCAACCCGCTAATGGTAGTGTGCCACAGTGTCTTTGCTGTCCCAAAGACAAAGATAACAATGAAAATTGATAAAGCCACATTGGAGACCCATCAAGACGGCCTTCATTTTGAAGCTTCCGATAACCTCCCAACCGTAGTCTTCATATTTCAATGCATTTAGCAAGATCTTAACACTGCTGTATTCCTCTTTTAGCTGGACTGAGTGAGCAAGGGAAAGGAACGGGTGGATACATATTCCAGTTATGAAGCAGCACTGTTTTGAGGCTCTGGACGAGCTGTCAATGAAAAGGCTCCCCTCACTGGGGTTGCAAACGATTCCGATTGCCTCAATCAGAGCGGTCACATTGTGACAAATGCAAAGCTCATCATGACGTTTAAAAAAGCTTGAAAAAGACTGGTGACGCTTTCTTTAAGTTAATATTTGCACACAGTCATCTAACAAATCCCACTGCTTAAGGCTCGAAGTTAAAAGATCTGCATTGGACTTTGTGAGACCAAGATCTCTGTCAAATTCTTTGAGATCTCTTTGGTTGGGGTAATATGAGTTTCTCTCCTCAGTTGCACATCCTCTTCTGAACTGCTTTTCCTACCTAAAAACTGATGCTCTCTTTTCGGAGGAGTACGTATCAGAGCACAGAACTGTGTGGGACTGGCGCAATAGATGACTGAAGGTCTGCATACAGGGTAACAGACACGTTTTGGACTGCTCGATGTTCGGAAGGGTTCACTATGCAGCAGAAACAAGTACTTGAGTAGTCAGTTGGTTAACTCCAAATTCGTGGAATTGCCAATTTCATAGCTCTCTTTTCTCTTCTGTACAATTCTGTAAAATAAGAAGATGCAAACATAATAATAAATATACGAATACTCTTCACTTACTCTTATTAGAAATGTTAAAAAAATAAAAAATCGAGTATTCAAATAAACAAAACACATTATATATATATATATATATATATTTATATTTATATATATATATATATATATATATATATATATATATATATATAGTTATATATATATCCATATGGAGCTCGGCCGTGAATTTGCATTTAATATTGAGGATAAATCCCAGAGCCAAAAGAAACAGATGCAGCGTCTTTTAATTTTTCACAAAGTTTCAAAAACTACAAGTTTTCATCATCAGGCTAGAATAAGTTTACAAAGTTAATACATATGAAGAAAATTGAAAAGGCCAACAGACATTACTTTAAAAGGTGACCAATTATAAAATATTAGTAAAATGTACTATGAGTTTAAATTTTAAATGTGACTTGGCAAAAGTTAGATTTGCTTTAAAACTGACCCCCAAAATTGTTAATACATAATGAAAAAATTTGAAAAGGCTAACAAGATATTATTTTAAGAAGTGACCAATTATGAAATATCAATAAATTTATAGTTTATTGCAGAAATTAATTCAAAATTATAAAAGAAATTGACCTGGCATTAGATAAAGATAAGAAATTTTAACTTTTTTTTTAATTTTGTAAAGACTGTAAGAGTTAAAAACATTTAATATTAAAACGGTAAATTTGGGTACTTACTAAAATGGATCCTTACTAGAGAGTGAATGGTGGGTTTAACTAGGGGCTAGTATTTATAGCTTACAGTGACGCTTAGGATAGAGGAACATCAATTAATGAAACATCAGTAAAAAAAAACAAACGAACTAACAAACTGTAGTTACAATTAGTTAATTAATAAAGATATTGCACTGTTGTGTGTGATATATAAAGATTCGAGGGTTCTTAGGCAATGTTGGTTGTTGTTAAAGGCTGATACTTGAAAATTATCAATAGAAATGTCAGTTTTACAGCTTATGGTGTGTTCCCTAATAAATAACTTCTCCTTTTTATTTAAGATCTTCTTGTGCGCCAACTAATCTCCATATGAGCAGAGAACCTAGTTCCAAGAGACCTAGAAGGGCTGCCAATGGAAGAGGCTCCAGTACAACTAAGAGACTTAAATAAATAAACATTATTACTGCAGAACTCCAAAGAGATAGGATCTTTACTGCTAAAAAAACTTCATATCGATGGTTTGTTTATAAAAACTCTTTGTGGGTTGATTTGGGGAAAATATCTTCGAAAAATGGATAGGAATTTTCTTTTTAAATTATCCTTTCAAAAAACCATATCTGAGATTATTAAATATATGGGTATTTTAGAAACTTCTATGCAGGGTTGAGGGGGGGGATGAGATTATCAAGTAGCTTTTTCCAAACTCTATCATATAGGTCAGAATGAAATAAGTATTTTATAAGATATTTCCTAAAAAAAATAAATTTATTATGGATTGATTGGTAAGTGGAGGATAGCGAGACACTTTTATGTATTAAAGTTTTTACTGTGGATATTTTGTATCCCAAAATCCCCAAACCTAAAGTAGTTCAAACTTATTCTGTGAAAGTTTTTTTTCGGTGAATGGTTATTTGAATTTTTCGCTGGTCATTATCTCGGGTGATTAAAAGAACACCCAAGATATATATATATATATATATATATATATATATATATATATATATATATATATATATATATATATATATATTTATATATATATATATAGTAAAATGTACTATAAGTTTAAATTTTAAATGTGACTTGGCAACAGTTAGATTTGCTTTAAAACTGACCCCCAAAATTGTAAATACATATGAAAAAATTTGAAAAGGCTTACAAGATATTATTTTAAGAATTGACCAATTATGAAATATCAGTAAAATGTACTATAAGTTGAAAATTTTAACTATGACTTGGCAACAGTAAAGTTTGCTTTAAAACTGACTCAAAAAATTAGTTAATAAATTTACAGTTTATTGCAGAAATTAATTCAAAATTATAAGAGAAATTGACCTGGCATTAGTTAAAGATAAGAAATTTTAACTTTGTTTTTTAATTTTGTAAACACTGTAAGAGTTAAAAACATTTAATATAGAAACGGTAAATTTGAGTAGTTACTAAAATGGATCCTTACTAGAGAGTGAATGGTGGGTTTAACAAGGGGCTAGTATTTATAGCTTACAGTGACCCTTAGGATAGAGGAACATCAATTAATGAAACATCATTCAAAAAAACAAACGAACTAACAAACTGTAGTTACAATTACTTAATTAATAAAGATATTGCACTGAAATCTTCATTGAATTTAGGTTTGTTGTGTGTGATATTTAAAGATTCGAGAGTACTTAGGCAATGTTGGTTGTTGTTAAAGGCTGATACTTGAAAATTATCAATAGAAATGTCAGTTTTACAGCTTATGGTGTGTTCCCTAATAAATAACTTCTCCTTTTTATTTAAGATCTTCTTGTGCACCAACTAATCTCCATATGAGCAGAGAACCTAGTTCCAAGAGACCTGAAAGGGCGGCCAATGGAAGGCTCCAGTACAACTGGGAGACTTAAATAAATAAACATTATCACTGCAGAACTCCAAAGAGATAGGATCTTTACTGCTAAAAAAACTTCATATCGATAGTTTGTTTATAAAAACTCTTTGTGGGTTGATTTGGGAAAAATATCTTTAAAAAATCAATAGGAATTTTTTTTTTAAATTATCCTTTCAAAAAACCATCTCTGAGATTATTAAATATATGGGTATTTTAGGAACTTCTATGCAGGGTTGAGGGGGGGTTAATGAGATTATCATGTAGCTTTTTTAAAACTCTATCATATAGGTCAGGATGGGATAAATATTTTTTAAAATATTTCCTAAAAAAAATAAATTCTTTATGGATTGATTGGTAAGTGGAGGATAGCGAGAAACTTCTATGTATTAAAGTTTTTACTGTGGATGTTTTGTATCTAAAATCACAAAAACTAAAGTAGTTTAAACTTATTCTGTGAAAGTTTTTTTTCGGTAGATGGTTGTTTGAATTTTTCGCTGGTCATTATCTCAGGTGATTAAAAGAACACCCTAGATATATATATATATAAATATATATATATACATATATATATATATATATATATATATATATATATATATATATATATATATATATACTACGTTCCAGAGTTATTATGCAGACATCGCAGTTAAAATTAGGTGCTCAAGTTTTGTCTTGCTCTCCGACTAGCATGCAAAAATATGCCTTGTTGGCCTCACACATTTTACCGATCTCTATACAGGGTACGTTTTCACTCTTGTCTTAATAAATTCGCCGCAGACATAGCAAAATGCGTCTGTCGGATGCTTACAACTTTTTAATGCCATGTGTGACGAATTATTCTATCAATGACGACGAGCGGTGATGTCTGCGCCATGGTGCCGAGATCACTACACTTTCTTTTTCACCAAATCAGTGCTGAATCTATGTGGAATGTAAGAGAACTGTCATTGCTGTTCAGGTCGCAAAAAAATTTTTTAAGGGAAATAATAACTGTTACTACTATATTACTGTTTTTATAACTTCTTCAATACAGAAAATTATGTTTATACTATAACTGAAAGAAAAAACATAACCCTTGAATTTTTTGATATATTTTTACTATTTGCATCAAAATAATGTTATTTAACATTAATGGGCTAATTTAAAAATTCAATCTCCTGGCCGCAAATTTAAAGTTTGAGATAAAAATTGAACTTTTGTTCAATAGAACCACAAGCAATTGGGAAATAACATTTTTAACCCAAAGCCACGTGAAAAATTAAATTTTGGTACACGCTCTGATGAGAACGGGCAACTGTTCTCAAAACTATTATGCGGCATTAAATTTATCTAGTAGTGGTGCCTGTTTTTTTGTTTCTTTTTCATTGAAACTGAGGAACAGAAGTATTATATTACACTTACTGGATCACATATGTAAATTATTAGAAAACGTCTACTATGGATATTTTTATCTTTCATACTATTTGTATTTTGTTAGATTAGACTGCGTAACATTTGGAGTGCTTAAATTTTATTTAAGAATTATAGAGAATCACTAGAAATTTAATGGAAGAAGTATTATATTACACTTACTGGATCACATATGTAAATTATTAGAAAACGTCTACTATGGATATTTTTATCTTTCATACTATTTGTATTTTGTTAGATTAGACTGCGTAACATTTGGAGTGCTTAAATTTTATTTAAGAATTATAGAGAATCACTAGAAATTTAATGGAAGACGAATATGTTGGAAAATATATTTTTTCTATTTTTAATGACGGTGTAAACACTTAACCCCTAGCCCGGAGTAGTGTCGTAGGCAAAGTATAAAAATATGGTGGCCTGGGGTAAATATTTTCCACTTTTATATTTGGTTCATTAATATACTTAGGCTAAATAATAAAAAATAAGTACAGACGTGTTTATTTCCATGTAAAGAATAAAAAAGTTCGTAGAAAGGGATTCATATTTACCAGAAATATCATCCTCACTCTCTACAGTACTTTATCAGTGTCCATGTGAAAATTACTGTCTTCAACATTGTCTACGGTTACTTTGCTTTCACTTTTATCAAACCTAAAATATATTCATCACTGTCTCTGTCTAATAGTTCTTATGGCTTTATCACTAATATTTATATAAAATCGTGGGGGAAAAAATTGCCAATATGCAGTAAATCAACCTCCTATCTGACAACAACAAACAATGGTGAGGTCAAAAACCATATGGTGCATGTGACAGCTCTTATCTGAAGGTACCCAAAACCACAGCTGGGCACATCAAATGCGCAATTACTTAAATTAGAAAACTAAGGAAGGGGGGAATATTTACTCAACAACACCACTTAAGGTTTAAAACGTAAAGTTAACAAAAATTAAAATCACTCTTTTTGACATTCTTTTCTTAAGTTGCTATATATAGCCTACTTGCCCTATCACGGCTATAATGAACATAAATAATTAAACTAATTTCACTGGCTAAGATTTTAAAATAGAGAGGTGACCGTCTTAATCAATCATAGGGTTAATAGTTGTGTGCTAAGTTTTTTAAAAGAAAACAGTTGGTTTAAACTGTAAGATTGGCACAAGAATTTCGCTATATACTTGAAATTGAAGGAGGATTAAAGCAAACCTACAGTGAAAGAAGTTTGACATTAATTGTAGGCATCTTGAAAGTCAAAATTCTGGTTGAGAGTGCGAGAAGAAGAATTGATTGAATGGTGACAGGTGAACAAGGAAGGGTTAAAGCATTAAAGGTCGTGAGGATTAATTGTTTGCACTAAGGCTGCAAAACCAGGTTTCAAGAGAGATATGTTGTGTTACCGGTTCTCACGGTAACATAGGATGGCACCAACGTTACTATAGTGGATTGATAAAATAATATGGAAGAATAATAGATGATAGGTATTGACTGTAATGTAAATATATTTAGGAGATATGTTGTGTGGTAAGAGGGTAGATATAATATAGAACGAATGCACAAGTGCTATCTTTTGTGAGATGAGATTTGTGAACGAAGGTATGTAGCATGAAGGGTTGGTTAGGATTATGTGTTTGCACTGAAGCAGCTGGCTGCAAAACTATGGCAGAAGAGATGTATGTTTTGTTACCGGTTTTTACGGTAAAATATGATGGCGCCAACGTTACTATAGTAGGTGAGAAAATATATGGATAAATAATTAATGATCGAAAGTGACTGTAATGCAAATATATTTAAGAGAGATGCTGCGTGGGATGAGGGTATATATAATATAGAACGAATGCATAAGTGGTATTTTTATATAAATAGAAATTTGTAAACGAAACTTTACGTAGCAGAAGCCTTTGAGGCAATATCACTATGAATAAAATAATAGAAAGAAATTATTTGGGAGTAAATATACGAGTTATGTGCAAGCTGTGTGAAGAGTTTGGAAACTAAGTATAAGATGAACTAAGTATACTGGGTTAAAAAGAAAATATAATTTGTTAGTTATCAAAGTTTTTTCAAATGATTTAGAAAAACTTTGCTCCACTAAATTCGGAATTGACATCCGTTTTCTCCGATTAGGTCAGGTTTTTGTGCTAAGTCTATTTTTACGTGAATCCGATCTTATAACTAAATATTCGCACTCCTGTACTTATAATCTCACAATCTTTTGATCTCTATGGCTAGTATTGCCTTGAGATTCGCCAAAATATACATTTTTTATGACCTTTAGTTTCCCTCTCATAATATTCGCTACTTATTCTGTGACCATTTTATGATATAAATACTAATTCTCATTTAATATTTTGACATTGTCGAGACGAACCGTGGGGTTTGGAAAGCTCACTTTGATAAAATTCAAGCTAAATTTCCCTTTAATTTCCAAATATAGGATTCTTGTTTAGGAGGGATTTCGGTTGAGCTTTGATGATGCGGTGGAGAAAAATATAAGGTAGGCAAAACGAAGGGCTCGAAGTGGAACTGATATTTTTATGATAAATATGATTAAATAATTCGAACTAATAAAAGTATTTAGCCAAATAATATATTAAATTGGTATAGCCTCGTGTTTTATTAGTTAAGATAATAATAAATTATCAACAAATACTACTGTAAATGAAAAACTTAATAAAAAAACATCTTAGGGCCCGATAGATTGGAAAGAATAAAATTTGAAAATTAAAGATAAAATTTAGCCGCCATCGTTCAAAGTTCAAAAACGCGGAAACTGTAACTAAGCACAAATGTATGTTTCTCTCTCTCATTGTCTTCAGATCTCTTTCCCTATCGACTCTAGCAAAGTATCGGATATTTGCTTTTAGAAATTCAATTAACAAATAAATAAAAAGAAAAGTCCTGATGTTTAATTAGGTTTGTTTTTTGTGTTTTTTTAAATATGCAAATATATTAAAATTAATAATTGGGTTTAAACAACATTTATATAATTTTTCTAATATATTTCTATGCGATACACATCAAAGATTATTCCGCTAAATTTCCTCACTTTTTCTTAAAACAAAATTCTAGAAAACGGGCGGGCGAGGAAAGGAAAAACAGTAAAGTAGTTCCTTGCTATAAAGGCAGAAATTAGCAAAGAAGATGATGTCAAGGACAGAAAAAGAAAAAGGGAGAAACGCTTTTCGCCACACGGCCTCTTAAAAATAACTGGTGCGCTGTATGCCCAAAATATTTAAATTCTTAAAAAGAGTCGAATCTGAAACAAAGAAAAAATGACATCCGGGAAACGCATCTGTTGACTCGGTTTTATCAAGGGAGCCTTTTTGCCAGACATAAAATAAATATCAAAAGACCTTGACAGGTACAAAACATGGTGGAAATGAGGGTAATGGACAGGTAAACCTCGCGAAAGGCCAAAACTCAAAAGAAGAATAACCCCTTTTCTGTTCTGGAATTATTTTGACATGGAGTAAATTTGAGAGAGAAATCAGGACAAGATGATCTAGCCGGACAAGCATTCACTTTCATTTGTATTGCCTTGGAATCTACAACACCAGTATAACCTTTAAATCTTTTGTTCCAACGTTTGGAAATACAAGACTGGTGTTTTTTTCTTAGTATGGCATCATTTTAACACAGTAAGTTGAGCACTGAAGGGTTGTGTTAAAGTTGAGAAATTTGAGCAAAAATGTCAGAATATCGAGCCATGCTTAAACAACGCATCAGCTTTCTTCAACCTTACAAAGTAGAAGCCCCTTAATAGATTTAAATGGTGGGCAGGAGTGACAGAGTCGTATTAATAGGTAGTCAAATCGTTGGCCAACGTTTTGGAGATACGAAAATGGTGATTTTTCTGAGTGTAGCATCAATTTATTGAGTAAAATTTAATGGAAGTTGCTTAAACAACACAAAATATTTATGTAGTAAATAAAGCTGTGAAGGGTTGTGTTAAAATTGAGAACTTCAGCCAAAAATGTCAAGAATATCGTGGTATGCCTAGAAAACGCATCGGCCTTCTTCAACTTCACAAAGAAGAAACCACATGATAGCTGTAAATGGTGGAAGAGAGGCAGAGATTCGTATAAGAAAGATAGCGATGCAAATAGGAAGCCTGGATAAGTATTCTCGCAAAAGGTAGTAATCAACAAAGGTCTTTCCTTTGGTAAGCTTGGTTTTAACACTGACGTCGACTGGGCCGGTATCCTAAGAAGAGCAAAGATAAACACGATGGAGCGGGCACTCAAACGAGTACCAGTTCTACGCCAAGAAGGAAAAAATATCTACGGAGGCTCTTTTAGTCAAAGACAAAATACCTTTACGTATTACAGACTGAAAAGATGCAGTATTCCGAAGTATCGTAACGACTGTATGTAAGGAATTTTCTTAGAGGTACCAAAACCCATTCGATGTGAAAGGAATAGCTCACCCAAAACCGCTCATGGGGTGATCTGACGAGTACAGAGGCTTATTTGGGTCAAACAGTTCGAGATTTTAAGTAAATGAGTAGAAAGATATGAGTACAACGACAGCGGAGAAGCCTACTCTACTTTCCGATGCCCTCTGTGCGGAGGAGAGTATCGTTTTAATTTTACAGCAGTTGTGCACATGAGCTAAATAAACGACATGGTAAAAGACAGGATTTATAGAGTGCGTCTCATCCATAGTGTTATTGCTATTGGTCTTATTAGATGAATTTGTACTTTCACTTGAGCGAGCCATCTATTGAATTTCAAGCCGGCCACATCTTACTTGTATTTGTAATAAACGCTTAAGGTAATAATGGTTCCCACCGTTTACTTACCAGAACATGTGTTAAAACAGATTCATACGAAATTAAGTCTGATTCGCTTAACGTTACCACCAGCCTTTCTCCCAATTAATTTAACAAATCTGAGTAATTTTCTTTTTACATTCATCCAATAGAATTAACAAAGTTTGGCAGAACTGCCATTCGTTATTTCTAACTGAGAAAAATAACGTACTATTCAATTTGAGATTGTGGTCAAATTTTACAATAAAGCGGCAGCCGGCTTGAGAAAGATTGGAATAAAGGTTTGACACTTTGTTTTTTGCTCAATCCCCCATATATCTCTTTCTCTATTTCTGACTTCCTTTTTCGCTCTATTACCCTTTGCCTCTCTTCTCTTTCTCTCTCTTCCCCTTCTCCCTCTCATCCCTCTTTCTCTCTCTCCCTTATTTTCAAGAGCTGGAATCTTTATTCAACTCTACTTATTTTCCACCTAATTAATTAACTTTAGTTTTCTGCATTTCTGATCAATCTAGATATCAAATGAATAAATATACTGAAATTAATTTCACAACGCAACACTCATCCATGGTTGAAAATTAAAATATCAGTTAACAAAGTTCAGAAAGTTATTAAACTTTAGACAAAGTCTTTCAGTAGCAAATAACACATATTGGAATTAATTTAAAATACTTAATGATTATTTTATCAAACAAACCTAGCAGCAAAATCTTCATACACCAAAATACTTAAAAAGAATAACTGAAAATTAAATAAGACTAATGTATAAGACACTTGGTTAGCTCGCCTTTGGGACTGTGGTTGTATTGGTAATGGGTGATAGGGGTGCTGATAGTGTGCAGATGCGGGGGTGCTGTTAGTGGGCAGGTGTGTTTGTGCTTGTAGTGGGTAGGGGCAATGGTGATGGTGGTAATGATGGGCAGGAGCAGAGGTAGTTTTGGTAGGCAGGTGCATTGGTTTTATACCATTATATTTGGTATTAAATTCTCTTTCAATTGATTTCTGGCAACCTTCCTATTTTTTAAATTTCATCCCTCAACTTGGCATGAATTTGATATTTGGGGGTTCAATTTAAAAACTGTCGATTTACCCAAGTTTAGGAGAAAATAGCGGCGAAATTTCATTTTAACGGATTCTATTCTTGAGATCGATTCGGTGGATAGGAGTTTTCTTTCTTTAACAAAGGTCAGAAATGCGGCCATATACTCAAATTAATCTACATATTGTAGCTTAAAACACAAATTTCTTTCTACGATTAATATATGGCCTAACCATAATTTGTTTTAAATAGGAAAGACGTGTTCGTATCTCCTCTTCATGTTGATGAAGGGGTGAAGGTGCGGAGATTTACAACTATTCTTTAATGAATTTTTATTTAAAATGAAGGAATAAAAAATTAATTATAGATTCTATCTCGGAACTTTGGGAGGAAATCTACGGGGTTCTGAATTAAGATTATTCTTTTAAATCCTCATACCTAAACTATTTAAACCAAAGCTCTTCCCCCATCAACCTCCCCACCCACCTCAGCGGGAGTAATTTGGGTATATAGCAGGATGACCCGTGTAAACCCTTTTTGTTCGTTCTAACGGACGAGACAAGTAAGTCACCGGCTGAGAGATTTTTCGAGTTCGAGAAAGAAACAGAAAAATCACCGGTAGAAAGTCTTCTGCAAGTTAAGGAGAACTTTGCAGTCCTTGTACGAAAACAGATCGTACCAAGGAAGCTCCACACCGCTCGAGCCCCCAAAAGATTGAGTATTAAGCTAGCCAGTTTGAGGGCTCTAAATCTTAATCTATCTGAGTTGGACAAACCCCAACTACTGTAGATAGAAAAAAAAGGCGACGATTTCATCTCGGTCGGAAGCAAAGTGGAAGGGCTAAGTTTTAACTTGAAGTCGCCTTTAACCGAGATCTCTCGTGACGTCACCCGACAACTCGCCAGGCAAGTCAACGAACGCCATCTAGCGAACAAACACACAACTCCGATCAAAAATCTCCGAAGATAGTCTAACTGGTCGCGAGTATTTAATTTCCATTACCTTATGTGAGTAAAGAATAATCCTTTTGTTTATGTCCCCGTGCATAATAATTAGTTTAGTGGATGTCTGGCCAAAGACAATGATACTAACTTAAAAACTTTTCCCCTCCATAAAATTTTATCTCGAAGCGAGCTGCGAGTGCTCACCCAGTAATCTTATTTTCTTTTTTTAAGTGTTTTGGATCTGTATTTATTGTATGTTTCTTAGAGAGATTGGTTATGTTCATTAAAGTCTATTTTTCTTTAGTAAATGCTCTGTTTCAATTATCCCCGAACGAGTTGAAGTGGCAATATTTGATAAATTCAAGAAAGAAACCCAGTTTATTCATTCACTAGAATAAAAATGAAGATTAGCACTCCTAGAGCCCGATCCTCAAGCGATCACCGAGGCACGAACCTACGCCTCAATTTAAAGTTATTTGGTTTATTAAAAATTAATAAAACAAATAAATATATATTAGCTCGGCATTCTACGACTGACCCAAAGGATCTTTTTTTTAGTAAAGAGTTTTGTATTTGCTTTTACTTTGTAACAGGTGCGTCATTATGATGAATAATACAGATATCAGACAAAAATTCGTCCTGAACTGTAAGTAAAAAGTTGCTGATGTTGCAGGTTTTGTTCCCATTTTGACTTCATGGCAGTGATCTAGTGAAAAATTGTTACTGCTCCTGTTCCCTTAGATGTGAAGCGGCCCGAGACATTTAGTGGCCAGATGCCTCATCACGAGAACAAGACAGACTCGTGAAATCGATTCCATTTTCTTCTCCTAACTAGGGATCTTCCAGAGGTGATTGAACGATTCATTACCCCCAACTCATCGCCACCGACTCATGTAAGCCAACGCATTACCAACAAATTTTCGCCAGCTAACTCCTCCCCAGATTTATATTTTATATAAGACATAGAATAGTTGCTGAAAATAAAAATTAAGTTATTAATCTATTTTTTTACATATTCCAATTTTTAGTAACTTTAATATAATGCTGTAAAATTAGTCAATCTTCGCAGAAGACTTTGGATTCAAACCATAGGTAACGGTTTTTTCCTTCGTAAATTCCGAAAACATTTTAGTCTCTGATGACACTTCTCTGCAGTAAATGGGTCATCACTCTTTTTTGTAGCAGAAACAGACAAGAAAACAACCTCTATGCACCTGTATTTCCTGATAAAACTTCCACCCTAATTAAGCTGCCCACAAGATTTCTGTCTTCAAACCGTAGGCAGTAGCTTTTCAAACCTACATTGGGAACACATATTAAGCTAACTCTTTCTTGATAGCCATTTTTTTCTTTCCCCAAAGAAATACAAAGGTACTTTTTATTTAGCTCTCCACACACAAAGAACGCAACCCCGGATCCCTTTCAAGCCCGAACACATCTTAACCAACCATTTCCTGAATATCAATTCTTTCGACTTACAAACAAATACCCACTCCTTAATTTATATCTCCACACAAAAACAACGCCTCACCGGATCCTTTTCAAGCCTTCAAACATTTGAATATATAAATTACAGTGTTAATCATAGATTACCATCATGAAAGACAAGTTCCTTAGTCAGCGCGTCCATAATAGGTTTGCCCACAATGTGTCTTTGTATATATGTGACAAAGTTAATTTTACAGGATGGAGATTTAAAATTTTGTTGTGAACAACTTGGAAGATTTAAAGGAAGGATTCATACAAAGAAAGAATAACTATTATAAGAAATGGTTTTTCATCAACATACTCCGTCAGCTGTTGATGTAGAAGTAGCCAAATTAACTACACACTTCAAACTTCCTGTCGAGGAAACAAATGAACAACTAAGTTCTGTTTTGAATGAAATTTTAACTCACTAATCTCAAGCTGCGCAAGAAGCAGCTCCAAAAGCTTTATCCACATGAATTTTCCAAATATGCTCCTCATATTGGCGTAGATGAAAACTTCTTGCTAGCCTAGAGTGGACCTGGATAAAATCTAATTTTGATTTTGCGAAGAAAGAGCTATTTGCAAAATTTAGTGACATTAAACATACGGTAAGCTTAATGTGTATTTAAGTAAGCTCCAAGTTTATTTTCACAATTGTCGTTGTCATCTCTAAAGACAAAGGTGCAGTACATCAATTTTTCTATACTCCTATAAATAAAAAAGGGCGATTTTTCGCGAATGTTTGAACTTGTAACTAAAAACTAAAACTGAACCACAAATCAACTGTATCTAACTTTTAAAATGCAGCACTTAATGCCATGAAGGAATGTTGCCCAAACGTTAAAATTAAAGGTTGTTTCTTTCATTTATCCCCAAATATGCAAAGGCATATGTCTACATTTGTAGCTTCTTATTTATATAACATTAATGCCTCATTTGTATTGAGGGCATAAATGGTCCTTGCAATAGTTTATGTGCCAAAATCAAACATTGAGAAATCTGTTTCTACTTTAACAACTTAACTTAACTTGAAATTGCAATTGGAATAAATACTTCAGTGGTTTGAAGAGAATTACATAGGTCGTCCAAATCAACGAAGAAATAATAGACAGGTAGATATCATCCAACATTTCCACAGTAATGTGCATCTTGTAACCCTGCTCTTTAAATGGGAAAGACGAAGACAGGACTTATAATTAATCATCCAGAGGTCACCAACATACTACTTCAAATAAAACTTAGAAAGATTAATCTGGATATTTCGATATTTATAGATAGATTAAACAATGTTCAAAAGAGCCGGAATCTCTAATATGATCAACTTGTAAGAGGAAAAGCTCCACAAGACGAGTTAATAAAGTAGAGAGAAACTGATAACCGCATTTTAAATATTGTTTCAGTTTTTGGCAACGTAACACCATTAGAATATTCACGTGATATAGTACAAAATTTGAAAAATAGAGTAATTGATGTCAGCTTTGAATTTTATTGCTCTTTTAGATTTAACCTCAAAATAGCTAATCAACGTTAATTTCTTCAAAATGAACTTTAAATTAAGTATTAACTAGTTTAAAAAATCTCCTATTTATTCATCTTTATTTATTTCTAGACGTTTTTTTATTATACTAATAATATCATCAAAGAGTAAATAGCAAAATATCTCTGCGCTATTTATAGAAATGTAGAGTCACATATTAATTGGTGAAGCACTATAATTTTATCTTAGTAAAATATGTTAAAAAAGGTCATCATTTTTATTTATAAATTTGGTTGTCTGTCTTTAATTATAATTAATTATGCTCTTCTTGATATTATTTACTGTAAATTTGGAAATAAATTTAAATATTTCTGATGTTTATTTTTGTTTGTCCATATACTGATTTTAAGTATTCAGAACTTTTGCTAGGTTTAAACCGATGTTTTAGTGCAATGGTTGTAAGGAAGTTAGTTAGATATATATATTTAAATGACAATCCTGAGGTGTATCAGTTCAACTGACATAGATATTTAATTTTCCATATATAAGGTATACTTTATAATAAATACGAGTAGATACCAATTTTTTATGTCCTAGTTTTCTCTTGATACTTTATTATTTAGGCGCCCTTTCTGGGGATGAGTTAATGGCGATGAATCGTACCTAACTCTCTTTGAATAGCCCCAAACAAGCGGAAGGATGCTTCACCAGAGAATATCAATTTAACCGTATCTCTAGAGTCCATTAATTATATTTTCTACTAAATTGGAGCAGTTTCGTAAGAATCTTTTTGTAACATGAGGTTTCTTTCCATCACTTCTTGACTTGAACAAAAGGGAGTGTTTTCACAAGTCATATGTCATGCCTACTGTAAAGCATCCTGACGCAATCAATGTCGTCAGCTGCTAAAAATCTAAGAAAAATGGAGCACTAACAATTTTACCCAAGAATTATGCTATTAACTCAAAATTGTACTAAAACGTGCTTCATCAGTACCTTTCTCCAATCGTTTAGGACTAATTTGGAGATGATACCTGTAATTTTCAGCATTATGATGCACATTGTCACAAAGCAAAAACAATAAAAAAGTTATTGGCCGAAAATAAGATCGAACCCTAATGAACATTTGTGGGAAATAATCAAACTGTTTGGTGATAAACAAAAGCAGTGGTTGGTTCTTATTGAACAAAATTGTAAAACTATCATTCGAGATATCATGAAAAATTGTGTCTCCAGAATGTCAAGACGAATTGAAGCAGTCCTGAAATAAAAGGGATATCATTGTAAATATTGACTTCACACATCAATTCATTGTATTTGTTAATCAAATGTGTTTGGGCTCATGATGTTTTATAATATACCCTAAAATTGTGTTATAAACATTCTAAAAAAAATGCTAAATTGTAGTCTCAGAATTTTTGCCCATGACTGTACAATCACATTTTGCTTAGGAATTATAAACTCTCCAAATTATATTTAACTAGTAAATGGGATCAAAACATTTTACATAATTTTGATACCAAATTATTTTAATACAATGGCCAAAAACTTTGCGAAACTGCTATCAGCTTCTGTCGAACTATTCTAGTAAACGGATAAATAAAAAAAGGAAAGATAGCGAAGTGTTACCTCTTCTGAAATGAAGGAAATTTCGAAAGGGATATTGTCACAACAGGAGAAAAGAAATCTAGAAAGAGTTTTCATATTCACCATAGGAATATTTTGTTAAAATAAAGTGTCTAAAGGTACACTCACAATAGAGAAAATAGGACGAGCGGCTGAGTTCTAATCCAATGAATTCATTGCCCTTATTTGGAGCGAAGTAAGGACCACTGAACCTGACATTGGTAAGGTGTCAAACGATTCCTCTCGTCTCGGATATTTTTTATTGTTAAGTTTGTGTAACGGCTGATGTTTTTGATAATAGGGAAGCAACATATTGTAGTATGCCCTCATCGCACCATAAAACTTTTAATTGTAGGATATTTGGCTATTTGAATGCTTTGGAAAATGATGTGTGTAGCTTCTCCTGGCGACAGAAGAAGTGTGCATCATCCACATGGAAGCTGATCTGATTTACAAGAGATAGTATCAATTATGGAGAAATGCTATTGTACTGACAGATGTTCTTGAAGACCATCTGTTGTTCGTATTATTGTGAAACCAGTCGACTATGTTTGAATCCCTAGTGAACTTAAAGGTCTAAATTCTTATTTACAAAAAAAGTATGGCCTACAAAAGCAGGGTATCAGGGAAGAGATGAGATGTATGACTCGTATGTAAAATAATGTATTGGGGATTAGGTGCAGTTTCAATTGTAGGTATTCATTCATGTTCTGTATTTTTACTCCTTTAGCTTCCACACATTCTTATTGACAATTCATAGGTAAGGTAAAGCAGAAAATAAGGTTAGAGTATCGCAACCTTGTCCTTTAGAAGTTTTTCTTTTCTCTTTAGATACTACCATTACCAAACTCAAATCTATTAGGGTTCAAAACATTCATCAAATGCGTGTCATCTGGAGAAATGGGACTGTCCAAAATATATAGGGTATGTCTTCGTCGCTCAATGAAATTTGATAATTTTATCCCCCCCACCTCCAATATTTTGGCTCATAAGAACTAATTCTGGCCGAATTTTTAAAAATATATTTTTGACAGAAACTCCAATTTTCTGGGAAAAATGTATTTCAAAGAAGCCAGTTCGAAGTCTATTCACCATAATGGCCTTTTAGAGACATTGTCAGGGGATATAAGGGAGTAGTGTTTTAACACAGAATTTTTTTAGATCTTCTCATATAAAATGGAAAGAAAAATATTTTTCATAAAAGATTTTTGAAAGATCCAAACCATTATTTTGAGGGAACGAAAGATAGAGACAAATTCTAAACTTTCGTGCTCTTGATAATTTAACATTGGCTATCTATATAGGAACATTCGGTATAAAAAGGAAGACAGATGATGAATCAGGAATTAGTAGCTTGGATGAAAGAAGTGACAACTATGTGAGGATTGGTCTTATTGGAAATCTTACCATCACTATAATGAGTAATCGAAATAAAAAGACAAAAGGCTCAGGTGACAAATAACTTTGTGAAATATTGTTATTATTGAATTTGCGACATCAGTTGATTTAATTTTTCAGGTATTAGTTGAATAATTTAGTATTCGGTATGGATACTTTATAACTAAAATTTAAAAGATTTTTAGGGATATTTAGAGTTAAAACTTTGTTGATGGTAAATAATCGGACCACGCCATACATCGTCTCCAGTTATAATAACACCTCTAATTTCTAACCTGAAAATTACCTATAATGCCTATCCAATTCCACGAGTTTTATGAAACTAGCTGTATGACTATAACTTATTATGACCGCCATCCTTTCCCTTTCCTTTAGTGAGGGCTCCACGCCCGAGATCGAATGTAATATAAATACCATAAAGACTGGAAAGCCTCAAGATGCGAGAGGGTCTTCCTCCTTGAAGAAAGGGGAAGGTATAATGCTAATACTGCAATTCGCCAAACACCCATTGATGGCTCAAGGTAGGGCCATGCCGTGAACATCAAGGGAGTGTGGCCTAAACCCACCATTTAGGGCATTCCATATTAGTAAGAGTGATGTGTTGTGAGTAGGCTAGGGTTTAGGTGATTCAGTCAGTGGTGCCGTGAATGTTCAGATGAATTAGGTGGATGAATCTACCTGCGCGCATGCGCCAGACTCTGCGCCCCGGGTTTTGACCTGGAATAAAAGATCAGAACAGTAATTTTGATGCACAACTGAGTTTTCGAGGGTTTATTTCTGGTCTTTCAGACCCAAGCGAAAGTATTTCTTCAAGGAAGTGAGCAGTGTGGAATCCAACGGCGTAAAGGTTTCAGTTGACAGGACGTGACAAGATACAGCGAAAAGTTCAGGAATTGCTGTAGTCAAGTCGTGGATAACAAGAGTTGAAGAGGAAAGTTTCGGAAATAGCGTAAGAGTTGATGGGAGGATGAAAGATAGGCCGGTGTCTATAAACCGGTACGACGTGTGCTTAATGTTGTGTGTTGGGGTATTAACTGGCAGAGCTGAAGGGTCGGCAAGGCAGTGACGCAGTGATGGGTCTGGCTGATTGGCGCGCTTGCTGGTATCGTGTTACGTGTGACGTAATTACTGGAAACGTCATTAGATGTTGTTACCTACGTGTATATAGGTGTAGGTGAAGGGAAGATGAGGGCTGCTAGGTAATTGCGTGCCAAAACAGCCTTTTAGATGTTGTGTAATTGCGAGTATAATGAATGCTTCCCACTAGAGTTTTCTTAGTTATCGTACCAAGCGTGTGTATTTGTAAGTATTCAGTAGCGCGAGCTTATTTGAATCGTGCTGTTTTGACATTCTCGTTTACAAAGGAGAGCGACAAGCGCGCTTCAAAGCTGAGTCCTGAATGCGTTGTGGGTTCTTCTGTCATGTAGGGCTTGAGGACATTATAGTTATTCATGAGTATGTTGATAGTGGTATTATGAGTGTCTTGTATATATATATATATATATATATATATCTGGTTATATTCTGAGGGCCTATAATGTTTGATCAGGGGAATGCTGTTCGAGAGCTTGAATAAACATTACATCTTGAACAAAAATCACAAGGACCCTAAACATCCAAACAACTACAGACTTATTGCTGTATTAGATCACTTAGCAAAAATACTCGAACGTCGTGGCAACACCTTCCTCTGCAATTTTTTGGAGGAGAAGGAGAGGTTCTTTCCTTAATAATATGGCTTCAAGAGGGGCCGCTCTTTCGATACGGTGGAAAACATCGTTCACCAAATCATACAAAAAGCACGACAGGTACGATAGTAAACACTCTATCAGCAAAGAGTCCGAAAAGTCCTTCGGAAAACGCTAGAGAAGGGTTATAGAGGTTTGTTAATGTCAGATAAATGGCTTTAGGCGGGTGTTGTTTGATTGAGGTTGTGTTAGAAAAATTCCTAAAATCATTTATATTCCCATTTATTTGTCTACGCATCAGTACATTTTCATCCTAAATCATTAATATTCCCATTCATTTGTCTTTAAATTTGTCTTTAAATCAATTTCTGATTTCGAAAATGTAAATATATTAGATTTTAATTATTGTGGACTATTTTAAAAGGTGTTCTACCCTAGCCTATTAACAATTGTTATTGTCTGTTGTTAACTATTGATTGTCTGTTGATAGTCTGATGGTCTTTTGAAGTCTGTGAGATCGATTTAGGATTATTTACGTCTTTTTAAGCTTGAGTGTATTTAATTGCATTTAGATCAATTTTAATTTTAATATTGTCAAATTTAAGACAATATTCATCAATTTAAATACTTTCTTTCAAGTTTGTCGATTCAATCATGGAACACCTAAGGGCTGATGAATCACCCGATGCAGTTAGAAGTTTAGTACGGTCCCGTGCAATTATTAAATGCAAAATAACTTTAACATAAAAGAGACTGACTGAACTTTTTGAGATAGTAGAAAAACCGGTGACACATTCAAGAATCAAAACAAACTAATTTGTTCCCTTATCGAAAAGTAGGAACTTATAATGACCAAATTAATTCTGTCTATGAAAATCTTGATTGGTCCTCACTTAATCAAAAGGGTTTTGACAACGAAATTTCATCCTAATTGGATTATAATTTCAATATTATGGTTCAGATCCAAACCTTTAAGAGTAGATTAGTGGAGGATTCCTCCAGTGTACCTTCATCTAGGGTAGTGGAGTGGAATTCTGAGTAGTTAAGGGTAAGGGAAATTCTACTGAGTCTAAAAGACATACTTATAAAGGATCAAAAACCACCTGAAATGTCCTCAGTTTATTGGTATCAATGATTGGCACAACTTCAATGATTTTCTTTCTCAATTTGAAAACAACATTAGGTGTAAAACTGACCAATCTAATTCAACTAAATTAATTTACCTTAAGATTTCTATTCGTGAGTCTGCCTACTTTGTCATAAAACATCTCGAAAATACAGATTTTAATTATACTGTCGCCTTAGATCTACTTAAACGGGAGATTTTAGATGTCGCATATATTGTAGTTAATTATTTTAGGAAAATTCTTAACTTTAAAGTGGTAGATAATGATAATTTTGATAAGTTGTCTCAATTTTTAAATGAGACTCATGCCATTCTATATGACTTAAAGGGATATGAGGTTGATTTTTAACAACCAAAGTCTGTAGGTAACAAATTTATGGCACAAGTTTTAATTGAAAATCTTCCAGTGGTTTTCAAAAGAGAGTTAAATATAACTTTGGGAAGTAACTAACCTACTTTGACTGAAATTTATGACAACTATACGGTTGTCCTTAGAACATTGGAAAAGTTAAAACCCAATATGAGCTCAAATTTAGATTCAAAACAAGGGCCTACTTCTGTTTCTGCACAGGGTGAGGGTGATAAAGAGTCGTCCAAAAACCAACTTTGCAAACATCAACATTCGTTAAACCTAGTCAGAATCATAAAGATAATTTAAGTTCAGATATGCCAAATGTCAAATTTCAACTTAATAATCAAACTTATCATTTTCCCGTCAAACAAAATTGAAACATAGTCAAATTCAAAAGCTAAAGTCCTGATAATGACCTTAAAGGTAGATTTTTCAAAGCTTGCAAACTATGTAATGGATAACACTCTATGCTTGCTTGTCCTGAATATGACATTGCCTAAAAGAAAGGTAAGATGAGCTCAGGTCAAGATGTTCGGCAGGTGTTCCAGTTCCAAGTATTCGGATGAGTTGACTCCCGCGAAACGCTCTTCTCTCTCTTTCGAGTTGGTCTTTGCCAATCCAGATCTAATATAACTGCCCTTTGTTTTAAATCCAGATGTTTCACAATATATTTTGTGGGATCATGTTTTGATTGGTAGTGCCAGCCAGCATAGATTGGATCGTGAACTCTAATTTAGGTATTCAAAATAATAATCTACTTTCGACTCTTACGGGAGATCTCGCAGGTCGTGTTAAGAATGTAAATGTACGTTGTTTGTTAGATTTCGCATCCCAGCGTTCATAGTTGTCTTCTACAGTGGTTGAAGACTTGGGATTAGATTTTGCTAGGCTCCCTTCTAACAATTTTACAATTAAGACCTTTATTGTCTTACAAAACAAGCATGTCGGGGAAATAGAAATATCACTTCGCTTTCATACCTAGTATTTTGATGTGAAATTTATAGTGGAGGATAACCTAGGCTTTGACCATCAGGTAGAAGGGATCTCCATCGCCTTCTACATTTTTTAGACAGGCTACAAAATGAAATATTGAGTCCACAGAAAAGGACATGAAGCACATCAGAGCTCTACTGGGAGTGGATGCGCTCCAACTTCTCAACTTCAAGAAAATCAAATGTTTACTTGGTGTGGCATTCAATAGTCTAATGAGTGTTGTTCCATACGGAAGCGTTCGAGGGTCTACAGTCACGAAAGAGAAGTGGAGGCTAAATAAAGCAGCCATTGACCGACAACAAACGCACTGTAAATTCGTAATTAACTAGGACTCGGAACCTAAATCGGATCCAAATGCGCCGCAGGGTGTTTCTGAAGTCCACTTCCTTACGACACCCTCGTGGGTAAAAAATCATAAGTCAAATACCGTCAAATTAAATCAAAAGCGTCAAAAAGGACCACCTAAAATTAAAAATCAAAACCAAACAGACTTCTCGAGTTCTAAAACGGAGGGGGAAGTAGTTTGTGAAAGTAAGAACAAAGTTTTCAATATCGAAAGGCTTCCCGCTCATGATCATGTTGAGACAATAGTAAACGCCGTTCTTCATCCGTCACTTTCATATTTCAATCCCTTAGAAGTAAGTAACTCTGATTCCGGTCTGGATTTGGGGCTGGAATGCTTGTACAGTCTTGAGTCAATTGGCATTAAAGGCATGCAGACAGGTAGTTTAGACGATGTTATGATTTCAAATTTCAAAGCTTTCATCGATTTCAAACAAAATCAGTATTATATTGTACTTTCTTGGTATGATTAAGTCATTCAACTAGTTTCATCTAACTCACATATTGCTTTGGCAACTCTAAACCTGGTTCATTCATCTTTAACTAAAAAAGCTTTATGAGACGCTTATGATAAGGTTTTTGACACTCAACTTGTAGGGGAACTCTTGAAGTTCGTCAGTTATGAGGGTGCCTCGGGTAGGTCGTCGTGAGGAGAACCCAAGAGCTTTGGAAGGGGGACGCTGGTTGCCAGTAAAGGTGATAGATTACCGAGTTATCGCGTAATCATTTGGCAAGGACTCTGGTTGGTGGGCGTTGCCCTTCCTTATTTCCTACGAAAGTTATTTTGTTGATTGCTATGGGGTGGCCAAAGCCGAGGGGCAGTCTTAACTTAGCGACGAGGTCAAATAGCTCGGAGGATGGGGATAGACCACTGGTATTTTTGGAGTTATGTAATCGCGAGGAATTGCGATTAACGAAGAGAATGCGCAACGGCTGTTTTCCCGATTAATAAAGGCTTGAAGCAGGAAAACTGAGAAACGTCAGGATATTGAATTCACCAAAGCAAAAATAGAATTATTATTGAACTATATCTTATTGCAATTTACAAAAGTTTTTTACTTAAGTTTCAAGTTCTAAGTTATGACGTAAATTAGGTTCGAGGTAAAGTGCGAGCAAAGTCTAAGGAGGCCGGACGAATACAGCGTTTAAGAGTTACACCTTAATGCCTGCGTTATGTACACGACCCTTATACAAAGATGAATTACGCGAATCCGAGAGATCGGACCGAACGATATACGAATATAACGCGATATATTGCTATATTAAACAGTAATCTAATTATACCCTGTTCTGGCTTCACATAGTTATATATATATTCAATTTAAGTCAAGCCCTACAAGTTCCTCGTCCAACTAAGCCACACCTTCCTTTTATGTACCGGCCTGTGGATTTGTCGGTATTAACATAGCTCGACTTTTGATTAACTACTGCCGAACATATTGATAAGAATGGCACTCCGACTATTGGGTAAAATTCTCTGTGGGTGGTAGCATGTTGCCATGGAGACAGCTTTCTGACCTGGCTCCTATTTGTTTAACAGTGATAGCTAACTGGTTTATTGTGGATTCTGCTTTAATTATTATGTTTGCCGAAGATTGCCTCGACCAACTCTAATAGAGATAACTGTGCTCCGTTTACTATCGTGTGGCATTCTCGTAAATGGAGCTAACTTGACTTAACTCTCTCTGTACTTTATGTTTGTAGCGACTCTCGCGTGTGTCCTATTTTGGACGTACACACCGGCCGCTACAGCATAATCGAGCAAATTTACATCAATAACGACGATTACGATAATCACATCTTGATTCTTTACAGGTCTATAATTAAAGAAGCCTTACAAATCATTACTAAAATCAGACCTGTGTTTAATTGCACTTTAAAGGCTAACAATGCTCCTAGTTTAAATAAGGCTTCTTAGCCTAGTATAGGCCTCTTAAGTTCACTTTTCTCATTGCTTTGTAGATTCAGAACTAACAAGTACTTAATGATTTCCCATATTCAATCTGCCTTCGTTCAGAATTATCTTAATTATAGTCTGATAAGAATAAAATTTGCTTTTTTTCTTATGAGAACTGTCGGCTCATAACTTTTAGATATTCTACTAACGTTTTTGGCCTAACTTGTTCCTTATTTGTTCTGAATTATATCATCAAACATCATATAAATAAATTTCAAAATGACTTCAGTTCTCAGTCCATTCAAGTCTATTTATATGTAGCTAACTTCATTAACACTAACTCTAACCTCAAAACTTTAGGTCAAGTTAATGAAGATAATACCCTCAGTCGGATGCTTAAAGGTGGGTTCCAATTAAGATCCTAGAACATCAACTTAGTCGAACTTTAAAATCAATTCATTAAAGATGACACGGCCGAACAACATTGGACCGGTGTCGATAGAGTAGTTAGGTATCTCTATTCAGTAGACTCAGATAATATTAAAATTATCAATCCGGAATTCGAAAAGCCTTCTAGGACCAAACGAGGCCTTTTAGCATAAACATCGAAATTATTTGATCTTTTAGGATTTTGTCTCCCAATTACAATTCAGTGTAGAATTGTTTTGCAGAGTCTGTGGGAAAGGAATATATGATGGGACGAGGAAGTTATTCATAATCAACCGAGCAAAAGGCAGTCTCTTTATAATGATGTCGAACAGCTTCCAAAAATCCATTTTAAGACATGGGCTTTCGAACGAGACGATAATATGGATATAAAGATCTTTCGCGATGCTGGTAAAACTCTTATGGATTTGTGGTTCATGCTTTAATTAATTCTAACTCAAATCTAGTCATGTTCAAATCAAAAGTAGCTCCTATCTCTAGCCTTACGCTACTTCCTTTAAAGCTTTTATCTGTGTATTTAGCATTTAAAACTTTACCATTGTTTCTATCGTCTTTTAACTCTCAATTCATCATAATCGAAATATTTGTAGACTCTCAAATCGCATTTTCCTGGCTGTTATCGGATGTTAATTCATCCAAACCTATCAAAGGCAAGTCAATTTTCGTTCAAAACCGACTCAAGGACATTTCTACTTTGAGACAACAACTTCTGCAGGATTTCAATGTCAAATTTAATTATGTAAATACAGCAGGAGTTTGAAAACAAAATGCACTTTTGGTTGCCATGCCCACTCTGACTCAAGTTGTTACATCAGTCTCATTACAAGATCCAGTTATTGAGCCAATATTAGATATCCACAAAAACTCCAGCTTACATAAACTTTATAGAGTAACAGACTAACATCTTCTCTAAAATATTCTGAAGAAAAGCATGAACACTTCAACCAAGCCTGGATTTCAGACTCCTATCTAAGTTTAAGAGAATACAGTAGTGATCTACATCAATCCAATTGGGATGACAAAGGTAAAGTAGGAAAAGTCGTACTGATTAAATCAGAAACCAAAACTACACCATTTTGTCACTTATGTCACATATTAAAGTTATTTCATGGAGCAGATGGAAATATTAGGACCTTTAATCTTAAAAGAGCTGACGGACATGTGTTCCAATATCTTATCTGCTATTTATACACAATGCATATATCCATAATGCATTCGGGCGCTAGACAGTTCGTATCGCATAGTGCCAAATCTGACCAGGGACAAGCTTCTAATAGTAGTATTAGTTAGATAAGTTAGATAAGATAGATAACAAGGTAGATCTAAGTGTACGGCCCAAACGCAAGGCCGCGGTGAAATGTTTTAAAAAGTTCCAATCCATATCTTAAATAAAACTTTAAAAAATAAAAAAAAATTAAATATATATACATAAAATTGTTAAAAAATCTAAAAATATTTAAATTAAAACTCATAGGAGGGATTTAGCTTTGTTCTTATTTTCGGGGGAGGGGGGGGTAGAAAATCTCCTTAAAAACCTACGTATTAGTACATTTTTATCCTAAATTATTTTCAATTTTCATTCCCATTCAGTCAGTGGGAAACACAGTTTCCACGCCAATTAAAATACTTCCATAGGAGAAAAAATTCCGCTTTAAAACTAGCTATGAGAATCACTTAGAACCCAACTCACTTGTATTCAAACTGTCCTTACGAAAACATAAATCTCTTGTAGTTTCTGTTATGATACATCAGCCTTGTCTAATTTACTTTAGACCTAGACGGTGTTTTCAAATATTTCACATACAAGATCTTTGGCATTATAAGAATTATTGACCTTCGGTCCGTTAGTAAAGAGTTTGCCATAAAGTTTGTAAGTACGAGTGATATTTTATTATTGGTTATTTATTTATTTAATTACTGATAATGGTTTAAAATTATAATCGTTTTCGGTATGATGATAATAAATTTCATCCCAAATGCTTCCGTGATCTTCGTTCAAAATCCATCCTTCATTTAGTAGTGTTATTTATTTAGTGTTTGTTTGATGATATTAATTTCATTTATCGTTTAATGATGGATATTTATTGCCCGTCAAATTTTGCCCTGTAAATAAAGGGAGCGCACTAGTAAAAAACCAATAGTTGGGAGGCCAGAAGGGACTGTAGCGTTTTGTTTCCTCAATGGTGATTGGAGTAGATAATAAAACGTTTTTTCAAGCACCCTAAGGTCAATCCAGCTCGTCGGCATGGAGATTGCACCACTCCTGGACCTCCTGGAATTGCTGCTATGTATGTGGTTTGGGACGGATAGTTATGTGTACTTGGTCCAAGTGAGACGTGAATTCATCGAGGATATCATTTGCAGTTGTCAATCTGTAGCTTTATGTGCTTCCTGGGTCTGTGCCCAATATTTTCCTCACGCGCCACCAGAAAAGGCAGGGGTCAGCGCAGCGACCACTCTCAGCAGCGCGGATTATTTCCACCCCACTGATGGTTCCTTCCTAGACGAACACACTGCATGATGCGTCCACGGAGGAGCATAATATTGTGTTAGCGTTGGGCTCTCCGAAAGTGATTGCTATATATCTTTATGTATCTTCATGTGTATATTGAGGATGTGGGGTTTTACGAGTGTGTATGTATTGTGTGGGGTGTACGTGTTGCCGGCTGTTTCTACACTGTTTAGCAGTTCCGAACAGTGGTGTTCCTTCTGTGGTCAGTGGGTCGCCTGGAGGTCGAGGTTGGTGGGTGTGTTTGTGAATATCTGGTTTCTTAACTATAATCTTTTCGTATTTCTGTAGTCATAGGAGTTTGCGGAAGGGTGGGCTAAAATAGCTAAAGTAGAAAGTAGAAGACAGAGGTGAATGTGGTCAGATTGTAGATGGGAACCTGAGGTTGTGTAAGTGTAGTATCTTGATGTGTGATCGTTCCTGACGACCACGACCGGGGACGAGGTAATGCCATGCAGGCCATGGAACGTATCTAGAATCGAGCTGATGTTCTTGCAGTGGAACTGCTGCAAGGTATCTACCAGATCCCTTCCTGCAGCTACTGTTGTTGCTGAAAAAATGTGGGATGGTGTGCGTTTACGTCACCCGAAGAAGAGTTTCATTTGGCAAAGACTAATGTATTTGTAGCCGGGCTACGGCTGGAACAGTATCGTAAAGCTATCTATATATATATATATATATATATATATATATATATATATATATATATATATATATATATTCGTAGTAGGAAGTTTTGTTGAAAGCGATGGCTAATTTTGCATTTGTAATTTTCTTTTCAAATATTTCAATTTGTCATATATTTGACTTTATGTCTGGGTTAAGCCCGTGTATAAGGTTTTCAAAATTCTTTTAGGAAAACACTTTAATTATCTGACGCGTTTCGATATATTTGTATTATCTTCAGAGATAAAATAAAATATAAATAAAAAGGGTAGAACATTGGTTTAAATATCAATGAATGAACACACATATACAAACAAAGAAATATATCAGCAAGTGCGAACGTGGTGACATACTTGTGAACATGTAAGGACAAGGTATAAATGGGTAGGCTTAGGAATGAAGGTCAAATTCGCGGTCATCTCCAAAAAGATGAAGGACCTTCATAGGGGAAGATTAGGTATCCGTCGTATTTCGGGTCCTAGTTCTAACGCTTGGCAGTATTCCGTTCGAATTAAATTGAATGTTAAGTTTGGGTTGTTTTTCTTGTTTAGGATGGTTTCTATAAAAAGTAATTGTCGACGATCTGGTGCAAAGTCAAAAATTTTGGTGAACACATTACCGTCTCTTTTACTAAACTTTTAATATACATACTTGGTTTGGAGTAGCTTCTTAATTTATTCCCTTAAAAAAACTTTGGGTATATCTGATTTTCTTCCTTTCTAATCTCTAGAGAATGTTCGCACTCATACGGATTTTTTTTTTACTTCCTCCCAAATCATAAATATGCAATTTTCTCGGGATAAATTTCAAGTTTTTATTCATAACTGTTCTTTCGGTTGCTCGACTGGTAATAAATATATTTATTTGAAAATTTAGGAATTAATTATAAAAATAATCCCTAAATCCCATTTAATCTTTAATCCACTATAAACATGGGCAAAAGTTATATGTGTATATTTCTTCGATAATAATAAATAGGGAAACCAACGTTTATTATTAATTTCCGGGTGGAAGGCCTCTAATGTCTGCGATGTGAGAGTTGGGAGGGTTTAATTTTAAGAGAAAATTATAATAAGTGCAAGAGAATCGTCACTCCCCCGTTCTCTCCCAGTGGAGTCACGAGGCGATTACCGCAAAGACATTCGGCCCCTGGCACCGTCGGGTCAAGCACGTAACCGCCGCACCGCGCCACTCGTCGCTATGAAAGACAGAAAGGTTGTAAAAGGCAATATCTCCCCAAGGAGAGTGAGATTCAATTTCACGTCAAGTAAGAAATTGGAGACGTGTTTCTCCCAAGCTCGAAGCCTAACGAGGAGCCGATGTAAGACTTGGTGAGAAAAACCGTTTGGCATAAGAACCCTCCTGGGCCCGTCCTCACGCCTCCCCCCTCTAATACCACTCCCCTAGTTGGGTGACGAGTTATAAATAAGAAACACTGAGGAAAATTGGGGTAGAATACGTTAGTCTCCAGGTGACGAAGTCCTCGGATTAAGACCCCGGGCTACCCAGACTGGATTGGTAGAATACGTCAGTCTCCAGGTGACGAAGTCCTCAGATTAAGACCCCGGGCTACCTAGACTGGATTAGTAGAATACGTCAGTCTCCAGGTGACGAAGTCCTCAGATTAAGACCCCAGGCTACCTAGATTGGATTGGTAGAATACGTCAGTCTCCTAGGGACGAAGTCCTCGGATTAAGACCCCGGGTTACCTAGACTGGATTGGTAGTTTACTTGGCTCGCCAGACCAAGAAGTACCCTGCAAAAGAGGCAGGGCTACTTACCTTAAGGGGCTAAGAAGCAGCTCATCCTCGAGCTAGTCCCTGGTTATCAAACCAAACGCTAAGTTAACTTTGTTAAGTTAAACTTACTCTTGTCAGAGAGACTCATCATATCCTGGTGCATGTTAAACACTAGGGGTATTCCTTGTCCTTGAGGAATTAAGAAAATGAGAAGGAAGAGGCTTCCCCTCGAGCCCGTTATTCGGAGGCCACACCAAACTCCTAAGTTAACTTAGTTGAGGAACCAAGTTCAACTTGTTCTCGTCAGAGTAACCTCCCCTCCGTTATACTCACCCTTGAGGAAGACTGGAACTAAGAAGAAGCTCATCCTTGAGCTAGTTCCGGGTTACCAAACCGACCTTTAAGTTCAACGCATTCTCGCCAGAGAAACCCCCCCTCCTCGATCCTCGCCCTTGAAGAAGACCCTCCCCGAGTTCAGTCCTCGCCGATGATGAATTAAGTAACGAAGGAGAAAAGTTCCCCCTCGAGCTCGTTACTCGGTGGTCCCCCCGAACTCTAAGTTAACTTGGCTTATGAACCAAGTTCGACTCACTCTCGCCAGAGAGATGACGCCTACCTTGGTGCCGCATAAAGCACCATGATTGTTCTCGTCCTTGAAGAACCCCCCCTGAATACCATGTGGACCCCCATCTGCTACCCTCTCAAACTACCTCGTGATCTCGCCCACCTACATCTGGCGGGTCGGCACGCGCCGTGGCGTAAATAACATTCCTGAGGTATTTAAACTCCAGTAGAGTCCATAAGCCTAAATCTTGTATATTAAAGTGTGTAGCAAAATGAACCAATTTTAGAGGGTCAAACTAATTGAATTAATCATTCTGTATTATAATATTGGGAGTATTTTTGTGGTTAATAGTTAATTTTTGTGTATTAAATTGTTGAAGTTAAAATATAAGTTTATTTTGGGAATTATTGTGCGTTTCTCTATATCCTTACGTGTTTGAGGCGGCTCTCTTCTTTAAGATATCAATATTAGCACTCTTAGCACTCTTAGAACAAAAAGGGGGGCATTCTAAGACAATAAGTATTCCAAATGATGTGTTGGGCATCAAAAGGGGCGAAATTAACTAAGTGATTATTTATTTTCTAAAGAAAATTGTTGTTGCAGAATAGATTTAAGCAACCAAGAAATTACACTAATGTATGATAGAAGAAACAATCTTACACAGTAAAAAATAAAATGACAAGGTAAAAGTGTCTTCGTATTTTTCTTTTTATTTAGCTCTAAGATGTTCCTAGAGCTTTTTAAATGAAAAGTATCCTAACATATATACATACCATTAGTATTAAAAAACATATTTTGTAAACTGGGCAGGTCAAAAGGGTACATTAGAAAATTTGTTTTAGACTTTCTTAAAGAAAGACGTAAAATGAAGCTTTTGGAAATCACTTTGATCAATTAGCTAAAATAAGAAACAGGTTTTAGGGCTATAACTCAGGTTATACGCAACTCTACAGACCACTATCCGTTCCTCACTAGCGATATGATGCAAAAATATTAGGTTGAAGAAGCGCCTCTCTAGAAGCATCAGTAAGGTACATAAAAAAGTATTAAAAATTGAATTATTGAACTATTAATAACAAGATAAGTAATAATATTTTGCATATCAAAGGTTATTTTTCTACAATAACTTGCACAACATCCAGCAAAATTGTTTTCGACGTACCGGTGGGACAATTACGGACCCTCCTTCTTTAAAGAAAATCTCAGGAGAAATATGTTTACTTCCTCTTAAAAGATGCCAAAAATGTTTTCGAAAAGGTTAGGTGCCAAGCTTTTCAATTAAAAAAAATTACAAATGAATATCAATCCGTTTCTCAAAACAAATTATTTGAAACTTTACAACTTCTAGCATAAATAAGTATGGGCGAATACATCTTACTAGAATTCGAATTAAAAACAGCAGTTCCCTATGATGGCTGCCTTAGCATTCTGTCATAGACATGTGATCAAGTATTTTTTACATTTAAATAAGTTATTCGATATATAATCTAGCCTTTAAATTTGTATAGTACTACATCATATACGCTTTCCATGTATTGAGGAAAATGAAAATTTGCGATACTAACAAGTCCTTTATATTTTAATGGTAAAAAGACAAAATTATGGTAGACAAAACTATTTAGGCAGTCAAAGAAAATATTTTTAAGTAAGTTTAATAACATAAATTAGGCATAGAATGTTCTAGAAAGATCCGGGATGATGTAAAGAGTTCCAACAATAGTTTATATAAGTATGTTGTTTTGCATGATCTCATTTAGTAACTGAGAGTCAATTTGAGTACTAGAGATAGGGTAAAACTTCAAGAAGAATATCTACAGACTTGCATGTTCCTCTCAGCACTATATGTTGGATTGCTGTGAAATGGAAGACCTTCCGAAACACTGCAAACCTCCTCTTAGTAGAGCTCCAAGGAAAACATCTCAACAAACTCATCGGTGGACTTTGAGATCGGTGTTGAAGAATCCTATGATAACTAAGGAATGATGCAAGGCGATCTATGTACGACTCGGTCATCAGTTAAGAATAAAAAAATTTATAGTTTGACTGCAATTGTCGAAAGGTTTTTAAATGTTCACTACTTCCTTTAGTATGGTTCTTAATAAAAACAAATTAGAAACTTTTTATATATGTAATTACTTATACTGTAGTGACGTTTCCTAATTTACACCGATCACTTCTTTAGATTGGGAATTAATAAGGTTCACCTATTATATATATATATATATATATATATATATATATATATATATATATATATATAGAGAGAGAGAGAGAGAGAGATATTGGAAGAAAGGCATGCTGTATACAGGAAATGTTAAACTCTACATCGAAAGAGGCATGATTCAACCTCTTGAGAACTTTTTCCAAATTTATGACAAGTAGCTATCGCTTGAGGGGAAAGGAGACGTAAAAGATCACTCTAATTTATTATTTATTATGGGCCCGAGGCACTTCATGGCTATACTGGTCAAGTTCTGGGGCTGCACTGATAAACATAAATAAAAAGAGCTCTATAAATTGGTGCAGTTAAATGCAATGCATGAAGTGATTAGATAAGCTTGTAATTTGATGGAAGTCTATTACCACCTCATTCGAAGATTGAATTAATGCGGGCAAATTTCATGCAGGAAGAGAAAATATGATCTGATAGGGATTCAGTAAATAGAAGAGATACTATTGGGCTATTGATACCAGCGGTATGTTTATACATAAAAGTATAGAAAGATTTATGAAAAGAATCGTTTTTATTTTTTTAAATAAAATATATATCATTATTTCAAGATTAGTAGAAGAAAGACGAAGAAATCAACAGTGTTACAGAAATGCATTTAGTTTATCAGTGAGATATGGGTTGGCGGATGTAGTTATTTATTACGGTATAAATAGTACTAAAGTAAGAGTTGAATGCATTGGCAATGCCAGGAGGATTATCATAATATTTTACATCGTATCATAGATAGGGTCAGAAATAGAGCGGTTGTAATATGTAAGTTTGTTTAATAGTTTATTTAACGTTTCTAGACACTCTATCCATAAGAGTGCGCCTCTTTAAGTCTAAAACAAGCGAAAGTTCTTTCAGGAAGTCGTCCCTAATATTGGGTGACCGAAGTCGGCATCGTCCGTGGACACATACAATAATTGCCCATGCTATGTCGCTGGCACTAAATAGAATTATTTGCATGGCATTCAAAATAATTATTTCGAGATATTACAAAGGAATGTATTACTTTATTTAATGTAACAAGTTTAGTGTTCTGGTACTTGCTTAAAAATTATCAGGTTTAAAGGTTGCATTGTATGTTGAGATAAATGATTGTTGTTCGCATTGATTTAATATGATCTTTTTCTTTGTTGTGTCACATAACCACCAATCGGTAGAAAAGAGCTTAAAGAATGTTATTTTTCATATTACATGTCTTACAAAATACGTGAAAGTAACAATGCAAAATGTGTGATGAAGAACAGATTCACTGTGTATACTAATGAAGTGAGTGTTAGCAAAGGTTAAGTATGGTTAAGTACTCGTATGCTTAAATATTTCTGTTTGACCCTTGAGATTGGAATTGATGGGGAAGATTAGATGTTCATGTTAAGACACATTAAAAGATGCCATTGAATAGGATCAAGACCAACGCATCAAAGTCTTGAGGAAAGACTAATCTACCTTGGCTCTCTCTTTGAGGGCATATGAATAAAAATAGAAAGGAGTCAAGTTAGAGGATTTGGATGATATGAGTTTCCCCTGGGATCTAATGCTTTGTGTTCAACATTTTTGTCGTAAAATTGCTCATAGTTCGGTCCAATAATTATTCTAGTCCTTGATCTGGACACACCGCTTTTGTTTAAGTCGATGGTATTGAGACCCAGTAGGAATAAGCTCTAATTCCTACTGAACGTGCAAAGGCTGGTTAGAGGCGGGTTGTGCCACGGCCAGAATTCTCACTATAAAGGTCCCACTTGTTACTGGGGAGAGGTTTGTGATTGTTAAATTCTAAGAGTGCATAAAACAGGTTGAATAAATTAGCAGAAGGGATTTTTAATTAAAGTCTTGCCAAGGGTACGTGAAAAGGAGGAGCCACCAAATAAACACACGTCCAATAATAAACTTTACTTCACACTAAAATAATAATTAGTAGCAATAGTTAAACGGGCATTTAGGTAAATAAGAATTAAATATTGAACACGGATTAGTCCGGGTTGACCGCAATTATAAATAATAATATCAGGGAATGACTCACTTGAATCTCCTTAAAAAAAGAGGGGAGGATAACATTGATGTTAAGGGCCTAGATTTATAATGACTCAATGGGAGTATCAATCACTGTTAATTAAATAGGTAATTTAAGAATAGAGGGACACTGGGTTTACAGATTACCATTAATTGTGATGGATTGGAGAGACGACTACTCAGGTCCAGACGGGGTGGTTCAGGTGGCGTTAACACGAGTTTTCGAGGAGAGGGGGGATAAGACGACGGGTTCGAGGCTGCTGACTGCACTTCCGGTTAGTTCAATCCTAACTGGATGTGACAGTAACTATTTGGATGTTCCTTTTTCTTTCTCAAGTTATGTTGAGCAACAGACGGTATTTTTCTAGTCACAGACTCTGCGGGGCGGGATTTGCCTCAGGAACTCTTTTTTGACAGCCAATAGGTTAACTCAGCGGGTGCACCTTGGCAGTCGGTACGTTACGGCAACGACTCCCGTTTAACGTGAGGATTACGCGAGTAGGTCTGGAAAACATCTGGCGAGGGATGAACGGCGTTGTCATTTATACCGTGGACTGTGTGAAATCGAGAGAGAGATTTCCTATACGACAATTCGCTGATCGTCGCGCCTACTGGACAATCTCCTCGGTATTCGAAAGAAGGCAAATAGAATTTAGGCTTCTCTGTGAGATAGGCCTTCTTTCGTCAGACTTCCTGTCGCCTGTTGGGGGGTTTGGCGCGGATAACGAATTAGGTCAGGGAGAAGGCGGAGGAGAGCGGTAGAATTTCACGGGAGGGGGGGGGGACGAAGGTCAACTCAAAGGACAAATCTCTTTCGTTCCCACGATTGCCTGGTGGCATGCGAGTATGTACGTTCCATACCTCACAACTTTGCAACATCTGGCCGAACAGGAATGAGTAAAACCACATCTAATCTAGCATACTTGAACACGTTCCGAGGGAGGCGGTGACGATCGAAATCATTGAAAATGCTTGACCATTAATATAATGCTTTTTCCCTTCTAAAAGACGACATTTTCACCGTAGAATCCTACCTGTTTCACGATGGGCAAATGGCATTGTTAATGATTAAATTATATTGTTTTATTTATAAATTACCCTTATTATTTGTATTGAATTATAATACCACACCAAATAAACATTACTACTATGTAATATGTTTTGGAAAAGGTATGAATTATAAGTTTAGAAGTTTTGGCGAATATTTATCAGCTTCAGAAAAAGCTATTACATATAAATAAAGATTCTCAACTGAGAGCCAACTCTTACGTACTTGAATTTATTTCTAATTGACTAACAAACAGAGATCATAAAAGGTGGGTCAGAGCAGCCAGAAAGCAGGTGGATAATGACGACATCACCCTCAAACTTTCTTTGCACGTGGATTAGCTAACAGCAATATTTACATTTTGCCCTGAAAATGAAAATCTCATAGTGTTCGCAAATTTTTTCAACTTAATTCTTCTTCACTCTTTGATATGTTCATATCGCTTTTTCGAATACTTCTACTCATTCTTTTAAATCGAATTCTTTCTCTCTCGGCTAGATGTCTATGTAGCAAGTTATGCTTCATTTAAATGCCTTCTGTAATTCAAAATGAGGAAGCATTTGTCCCCATCCGAGCATGCTTTTGCTGGCTCTCTCTGTTCACTTATTCTTGCTCCATCATTAGAAATGAGACTATATGGCAGCTCATTAAGTTGTCTTTTCTATCGAGAGCACAACACGAAAGCAGGGACAAGATATTATAACCACACTGTAATAAAGTTTATAGATCATGGAATATTTCCCTAAACTTTTTGCACCATGCCACATTGTCTGATTTTCTAAGGAATTATATGAAGAATCTCCACTAGCTATCGTAATTATCTTTACCCCTGAACTGGAGAAGATAAACTTTCCTTAACAAGAGAGAAATGTTTATCAATAAATATTCTCTCCTTCCATTTTTTCTTGTCTAAACAAGAGTATAATTAGTTGTTATTGTGTACTGGTGAATTAACGTCAAATTTTCACTTAAGTTTTAATTATTTCAATTGCTTGGAATTCTATGGGTTTCAAGTTTGCAAATACTTTCATTATAACTTTAAAGAATTGATAAGCCATTTTTTAATTTCAATTTTTCCCTTTACTTTTCTTTTCCAGTATGTAATTTACATATCACTGATGCTTTGAGAGTTTTCAAACAAGTAAATTTATTTAAAACTCAACATACTAGAAGAAATATACTCTTTTCAATAAGACAATCTTATTGGTTATTTCTTTCTCATGCCTTTATTGATATTGAAAGAAATAAGTAGACAATGAACTTGGTAACCAAATTAAATATTTAGCAGATCGTTTGCTAGAGGAGAATCAAAGCTATGTAACATCAGATCCGAATTGCAAGAAAGAAATCGTACATAAGAGACCACTCCTAAAACAAATGAATAGCTTCAAGTTTTTGATGTTTCAAATTTGAAAGCTATGAAATTATCGAAGAAGAATAAAACAAATTTTGACTCAAACAATGATGAAAATTTTATGGGATTGATATGAAGTGGGACCATATAGCAATTAAAAAAGATTAAAGGGATAAATCCGAAAAATGATGGACATCATGAAAAGAGAGAGGAAATTATTCACTTAAAGACTTGGAGGCTAAATATGTTACACAGTCTCTACCAGTTCCTGTCCTTAGATGAAAAATCACTTACATACCATCACGCGAGTGTACATATATAAGCAACGAGTATGATAATGGACGCTAGTGTCAACGTGCTTGCTCGGCATTTTCTAAGGTGGGAGTTCGAATCTCCTTCTGGATTCTTTTTAAGCTGACACAATCTACTAAGGGAGGTTACTGCCGTGACTGGGCATCACTGTGGGGAGTTGGGGCTTGCCCTAGATGACGTCCGCCTGAAAAGCTGCATAGCTTGATATGAGGACTGAAACCAGCAAACTTTAAATTCAAGTTTAAAGTAAAAAAAAAAAGAGCGCTTGTTACTTTTAAAGTATCGGTTATGATCTAAGATTTTTTATAAGAAATATATAATTCTTTACTTAGGAGACATACTAAGGAAGTGACTAGCTATTAACTTAAGATATATATAATAAAAACTTCTTATTAATGCATTTCCTTGTCATTTGAAAGCTCGACGGAGTTCAAATATTTTCCTCCCGCTCATGTTCTCTTTTCAAAATGAGATCCAAAAGGGCTGACCTAATTCTTGCCAAGTAGCCAATGTGATGAAGAGCGAAACTATGGCCTGGTTACTCTTTTGCACCCTAATCATAGCGCTCATTTCCACAATTCATAAAGGTCACGAAATTTTTTGTCGCGGTAGCCGTGGTTACATGGAACCTAAAAACCAGGTGATGATGAGGTTCTAATGCCTAGAGAGATTTTGGGCGCTTTTGGATTCCCTCTAGATTATAATCTGGTCTCTTATCAGACCACGACCCTTTATCTCTCGTAGCAGGTGAGCATTGCAATCATCTCTTCCATGAATGTATAGGCATCGAACGGATGAACTCAGCTGACTTTAATCAGAGTTATTACGGCGTGAAGCCTATCCCTCGTCTGACTTGGAGCCCTCAATCTACTTACATTGGCACGGACGCAGCCTATAACGAAATGTTTACCAAATTTTCGAAAGCATTACTTCCTGAGCTGTATAATATTTGGAAGCAGAGGCGTGGTGATACATAGTCAATGGTTGTACCATCCAAGGTGGTGGACTGAGTGGAATCAAAGGTTCCACCAGACCAAGAGCTATATAGGGCTAAAGAAAACGTTTCCTGAACGCGAGCCCAAAGGGTTGACCCAATTCCAAAAGTACTTAGCGCATAACTGTAGTCTGTACGAAGTATAGGAAATTTCGAAGTCTGTCGTGAATATAATAAGAGCTGGTGGCGATAGAGGAAGCTGTTCAGTGCCTATTACGGTCGACGCTCCAGAGTTGCTATCTGGACCACATTTTACAAGTGGTTCAAATTGGTTGATATGCCTCATTTTCAAAACAGTTGGAATGTCTCTGTAGGGGGATTTAATTACTCATCTAACAATAGTACAAGGTATTTGTTTCATTTATTCAAGTCAACATGTCAAGGGTGCAGATGTTGTAGATGGTAGGGTTCAAACAGCTCCCCACTCTAGATTAGAATCGCTCGCTAATCTCAAAGTTCTGTCCGTTGTGTCCCTCTATTGTTTTGTACACCGTTCTATCAATAAAATCGAAAATTAATTTCGTCATAATGGGTGGGAAATTGAATTATTTTAGTTTAACTCTGAAACCAGCTCGTGAGACTATATCAAATGCTTTCTGTTCGCCTCAAAATAATACGTCCGCGTAGTGCCCGTCGTGATTACCTATGGCTAAAGTTTTGACGATGATTTCAAGGCAATTTTAGTGCCTGTGCTCTCCTGAAATCCACATTTGTATCGCGCTAATAGATCCTTTGATTCCGAAGGTTAAATTAGTCGGATGTTTATAGACCTTTGAATAGTATCACAAATCCTACTAGCAGTGAGATTCGGGTAAAAATCTGCGGATTATCGGGATTTGGCTAGTTTTACCCCCCAAGACATTTTGCTCTTCTTTAAGCCATTGGGGAAATATATTACACCCCAGAAGGCATTTAACAGATTTTTTGGGTACATTTTCTCGAGGTCGAACTAGGTTTTCTCGTGTTAGGCCCGATTTCCAGGGTGCATTTTGTTTCAATGCCTGGTTTGAATTTTTAGCTTAGCTAGAGTCATTGTATCTTCGCTTTATTCTTGCATTAGTGTGATAGATAGTAAATTCTACTGGTCTTTTATTTAGTTTCTTGATCACTAAAGTCTCATGTTCTCTGTGAAATTATTCAATTTTTTCTGGAGATTTTTTAAATGAATCGTTTAGTCTCACCTAGTATACCAAGCAATGGTAACATTTCTTTACTCAATCAGAAGAATTACAGCTTTTACTTAATGTTTATATTTAGAACTCACTCTATATAAAGCTAACCCTTAAAGGTGTGTTATCATGGATGACCTTGGATGAAATTTAGATATTTTTTTATTATTTTAAAAATAGTGTCATATCACGAAATGCTAAGGCTAAAATGAAACAAAGATAACAGTTTACAAGATAATGTGCCTAATAGTCAAGTAAATTACTTTTTGCGCTGATGAACGCCGAAGTATAGGTATGTCCGGAACGCAAGTTGAACACAAGGTTTCAGCCAAAATTTTTGCTCGGCATTTTTTTAAGTTTGCGCTTCAGAACTTTAACACTGTTTAATTTAAGTACTGGCCTTATTCTCAAGCATTAATCGCACCCCAAAGTTCAAAGGGTTTATTAGACCAAATCCCTTAAAATTGACCGGTCACCAGTCTTTGATCATTATTTTTGAAGTGTCTCACGTTGCTCAATCTTGTTGAAGTGTTACACCTCCATTCTCTTTACCCATCTACAAAGAATATGAGAAGAGTTGTTCGACATACTGATTTTGAGCCTTCCCACACCTTCAGCAAAGCTGGGTTATGTCCCTTGAAAGATTTCTACTGTTAAACTTAAATATATGTAGTGAAATTTTGTGCCCAAACACGGCCAATTTGTGTTGTAGTCTTGTCAGTGAAGAACTCATCCGTGCATAGAACCAGAGGCTGTAAGGTTATCAAGGAGCCGTTTTAGGTTCAGGTTTGCTCTTTCAACCATCTTCATTTCGGTGAAGTTGGAGAGCAAAGATTAGTTAGCTATCTTAAATGGATGAAGTTTCAGATCATCCTTCATATTTTTTTCGTCGTCACAGGTTCACTTTAGCAACAAAAGCAAGTCGTCTGGCGCTTCATTATCTTGGTATTGATCAGAGTTAGAGTCCTCACTTATCGGAGCAGGGTATGCTCAACAAAGACCAACGGCTATCTCTTTAAAACTTTTTATATCTTTTAAATCCTTGATCTACTCAGTGTGTGGTTCACATTTTGAAAATATCACTGGCTGCCTTCCTACTTCTATACAGGTATTTGAATGCTTCACATTTTAGGGCATATTTGTAAATGGACGTTATTAAATAAATAAATCTTGAAAGAACCTGCTTGAAAGTACATAATTAATAAATGGTTTGTAACCAAATTAAAATGATTTGTAAAGAGAAGTCTACACTTCGTGTTCCCACCCTGTATTACCGTATTACAAATTGATTCTCGAGCAAATTGAGTCCATAGGATTAATTTGAAGTACAGTATTATTATTTGGATAAAATATATTTATTAACTTCAAATTTAACTTATTGCTTAATTACGTCACTTCGTAGGAGGTCTAAACATACTTAACGTTTGAAGCAGATTGAATCCCGGAAAGTAATTAGGAAATCTAAATGTCTTAAAGGGCCCATAAACAGGGTTAAGGAATTGTCCTATGATAGTATGCCCAAGACTTATGGTGCTAGGTATTTATAAGTATGATAGCTGAATGTTTTTACTTTATATTACTTTCTTAAATAAGTTTTAAATAGTTTTTCCTATATTTGTTTTTTTTCCTGAAAGTGAAGAAAAGTAAATGAGTCACTAAACTGATCATCTTTGATCTTGCAAAACTTTACCCAGGAAAAAATATTCGAGACAATCTACGGTGAACTGTAACATAGTATTGATTAGACTTATAAATACACATCTTTGGATATATACCTATTTTTCAATGGGAATTTCTAACTTCAAATAATGCTACTCGACTGCTGGTGGAAATTATTTTTCATCTAATGTCACAGCGAGGTTCTCAAACATCGAGTTGTTATTTGTTCAACACTTTTTTCATGGGGAGGTTCTCACTTAATCGAGGAGAATTCTATCACACTATCTTCTATAACGTGCACTTTATCATCAAACCACGTGTCTAAATTACAAGTGGGGAGAATTTTCCTGCGGAAGGTACAGGTCGCGAATATGCACCATCAAGGTGAGGTGAAGATTTAAAAGATTGACGAAGAATTTGGTGTTGGTCTACTAGATCTAGACGAGTCATATTTATGAAATAGTGCAAGTCGAGTTAATGATGTGCATAATGGTTGCACAGTTGTCAGACTTCGGTTTGGCCAAAGGAAGCTCATCACCTGTGCGTATACTTATAAAGGAAAATGGGGCTTAAAGCCTTTTAACATTGATGTGACTAAATAGAAATCTGACCCACCAAAAAGAGATAAAAATGCGCCTTTGATTAGTGAAATTTGGAAGAAACCATTAAAAGTTTAATGAAGTCAGTTTGATATGTGGAAACTAGGCACAATAGCAATTTGAATCAAACCTATGAAGATACTCTCAAACTAGATGCTTTGGAAGTAAGATCAAAGAAATCTCAAGAGTCGTTCACTAAATAGTCGATAAGGTCTAGTGTACAGGATATCGGCAGGAACGTGGAAAGTATTTGCGCCATTATCAGATCGAAACGAAACTGACTTAGGGCAAAACCATAGAGTCGATTCAGAATTAGGGTTTAGCGAAAAAAAATTCCTGAAATTTATTTTTCCACCACGATTTTTTATATGGCTACCTGTCAAATTAAACCTACTAAAATGATTTGAAAATAATGCCATTTTCAACCAAACTTTGACTTTCCTGGATTATGTCTAAAAATTAGAATCGAATTTCGAATTGATACTACCAAACAAATATTTTTTTGTATTTTATAGAACAAATAAACGAAATTTGTAAGTAATCGATTAATATTTCGAGGCTCTTCAATAACAATAGCACGGAGGATCTCGTTGAGAGTGAAGACGTGTGTGTGTGTGTGTGTGTGTGTGTGTTTGGCTCTGTCTAGTGTCTATTGTTTTGATTACATTCTTCTATTTGTATTTAATAATAGTTATTCATAGTGTAAAATAAATATTTATACACGTTTTATTATATTTCGGAGGTAAATAATATGTAAAAAAAAAGTTTCAACAATATATAATTATGACATTTAAACCTAAAACGAGTCATGAAATTGAAGGCCCCTTGTTTGGGGCACCCAGTGCCATTAGTTAACGAGTGTTGCGAACTTATAAATATGTTATAAAAAATGTTTTGTTTGAGCGGGAAAAGGAAAAAAACCGCAATATAAAAGACCCGCCAATTAAACAAATTATCACATTACTAGTGAAGAAGTTAATTTCTAATTGGAAAACGGCATCATTCCATTATGCGTCAATAGAGGCAGTTAGAAATTTTTTTTTTAATTATTATTCAAAATATCAGGCTTTAATCAGAAATATTAGCAGGAAAAATGTGAGATCATTCAAACAGAAATATGACGATTTGACAAAGAAAGCAGAACAATTGTTTGATAGATTTGAAAACTGTTCTTGAAGAAAGGAAAGAAGGTACCACCATTGGAGCAAACGTTTCTGGCAAACCACGAACAACTAAGAAAATGGCATTAGGTAATATTGATCAAATTCAATCAAAGAATAATATTCAGAGTACAGTTAGGAAGAATCTTGAGTATTATCTCTTAAATCAACCATCTACTTCGACAGCTGATATCAAAGTGATTCTTCCTTCATCGTCAATTGAAGGCAAGGAAACTTTTTTAATAGGTGTCAGGTCAAAAGTTAAAAGAGAGCGTGTCAAAGAGCGTACTACACTACAGCAAGAAATTACATCGAATTTGCCATTATATTCTATTTATTTTTAATGGCACATTTTTTGTTTGGTTGATGGAGAGAACTGATCACAAGAATAAGATAATGGAAGAGCCCATCTCTATGATAGAAGAACCTTGGACACCTGAAAATGAAGACATTTTCTGCAAAAGCTATATGCGACGAAATATTCTCGTATCTAGTATTAAATAACATTGTAACTGATGAACTAGTTGCTGTGGGATGCGATGGAACAGCAGTCAATACAGGAACAAAAGTTGGTGTGATTAAAATGTTCGAAGAAAAACTTAATAGAACACTGTATTGGTTTATTTGCCAGCTCCATTCAAATGAACACCCATTGCGCCATCTATCTCATCAACAATTTGGATGGGAAATCAACGGGGCCTCGTGGATTTGACTGACCTATGGGTAACAACTGAATAAATGTGAGACTCTAAGTGTTGTTGAATTCGAGCCAATTTCGACTAACTTGCCGTCTGCTGACAGAGGAAATCTGAGCACCGATCAAAAGTATCTCTTTGATATACTTCTATCTCTGAAAAGGTAAATTTTCTGCTGAATTGGCTCGTAAGTGTCCTTGAAAAATGTTGCATGCATGTGGCTTACAACGGCACATCGGAAACTTCGATTTTATGTTTTGACTTCCGATCCTTCTGACAGGCTGAAATCCATTGTCATTCTCATCATGAAGGTGCATGCACAATGCTTGTTTGAAATAAAAGCGAACTATTCTTCGCAAGATGGAGCACTCAACCTCTTTAAAACTGTACAATCCCTTCAAGGGATGAATAAACAGATTGAAGATATAATTGCCCTAGTGATCAAAGGAAAACTTATTTTGCATATGATTATTTTGTAAGATGAAAGAAATTATATCCGGAAACTCACATGAAGAAAAATTATGAAAGCAAGAAAAAATTATAAAGGAAAATCAATTCGTTCTTTCAAGATCCCAAACATAAACTTTTAAGCTGACGACTACATCCACCTAATTAATTGGAAGCAGACCGTTGTGACCGAACCTCCGCTGATGAGGAGGCTCTCTGATGATCAACATGAAGAATTTATCCATCAAGAACCTAAATTGGATATTCTGAAGTTTCCCGTCACACACAAGCGGTTGAGAGATGCATCAGACTGCTCACAGTAGCGTCACTATCAGGTTTTGGAGAAGACAAATTGGACGGCTATATAGGGAGTAGAATTAAGTCCAAGAGGAAAATCTCTCATTTAATACCAAGAAGGACATGCTAATGGAAGGCAATAATAATACAAAATTCTAACTGCATTGAATAAATGGATATTGAATAATAGTGAAAATTTAAATATTCGACTATTAATTATTCAATTTCTTCTATTTCAGAGAGATGATAATAAACAGAAGAAAAGGAAGGAAAACTTATCGAGTAGTTAAAATTTTTTTTTTTTTCAATAAAATGGAAGTTTATGGAAATATATTTTTTACAAGTTTTAGGGAAATAATCTACCCCGTATAGGAGATAAATGTTCATGTAATAACTTGAAGTTTGTAAAAAATAGATAGAATTTTCGGACATTTTTGGTTTTTGCTCAAAATTTTAATTGCGTCAGAGAAACCGGAAAATATTATTTTAGAAATTTCAACAGAATAGATTGTGATTTTGGGTCCATCAAAATATTTGGATGGGAAAATGAATTTCAAAAATATCTGAAAAACACACAGTTTTCGATCCACCTTATTCAAAATCCCCTTCCATCCATACTCAATGGAACTCCAAACAATTTGGGAACGCTTCAATACATCAGAATACACCAATCTGTACTAATCTGTACCTAGCGCATTCTAATCAAACGGCGAGCCTGCCTTTGATTTTCTTCAAACAAAACAAAGGTCCATTTAACTCTAGAATGCTAAACAGAGACGCGAAGTTTCGTAACAACACATACAACTTAACCCACTTGCTTAACCTCAACATCCCTTTTACCTCCGCAAGTGAATCCTTCAAGACTTAATCACAAAACACCCTCTCTGGCATTGCCCTTGACTACCAAAACAACCAACCAAACGCATAATACATTAACTTCTGACCACTTTCCAATCATCATAAAAATGAACCTAATGAAACAAATACTTCCACCAATTTAATACACTTACCTAAATACAACAAAGCTAAAGGAAAATAAGCACCAACCATATTGAAAAAAATCATCAACGTTTCATAATCACTCAGTTAGGTTACATAAACAAGGCCTACCTGCACTTCCTCAACATTCTCTCGACATCTAGCAACAAAAACATTTGTAAAGAAAAATAAGATATTATAACAAAAGCTACTCACAAAATTAGATACGTTACAAAGAACTGGATAAACTACAAACGAATTATGTCTTAAACAACATTGAAAATATAGCCTAAAATTTGAAAGAAATAATTCCCCCAAAGCAGAAGCGACACGTGAAAGTATTCTTGCACACCTTTGACTAAAAAACTAAGCGCCAGAAAATGGAAAACTATCAGTAACAAACTGCTGAACTCTCAAACAGTAGACCAAATTATCACTGCGCCTAGTTGCATTTGATGATGTTATGCCAAGACAATTCAGCACAACCCTGCTTTTTCAGGCTATACAGGATGCAAAATCCCTCCACACCCCTGGACGTGACAACATAACAAGCATCACCTTGAGCACACTGTTCTAAGAAGTATTTAATCTATTACCCAAACTCACGACTACTTTATCTTCCATAACTCTATTCCAAATGTCCGTAAATCTGCTTACATAAAACCAAACAAAGAAACCAAAGACCTGCACTGTATTTCCCAATCTTCCTAATTTGAACCCCTCAAAAATAAAGAAGGACTTTTACCAGTCAAAACACCAAACAATATAAATATCAAAATTACCCAGCGCATAAAAAATTAATTCACCTCTCCATTAGACTCATAACAGGAATGTAAACGATTGAAATAATGAAAGCCGGTGACATGGTTTCCAAATATATCCTCATCAACAAAATACTAATCACCATACTCGATTTTAATTTTAAAAAATAGCTTGCAAATTTTCTCACATGAAAATATTTACAAGTAATACACGACGACAAGCTTCAGAAACACACCACATAAAGAAGGAAGTCTATCAGGATTTGTGTCCTCCCACACTCTCTTCGACCTTTTCCTCGTGAGAATCGCCCGACCCTAATCACAAAATCACAATTTAGACACATGCAGATGACAATAATATTCTCGCCCACACTCAACATACTCTCAAGTTATTCGCCAATAATAACTCTAATTCATAACACTCGAATAATGGTTGATACAAACAAGCCACATCGCCGCGCCCATATACAAAACATTCTGTTATCAATTAATTGTATAACCCTTAAACTGGAATACAAAAGACATTCACTCATCACCTTAGCAAATACGCCACTGTCCTCAAACAAAAAACGTGCAATGCTCTATGTCATATTAGATAAAAGACTAAATTTCCAACAGCACACGAGTAACATGACAAACATAGCAAAATGTCAAATGAACATAAAAGTACTACGACTACTTATAAAAACAACATTCTGGAAATACAAGGTGCCTCATTAACACACAAACAATATATCTGCCCTTTAATCTGCTGAACTTACACAGCATAAGCACCAAATCTCCCATTTACTCATCTCATCACTCTATAAAAGACAGAAAACAAAGTAGTCCACCTCTCATCAGCTTGCGTCGCAAAACTTCGCTTGAATAAATACACTACAAAACCAAGGTCTCGCCATTAAAACGCTTACGATCTCCGCGGAACCTATTTTTTTCCATAGAGAAATAAAGATAACTCGTATTAAAATCAATCTCGCTGTTGTCTCCCGGACGCCAAATCCACTCCACAATAATGGTAGTTTTGACTTACAAATACTATTAACGATAGTTATACAAATATTAACAGTTCTATGCTGGGACTTTAGTTTGTTGACCCTAGATTTTCCTAACGAATTTTTGGGCACGGAAAATAAGAATCTCTCTAGGCAATATTAATGATAACTTTCTTCATCGCAGAGTTGATGAGCCAACGCGCGACAATTTGGTTTTGACTAAAAGAAATTTAGTAAAAAATTTAAACGTTGGCGAATAAGGAGGAAGAAACTGATTATCACATTACTCTTGAGAGATATAATTTTTTGCTTATTAAATATAATTATTAAAGGAAATTCTTAATTAAATCTAGATTTTTAATTTTACTCTCTTCCCCGATCCCTTAAATCAAGCAAAATGAAAAAAGATATTGACTACTAGCATGCATTATTTATGTATTTAGTGAACTTATGTCTTATAAATATATAGTTAACAGTATCTGTATTTAAAGAAAATCTGTGGTTAAATAAATATTTTTATAGTGAAATGCCCTCTACTGCCAGTGAGAAAGAAAGAAGCCTCACGTTTGTAAAACAAGACACTTCACTTTGGTAGAATTTTAAATGATAATAAAAATATCGCAACTGGATATATATTTTTTATCCTCGTCTTATAAATGTAGACAAAGCAGAGCTAAGAGGAATCATGAAAAGAAACCAGGCAGGTCCTCGAAACGTGAGCATTAATGAAAAGGGAGCTATGTAGTAGTTAATTAAGGGACGCAACACGGCAAGTAAACATGGCCGAGACCACACTCCTTCCCTCTCCAGTGCATATGGACTATCCCCTATAATAATACTTATTCATGCTTGTTCCGGGACACATACGACTATCCATGCTCAATCGTCTTTATAATAATAATACTTCAATGTTCTTTCAACGAATCTTGTCAATATGTATACGTAGTTTTTTTATAATAATAATAATATTACTTCTTCATGCTTTTTCGTGGACTCACAAAAAGACCCATGCTTAGTCGTATTTATTGACTAGCTCGCAATAGTACTTGTTTAGAATTCTACAGGAAATCCTTCTCTCCTATACATATATCTTTTCGGTGTATCGGGCTTTTGGAAATGAAAGAAATTTTGTTAGATGAAATATTTTTGTAAAAATATATAATCAAAATTAACAATATATACAATCATTTTTACTAAATATTTCAGCTTGGTAAATATAATAATAGGCATTATTTAATCAGAGACCATTTAGCTGATTCTAGATTAAATTCGAGTAAGAAAATCAGCGTTATATATTGTGTATATGACCTTAATAACCGAAGGAAACAATACGAAATGTATTTAAGACCAGAGATATACATCTCTTTCTCTATGTTTCCAAAAAACTTCTCCCCTAATTTTCGATAACCAGATCGTGATCGTCTGCCTGAAGTTTACATAATAAACGGAAGCCGTACATTACGTAAATTTTCATTTAACTCATTTTCTGTACCCATAACCTACTTCTATCAGAAAATTACATTGTTTTATATAATGCGATGATGTTTTGAAGCTCTTATTAAATTAAGGATAGGCTTGTAACTGTAGTTTTAAGGAATTGCCAATTCGTTTAAATATCACTCTAAATATCGGAAAGCGATTTTCTTTTGCTAAGAAATACCGATATTTAGGCTCACATCACCCTCGAGATTTTGTTCGGATAAGGTACTACCTATAAGGGGAAGGTAGATCTCATATCTATCACTCAGTTTACCTATCAAATTTACCTCACCTTTCAAGAGACGTTTGATATTGTTTATTTGATACATCTACAAAAAGGCGCATGGTGTAAGAGGAGATGTACAAGATGGATTGAATACCTGTTGCCGCCCACTTGGCAACATTCAATGTAGGTCCGATCAACCTCGCTTGGTCTTCAGTCACTAGCGGTTTCTCGCAAGGATGATGTCTATTGTTGTTCATAATTTATATTAAGGATATTGAAATGAATTTATTATGCCAAATTTTGAAATTGCGGATAATAAAATCTAATGAAATGGAACAAAATACCCAACGGATGTAATAAATTTACAAAGCAATTTAAAAAGAGGAGTATAGCGGGCTGAAAATGGGCAGATTAATTACAATGTCCATAAATGTGAGAATTGTTTCTGGGCGAGAGCTAGCTATAAAAATGCTGAGAAGTGTATAGCACGGGTAGAGGGGGATTAATCAGGACAATTTTAAGTTGAAAAAGGATTTGGGGATATTTTGAAACTATTGTTGTATCAGCTACAAAATAAAAAGAGACTTCTTGTTTACATATTTAGGCCTGAGTCTTATTCAGTTTCGGTGTTCTCACTTTCAAAAAGATATTATAAGATATACTACCATGCAAAATAAGAGAAAGATTTTCCGTTATTAAAATATTTTCTAAAATATGATGAGAAGGCAAATGAAATTTTCATGGTACATAAAGGCCTGAACTTATTATATTTTATGAAGATTTCATATGATACAATCGTATATTATAGAAATTATACTAAATAAACAAACAAAAACATATATTAAATCCCACTCTTGCAATTTCTCCAACACACTTAAAATCGCAGAAAGAGCCCTCCCCGATGCCTTCAAGCAAACAGCTCCTCAGCGGAGCTCAGCAGTAGATTTCACATGTTGTGTCATCGCTACAGAGGGAATACAATGTTGGTATTACAGTTCCTAGCTATTTAGAAAAATATTGAAAAAAGATTTCAAAAAACTTCTACGATATTCTAAAAAATCTTCTTTTATTTTGCAGGTGTCAATAATTTATTTTTGTTTATTTAGTATAATTTGTTGAATATACGATTGTATCATAGGAAATTTTAGATAAAACTTGTAAATGCATGGAAATTTAATTTATCTGCTTATTAATTTGATTTATTGGCATCACTAATATATTGTATCAAATATCATTGGAGCTATATATCCAAGATGCCACTAAAAATAACGGGTAAATCTTATTAACAAACGATTGAATTGATAAAAATTAATATATAAATTAATATAAAGAGGAAAATTGCGTCTAGCTGATGTATATGTTTTTAGCCATATTTCTGTTCCTATGGTTCTCTTTCCCATTCTTTCCTTAACTGGCCTAGTATGAATTTCCGGGCACCTAAAATCTATTAAACAATGTGGGTAGACATGGTAAATCGCTTCTTCAGAAAAGTACCACAATAATCGTAAGACAGGTTGTTGAAAGCTAAATGTTTGGTTGTCCTATCTTGTTTAGGGCAAAGAACCATTTCGTAAAATAAATAGAATTATCAAGACGAATGTTTATTTGGCTATAGTAAAAGAAAACAGCAACATCGAAAAAAGGGTCGAGGATATGCAGGCAGTTTTATTACTTTTAAGAGGAAAATGATTCAAATCGTATGGCCTCTGTGGCAATGAATTTATTGGCAAGACTCAAAGTCAAATGCTTTGATAAGGCAACCACATAGCACAAAACTGAACCTGATCAAAAATGTGTCGGTGGAATTAACAAAGTGCGTCAACCAATAAATCCAACGAAAAATGTAGAGTTGGGGTTGCACTGTAAAGGAGATGAGATAACACTATCTAAGGAAAACAACTCTGGGATAATGGAAAATGCTGAAAAATATTTTTCAGTCTTAATTGCTAACAAAGCTTATACGATAAAAGAAAATTATTATTGTTTATCCCCTTATGAACCATTTTTGTCTGCAAATTATTGCTAAAATCAATTTTCCACGGTCTGGAACGCTTGAGATGGGTTTTTTTTATTATCACTGGTAGAAATACGAGTATATATTATATCTCCGAAATTAATTAAATATTAATAGAGTGAATAATTAAAAAAATTTACACAAGGGGTATTTGAATTTCGATTCCAAACTATATTGATATTTGAATCTACTATTCACTGTTGTTTTACTTCTGTTTGGATGTATTTATGGATATATGTCCTCTCCCGAATTAATGATGTGGCTATAATTCTTTCTTTCTAGTCTGTACACGCAGAATGAGTTGTAAATGAATATTACCAATATATTTTTCATCATTACTGTAGTAATAAGTACGAATGACAAAAAAAAACAAACGAAGAATTTTTTTGTTATTAATTATCATAGATCCACTTTATTTACATCAAAAGACACGAGATGACTATATTTGCCTTTTGGGACAAATAGGATTGCACAGGCCTTTTATTTCGTTCATTTAATGAGATTTTGTATTTTTTCTATTGGTAAGTTTTGTCTCAGTTGTAATTTAACACATTTTACGTTTCGCAGAGTGTCCAAATGTCCCTGAAATTGACTGGTCACAAGAAATTATCACAACCCAAAAGTTCCTAATGGCTCAGCTGTCCTTATAAAAAAATATTAACCTCGATATAATTAAATAGATAATAGCATGAAAAATTATAGCTGAGTGAGCTTTGTGAAGGAAAATTTGATTGATTTTAAATTATCCAAATGTTTGTATGGAATAAAGGGTTCATAAGTAAAGGCACACAAAGCAGGATGCGAGGTCACTTATATTGATGCTTATGACAGCAAACTAAATTTTTATTTTCTTTTAAGAATTTTCTCGAATCTTCGCAAAATATTGCTCTTTATTATATTTATCCAAATTACTTTAGAATAATTCAATTATTGTCTGATCAAATTAGTAAGTAGAGCATTCTTGCTACTGAACACAATGTATGAAAATTGATCATTATCATGCTAGATTGTATGGCTTCAATTTTATTTTAAATTCATTACTTCCGTTTTTTGACTCCTTTTTTTAAAAAAATAACAAAGTGACTCTAACTCCAGATTGACGAAGTGCTTTAGGATTTTGAAAATCACCGAAATACACGTGTCTTACGGCCATAGCATTGTATTGAATCGTATTAACCATTTGGAAGCTTTTTTTCAGAAAAACTTTACCCTGACCAACTTATTTACTTAGCTACTGTTTCCTTATCAATACAATGCAACTGAAAACTAAAAGGTTTGGTAAATCTAGCCAAAGGTTTCAAGTTTCAAAAGATTTTTAAACGAGTAAATGAATTCATCCATTTTAGTAATTAAGCTTGTATAAGTCAAAGAAAATTTTTTCATTCTTTGGGCAATATATAGGAGCTACTCAGACAGAAAAAAATTGTAAAAACGTGCTATTGTATGAACTTTCTGCTTTTTATATTAATTTTGAAAAAACAAATCATTGGGCATTTACTGTATTCATTTGTTTCAGATTACTACTAAGTCGATGTTTGGAACATTTCATTGCTGAAGAACACTTTAATTTATTAGAAGCGCTAAAATTGATGATGAGTTATTTATTTTCGCATCCTTTCCTGACGTAAACTCCGTCTGGAATCATGTCAAGTTAAAAACAAGTAAACACTACGTTCAAAATCCATTACATCTGTCTACTTCCCTAATAATCGCATGTTAAATTTAAGACCTCCAAAGATGAATTTATGAAAATTGAAAGAGAAGACATTATTATTAAAAATATTCGCTTCCGATGGGTGACACACTAAGATTTTGCATCAAACAATGATAGGATCAATTAATAGGTTAGCTAGGGATTTCATTTCTTTTAACAATGTCAAAAAATATAGAAAAACAAATTTTCATCTCTTATTTGAGCCTGAGGTACTTATTAAAAGTACAAAAGTCTTTTACGAGCATTTTCTTCTTAAGGCATCTGATTATATACATGAGGAACAGTCGATAGGATTGAAGACTGCAGTTTGTCCCCATTTTGCCTTGTACGAGTTTCTCTTACATTTCATTTGGTTTGAGATCATCACACACATGCTTGTGCGTTTTCTAAATGAAGTCCAACTGCCCATACATGCCAAGTATTGGGGAAATATCTCCAATTCCTCCGCCAACTTTTAACAAACGAGGGGATAACTTCGATACATGACAGATTTGAAGCGATAAAGGAAATTACCCAATCCGCATATCTCTAAATCCCTTGAGAAAAGTTTTAGGCATTTTCAAATTTTACCAAAAGAACCAAATCAACTTTAAAGTACGAACTATGCTTTGATCGAGGCAAAAAACGAGATTACTAATTATAATTTTATCGGATATAGGTGCGTAGGGAATATGCGAGCGCTAATGCAGATACATGGTTAAAGATTGGCTCTATTAGAACTCTTCTCGAAACCGCTTAGTCACCTATAGGAAAAAAACATGTTTACACTTTTTCTAGAAATCCAGGCCAGAATTCAGGCTAAGACGTGACCCTCATCACAGGCCCAAAACCTTTGACCTAGTTTTTCATGCTCCCAGCGCAAATTAAGTTCCACTAGTTTTGGAGGATTTTTGACTTGATTAATCAATTTGTTCCAGGCAAATTGTGTCGAAAACGTCACAGATTCTCTCTTCTCATACTCTGAACAAAAAAAAATAAGTAAAACGATTTATCTTATGACAACACTGCACAATACCCTGATCACAAACTATCCTCAGCCCGCTGTCCAGGTTAGGCCTGCGGATTGTACCACTTTGATCCCCAATCTTGTCACGATTACGACTCTCTCTTAATATGTTTTTTAAGAATATATATAAGCACAACGGACAGACAATTAGTCACTTTGGAAGAAAAACATAATTTAACATCTGAAGCGTGTAGGAACCTTAGCCGAGAGGCGTAGTTATTTGTATTACGGACGGCGTGAGGATCTGTAAATAGTAGATCAGCTCTATTTAAAATGGGCCGGCAAAGCCACGTCATGGAATGTCAAAAAGGTGTGATTGCATTTGGCCACGTGGAATTTAAGAGTATTTCAACGAGTACGGTCATCCGATTTACAAGCAATGGCAGAACTCCCAAAAAGGCGAAAAACTCTAGCCAGATTTGCGAACGAAAGAAGTTGTTGACAAACAAGGATCTTCGTAGAATATTCAGGCTTGTAATTGCAAATCGATTTGCTTACAGGAATAAATTGGTACAAAGACATCGATTCTGGTCCTTCACCACCCATTTCGGTAAGAACATTACACAGGAAATTCCACGGCATGAAGATATGGAACAAAATTGCGTGCAAGAGACCATTACTATAATTACAAGTGACTAGTTTTTGTCCGGTGAGCGTATATATATATATATATATATATATATACATATATATATATATATATATATATATATATATATATATATATATACATATATATATATATATATATATATATATATATATATATATATATATATATATATATATATATATATATATATATATATATATATATATATCTAGAACTTTAATAGCTAGTATTAGCTTTGAATTGCAAATTAGAGTTAAAGGGAATATTTAGAAATGGAGCTCAAATTTAAAATAAAGAGACTAGGGCAAGAAACCCAAATAAAGAAACTCGAACAGCAAATTGTAACTCAATTGGAGGTTAAAGTAAATCAATTTATTAAAAACTGTAAATCTCTCTACATTATCAGCCATTAACTTCACTCAAAATTATATGCCACAGGTTCTGGCTTCGCCAAACTGTTTTGTTTACCCAAAATACATGAACCTGGCTTTTCATTGCACCCCATTTTGGCCTCATATAGCTTACCTGCCTACATGTGGCAAAATACGTTGTGGAATTACTATCCTCGCCTTGGGATTTCTGCTAAACATTAAATTTAGGCTCTCTAGAAGGAATCCTTATCAATATATATATATATATATATATATATATATATATATATATATATTCGAAGGGCAATCAATAACGTTTGCAATTCGGATATAAGGAATCGAGATATGAGGAAAAGTGTTTTATTATTTTTCAATATAACTACCCCCGACTTCAAATGCACTTGCGCCACTTGTCCCTGAGGCTTCGAATTCCTGAGAAACCAGAAATCTCCCGAATGCTGTTCAATCCACTCTTGGACGGCGAGCGGGACATCTTCATTGTTCCTAAACCGGCGCCCACACAGTGCGGCCTTGAGCTTGCGTAATAAAAAGTAGTCGCTAGGGGCAAGATCTGGACTGTAGGGGGGATGCTTGAGCTCCTCGAATCCACGCTCGCGCAGAGCAGCTTGTGCAACTTTGTCCTTGTGGACTTTGACGACGTTGAAGTCGATCATGGGGCATGAGGTTTCTAAGGACCTAACGAGCAGAGACCTTGGTCATGGCTAAAGTGTCATGTATGGTTGTGATAACACTTCCATGTGATATTCTAAGTTGACGCTCGATTTCTTCGCCCTTCACCCGTCGATTTTCGAGGATCATCCTCTCCACACGAGCTATATTTTCCTCGTTGGTCACGTCTCACAGGCGTCCTGGACGGTGGTCATCTTCAAGGGATTTATGACCATGATGAACTCCATATTCCAGCGAGCAATTTGTGCCTACGAAAGGTTGGGTGTTGGTGTACACTGCAACCATGCGTTCATGAATCTCTTTTTGCATTATTGACCCTCCTTAATCAAAAATTTGATCACTGCGCGGTGCTCAACCTTCTCCATTGTTGAAAAGTTTGTCACTGACGATCTGCGATCAGCTACTGCTTCTTAAATAGACGAGGCAGAAGCGTGCGGCTGTAGGTTCTGACTTATCATATTGTCCTAACACCTCCACAAACAGCCATCCCCATTCCTCTGTTTTGACCTACCGATGCGCAAAACTTATTCACCGTCCCTCGTATATATATATATATATATATATATATATATATATATATATATATATATATATATATATATATCGTTATATATATATAAATATATATATATATATATATATATATATATATATATATATATATATATATATATATATATATATATATACATATGGAAAACTCACACAGTACAGCGAGATTGGGAAAATAATTTCACACTATTTTATTCAGTTGCTTGATAATTCCATTATTTTTTGTTTTAAACGACACTGTTATCTTCCTTTTGTTTGTGGATGGGAGATAAATGCCCAGTTACGTTATTTGGGTGGTAATTTATTATTATTATCATAGATTTCTTTGCTTATTTTTGCAAATTATATTTATAAAGTTTCTCTTTACGAAAATCCGTGGACGACGTTGCTCAACATGCACGGGGAACATATATTTCTACCATTTTTTTTTTTTAAACAAATTTTTTATTAGTCGTTCTAAAGGAATTACGTTTAAAAAAGTTATTTCTTTTTCATCTCCTATTTTGTTGAAGGATTTTAAATCATTTTCCACTTCTACGTGACGACCTCATTTCTATTTCGGAATAAAAAAAGACCTTTATATGGTTTACTCTATTTCTACAACAAAAATTTATGTTACCAAATTTCAAAGAAATTACATTAATAATTTATTTTCTTGGCATCTTGTTACTGTATATTAAAAAACCTCGCAATCAGTTTAATACAAGAAAATCTAAACAAATTTCATCAGAGAGTAATAGTGAGCTCTTCCAAAATGGAATACAATTGAGTTATTTACTATGAGGATAAAATGAACACAATTTACGCATGTGCAAATTAGAAGAAAGTTGTTTAGAGGTAAGATTTAATGCAAATATTTAGTCACAGACAACAAACATTATATAATCACTATTGAAGATTTTCGAGATTACTGCACCATTAATTTAATCAGCAGTGAATCCCGAATTGCAAGGAGAAGTAGCATCAACAAGTATTCCCACAAAGGAACACCCTGTTGGACCTATGAAATCTTGAAATCGGTCACACACACATATATACTACTGAAATAATATGCCATGTAGTAGCAATGAACTAATATAGAATAAAGCGAAAAACATTAAATAAAATGTTAAATCACTATTGTGCATGTATTAAGAAAACCATGTGTAAGTAGGCAAGCGAATAGTTGGAGTTTCCCATGCGAATGCAAAAACATAAACACGCAAGGAAACAGCAGCGAGTCTAAACGAGGCAGCTGGAAAGGAATTGCGTTTGACCAGCTAAATTTGATGTCGACCTGCGAAACGACAAAATCAAATCTGCTATCAACTTGCTATCGATACTAGCCCGAATGCGGTCAAATGTGTAAACTTTGAAACACACACACACACACCCCTTTTAACTCCGCCCAGCAATCTCTACAAAGGAACAAAGGAAGAGCCTTTAACCGTTAAGACTCCGCCTCGCGCTTTGATTAAGGATAGCTAAGCCATATTTCCTTAAATGATGCTCGCTAAAATAAATAGGCAGAAAATTCTCCCCAAAGGAGTAAGATCACTATTACAAGTAGGATACATTTATGAGGGCACCTCTTATGGTGTGCTTGAAGTTAATATGTTTCCGAAAGTTCTTGTGTTCTCGTGGTAGAGGATGCAAGGATCTTTAACTTTCGGCGGTGGAGAACTTGGTAGGCTTCTCACTGGAGAGGAATTCGCTTGACCGAGTCTTAAGATTAGGGACACTGAGTAAGAGGATTAATATGGATTACCGGTGCAACGAAATCCCAAACAGAGGAATCTCGGATTTTTTTTAGGGTGTATAACTCGGGTAGCTTCTGCATAAGAAGAATCCGAAACGGGCGTGTAGTGTGTTCAAGCGAGCCTATTACTATATGACGTTTCTCTGACTCCCTGACACTTTCTGGCTTCTTCTGTTTCTAAATCATTCTAATCTCTTTCTAGTTTTTCACTATCTGAGATTGGAAGCATATATTTGTTTTGTAAATGATGTTTTTAGGGTAGAGCCCATTCCATTGTTTGTTAATTGGTGTCCATAGAGATAGAGATTTTTTTACTTTTAAATACCAAAATGCGACTTTGCATTTCACACTTTTCCTTTAGTAAATAGAGTCTGCTACTATCGTTTTGACTCTGCACATGCTGCTAAACTTGTTTGAACTGCTGACCTTTTATCGTGGCTATGGGAATTACTTTTGCGTCACTTTTCTGTGTATGTGTGTATGCATGTGCATAGGTTTGGTGTCGTTTGAACGTCTCGAATTCATTCTCCTCCCCTCGAGCAAAATATATATTATTTTTTAAATCGACAAATGCTATAAATTAATATTTTACAAATATGTTATATATAATTTACACCACGAGTTATTATTATTATTTATGAAAACTTTTATACATATTTTAGATCATTTCTATGTTACAAGCCTTTATATGATTCATATGATAGTCATTCGTGTGGCTTTATTGTCAAACCTATTGCGCCTTGTAATGCAATTTTATTTTATTAATTACATGGACGAAAGCTATCCATTATTATTTTACAAAGATGTTAAATATTATTCACACATTTATTCTTATTTATGAAAACAGCTATACAAATTTTAGATTATTTGTATGTGCATAATTACTTGCGTGCCTGTTACAAGCCTTTATAGGATCACATGATACTTAATTGTGAGGCTTCATTGTTGAACCTATTTCGCATTACAATAAACTTTTGTCTATTTTTTTAAAAATACTGCATTTATCTTATTCCTTGTTATAGTGTAGTGCACTTTGCATGCACATGCTTATTTCTGTGCAATTTCAGGTCTTAATACGATGTACATGAGACTCATTTGTGAGGCTGCATAGTTGATCCTAATCCGTAGGGCAAAACAGCGGAAGGATAATGGCTGTTTGTGGTCGTGTTAGGGCAAGTTATGACAAGTCAGGACCTGCAGCCGCACGAGCCTGCCTCGTCTATTTAAGAAGCAGCAGCTGATCGGAGATCGTCAGTCACATAATTTTCAACATTAGAGAAGGTTAAGAACTGCGCACTGATCAAACTTTTGACCAAGGAAGGCAATAATGCAAAAGAGATCCATGAACGAATGGTTGCAGTGTACATTGACACCGCCCCTTCCTATTCAACTATTGCTCGATGGAATAGGGAGTTCCACCATGGTCGTGAGTCCCTTGAAGATGACACCCGTCCATGACGCCCGTCAGACGTGACCAATAAGGACAATGTGATCCGTGTGGAGAGGCTGATCATCGAAAATCGACGAGTTAAGGTGAAATAAATCGAGCGACAACTTGGAATATCACATGGAAGTGTTATCAACATCATCCACTACAATTTGGCCTTGACCGAGGCCTCTGCCCTAGAAACCTTACGCCCCATGATCGACTCCAACGTCGTCAAAGTACACAAGGCCAGAGTTGTACAAGCTGCTCTGCGTGAGTGCAGGTTTGAGGAGCTCAACCATCCCCCCTACAGTCCAGATCTGGCACCTAGCGACTTTTTTTTTGTTCCACCAGCTCAAGGCTTCACTTCGTGAACGCCGGTTTGAAGGCGATGAAGATGTCCAGCTTGCTTTCCAAGAATAGATTGAACAGCAGTCGATAGGTTTCTGGTTGTCGGGAATTCGAAGCCTCAAGGACAAGTGGCGCAAGTGCATTGAAGTCGAGGGTAGTTATATTGAAAAATAATAAAACACTTTTCCTCATATCTTGTTTCCTAATATCTGATTTGCCAAACTTATTGACCTCCCCTCGTACCAAATTATCAAGGATTTTTAGAAATGGGCTCTACTGTAAATTAAGCTGCAAGAAATTCAAAGATCTCAAACCAGAATCCTAATAGTTTGCTTAAGGGAAGGCCACATATATTCGTTAATCTCTTTTCAAATTCTTTCATTCAAAATTCGCATATTTTGGTTTTTTATATCATTTCATTGCAAATTTGATGCACTTTTTTATGGTATAATTATTTCTTTTAGCAACATGAATAAAACATAGTGAAAATTAAGATAATGCTAAATTGTATACATTCGTGGAAAATCTTCCTTAGATATTTACAGTTAATTTATAATAAAACAAACAAAACTATACATTCGGTATATATTATTTTATTGCAGATTTTATGCCCTTTTCGATAGTATAGATTATGATTTAGCAACCTGAATAGAACATAGTGAAAATTATGATAATGCAAAAACGCAAAACTATACCATGCGAACTTAAATATTTGCTACACAAAAACGGCGCCTTAGAACGGGTTAATATTCTTAGTACCATTCGAATATAGATTCAACTAAATTCTAGGCAATTTATAACACGCAAACTATTCACCTAACACTCACCCATCCCACTGAGAACAAAGTCTATAGTTGAACATGTATGAAAAATATATATTTCAGTCCGCCATTAAAACGAATTTTAATAAAATTAAAGAAAACTGATTTCAAATAATGAATAAATCATATGTGAAGCTTTTGGTCTTGAATTGAGTTCGAAGGCTTAATATTAATAATTCTATAGCTATTTATATGATATCAGGTTTCAAAGGGGGGATGGTTATGAAAGAACCCCTTGTCTTATAAAAACGGCGCCGTAGGCTATTATGATTTTGGTAGGAATAAAAGGGATTTTAATGAGCCTTAATATTTTGACATGATAATCAAACTTAGTATAAAGTAGAAAAAATCAATGTGGTATATCCTTAAGGAGTCCGTCAAAGGCAATCATTCATTCGCATCCTCAACTCCACTCGCGACGCAAGAAAGACAACTTCCTGATAATGATTATAGTGGAGAGAGGCAGCAACCTCTCAATCGACTAACTTTGTATTATAAAATAGAACTAAGTGTCAGGGAAAAGCACATTCGAGAGAAGTCCTTGGTCACTGTAGATTTCTATTTAAATTCTGGTCCGAGAGGAATCGTTAATAGCGTGAACACCTTGCAGGCAAGAATCCTAATGTCATTCATTAACGAGTGCTTAATCATGGTTTGCTCTTCCCCTAATTACAATTAGGAGAGTCATCCCTCTACCACCAGGGGATTAGCTGGATTTGGCTAATAGCCAACCATCACGAGACAACCCGATCTAACACTTTCTTATCCTATAGAATCAGTTTAAGAACTTCACCTTAGGTTGAGTTGTTTGGTTTCAACTCTTTTCAGGTTGACACCCAAAATATTTAAATAACAGCCTGGAGCCAAAGATAGGTACATTAAAATTATCATTATTATATGAGAAATATTATTAGGCATGAGAAAGAATTTAGTGTCTCCTCTCTGACTTCTTATAGTTTTGAGAAAACTATTTGCCTTTAAGATCTATTAATCACTTTTGAACATATATAAGTAATTACTTCTGTACCGTTTGTCATATCGCTTCTCGAAATATATTATAACTTTATGTAAGTGAGTAGCAATAACCTAGTAGTTGCGCAACTTAAAATCCTCAATCAATCAATTATGTAAGTGTACTTATAATTCATATACATACATACTTTTTTTCTACCAATAGAAATAACCATTTACTGATTAATTGTATTATTGATTATTTAAATTAGTGAATTTGTTGGAATTTTTTACTTATTCCAATATTAACTCAATTTTCCCGAAGAAGAAGAATTTGGAAGGTTGTCTGCCCTACTCGGGTGATCTGGAATTTTACTTTCTCACACCAATCCTTCTCTCCTGAGAGAGAAGATGGTCGGGTGCCAAGATATAATAAGTCAGCTGCTAAAGGTTAAATTTAAGGCATCGTTGTTCTCGGTTTGCTGATTATTTTCATCGCTAGCAGTAATACAGCGGCACCATAATACAAGGCAAGGATAATTCCAAGCAAGAGTAAGGCAAAGCGAAGATAAACCAAAGCTAGAATAATCCAACGCAAATATAACCCAAAACATGGATAACCCTAAGCAAGGATAATCCAAAGCGAGTATAATCCAGAGATGGGTTAATAGAAAGACTGGATAATCCAAAGCCCCAAAAATCCAAGCAAGAATAATCGAAAAAGGAGGTAATCCAACGAGTGATAATACAAAGATTGGATAATGAAAAGATAGAAGGATGCAAAGGTAAGATAATGCAAAGCGAGGATGATCGAAAGCGATGATAATCCAGAGCAAGGTTGAATCACAGCAAGAATAATCCAAAGCGAAGATAACCCATAGCAAGAATAATGCAAAGCGAGGATAATCGACGGCAAAGATAAAAAAAATAGAGGGAAATACAAAGCAAGGATAATTCTAAGCGAGGATAAACCAAAGTGGGTATAATACAAAGTTAAGCTAACACATAGAGAGTATATTCCAAAGCAAGGATAATTTAACGTAAGGATAATTCAAAGTGAGGATAAACCAAAGGGAGAATATTCCAAAAACGTGTATAATTAACGCAAGAACATCCAACCCGAGGGTGGGAGCATAAAACTCAATACCACGTTATCACACAGAATTTCTCTGATCGAAACAGACCAGCGCAGCTGTGTTTGATTTAACGTGCTTTATCACCGTCTTCCCACCCAGTTAGATAACGCTGTCCCGCTCCCAGCTGGCAGCCTTGTCCATCTTCCCCCTCTTGGGATAGAAGGGAATATCTCCTAATTCTCGTTCGCTTCCTTGATGTCAAAAATTATCAAGGTCCCTGTTTGCTTAAGCCGCGTCCGATATGCCTTGTGAATCTCGCTTACTTCCTTTTGGCTCGACGATGACCGAGATTAACAAGGTCCACTTTTTCTTAAGCCGCCTCCGGTATCCCCTTGGGACGCCTTCGCTACGTGCAGTGCTCTGTCGATAATGGTTGTGGCTCGTATTTAAGGTGATGTTTTCAAATCCTTAGTAGATAGAGCGAACTCGACCTTCTTGCCGTCCAAACCATAGTATCTGTCTCCCGTGAAGTGGTCCCATCGCCCTTGAGATCTCGTCAGCAGATCTTCTTCGCGTAATCCAACCTGATCAGAAGAAGATTACAGAAACCCGTTTGCGTCTCGGATGATTGTTCTGGGTTTCTCTCGTGTCACCATACTGGTTGAGACTTCCCGCCCTCCGGCAGACGAATCTTGATTACTTCTCCCTGGAACCGAGGTAATCTAAACCTCCTAGGGAGTCTCTCTGAATGCCTTCGCCTCGAGACCCTATCGACAAAGTTCATGCTCCTTAGGTAACTAGGAGTCTTTTCTTCGTAACTCCCACCTCTTGGTCCCAATCGTAAGAAGAATTCCCCATTTGGTGTAACGCTAATAAACTTTATAAATCTTTCATTCAATCCAAGTTATCGCATCACCTATATATTTTCCCAGACCTAGTTTCCTTAATTTTTGCCTCTCATAATATTCTTTTGTGGTACTGATTATTATTTAAATTTTCATATTCATATGTGCCCTTGTTCATATTATTTGTATCAAAGTATATTTTTGTAGACGTATTTATCTTTCGAATAACCCTTGAAATGAAACCGGCAAACTTATTCCCATTCAAAGAACCAACCTAATATTATCGCACTCTAAGTTGAAGGTTCTTATCTTTCCCAAATTTAATTTTACCCTAGCACAGCGCCGATATTGGCTGTCTGGCGTACAGTAGTGTGTATCTTTAGAGACTTTTTAGTTACACGCCTTCGTCCCTCGACACCGAGGATAATTAAAAGTGAAAAGAATCCAATGTGGGACTAAAAGAAAGCAAGAATAATTAAACATTCATAGAGACGATAATGTAAAGCGAGGAAAATACAAAACGAGTATAATTCTAATCAAATATATTATAAAGCAAGGATAAACCAAGGCGAGGAAAATCCAAAGTCAGGATAATCCAAAGGGGGATAATATAAACTGTAATTAATCCAAATCGAAGATAATCTAAAGAGAGGATAATCCTAAGTGGGGTTAACCCAAAGCGAAGATAATCTAAAGCTAGGATAATCTAAAGTGAGGATAATCTAGAACAAGCATAATCCAAAGCGGTCATAATCAAAATTAAAAGCTAAGATAATATAAAGCGAGGTTAATCTAAGGAGAGAATAATCTCAAGCAAGAGCCTTATGAAAAGCGAATAATTCAAAGGGAAGATATTTTAGAGCGAAGAAAACTCAAAGCAAAGATATTTGAAAAGCGAAGATAATTTAAAGTGAGGATAATCCAAAGGAAGATAATATAAAGCGTAGTCAATCCAAAGCGAAGAAAATCGAAAGCGAGGATGATCCAAAGTTGAGATAATCGAAAACGAAGATAATACAAAGAAAGGAAAATTTAAAGCTACGATAATTTAAAGCTGCCTAAATCTAAAGAGAGCATAATCCCAATGGAAAAGTACTATGAAACGAAGATGATCCAAGCCACAGCACTATGAAACGAGGATAATACAAAGCGCTGATAATCTGGAGAGAAGAAAATTCCAAGCAAAGATAAATGAAAGTGAAGATAATCCATAGCTAGAATTATCTAAAGTGAGGACAATCAAATGTGAAGTTAATACCAAGTGAGGTTATTCCAAAGCGAGGATATTCCAAAGCGAAGAATTGAGAAAGCATAGTTAAGTCACAGCGTAGATATTACAAAGCAAGAATAACCCAGGTCAACGAGATATTTAACCTATTTCTGCTGACCAAAGTTCAAGACCTACCTGTTCATGGGTAATTTGGTATCACTATGTTTAAAATTACAATAATTTTTTCTAACACGTCCGTATTGGCTCCACCCATAGCTACATAAAATTTTATACCTAATCAATTATGCTCTTATATTATTTCATCTATTTATTTAGACATCTATTAACACTGAAACGTCCGGAAAGTTTCACCACTTAGAACGACCGAGCGGTCATTTTGACCGCACTTTCTTTCTTTTTTAATAATACGCTTATATTTATATCTCTGTTTACATATCAAAGTCATATATGCAATATGGGATAAGAAAATATTATATTTTAAATCAAACTTTAATGATACATTCCATAAATCATTGATAGAATTATAAAGTAAGGAAAAATGTATTTTATACAAAACTAAATGCAATTCATTTAATTTCAAGAAATGCTATTCCTTTTCATTAACAGTAGATAAATAACTTCATGATTCAAACATTCTTACACAAAAAATAATTTTTCCACAGATACTCGTAGTTAATTGTTACAATTAGTGCAAAGTACACTCTTCATCACTTTGCTTGTACATTTGCCACATACAGGTCTTTTACATTTGTAACATGTTTAGGATGTTGTTTTTTTTGTCAACTTCCTACTTGACATTGTATTCTCTTTCTAAAAGTCTCTAACGATTCATTGTCATCGCTCTTATTATCTACAGCATCGTTATTCTTGATCTTTACCTGCAGTTCTTCAGCTAATTGTAAGAGGAATCTGCGGGGGGAAATTTTCTGTCCAGTAACTCCTCTGTACGGAACTACTGCATTGATGCCAGCTAGATCTAAAATGTTGTAAAAAACTTCCACTGGCCCTCTCCGCGAAGCAGATTTTGTGCTGTACTTTTGAGCCATTTGATCTACTATATCTACACCATATTTTGTAGAGTTATAAAACTTCACAGTTTCAGGAATTTTCTTTCTATCATCCCCAATTGCAACAGTTTTATGAATGGAGCTTTGTAAGAGTACATTTTTGGTAGGTTTACCGTTATAAACTGTCAGTGTGCATTGATTATTCTTCAGTATGTGTGAATTGTACTGGTTTTGTCAAGGTTTTCTAATGGTCTCTGGAATTTCTCTTCTAATACGATTTACTGTACCTACGATACTCTTACTTTTGCCTGTAGTTTTTCAGTTAGTTTTACTGACGTGAAAAAGTTATCAGCGTCACATTTCTACCTGTCCTAATTTTTGCTTCTATTAAACAGAGAGCCACGTATTCAAGGAGTGGTTGATGTGGAGGACGAGCTTAATCTTTTCCAATGTGCGGCAATCCATTTACCAAAATTTGATTCCAAACTTATCAGGCTTGCTGGCAATATATTGTCTGAATGGACACCTAGTCTTACATGGGAATAACTGCTCATCCACTGCTATATTGCCGCTTGGTTTATAGTAAGCAATACAGTTCCCAATAAACCTTTCCCAAATTTGGGATACCATAGCAAATTTATCTGTTTCCAATCGAGCAGATCGTGTTGATCGTATATCGAATCTGATGAATTTCATGATATTTTTGAAACTCATTAGTATCATTGATTTGTGGAAGTATGGAACACCCCATTGTTTTGACCAGAGATGTTCCATTGATTGTCCTTTAGCTAGAACTCCTCGTGCAATCATGTTGCCTATAGTAGCATAAACTTCTTCACATGATACAGTCCAAAAGTCACATTGCAATTGTCTGCGAGCTTCAGTTTCACTACAGTTTTGTATGTGCTTGATAATGAAATCGTCAATCATCAACCTAAAAGAACTCAGAACATTACCTTCAATAATTTGTAGTTTGCAAGTGGTGTAGGCCCAGGTAATTCCCGCAGAATATTGTGAGCTCCAAATCTTCCTTTGTCTTTTTAATTTGGTTCAATAATTTCCCATGTGTGCCATCGTTGCCGGGGAGAACTGTCCCAATTTCTCCTAATCCTACTGTTGCAGCATGTTGAATGCGTTCATTCCTTCCACGTCCTCTTTCTTCTCTGAAACTAATATGGGAATAGTTCTATCAGTCTAAAATTAAAATTCAGAATATTTCTATATTATAAATAGTAAAAGAGAAGCTGTAATAATAGCAGTAAAATATATGAAAAATCAAGTTTTCAGAACTGTATACGAATAAAATATCGAAACAAACAAATATATCTTATTTTCATAAAATATAGTTTATTACTATCAATTATAATAACTAGTGGATGCTGCCTTACTGACCCAATCTGCTAGCTCGGGGCTAATACCCTATTATATAATATATACGTACCGTATAATATATTATATACACTATATATATATATATATATATATATATATATATATATATATATATATATATATATATATATATATATATATATATACATATATATATATATATATATATATATATATATATACCTATATACTAAATATGCTTGACTGGATCTGCTAGTATATATAGGTACCTATATATTACTAAATACAAGTATATGTACACATAAGTTTGTATATATAGCAAAAAGCGGACAGACAGACAAACAAATATCTGCTCTATTATGTATAGGTGTGAACTGCTATTAACTAAAATATATTTTAGTCACCCAAAAAATCAGTATCTGGTGACGAAGGTCCTACGTGCACAGGAGTAATTAATATCTTCCACGTCTTTCCAAACTTTCACTATTTGGCATTGCATCATCTTTAGACTCAGACGAGGAACTTTTAATAATATATGAAGTATACTCCTCTTCACTGGTGTGAGATAAATTATCAGCTTTAGAGTCAGATTGAGGAATTGTTCTCAAAACATTCAGAATTTCGCCATCAGAAAAATTTATTTTTTTAGACATGTTTGCAGCAGGACAGTAGAGCAAGCAATGACTGAGAAGCTGTCACGTAACCCTTTGTAATCAGCTTTGACGCATTTCAATAGGTATTAGCATGTTCCTACAAGTCTCTCTACCGAAAAAACATGCGGTCAAATTGACCCCTTGGTCGTTTCATGTATAGCATGTCAAATAACAAAAGCTATTAGAGTATTTTTTTGAAATATTTCAGCTCAATACACTTAATCATATATCAGGAAAAGTCAGTTAATCTTAGTTGAGGAAAAAATATATGAGACACGTGCAGTTAAAAATAAAAAGGCAGTCAAATTAACCGCAAAAACGTTCTAGTGTTAATCTACAATATCTATTTAGCCACAAGTAGAAATATAAATATACTGTATCTAATTATATTAATTTCTCTCTTTTCAGGTTGATTTTTATTGAAATAAAAGAGTTAATTATCATGATTTCATTGACATATGTGTGGGAGTTTTACATTACCAAGTCAGACAAATATTGGAAACAGAAAATCTGGCAATTTGAAAGTTTGACAGTTAGGAGAAGAATATCATCATACACGAACCCCTTGTTGAGCGAGAGAAAATTATCTTCCTGCCTTTTCATGTTACGATAAGACTAATAAACGAAATTGGGAAAAATCTTAATGTGTAAGGAGACTATTTTAAATTTATATATACATTTTCTGCCCTAGGTTATGATTGAATAAAAGCGGGGGTTTTTGATGCGATACAAATCTGAAGATTAATGAAATCGGAAACTTCTCAAACTCGATGACTGACGTAGAAAAAAAAAGGCATGGTATGCATCTGCATCTGTTGTAAAATAATTTATGGAGATTAAAAGCGCTACAAACTACATGGATTTGGTGTAGACATTGCTTGTTAGCTTTTATCTCTTAGGCTCCAACATGAGCATAAAATTGCATTTTCTCAAGAGCAATTTCGATGAATTTCCTGCTAATATGAAGAGTTAAGCAATGAACATGGCGAGCATTTTCATCAAGACATCAAGATGATGAAGGAGAGATATCAAGCATGAAGGCATACCCATATGATGGCCTACTAATGGTGAGTATCCAAAGAGATTGTTTAGATACGATACACTCCAGATACTCTCGTAAGCGAAGGTTTTTTCTATAAATATGCTGGTTGGTGTACAACCAACATAGTGATATATTTTTAGAATATATATTATTCTTTTTATGTACAACATCTTGTCTGTCTCTGTAAAGGGCCCAGCAGAAGTGAGCAAGCATTCCAGGACTCCATTTAGCTTTATAACGATTTTATATAGTAGCAATATCTTTGTGGAATCTTCACAATGCTCATCGAGGACTTCTGTTGGATGTCTTGAAATGAAAGACAGATGCGAATGCTAAAAATTCACCTTTAGTGACATATTACACCCCAACTCATTATAATTCCTAATCAAATTCTGAACAAGAATATGTTAATTTTCTTATTTGTGCCTTCCACGAACACCATTACATACACTTTTGAAACTATGCCAGGCCTCAAATTCTGGCTTGCTCAATTTTGCCTCAAACTCACTCTCTACCATAAGTTGTCAAATCTGAGGCCCAAGAAAGATTCCTTCTTTAATTATAGCATCACTTATCTTAGGAAATTTTTTTATTAAATATAAAAAGGATGACTGGTCATGCTTTAAGGCTTTTAAAAATTGTTTCATTAAACCTAATTTTATGAGAAGTCCTGGCAAAATTACGTTTTCCTTGGGAACCAATGGTTCAAGTATGACATTATGACAACCTACTTTTGTGTCTTCTTTTAAAGGCCATTCTGAGCCTATGTAATGTTTTCTCCAAGCTCTACTATTTTAATGGCACAAAAAACATATGAATCTTGTGTAGCCTGACTGCAAGCTATTTAAAATGGCTACTACTTTAAAGTTAGCATAAATCAACCGATTATGTTCACTGTATTTAATACTTTTTAAAATGAAATCTACATTTTCATAAGTTTATTTCAAAACAACCGAGGCCAATATTATTTCAATGGAATATTATTATAATAGAATAAATTGTTGTAAAATGAAAATCTGTCTTGTAACTTGTTTGATCGAATGCGAAACTTAGTACTTCGTACATGTTCTGCAAGTAAATTTTTTTCTTTCATTCTTGATGCCAGTAATTCACTCTGTTGCTTTGTTAAGTTTAGGTCTCTTACAAGATCAAGTTGTGAGAAAATTTTTTTAGTAGTATCAACAGTTTCAGGAACATAAATTACAGTTTCTGGTTCACACGATTCTATATCTGCAGGTGGTTCAGGTACTGGAATGCCTTTTGAGTGAATTATAGGCTGAAGAGCAGATGTTAGGTTGGGATATACCACAGCTGAAGCGCCCTTCATTGTTTTATCTAAAAGTATAGAAACTATATGCATAAAATTTAAAGTTATGTACATATGTGTTATTGCAATAAAGTGGTTCTTACCTTAATTAATTTTATATTTTAAAAAAATAATATTAGGGTATACTACTTCAAAATATAGGTACAGTGGACAATAAACAATTACTTACTCTCTATGTCTACGCAACAGAAATAGCAGTCAGTGGCATGATATTGGGACGATCGCCATACCATTGGAACAGCAAATTGAAGGCTTTTTATTTTTCCTTTAGACCAATTTGATAAAGAATTAAAGCATGTCGTGCAACAGATATGTGGTGCCCTTGGTTTATCTCGGTCACCAATTTTAGATCCAAAATAAAAAGTATATAGTTTTTTAACTCGAGAAGAAATTTTCTTTGATTTTTATTAATTGTTACTGAACGACATAGGTAGCAGAATTTATCTGGGCTATTTTTACACTGTCCTCTTAGCATTTTAATTAAAAGTGTTGCTTTTATTTAAAATTTTATATTGTTAAATAACCTGAAAATAAGACATAAAAGAATAAAATCGTTAAAATCTTCAAAATTTGACAAAAGTAGTAATTGGAAACTTACAAAAAAAATGGAGTTATTTCGATAAAAATGAGTTCATTTTGGGAAATCTATACATAAAACTACATTACCATGGGTTATTCTAACCTTTCTAGACAACAAAATGTTAAATTTTGTTAGACAGTGTTATTTTAAGTAGATAATGCTTTCCCTATATTTTATTAATTTGCAAGAAACTGCGAGAATATTATTACAAATCTACTTATTCAATTATATGTTCCCAAAGCTCTGACGATTGTTACACAATTAGCTCGTTCATCGCATCTAGGAGTTATTTTAAATGTCAATAAACTTCCCAGGAAAATCCTTATTATCCCATTAGTGGGAAGGGAGCTCGGTTCTCAGCCGAGATTTCAACAACTCTGTAGTCCATATAGGCGCATAAAGGGTTCGGAACGATGCTTTAGTTTGAGATTCTGCGTTAGTAGCAAGCAAGGTATCGGTTAGTTTCCTAAGCTCTTTATTAATCTCATCCAACTTCGCCTCTTACAGAATGTTAGGGTCCTATTTAGGGAGAAGCTTTTCGTATGATTCTCAGTTGTGTGGTTCATAAATGGAAGGGGCTGTCTGAAAGAGTTAGTTGGATAGCCTGGTAATCAATTGGTTCACTGTAGATTTGGAAGGGAAAATCTAAATTTCTATTAATAATGACTGAAATAGTAGCTGGTCGATGATTAAAATAGGTAGCAACAACGAGTGAGCCTAATCGAACCATAGAAATGTTTTAATTTAGGTTGTCTCCTATTATTGCTTATCATAATAAAAACCGCTTGATTTCGAACTCTTTGTAATCTGGTCATTTGAGACTTGTGGTTCCAAGTTAGTGAAATAGGCTGACACACAAGCTCAGAACAACTGTTTGTATTATACATTTTCAGGATATTTGAGGAACTCAGAGATATGATAAAAAACTGTCGATTAATTCATATAAAGATTTGCTGCCTTTCTTTGAATGTCGATAACATATGCTCTTCTATTAATTCGTATTTCCACAACCGTGTATTCCGTGCAGTACGCTCCCCCAAACATGGATATTTGCAAAGGTTGCTTTAAACAATAGAAAGATTTTTAACATTTTTGCATTGGTTGATATCTTCCATCTATTATCAAAGGAGGGGATTTTTTTCATTAGCACTAGCCGTAAAATCCCTGTTGATATAAGGAGATCCACAAATTTGGGATATATCATCCGTGAACTGCACATTCAACAAAGGTTTCGTGAGAGGCGTGCGTAAATCAATTGAATAGGTATTGGAGTGCATGAAACTTAAACAGCTCTCATGTGAGAACCCCACCTCGATTTCGAAATCTGGGCCAATTTGGTATGTTATTTGCATTAACCTTTTCCTCTCTAAGATGAAGTGACATAGGGTCATTTCTTGACATCGGAGAGCATAAAATTATCAGGTCGTTTTTTTATTCCTATTCTATCCATAGCAAACTGCGCGTCAGTCCCTAACTTCGTTTATAGAATATTCTCATAGTACAATCTTTTGCTATGAAATGAGTGACGTTAGCTCATCTTTAGTCTGTCGCAGCAAACAAAATGCTCCAAAGAGACTTGATTCCTCTTCGGTTTTGCGATTCACGGTAATTTTGTAATTTCCATTCTGCAATATTATAGTCGTTACTGGACGAGTTCCCTTTAGTTTATTCATTCTTCCAGAATGTGTCTCCCCGGTTCCTATTGCAAGTATGTTTATAATATATTCCCATAGTACGTTAGCTCACTATTAGTCTGTCTCACTCACCTAAAACGTTGTGTATAGGGTTAATGCGAGTTAATATACTTAATAAATTACACAGAGCCTTGTATTCCTTCGAAACAACTTAACTGGTGACATACCAGGCAGGGACAAACAGGTTTATATAATGAAAGCGCAGAATGCTTGCTTAATCTGCGTCAATATGGTGTTTAATTATGTTTTAGTGCTTTAAATCTGTTTCCTCCAGCGATCTATCTTCTAAGGGATAATAGTGATATCAAGAAAATGAATTGATATGTATCCAAGTTCTCATTCCTTATAAGTCTTGGTCTCTGTTATGGAAAACTGGATCGTTACTAGGACCGTATAGGAATTTAAGGGAAACACAGTGCTTGTGAACATAAAATCAGGTTTTCTAGCTGTATTCTTGTCAAGATAAGTAGGAAAGTGATCTTCTCTCATCACTATTGTCTCTTTGTTCAGCAGTATCACGAGATTTCTACCTAATCTTTTGATCGATTTCGATTCGGCCTAAGCTCATTTTGAAATTAGATCTCCGAAGAAAAGTATAGTTGTTCGGTGACCAAAGATTAGCATAGTGTTATGCATAGATAGATAGCGGCGCTTTCGTTGTTTCTAAGAGGTAGCCACTAACAAATGCTCTATGAAAGTATGCACCTCCCCAGCAAGGTAGCCTACGTCAAGTCACCTAATTAACTTTAAATCTAGTCTTCTCTTCAATACTCTTTCATAGCCGTCGTCTTGCTCCCGACTTTGATTGTTAGATATCACGTCTGGAGAAGAGAACTTTAGACTGTGTTATTGACTATAATCCCGTGTTCTGAAATTCTACGATGTCTTGGTCATTTTCTTGTTTATTTTTACCATGGGTGGTACTTCTATTTCCCCCACATTCACATCAATTTGTAATATCAATAGTCTGATTGTTAACAGCTTTTAGCTAATAGCTGATTTGGGAAGTCAGTGTTTGTTTGTTTTATAGAGAAATAAGGAGTCAGTTTAATCAAGCCTAAGATTTATTTTCTTTTAACGATCTAAATGCCAGGGTTTACGTTTGCTGGAGGAGGACGATCTCAAACGACGGCGTAGATGAGAGTCAATTTTTTCAATGTGCAGGATGGGCTTTTGCTGTTTGATTTCTAGAACTATCGCCTTGGGAACTTTGGCCTACATAGAATTGGCTTCTTTTTATTTTTTTCATGTTTTGCCCTTTTTTACCAGGATAGGTACTTGTATGACCAGGGAGGCTATATAGAGGGTTTTATGCTCTCAGAGGCATTTCTCGTATTTTAGTGACTCACTGGTGCAATGGTTCAAACATGTCACAGTGTGGCTCAAATATAGCAGAGCAGAACCTTGATGATGGTGAAGTAGGCTGTAGTATATTCATTGTATCTGAAGCACCTAAAGCCATTTGAAACTCCTCACGTTCCATCGTTTAGGGAGAAATGGAAAATTAAATTTAGATTACTTCTATAATTCTCCTTCGCCTTGATCTCCATGGAAGTCTCTGTAACAACCACATTGAAAACTGGCTTGCACTTAACAATTTAGGTCACTCTTCCCCTCATGTAGTTCCTCTCGATCTAAGCTTGGATTGCATTCTTTGAGTGCCCCCAACTCAATAACTTATTCCTAAAGAGCCTATGGCATTCTGCCTGAATTTTAACACCATCAATTTATCATCACTCTCATATTTTGATAGTTTTTCCAATTCATGAATTTCTCTCGTGAATAGAAAGGATTAAGAACTCATTTGCAAAACTACAACCATCCACGCACCTCAAATGTTATTTTCATAAAATTTATGAAAGAGCCAAAGATGAAATGAAATAAATTGTATTTTGGGATCATGAAACTTTGAAAATGATCGAAAGACCATTTCGATTACTTTCGTAAAGTCTTTCTAACCCATATGGGACTATTTTTTAACTTTGGATAACAAATAAATCTTCACTCGAAGAAGTAAATTCATTTAAAGAGAATATAAAAAGGCTAGTAACTTTCCTTTCTCAATTTTCTTGAATTTAGGGAAGAAGCACGCGCAACAATTACAAATTTTGAGGTTGCCATTGAGAATGATTAAAATATAAGTAGTTAGACAGGCATCCTGTGAATTGATTTTAATAGCATTATAATATAATTCCATTTCATTATTCTTCAAAAACATGACTTTTCGAATAGTGGCTCACAATTACCTACAAAAATATTTGACACGTCATCACTGCTTTCAGGTTTATAAACTTTGTAAACAAACTTCCAAGTAAATTATACCAGAATGTATTTAAGAGTAAATCTCATGTATTGATCGTAATATCCAAGAGAAATGTCATGATTAATTTTTGCAAGAGGACCAGAGTGCCGAGGATTATCGTAAACTACTAGAATTTAAAGTTTTTGGAGGTTTCCCTCCAAGAGGTGGTCGATTTATTGAATCTGGTGTATATAAATGGACATATAACTTAGACTGCCAAAATAAACAACACTGTATTTTGTTCTGAATCTATTTGCAATTATTTGATGAAAGCTTCAAAACATAAGCTGTTCATTACACAGGCCTGCGTTTGAAAAAAAAAATTATGTTCCTCAGGATTTTTTTGTGGTTTCTTAATGAATCCAACCTCTTGAGCTCAAAAATGAATGTATATTTGTTCAATCAGGTCAGATTTTCTCAGTACAGCATACACCATTTTCATTGAGATTACCTCATTTTTTCTGAATTTAAAAAAAACAAAACCTTTCTTTATCTAATAATGAATTATTACTGTTATATCATATATACAGGAATACACGTAGTTAAACTATAATTCCTTTAATAAACAAAAAATAAAAGAATGCAACATAATAAAGAAAATAATTATAATTTCGAAGAACAGACGCCCTTGACGATTTTCTTTTGTGCCTGTCATCTGGTACATCACGCTTCAAACACCAACAGTAGTCAGCAAGCATGTTTCCGGTACCTGGATTCCATTGTTTTTATGTCTTGGTGGAATCTTTGCCCCTGTTCTTTACTGTAATCCCCGCACTTGTCGGGAAAATAATCCAGATGGGACTGTAAAAAGTGTATCTTTATAGACATTCGAGCTCCCAAATGTTTAAGACTTGTTAATAGAGGATTGACCGGGGCAACATATTCTTCTAGGCTTCTTTTATTGCCTAGAAAATTGTTAACTGGAGCTTTGAAAGCTTCCCAGGCATCTTTTTCTATGTCCTTCATTGATGCATCAAATTGCTGGTCAAGTTCCTGATTTAAAGTCCATCAAAAATTCCCCCATGGAGCTTAGCGTCCCTGATTTGCGGAAATTTTTGAAAAAGAAATTTAAAAGCTTGGCCTACTTTATTAAGGGTTTTGACATAATTTTTCATTATGCCAAGCTTTACATGCAGTGGAGGGAGGAGTATTTTTTTGAGGAGGCACTAAAGGTTCAGCTATCACATTGTTTGATCTAATTCTAAATGCTTCTCGTGGATGCCAAACCTTCTTCTCATAGTGCATACTATCTGCACGAATGTCCCATAAACATAGGAAACAGGGATGCTTCATGTAGCCTGTTTGCGTCATAAGCGTAAGAGACACTACCTGAAAAAAATTTAGCACTGTATGTAAATTCAGTGTAATATTTCTAAAAACAAATTAAAAGTAATATTTCTTAAAACAATAAGAATATGAATATGTACTGAAAAATCCTGTATGCCGATGCATTAAATCATCGTATTGAAACTAATTGGATATATGTACATCTTATTTTGAGTTTATTGAGTTGTGTTGTATACCTTCTCAATTAGGATGAGTTCCCCATTAGTCCAATAGGATGCATTAACCTATAGGGACACACTTCAACAAAATATATAACTCAAAAATGACTCATGATTTCCAGATTTGCATTCTTGTAAAATGTAAGTTAACCAAAAGGTGTATGCAAGTATTATCAATTAAAAATGAAAATGTCAATATCAAAAAGCTTAGAAATGCCAAGTGTAAAATGATCTTACCTTTAAGTCACCACATATCCTTCACTTATAGCTAGAGTAATTTATTGCATCCAGCAATTTTTTCATATTTTCATAACTTTCAGTAAGTTGGATTAAATGGCCTATAGGAACGGAAGCTATCTTGTTACCAATATTCAGTAACACAGCTTTCAAACTTCTACTGGAGGAATCTATGAACAGTCTCCATTCTAATGGGTTGTAGGGAATTCCAAGGGCCTCAACAAGTCCTTTAATATTGGCGCAGTATACTAAAGAGCTGGAAGAATGCTGTGAAAAATAGATTCGAAACTCTTGTTCTCTTTTTCTGTACCCCCCCTAAATGTTGTTTCTTAAGCGCGAAGATTACTTTCAAGAATTCGAGAGCCAAGAAGTTGTGTATTCGCCTTTGAAACCCCCAGATCCATGGTCAGGTCATTTAACTGAACTTGAGTGAATGGTCTTGCGACCATATCATGTGTGGAAACATGATAAGACTCAGATGTGTCATAATCTTGGTCAACTTCCATATTAATCTCTTCATGTACCTCTAAATATTCAGGGGGAGAAGGTATAGGAATTCCTGGGCCATGAAGCAGGGGTTTGATGGCAAAAGGAACATTCGGATAGGCCACACTATGTTTATTCTTCTTATTTATACCTGTGGAAAATATAATTGCATATTACATAAAGGAATTGATTTGGAGTTTCAGATAGTACATAAATGTTTAGTAAAGGATATGTTCAGGCTGAAGTGAACTATGTTAGTTTTTAATTTTATGCTAAGTCTTTGCATAATAATGACATTTTCAGGAGCCAGTATAATACAGAAAGCTTAAATACTTGATACAATGCTCACCTTTAAGATTTGTCATGCAAAAATAGCAGTCCGTAGTGTGGTCCTTGCCATCTCTCCACACCATGGAAACACCAAAAGAGAGGGACTTCTGTTCGCCCTGACTCCAGCGTCTTAAACTTATGTAGCATCCCTTGCAGCAGATATGTGGTGCAAAAATTTTATCTTGATCTCTTAGCCTTACCCCAAAATATGCATGATACAAAGATTTAATTACAGGAGGGATTGTACTTTGCTGCTCGGGAAAAGTCACTTTGCCGCAAACATAGCAAAATCTGTCGGAGCTATTCTTACATTTTCTGTTCATTTTTAACTCAACCACTATTATTATTATTATTCTTATTATTATAATGCTAAGCAATTTTTAACCTGCAAAATATAAACCTATTTGCATAATTACTTAAAATGTACACAAAATTTACTGCGAATAGTGCATGCAAAAACTATTGAAATTTGATGTAATATAGGAGATGTATAAACTATAAAATTATTATCACCCCCTATATCACAAAAACTGAAGGTGATAGAGAAAAACGGATGAGAGATTCGGATTTAGGAGGTCAATTTTATTAAGAAACACTATAGAAAACCTAAGGTACATTTTTGACGCAGACCAGTGTTATTGGTTGTAAATATATATGTAACTAGTTAGTTTGTTGCTCAATCCGTAAATCTTTTTACACCTAAAGACCTTGAATTCCTCGCAGCATTTATGGGTTTTTTTCTGAAAAATTAGCGGGTTTCATTTTTTTAAAGAAAGAATCACACCAGGGTAAAAGAGGTGAATAATCATTGCTCCGCATAATGAAGGCTAAGCAAAACCTCCAAAGGGAATTCACGTCCCTGCGGATGTTGTTTTAAGGAAAATAATATATCAACGTTCATCCCTTCAAAATCTTGCTGTCCTTTCTAAACATTTGATCTGCCAAACGAATTTTTCTAATTGGATCCTTCGTAAATGTCATAATAGACATAATATTGGATTGCTTCCAAAATTTCACCCCTATCAATGACAGCAATGATTCTGCATAAAAAAGGTGAAACGACTTACTGATTTCAATCAGTGTCTCATGGTTGAACTAAATCGTGGGTGGGTATCCTTGATACTTAATTTCAGATTACACGCCACCTTGTTCGTGGTGAGCGTCTCTCAACGTGCTCAGTTCCTTTCTCTGTCCTATTATTATTATCGAATTGCTGATATAGCTTCCTATAATGCATGATTTTATTATAAAACTTATTTACTTTTTCGTCATCAGAACGGAATTAGATCGTGGGACTACTACACCGCGACTACATTCATTTCATTGTCTCCATTCCATTATTGTTTAAGGCAAACTGAACAATCAACAGAATAAATCCCCATAATATGACACAATTGCTTCATCAACACAAACATCTTTAGGTAGATCAGCAATTTTGGATGATTTGTTTAAATTATCAAAAATAGGCCTTTTACTGCTGGTGGAAAGATCCTCTTTTTTCATTTTCTTGAGTATCAAGCATCAATGGGATATTTTCAGTAGACCTCTCACGCTGAGGGATGAGAAGTTCTGCTTAAGATCCAAAAATTCTTTGAGGCAGATTTTTCATGTTCCCTTCTGTTTCCTCGTCACTTTTTTTGGAGTCAATATCTGAATCTGCTAAAGCCTTCTCTTCAGGGGCCAGAAAAGTTACCCTGACACCACGTTGCTCTTCATCTTCAAGGATGTCGAAAATGTCATTGACGTCCAGCCTACAGATATAAAGACATACTGTATATAGATACAAGCCGCTGTTCTCTTCTTTAACAAGAAAAGCTTGGTTACACATGCACCCCTGTGGGGTGTGGCCTACGGTCTTATTTTTTAATCTTAACCGCCTTTTTAATCCCCTTTATAGACTCTTTATTTTAACACCCCGAACACCCTTTTCTTCTTCTTCTTCTTCTTCTTCTTCTTTATATTGAGTCTCGTTAATATTGTTGTTTAATATTTAAGAAGTAATACTTCTCTATATGTATATATTAATTTCTCTATACTCCTACCCTTTCATATATAAATATAATATATATATTTATATATATATATATATAATATATATATATATATATATATATATATATATATATATATATATATATATATATATATATATATATATATATATATATATATTCATGTAGTATGTATATCCATAACCCTATATTTTAAGAACGAGATTTTTTGAAGGTTTAAAAAAGATTTTTTCATTTAGTTCGGTTGTAACCTAAGTATATTTAATTTTTTTATCAAAGTCATTTCTAATAATTCCTTTAGAAAAAGAAGAAGAAGAAGAAGAAGAAGAAGAAGAAAAAGAAGAAAAGGGTGTTCGGGGTGTTAAAATAAAGAGTCTATAAAAGGGATTAAAACAGGCGGTTAAGATTAAAAAATAAGGCCGTAGGCCACACCCCAAAGGGGTGCCTGTGTAACCAAGCTTTTCCTTCATCTTCTTCTTCATCTTCATCCTTATCTTCATCTTCATCTTCTTCTTCTTCTTCATCTTCATCTTCATCTTCATCTTTTTCATCTTCATCTTCATCTTTTTCATCTCCATCTTCATCATCTTCATCTTCATCATCTTCTTCATCTTCTTCTTCTTTCTTCTTCTTCTTTTTCTTCATCTTCATCTTCATCCTTATCTTCATCATCTTCTTCTTCAACTTCTTTTTCTTCTTATTCTTCTTATTATTATTATTCTTCATCATCATCTTCTTCTTCAGATGGGCGGATAAGTGGCAAATGCAGTTTAATTTGAGTAAATGCAAGGTGATGCATTTGGGTTGCCATAATTTGAGGGTAGAGTATACCATGAAAGGCCAGGTCCTCGCCGTGGTTAATTTGGAAAAAGACCTGGGAGTTTTAGTCTCGGATGACTTCAAAGTCACGAAACAATACGCGGATGCATGTAAAAAAGAAAATCGTGTGCTGGGTTAAATCGTGCGTAATTTCACGTTCAAATCCAAAGATATAATTTTGCCGTTATATAAATCACTTGTGCGTCCACTGCTCGAATATGTGGTTCAATTTTGGGCTCCATACTTAAACAAAGATATCGCGCAATTAGAAAGAGTGCAGCGTAGGGCTAAAAAATTAATTCCCGAGCTGAGAAACAGGCCGTACGAGAAAGGATTCAGGGCATTAGATTTGCCATCTCTCAAAGGCAGAAGTTTACGTGGCCAGTTAATAGAAGTATTTAAAATATTGAAAGGATTTTCAAACGTTGATTATAGGAATTTGTTCGAATTGGATCATAGGGAAAACACTCGCCAACACGGATTAAAATTAGTGAACAAGCGATTTAACACTAGTATAGCCCAAAACTATCTTACGTTTTAAATTACTCAAATTTGGAATAGGCTACCCACCCACGTAGTAGATAGTACGTCGGTAAATATCTTTAAAAACCGTCTCGACGCGCACTTAAATAGTATAAATATAACGTAGTCTGAGCACAGTAAATAAAAACGTCTTTGCAAAAGGAGTTTAGAGCGGAGGAACAACGAGAGTAAAAATGATGACTAAAAATGATGCCAGCGATTTTTCTTGCATGTGTAGTTTAGATATCCATTTTCTTCTCCGCCTATCCTATAAATAGTCTTACTATCCTAAAATTTGATGTTCACCACTAGCAGTCAATGGCTGCGGAAGTTGAGAAGAGAAACTTTCTATCACCCCCCCCACCCCTAGGTTGAAGTAGTTAATATGCATGACAATGTACACATGTAGAGAAGTGTGTACAGTAGATTATATATTAAAAAAAAATAAAAATAATAAAAAAATAATAAAAAAAATTAAATATATAGCATGTTAGAGATACACTCGTAGATAAGTGTGTATCGTAGTTATGGATTTAGTGTAGCGGCCTAGCCACGAGCGGACCTTAGGGTCTTTGCTGGTCCTAGATTCTGTAGTTCTGTAGTTCTTCTTATTGCTAGTGTTCTACTTCTTCTTCTTCTTCTTCTTCTTCTTCTTCTAAAGGAATTATTAGAAATGAATTTGAATAAAAAAATTAAATATACTTAGGTTACAACCGAACTAAATGAAAAAATCTTTTTTAAACCTTCAAAAAATCTCGTTCTTAAAATATAGGGTTATGGATATACATACTACATGAATAGTTTTATATATATATATATATGTATATATATATATATATATATATATATATATATATATATATATATATATATATAAATATATATATTAAATTTATATATGAAAGGGTAGGAGTATAGAGAAATTAATATATTCATATAGATAAGTATTACTTCTTAAATATTAAACAACAATATTAAGGAGACTCAATATTGGCAACTCTAGTTGTTAAGCGGCATTAATGGGTTAAGTAAGTAAAATTACCTTATACCGGCTATATCAATACATCATCCCCTATCTCAATTTTCTATATTTTTTTATCTGACACTGCCGCATTTAGGTGTCCCCCCACCCCACCTCCCCAGCCTTTGAAAATCAAATTATCATAAAAAGGGGAGGGCATCGACTGTTCTAGCTCCAGGTTTTCGAGAAGCACATAAAAGCTTTACTAATAAATTAAAGAAATATATTTGATCAATTAGGTTAAGTAAGGGTAATAGATAAAATTCCTTAATTCGCATAAAAGTCTACTGGAGTTCCTCAATCCTCTTCAGGAGCGCTACTTATATTACTCATCTACCATTCATTTCTTTAAAAGTAATAATTTCAAGAAACCTTTGGTACCTGGTTAACGTTGGAAACTTTAACAGAAAAGAAAAAAACTATCAAATGTTTTCACGGCTCTTCACCCATATAGTTTTTTTTATTACTGTTACCTAATCATTGCCGTTATAGTTTATTATTAAAAACGATAAAATTTTAATTTTCTTTGGGCATTATAAAACCTTTATTTTTATGAATTATTTATCCATAGTTTAGTTATAGATATGTTTGTGCTCTTTTTTGAATAGGATGATTTGTGGAAAATTAATGGCTACAGTGAAAGCAGATTCTATGAAATAACATTTTCTGTATAAAGTGTTTTTAAGACAGGTAATAATATCTGAGGGTTAATTCCAACAGATTTCTAAATTTTAAAAAAATAATGATGATCCATATGCAAATGAACACAAATATTTGCAACTTAACTTTTCAATTTTTCTGAAATATTTTGTGTTTTTGCTTTTTAGAAAACTAACAGTAAACATAAATTTAACAGAATAAATTAAAAAAAGAAAGATTTTCTTTTAATCTAAAACAATTGCTAATAAAACTTAGCACGTATTAAAAGTATTCAACCAATGAAATTTTCGGTCCTATAATATGTTGTAGCATAACATTTGTTTGCAATTAAAGCTCAATGACCATTCTCATAGGTTAATATTAGCTTTTTGCAATCATATCTTGATATTTTGTTTAACTCTTCTACGCAAATCTTATTCAACAGGATAAGTTCTATGGATTTCTTTGTCAGAGAGCAGCCGCCAATATTCGCCACAAATGTTCAAGAGGAGTGAGTTCTTGCAATTTACTTAGTTATGGAGAGAAGTTTATTTTTCTTTTCTTGAAATATTCTTGAATTAATTTGGCCGTGTTCTTAGTATTGTTGTGCCGGTCAAATATCCATTGATGTCAGGATTAGAATTTATTTTACCTTGGGAACATACTCTCCCCAGTATCTTTCGATATGTGCCACGATCCCTTTTTCACTCTAAAATGTAGTGGGCTTATATGCCATATGTAGTTAATAGCCCCAAACGATGATACTACCTCCTCCCTGATTTACAGTTGGGATGGTGTGCGTAGCATCATAAGCAGTTTTTTCTGTCCTCCTAAAGTGACGAGCATCATTTTGGCGCAAAAGTTCTAGTTTAGTCCCATCTGACTATAAAACATTGTTCCAAAACTCACGTCCATATTCACGATGCTGTCTGGCAAAGTTTAAGTGGTTCATTCCATGCTTTTTTATTAGAGATCTGTACTAATAATAAAGAGGTGTTTTTAGTTGGGTTTCTTCAGTGCCTTTTTTAGCTATTTCGTTATTATGCGTATTGTAGTTTGAGATGTTTTTTGAGAGTTGTTCACAACTCCTAAAGGTGCCTATATTTGTTTTCCAGTATCTGTTAGAGTTGTCATTTATTCTTACCGCGACTTCTGATAGTACCGTAGCAAGCTCTTCCTAGAGCTTTCAAACTCTCTTATGGAGCGTAACTTTGATGTGTTCGAGGAAGAGTTCTTTATGATGTTCCCTTTATCTTCACCTCTCTTTCGTTCTCACCTTTATTACTAAAAGAACGCCCTTATTTTGCACGCGTATAATTTCTTGATATTCGTTTTTTGCATGGTCTCTAATGTTATCGTTGGGTACAGATGTGTCGATTTAATCGTGGTGTTGTATATCTTCAGCTTGTTTTTTGTTAGTCCTATGAGTTTAACCAACATCGCTAGATCTGCTTATGCTGTTTAAACGTTCATTTTCATGTTTACATAAAATAGCCATGCCATGTTACTTATAAGTCGAGAATCTTGCCTTCATCGTAGTAAGAGTAGACATTATTAGTATTGTAAGTGAAGGGTCGAGTGTACACAAACTGGTCTTCCTATGAGCGTGTCTAGATACGTACACACGCACATGGACTTAAGTATCCTTATCCCTTCCTTCTATCTCCACCTCACCCCTAGCATTGGTTAATACCAGCCTTGGTGTCCTGCAGGTGTCTCCTCCCCCCTCCAATACTTTAGTTAGTGACCTTTTTTCGAAGTATTCAGAGTCTGCACACACACCTCTTTCCCCCCCTCCCACACACATATTTGAGCTTTCTAAGGCATGGACTCGCACTCAAGTCTCTTTACCCACATCCCTTACCGCTAAGATTACTCTAAGGATTCAACTCGACCTCCTATGAGTGTATCCAGTACGTACACACGCAACACACACACACTGGAACGCGTTTTGAATTTTCAGAATTTTCCTTGTATTAAGATAACCGTGGAGTTTTCATTTAACCTTTTAAAATACTTTGATTGGCACGTCTTTTGCCATCTGTTTAAACCATTTGTCGTTAAACCTCTTTGTGTGTCACACGCTCTAAGATGATCCTTCATCCACACCGTACCACACCTAGACTTAGTACATATTTTGCAACTGAAGATGTGTGTGGATTGGATTATAAATTTAGCCCAGACTATTCATCTACGGTTGATTTCTTCGATCATCTTCGGCGACTTATTCATGAACACCTAATTGATCGAATTCAATTTCTCTATAGTGGGACAGTCTAACCACCTTTCAACTATAATAACGGAAAAGAAGTGTTTAAAAATCTCTAGTTTATGGATTTAAAAGATTTAATCATCGGTGAAAAATAAAAAATACATGGGTGGATAGATTTTTCTGTATATTGCATTCTAACATTGTGAATGATATGGAGAAAGTAGTGAACATCGCTATATTTGACACAAAACCGTTGTTATTTCGATTTCTCTCATGGTATTCCCATCAGCTCGCTTATACAATGAAAACCAAGATTGAAGAGCCAAGGATGAAAGAATTCTCCTTTTCACAAGGTCAAGAGAATGTGATGAGTTATTTTTTAGACAAAATAAAACATTGGTATCACAATGCGTATTATTTCATCTTGATTTTATTAATATAAATCAGAGAATATTATTAATAATTGAAAAAATATATATGCATTTAAAGAAAGGGCTAATAATAGATGACAGGTAGTAAATGGACTTTTTTGGTGGATGAAAGAATTCCCCGTCTCACAAGTCAAGAGAATGTGATGAGTCACTTTTTAGACAAAATTAAACATTGATAGCAAAACGCGTATTATTTTATTTTTATTTTGTTCATATAATTTAGAAAATATTATTAATAATTGAAAAATATATATGCACATAAAGATAAAGCTAATAATAGCTTGCAGGTATTCAATTAACTTTTTTTACAAATATCTTGTAAGATCCCTTTGAAACCGAAAGGTATTATTTAGTAATTCCCTGGGAGCTCAACGCGTTTAGGAAACGTCTTTATCAAAACCTTTTCCCCTCTCACCTCTTTCACTTTACCGTGTTCCTTGGCTCTGAAGCCCATAAATGGTACATGGATATGATTATCATCATCCTCTCTATCATCATCGACTCCAACTATACGTTTCATAGTATCGTAGGTTATTATATCCTTCGTGTGAATAGGATTTAAGACTCGTAGAGCAGAATGAATCTCCATACGCATCAGCACCGTAAACATCCTTGATCTCATGGGTGAGATCTCCTAGGAATTCTCCGAGTTAAGGTTGTTGAAAAATATATATGCACATAAAGATAGAGCTAATAATAGCTTCAGGTATTCAATTAAAAATTTTTACAAATATCTTGTAAGATCCCTTAGAAACCGAAAGGTATTATTCAGTAATTCCCTGGGAGCTCAATGCGTTTCGGAAACGTCTTTATCAAAACCTTTTCCCCTCTCACCTCTTTCACTCCACTGTGTTCCTTGGCTCTGAAGCCCATAAATGGTACATGGATATGATTATCATCATTCTCTCTATGATCATCGACTCCAACTATACGTTTTATAGTATCGTAGGTTATTATATCCTTCGTGTGAATAGGATTTAAGACTCGTAGAGCAGAATGAATTTCCATACGCATCAGCACCGTACACATCCTTGATCTCATGGGTGAGATCTTCTAGGAATTCTCCGAGTTAAGGTTGTTAATCATCTTTTCTAGGATTGAAGATGGCACTGTCTGTATCACAGTATAACAACCATACACGTAAGGAGTTATGAGTCCATAGAGCTTGATTCGACCATAGGTGGTTGTGAATGCTTTAATTGGAAGATTCGTTACCTAGGAGTCAACTTTAACGTTTTCAGCATTCTCCACTTTCGCAATGTATGCATTGTAAACTATATCCAACGAAATCACAATGTAATCGTCGTTTTTGATCAGCTCGATTACATCATGCTCCGAACCACAGATAACCGTTTGCATTCCGCGAATCCTCTGAGCAAATTTTCCTCAGAGACTGTAAGAGAAATAAATATGATCAGGATCAATGGAATGATTTTTGATTTATTATTATAGTAGTATTTTCGAACTAAGTTTAGAAATTATTTACTTTATATTAGCTGTAAAATTTCTTAAAGTTTCTAAATCACATCTAGAAAGTAGTATATCAACACAGAAAAAAATCTAATCACACCCTGAGTGAATTCTTGAATAGACGGAATTTCTCGCACAGATACTCAACGTCTAGGTGATTCTACGGGATAAAGATTGTTTTTCATACAGTACGGATATAAGAAGCAAAAATCGACATAATGTATTTTAACACCCCATATCCAATACACGATTGATTACATCGGCAGATATTCTATTAATCATCTCACGTCGCCCTTGAATGGTTTGCATCATGTTTTCAAATTCACACTCCCAGAGAATGATTACCTTTTATTTACTACTAAGAATTCGATCACTCTCTACTGTCTGATAATATCGGTCCAACGACCTACGTTTACCAAGGAAAACATCCTGTTTTAAATCAAAGTTTTCTTTCTAGCACCCATGCCAATAACATCCATGAAAAAGAAACACAGTTTCTTTTCCTCCTGATGGTGAAAGCCCGTCAGGAAAAAATATTCTTCCACCATGAAAAATTGGGATTCTTCTAACATGTTCTTTAAACACAAGCCAACGTATAGCCTTATAAGAAAAAGCTCTGGATTTCTTCCTGTTGATGACTGCAATAGAATTTTCTGGTAAGAAGACATCCTTATAAACCTTGTAACACAATGAGGCTATTGTGATGCAAGGCTGCATAGGATCAATGGTAAATCTTCTGATGAACGAACACCTAAACTTTTCAAAACACTTGCGAAGGATAGAAACAACTTGAATGAAATACTTAATATATTTTATACGAGTATTGTATACTTCTTTCTGGAAATTCTTAAAAGAATAACTGCTAAACTTTAATTTTTCCTTGCTGTTGATTTTTTAATAGTTAAAATACCGTTATTCAGGAACCGTTCCAGTATAATTGAAAGTTTTCTCTGAAAGAAAATCGTAAGGAAAATAACTATTTTCCATTTCGGGGATTCCCATTGTTTTTGGCAGTTATTTCAGCGAAGAAGGCATGAATAGGAGTGGGTCCTTAAAATTCTGTCCTATCCGATCTCTATCTTAAAAATCTTTCGTCTCCCCTTCATTGGATGCGAATTAAAGAGATTAGGATTAAAATGTTGAAGTATTTCGTCATAGATAAATTGGGCCTCAAATTTGCCATTTTTATGTGCGATCTCATATGTTTTCACATTTTCTCTCGATCCTCTTATTCGTATTAGCTCTTCTATAAAGGGTTTACAAGGGGAGTTTTCACCATCTCTTTGAAAAATCTTTGTTCGTGGACCACAGTTCTTAAATTTGTCGTATGTTTCATTCTCATTACCAAAACAGAGTTTACAGATTATTTGCATAACCAATATATAAGTAAAAAGTATAAATATCCCACTTCGTTTAAGGGTTCAATATCATAATATACGGAATTCCATTTCTTAACCATTGACTTTTTCGATCTCTTTATCCAGAACGTATTCTCTGCTCCATCTGCTATATATTATGTACCCTGACTAATTATATGGTTACATCTAAGACACATGCTAATCTTCACAAAATTATAAAGCTTTTTGTGCGTATCAAAACATAATTGGCTGCAAAATGAGCGATTACACTCATTACATAAAATCCCTCGAATTCTTTCTCCATCACAATGCCCAAGACACTGACTGCATACCCCTTTAAATCTTTTAGATGGACTGTTACGTTGTCATGGAACGTATAGCAAGAAAAACACATCCCGTGTTTAAAAGGAATTTTCTTGTTTTTAACATATGTATCACTAATGTGGCGAATTGGATAGTAAGTTTCACCTTCAAGACCAATGAATAGGAGTGTGGCTGTATTTTCAGGATAAGTTGGTCGATGGAGCAATTTAACTTTTTCCTTCATCGCCTGGAGCCGTAAATATGACGATACTGCATCTAGGCTCTCGTTCTATTAAGGAAAATTGATATACAGTGACAGACTCTTCGTACACAAGATTAAATTTTCTTGCCAACTCTTGAGACTCTTTTATTATTGTTGGAAGCCTAAAGTTTTTTGCGCGAACATTCTCCTTTATTTTCCTTGCTAGGACTGAGTAAGCAAACGCGCAGCCTGTAGAATTTATATGACCTCTATATATATTATGTCTATCGAATCTTACATTGGATGGTATTACAGCATGCCCTGCAGGAATCCTTTAAACACGAACTGTGAGATTGAAGGTACTGAACTCGATTGTGTCCGCAGATTGGAATGTTGTCTCGAATTGTCACATGATATAACCCAATAATGTTGGCTCACATACTTGAACGAATAGAACGTGTAAATGGATTGTATCACCGGATACATCGATAATTTCAAAACTTATATTTACACGATAATCACCAACTCAAATCCATTTTAGATTTAATATACGGTGTTAAAGGTCACACACTACTTTACCAAAAACAGCTTCTTCTGGATTCTCAAAGATTACATAATATATAATACTCAGAAGATTTCCATATCTGTTTTCTCTTATTGGCGTAATTTTTGCACAAGAACGATTTTCTCTCTGCTGTTCTTTTGATAATATAAAAAGGGAGAAAAAATGATGTATATATTTATGTGAAAGAAGTTAACGTATTCATTATACAGAAGGAAAGCATAAATGACAAATACGTACTCGGACTCCACACCGACGACACCTTTGCTTGATAAAATGTTGGATACAGAGGAGCGGGTTGGATCCTTTTGGTGAATATTTCGCTTTTTTGCAGTGGGAGTAAACATCATTTCCGTTTCTGATGATCTATAAAGAAAAAAACATTTTGTATATAGTTATCTGAAAGATGTTGGTTCATTCATTATACAAAAGAAAACTATGAGTGAAGGAGGTAAGAATTTATTTTTTTTTAGAAAGAGGCTTTTGTATATAGTTATCCGAAAGAAGCTGCATCATTCATTGCACATAAGATAAATATGAGTAGAGGAATTAAGAAAATTTTAAATTTATCTCTGCATGTACTTCATCGATCATTAGGTCGACGTCTAACGGAAAAACCCAGTTCCTATATCGTATACTCCTAAATGGAGATAAGATGTTTACTCAACGTGTTAATAGAATTATCTGATGTTATACTATATGGCAGAAAGATTATGAAGAATTTAAAAACGAAGTGATTTTTCATGAAAGTGTGTACGATGTTTCATCTCTAGATGGAAAAATTCATACACTTATTACTTTAGATGACTTAATGCAGGATATAGATGCAAATATATCGGAGATATTTACATTTACCTACCACCATAAGAATATCTCCATATTCCTAGTGGCTCAAAATCTATTTTATAAAAATTATTATATTCGCGATATAGCCTTAAATTGTCACAATCTAATTTTTTTTAACCCGAGGAGAGACATATTCCAGATAAATATATTTGCTGGACAAATAAGGCCTGGCGAACGTAACAGCTTAATGAAGATATATAAAGAATCCGTCTCAAAACCTTATGGCTACTTGCTCTGCGACTTCAGTCCCTAAAATACTGTATGATTTACCTTACGGACGGGTATATTTCAAAACGAAATCGAAACCGTATATCTTTTATAATGAACCATAAAATGAAAAGATACGCGTATCTCTTCCATGCGTTCCCTACACTTTCTAAAAAGATGAAATATTCAATCATAGGAAGCATGGATAGTGATTTTGTCAAATGTGTATGTGAAAAGTGTCTTAATCTAATAAAAGGTAATGTTCCGATGACAGCATCATAGAAACAAAAGATATCACAATTTAAACGGTTGATGCGTGTGTTAGCTCGGAAGCCAGGTCATATACGTCTAAATAAAAAAAATAATAAATCAGCGTGAAGGATCGTTTCTACCAATCTTATTCTCTGTTCTAACAGCTCTTCTCTCCAATCTTCTAAGATGAATTATTGTTTATCCCGAATAAAGAGAGAGAGCTACCATCAAACTTAATACCATCTCAAGAAAGACTTGTATCTTTAGAGCGAGAATTCACTACTATATTCAATAATTCACAAATACCACAAGATAAACGTATTATACTTATCAGAACACGTTGGAACATTATTTAAATAAAGTATGAAAAGGTTGTAAACTCACCTCACGCTAATGTTAACCAGAATGATAGTGATCAAATAAACGAAATCAGATGAAGTACTAGGAGAAGTGGAGCCTGATTTTCGTGACAGGAATAGATTAATTTATCAGACAAAAAAAAATACAGAAGGATTCAATTGGGATAATAATGGGGTTATTTCAATCGACGGTAAAAGAAACCACAATCTAACATTCTCGACCTCCTTAATGATTTAACTAAAACGTTTAAAAGACCACCAACCCTCTTCTGGGAAGAAGTAAGAGAAAAGTTAATATCATACAATTTCCAGAAATCTATTATAAAAAATTCGCAGCGACGGAAAGAATTAGAATATATTACTCATACATTAACTTCTTCCACTTCAACCTCAAGAGTTTCCCCAAACACATGTCATATTTCTCACTATCGCCAACAACCCAAAATAGGGAACTGGTTGAATTATTAATCAACTTCCCTGATTGAAATGACAAATATAAGGTCCAATCAAATAATTGTAAAAGGCTAAATGGCAATTCCACTGTTATATTAATACAAGAAAAAACAGGAAATTTTAAACCGCGTCAAAGAAACCCTATCCTAATGCGTTTTGTCTCACTGTCTGTTAAAATTTACACGAATACTCACGCGTAAGAAGCTATGTTTCGATTCCAGGTGAAGCAAATTATACAACAAGGATATGAAATTAATATATTCAGCCTTTTGAAGATTACTAGAACAAAATTCGGTTATGCACACGTGATCTTTAAAAATACCTGTGGAAGAACCCGCTATAACAATAAACTATTCCTTAGTGAGGATGAGTTTTGGCTTGTGTTTGCTGCAATACAAAGGTAAAAACAGGAAAATTTCCCCTATATTGATCGTTTGATCAAAGACTACGGTGTAAAGCAGTTGAAGTGTGTCTATTACAGGCCAACCGTAACAGTTTATTTCCAAGTATCCATTTTGTTATTTACTCGAAAAGGGATGAGAGTTTATTTCTACACGATTTAAAAATGCGCTGTACAATGAGTATGAAGTCAAGACTTTTCTAAAACTTGAAGTCAAGTTTCATCAAAGTTTTCGTCAAATGAAATGCTTACAGAATGCGGTTAATGTCTGTTATCTTACATTCAACGATGGACTTGATGAATGGCGAAAACTTAAACCCACCATCACAGAAGTTGAGTATATAAAAAAAATATCTCGTTTGATGAGTTCCACTGTTTTCTTAACAAGAGGGGGAACCGTATCGAACTTGTGAAAGAATTTGTTCTCAGGGATCTTTACGACTACGTTACCATTATGTTTAAAGAAAATTTAATCGAATATCTATTTATCAACCATTCTCACCATAAAAGTCCCGAGAGTAAAGTGTGACCAGTCTGTGTCATCAAGACTTGCAAGAAGAAAGTTTAAGTTTACCCAAGATAGAAATAATATTTTATCAGAGCACAATTCTTTAACAAATATGTTTATTCAAATACTGGATCATCTAAAAAACCTTCTGATATTAATTTTAAAAAATATAAAGTTACATATCAAATACCAATTTCTCGATTCGATTAATCCAGTTCTTTTGATTCAGAGAATCAGTAAATGTGTACAAAGTAATAAGGTTGCGAACATCCATGAAATTCTCATTGAAATGATTTTATTTTAATCTAGATGTAAAATAAAATTGGATTTTAAGATAAGATATATTTTCATTGAATAGTTATATAAGATTGTAAGCTAGTCACATATTAAGTTAGAAATGATCCGTCGATTGTTTTTCTTATATAAAACCCCAAGTCTACCAACATCTTTTGGTGAGGTAAATCGACGACACTAATCTGTAAAAAGGATCACCAAAAGATCTGATGTGGAATAATTTCTCTCAGGTTTGAATAGCTATACATTACATAAACCCGTTCGAAAAAGATTCAAGACCAAAGACGTAAAAGCACATGACAACTAGATTTAACTGTGATGTCCAAATATGAAAGTTTTAATTATGATGTACGTTACATACTTTTTGTAATTGACCTATATTCTAGATATCTCTGGTTAATTCTTTAAAAGCACAAGATGGACCAGATAGTGTCAAATGCTGTAAGAAATCTCATGGAAGATTCCGGATGGATTCCAGGTTATATATGTTCTGGAGATGGAGAACAGTTTAAAGGAAATAAGATAAAACGTTTATTAAGCAAATTTAATATCGGCATTTATCATGTTCACTCTCTAAACCACGCTAGTCTTGTAAAGCGTGTACAAAGAACAATAAAAGAAAGACTTTTTGGATACTTTACTTTCAAAGATACCTGCAAATACATTGACGTATTAGATGATTTTGCGAAGGCCTATAATAATTCTTGGCATAGAATGATTGGGAATACACTATTTAAAGTTATACACGATGTTGCTATACCGAAGCAGAGAGGTGAAGGTAAAAAAAGGTTTCTATATGAGATCGGTGATTATGTTCGAATCTCATGCGTTTCCAGTAAATTTAAAAAGGGTCCGAAATAGGGTGTAGTGAGGAAATCTAAAAGATATATAAAATTTCAAATATTTTAGCCCTGTATTATATTAAGGATTTAAATGGAGAACATCTTGAAGGCGGGGTTTATGAGGCAGAACTACAAAAAGTAAAATTTGACTCCCGTAAGAAATATGTAGAGGAGAGGGTAGATAAAGCAAAAGGACATCGAAAAAACAAGCTATATTAACTAAAATGGTGAAGGTACCTCAAAATCGTTTAACTCATATATCAAGGCATCTGATATCATCTTAAAATCTTGAGCAAATACATTCATAAAATTATATAAAGGTTGGAAATGTGGAAGGTTTTATATCAGTTTTGAAAATGGAGCCAGAGAGTTTTTATGTCCCCCTTCCTTCCTCATCCTCCCACGATGTTTACTCTCAAAACACCATGTCTGACTATAAAATCGAGTTGCACAAATCCATAATAACAAACCACAGGCTGTATGAAGCAGGTCTTTGTGAGTTTCAATTTACAGGGAATATCTATAATGTTACTAAGTCTAAACACGCATTCACAGTCTATCGGAAAATCGCAGAAGTAAACAACTATGCATCAAATACTATATTGGCAAGAGGAAAGGTAACAAAAATAAATGAAATTTTCTATGCATATGATGAGATATGGATAGACGCTGGATATTACAAAAATGAAAAAGCACTCATAGAGACAATGAATCAGAAAATGAAAGAAATTATCATCTCAAGTTTTAATGTTTAAATCTGTCAGAAAGCAACAGAAAATGCTTACTGATTATATGTTTATGCTAACTTCAGATTCATTGATCAATGTGAAAAGGAAAGAAAATCTATTACTTCATCTGTCAAAAGAATTTTCCAATACAATGAAAAGATCTATCAGAGATGATATCTCCAAATTAAATCATTGTATAGCGTTCAATATAGATTTTACTGTTCATATCTCAACCAAGATCATGTTACATTTACTCGAACCATGTACATTATCAGTTAGTAGGCGAGACACAGTCGAGGGTAATGAGAATTATTCATCTTCCTTTCAATGAAGGTTCATTCAGTATAACTTTTTATAATCTACACTATCTGAATCTAAGCACAGGGGACTAGAAATCAATTTATATTTTTATAAGAACGGTTGAAGCGGAAAAATTTGCATTCTTCGTTGGTTATTTGGTGATAAAACGAAAATTAAAAGTTTAAATGGACGACCCATGCTGAAAGTGTTAAGAGCACAGGGGTGAGATGGTCTTGGATCCCTCTTCTCTTCCCTATTAATAAATGCAGCAACATATCTAAAGAGTGGTGCTCTTCATCTAGGAAATAAGGCTATTTCAGCCGGTTTTGATAATGTTCAGGATATTGGTCATGGAAAGAGAGCAAAGCAAGCTCTGAGAGACCAGCTGGGATGGGTAAAAAATAATATCACTAAAGATACTAGACAGTATATAAGAGGAAAGTTAAAATTTGAGAGGGATAATGAGAGGAAATCAGAAAAATATATGATGATGAGGCTGGGGATGTTTTTTCTCATAATATAAACCATCAGACATTTCATAAATGTTCTCATAAAAATATCAACGGCTGTAAATATTAGACGTGTTAAATTAATGCTCTTCATCCAACTAGTGATATCTGTTCGAAGACAGAACTCGATTTGTTTACTGTTCAACCAAGCCAAACTTCCATCGTTGAAAGCAATTATCCGTCTTAGTCTCCCCTCATCAATATCTCTTCCGACCTCACGCCGGTTGAATATTATGTATCTAGTAACGGACAGTATTATGTAGACCATAGTGAGGTTCATCTTCCTATTAAAGCAAGAATTGTGAAGTTTTACGGAAGAGAACTTCTAGATGGGGATAATGTTTTTCCAGAAAATAATATTCTTCACACTTTGTTCACCAATGTTGCTATTTATTTAAATGGAACATCTGTAAATTCGATTGGAAATAATTACCCATATCGTGCATATTTAGAGACCCTGTTGAACTATACTAAAGAAGAAAAATCTACTTTTCTTTTCACTGCAGAATATTACTCTAGTAAAGAAAGTATAGAAAATAAATATAACAGATCTCAGAAAAAACTATTTAATGTATATGTAAAACTATACGCTGATTTCTTCTCACCACATTAACTGTTAATTAATGGAGTGTCAATAAAGATTAAGTTATCCAGAGCACCACATTTATTTGCACTATTTAGAAGCTAAAATAGAATTAATAGTTTTTTCTTCACATTATAAAAGTCCATCTTTCAGCATCGGCGTATCTAGAGAAGGAGAATAAGTTGCTAAATCAAATACTAAGTACACTATAACACAAGTTCACATGCGAAATTTTACAATTGTGAGTGAAATATCAATGAGGAGTGTGGATAATATCTTCATCGGGCAAATACCTACACACATGGTTATAGAAATGGTTGATCATTCTGCATTTTCTGGTAGTTTTGATGCATCACCGTTTAAATTTAAACCTTATAATGTGAATCGCATCACTATCTATATAAACGAGAATGAAGTTGAAAGACCATTTGAATTAGAATATTCGGACGATATAGATCCAGTTGCGTAAAGGGCTCTTTTTACTCGTTATATAACGGTATAGGGTGTATTGGAGGTGGGCAGAGTATTAGACTTACGCATGAACAATTTATAAAAAGTAAAAATATTTATTGCGAGAGACATTGATCTATATTTTCCTTTAAAACTGTTTCAGCTTATATAATTAATCTGGACAGCAGCCATATATCTGGTTTGCATTGGATCGCTTTGCTTGTTAACAAAAAAAGTTTGTATGATTTCGACAGCCTATGTCTAGCGTTCCAGAATGATGTTTATATTCGTAAATCTTAGTAAAAATAAATAAAATTATTATCGTCAATCCATTCAGAGTTCAAAGTTACTTTTCAAACTCATGTGGCTTGTTTTGTGTCTATTGCATTTAGCAGATGACAAATGATAAATCCTCTCTCTTTTATTGAGCAATTTGGGTTATATAATGATTAAAGAAACGAAGAAATCATTGTAAAGTATACTTTTTATAAAATGTGAAGAAAATATCAATTGATTCTTTACACTCAATAAAATTAATTGTGTATCGTATTGACAAATTTTATATATATATATATATATATATATATATATATATATATATATATATATATATATATATATATATATTATTATGTAACCTGGGTAATATAAGGTAAATATTTATTTTAAATTTATTAATCTGAGGAAAATATAAGCATATTTCTGTTTAAAAGTAAAAAACATTCAAAAAAGAGAAGAAAATTACTTACTCGGTGAAAGGAGCTGTCAACTGACAAACGCTGAAATGTTCAAGAAAATCACAAATCTCCCCACTAGATTTCCACTTATCTTCTGTCAGGTCTTTCATTTTCTTAAACTTAGTTAGAAAACTCCGAATACCATACGAGGGACAAAGCTTCTTTCCAACAAGCTGTGATCTACATATAATAATTAAATGAGAAAGGTTTAGAATGGCTTTTTTATATTTTTACAAATGGGGTGGAGGGAGAGGGAGTGAGGTAAGGGTTTGAAAAGTAAGATTGGTCGATGGTCCAGTTTGGTTCATGTAACTTCTTTGAGAAAAACGAAGCAATATTTGTCTCCTTATTTATTGATTGGAAAACATTTGCGTCAATCAAAGTTAACTATCTCTTTCATTCATAAATCTCGTGCCCTGAAAATCAAAAACAGAGGAGGGATAAACATCCAAATAAACAATATCGAAAGGAATCGTGGAAAGCGTTTTAGAGCGAAAAAATATGTATGTGATAACATCTAAAGATTGTGAAGATATGTGCATTCAGTGTCTTGGTATTCTGTGTGTGTGTGTGTGCAGAGTCTGAATCATTCGAAAAAGGTCACTGACTAAAGTATTGGGGGGGGAGGGGAGACACTTGCATTTTACTAAGGCTGGTAGTGACCAATGATAGTAGTGGGATGGGGATGGTAGGGACGGATCAGGAGACTTGAGTGCGAGTCCATGTGCGTGTGAACATATATGGATACGCTCACAGGAGGCTGAGTTTATGTACACTCGACCCTTCACCTATAATACTACTACTGACATATTCGTCCACTACCACATTTAAGCTCCTGCAACTGCTTATTGGTAAAATTTGAAACTTCTAATCGTTACTTCGGATTTTCCATAGGTTTTCGTAATAGATTATGTTTGCGATTTTCACCGCTGTTATGTATGCCAGCTTTGGTGTATGCCTATATGAGTTAGTGGCTAAAATGTTCACTTCGCTGGCGTAATGGATATATTTGGTTATATCATGGACCGTGTCTGACATGTCTCTAGTGTATATATATTATTTAAATTGGGGCCAAGACAATCCTTTGAGGGATGGTTTGAAGGATTTTGAATCCCATTCAGCCGTCGCTTTCTAATGAGATGTATATTGTGCGATTTAGTACCTAATCTCACAGGTCTCTAGTTAACGCGGGTGGGAGGTTCTGAGTACTGAGTTTGTTATTGAGTCCCGTTTGCCACACTTAATCTAGCCCTTTATGAAAAGGCCGCAGCAGCAAGTCAATATAGTGTTTGCTTATGTTTTACTTTGAGTATTGATTCCGTAAGAACAGCAAGTGCCGTATCTCTGCCCCTACTCTTGCAAAATCCGTGTTGATGTCGTGGGATTAAGATGTTAACCTCAAGGTGCTGGATTAATCTTATGTTGATGACTTTTTTAAAGAGTTTGTCCAGCGCAATTGAAAGGAACTTTTGTATGGAGTTTGAAGCCCCTGCCCAACTTAGAGAGTAACATTAGTTTGCCCAACTTAAACTAATCGGGAAGTCATCTGTCAATCGCCGTGTTGTCCAGTTGGACTATTGTTGCTTAGAAATTGTCCGTCACTCTAACTAAGTTCTCTTGTATCAATTCTGTTTCACACGGTAACTTTTGCTCTGTTCTCGCATTTAAGCCTTTTTACTCTTGGTGCGTCACCAGCATAATTCTTTGATATTAAAAGACTGCCTGTGAAGATGTGAGATAGGGAGTTGTCTAATCTCAATGTTTGTTCAAATAAGCAATATCCTTCCTCATTTTCTGTTTTTTAGTGTGATGGAAAACAGACCTTTTCACGCTTCCTGAGAATAGTTTCTTTGTTAAGGGACTCAACGTAATGTTCTCCGACGATAAGTTCATGATCACTGGTGGAAGGCTGATATATTTCTATTTTGTATTTCAGAAAAATTTCTCTAGTAGCAAGTACAATGTTATGCTTTTTTTCCTCATATAAAGTGGAGAAGTTTGGGCCGATGTGTTCCACTATTCCTTTTTCAAATAGCCTTAGGTTGCGGCCAATGTTATCGAAATTGTAATTACAGCCTGATACTCTACTGAGGTCTTTCTGCTCACCCAGAAACACTACCTTATCTTTTCGCACAAAAACACCTATGAAATTCTAAAACGGCAAGCCCCATCTCCTTGGAGAGCTGTTATCAATTCAATAGTTATTCCTTCTGTATTGACCTCAATCGTATTCAATAGTCTCCATCGTCCAATTCCCGTAACCATTTGAATTTGTTGTTTTTCATGGGTATTGTTAAGCGTCGTATATGATATACTGAGTCTCGGTTAGGAATGTGCAAATGTAAATTTTTAGATTGTTCCATGCTGGGTCGATCTTTAGCTCATTGATAAAATCACTTCCGGCTCTCCAGTGTAGTAAGCATTGTAGAACGAGTACGTTTCATATCCAAAACGGCCACAAGTTTGCAGATTAATTTAATTTGTCTGATGTTATGGTCCGTTTTTTATTGCTGTTCTACTTCTCACTGGCATTTTATCTGTTTTGGCGATCAGTATTCACTTGATGACTTGGTTCTTCCTTTCCTTTTTTCTTGAATAAATATTCGTGACTGTGTAACCTAATTCCTTTGGGAGATCCAAGTAGCTCTGATCAAAAACCTACGCACAACCAGAACTGCACATGGGCCATAATATGCATACTTGTAACTACTTTTTTTTAGCCCTTGTACTGAAAGAAAGATGCTAGCTGGTAAAGGTTTTTCTTCTGACTTATAAGTGCTCAGAATTATTTCATAAGATTCTAAGTGATCTCTTGCTTCAATCATGTTATTATGTTGGTGAATATTCTGCTGGGTACCGGCTGTTTCCTCTCCATGGCATCATCATTGTCTGTTGCATCTCCTGACTATAGTTTGCGTTCCGTGCAATCTCTCTTTGTGTGAATGTAAATTACATTGTGAAAAGACTTTTTATATTTCTCCTGCATTCCTTTGAGGTATGATCCATTTGTAGGTTTCGAATTAATCCGATTGCGTGTCGAAACTCAATCATACTCTTACTCCTCCCTTACTCCTAACAGTATTTTATCACAGCAACAGAAATCCGCAGCTAAAATTGTTAAAAGTTTCCTTAGTAAGATTACAACTCTTGCCGGGTAAGCGCAAGGAAAAGATAAAGTTCCTGCTTGCACGGATACGTACATATATAGAATAAGGCTCCCTTAATTTCTAAAAAGGGACGATAGAAATCAAGAGAATTAAGTCTGTTATCAAGCGCTCAAGTCTTTTGGTCTTGGTATCGTCTTGATTGATTATATTTTGAGACTCTACTAGGTTGTATACTGGTTCAATACCCAGCCGCACTTGCAGTGAAGCTGCGTTAATATCCTTACCGAAAGTCAGGTTCCAAGAGTCCATTTTTGTGTATTTTGATCTGTTGTAGCATATATTCAAGAAGATATGCTTATATTTTTCCTCATATTTGTTGTGCTCATATGCACTTACGTTTACCTGGTCGAGATTGCTCACATCACGCAGGATCATCAACGTAACCTGCGTGAGTTTTTTTGGAAATTAACCTGGTTGCCAGGTTCTGCACTACTTGTGCCTTATTTGGCTATCTTGTTAAGGACATTTAGGGAATGATGGTGCATGAGAAAGCTGAGTGTACCAAGGCCATATGTAGTTTTGTTAATACAACTAGAGTGCCCTCAAACGGCATAGTAACTAGACTCCCCTTAGCCTGCGTAACCTTCTCATTAGGATTACAAGTATACGCGCTTAAGTTAAATTTTAGGGTAGGCACTCGGCTTTCTTGAAAGTTGTTCAGGTTTTCGATCTCTTCAACTGTCTTGTTATCAATTAATATTGGGTAGATTAATCATTGATGATCACCTGAATGATTTTCTCCGCTCATTGAATATAGTGGGTGTAATCGCGTTTCGGGAGAAGGAGGTCGCCGGTGTATAGCGCGTGCATGTTGAGACTGGGACATTACTCAGGGGCACACCTACTTCCATAGTGAAATGCTTGTTCGAATTCGTTGATCTTGAAAACTTCCTAACGATTCTTCGGATAGTCGTAGAAGATTTTCGTAATTATAACCTCCATTCCAAAGTCCTTTATGTTTTTAAGCCTGGCAAGTTAACCTTATCGAATGCTGAAGCCACATCTCTTAGCACAAAATCTTCGTTTTTTCCTGATTTGACAGTGGTAATACGATCCGTAATCAAGTCCAGTGCAGTCTCCATGAGAAGTTTCTTCGGAAACCATGCTGGTGTTTTTATACATGTCCTTAGCTCCAGGTAATTCCTTATCCTTCTATTAAGGACTTTTTCCTGTAGCTCTCTAATGAACTTTAACGAAAAGATGGGCATGTACATAGCTGTTAATTTCTTTCATGTGCTTGGTAGATTTCGAGGAAATAGATTATTTTAGTTCTTTTAAAAATGTCCGGAAATTACATTGTAGCAGAATGAGGTCAAATGGTGGCCACGTGCCCGTCTATACTCACGTAAATCACGCGATCACCACATGAAGCTGGGAAAGCATGGCCAAACCTGTTCAAGGAGGCGGCCGTTTTCGCTATCACACGCCCCAGCTGTATTTGCCTAGGGACCGATGTCATCGTCCCCTCCCCCTCACACAGCCACCTCTGCGGTAGCATTCTGACTTTCCGCTGGAATATTGAAATTCCTTGGACATTCCAACGAACGTTACCTCTATTCCTCCTTCCCCCGAAGGAGTCACCGACTTTTCCAAAAATTTGTGCGCGCGTCTGGAGTCACCTCAACAGGCGCCTTAATAACGCTTCGACTGAGTTTAGAGAGCAGCACTGTTAGACTTCCACCTACTCCAACGAACGAGCTCAAGGACGCTCTTCCCGCTCACCTGCGATTTCGATTCAAGTTGAAGGCTAAATCGATCCGTGAGCACTGCCTTAGTCAAGCGGCAAGCTTTGACATCAGTGAACTCTGCCATAGCCAATCGTCAAGGAGTGAGAAGGATTCCAAACTCTGAAGGCGACAAGTGCTCCCTCGTCTGAAGCAAGAGGTAAACTGACTTCTTCCATCGCATTCATCGTACCCTAACTGGCCCCTTGGCGGCAACGAGCACGTAAGGTAATCGTAACCGTTGCCACATTCAGATTGATCTTGAATCTGGCTTATCCAATTGCTCCATTGTTTTTGTGAACACTTCAGTTTATAATCCCCCTTTAAATCACCAAACTAAATCTGGCCTTTTTAATCCTTTAATTAACCTACCAGATCCCGTGTGGACCTTTAACCTCGTTTGGGCGACTATTCCCTTTAAACCCAATTTCTATGTAAATATAAATATCATTTTGTTGTTAGTAAAGTTATATTTCCGTCATCGTCTTTCTTTTACAACCCCAACGCATACAGCTACCTCTTAATCTTTAGCCAACTTGCACTCTAAAATATTTGCTTAAAAAAACCCCGCAAAGTTAATAATAAACCATCCCCACTGGACTCATAACAGTTTTCTCTTTCACTATCGGTCTTCACACTACTTCGGCCCGAACCCCCAAAGTATCTACGTATATATAAATATATAGTCTGGCCATTCCACGACATATATATTGCCTCCGGAAGATGCAATATGGTGATGCTAGAAATATACGACGTGTTTTCAGGGCTACTTCAAATTCATCGTGCGTAAGCGTATTTTCTTGTTACTATGCCTTACGGGTACTGCATGTATAATGGAATGGTGTTTTATATTTTTGCACCAATTTTATTTAGCCTCTTTAGTATTTCTTCTTCATAGCATATGTCGAAGTCTAAGATTTCCTCAACTCCTATCATGAATTATTTCTCCTATTTTTTCTTACAATGGTCCTATTTTATCCATTCGTGCGTGAACATTCTCCTACCAACATTGATTGCAATGGCTGTGTTGGGAGGCATCATGTTGCTCCAGAACTTTTATGATCAGGTTCGGCGTCTATATCTCTTATGATATTGGCCCAAAATTCAATTCAAAATTCGGGTTCGTGAGGATAATGTCTGGACTAGTTGAAGAACTCTCTTTTTGAAACGTGGCAAAATCTGGAAAATTCTCCAATGATTCCCGCATCATTGAATTTTTTTTGTAACCAGCCTCTATGAAACGGGCATTAAGGTTACAAATCAGGATGTTAATTTTTTTTCCTTTTGACTAGGCCTAGGAAGTGAGGGGTCTGGATGGTTTTTAACCTAATTCTAAAACTTAGACATCATTGGGTATAATGAGCTTGATTGCCACATAAGATTTTTCCATTCCTGAATTTGTTTAAATTTGTTGCCTCTCCTGATGGCAATAGCTACGCCATCGTACGATTCCTTGTTAGTACATTTACATTTAATGAGGAAATTTACTCTTTCAAGATAACTTTCGTTACTTACCATGCTGGGTCTCTTCAGTTTTTCTTAATGGCTGATCCTTCTCTGGCTGGCAACTTCACTCTACATGACCTTTTCTCTTCAACTTGATATTAAGAGATGTAAAATTATGAATCAAGCTGCATTTTGATTATTCCATGTTTTAGTCCTACGAATATTTCTTCTTCGTTTGCATAAGGATCGTTATCCCACCTGAAATTTGTTTCTGAACAGATCTTCAATGATTTACTTATTTTGAGTGAGTTTAGGTAGCGATGAAAATGGTAAGGCATAAACCTTCATATATAAGCCCACAATTCTTTTGATATGTGTAATTGCGTTGGTCTCTCTTTAAGACCTCCGTTCGTGTGTAGCCTTTTGAGAGGTTACGTTTTTCTTTTTTGATGGTTGCTATATTTCATGTGTCCGTTACTTCTTGTACTCGTAAAGTGAGGATCTCTAGAATCGAAAGGAGATTTTGATTATGTCTCTGGATTGCTCCTTCTTTGGGCCTTATTTAAGTCACCCAAAGTGGGTGTCGGAAAAGCACATTGGTTTGATTGTATACTGTACTAACATCTTTTTGAGCTTGATAGCATAGCGGCCTGGTCTTGCAATGCTCATAAAATAGGCTAGGATTACTCACAGTATAAGACCCAAACTCACGGAGAGATCAAATTGGAGATGCATGTTTCCATGATCAGGGTTTTTCAGCGTTTGCGCGGTGAAACTGTTTCTTATCTGTTTGACTCTTCAATGACATGTCACATTTTCTCATTAGCCAGGTTTTTCATTGTGGACAGGACAGTGAGAGAGTACGGTAGGGATTGCCACAATTGAGGGATTTCTTATGCCTTCATTGTTGCTCTCTTTCTCCAGGTCTATTCAGCGCGTGCCCACTCTGAGCAAGACTTCCCCTCGAACTTATAGTCCTTAGTCGAGACTGGTTACCTGGCGTAACACAAGAACCTCACTTGGATTGATACAGTTGTTTCCCTCTCGATGCAGGCGTCTTAAATCTTGGAGCAAAACATGATAAATCCCGCTTCCTATGCTTTTGTAGCCATCTTCGTAGTCGGAACAGTGAACTTGAATAGATCCGTATACTCTCCTTCATCCTGCTTTTGAACTTATATACTACATCTATCTTGGTTCAGCTCTGTTTTGCCTCAATTTTGAATTTATTTCGACCGAGATGTTTAAACCAACCTATGGGCTCAGGCATTGGTATTTTATAAATCTTGAGCAGAGACTCGTATTTGTACTTTGGATAGTAAGACAATATCCTAAAATTCACTCAGAACTTTTAAATAAGTAGTTTATCTTGATCCTGGTTGTTATTGCAGGATACCAAGTAGCTACATGAGTGGTCCACCATTCGACAGAGTGCGATGACCAAAATCGAAAAAAGATTCTTCGAAGGTTATTCTCCCTCAATGCTTATGGGCATCGCTTCTTAACCTAGAGCGGAACCCACTTTTCTCCCTCCTTAGAGTCCTCTATGATGGCCCAGAAGAGAAAATGTCTTCTTTTCTAAAGCTTACTTGCCCCTTATCGCCGGTGCTGGTGCCTATTAGATAATTTTGAGTTAACCTTCTCTGTCCCTACGTAAAAAATGGAGCTCCCTTCTTTGTGCTGCGTGCAGGGATTCCTTTTAGTGGTCGGACGCGTCAGAGCCTGGTGGTCTCTACAGGCCTTAAGTGCCAATGAAGTTATCAAAACGCGATATGTGCTGATGAGTCGGAAAAAAGACAACCTTTGTGACGTAAGTGAAGATTGACTCCTCGCATTTGATCTTAAGAGGATCTCCCACGCGCGACGTTGCAAGGGCGAAATCGGGACCAGCCGGCAAGCTTAACTTAGAGAAGGCTCTTGGCAGCTTCTGTTTTTTATCACACAATCTGAAGGTCAATTCAGTAGGACTTTCTTGTAATCTTGATTTCGTAAAATTCGTGTATTAGCTCTTTTAAAACAAGTGAAGTGCACGAGACAAGAATCGTGTAGAAGATGGATAGGTGTCAATCCCATCCGGCTCCCGACGATTTTATTCCCAATTTACCACTATATTGGAAGGGGCAAACCGAGAAGGTACAACGAAGGGCATGGAGTGAGCAAAGGAGGAAAAGTATATGAAAAAGGCTGAAAAGATAAGTACAACAGGAGAAAAAATGTCCATCTCATGTCACCGATTTCTTTTAGCTGGGGATAGAAGTAGAGAAAGGAATAGTTCCATTTTGTTTTAACCTACTCTTTAGCATGAAATAAAGAACGTGACATGATTCATTCCTTTACTATTATATTATTTATTTATTGCTTTACTACTAATACAATTTTTTTAAAGTTGTGGGGTGAACCAACGAAATTCTTTTTCCATTTATATATTGTTTCATTTTTGTGTATTTTGTAGCATTCACGCCGTTATGTTTGAGTATTGTGTTGTTACTATTCGGTTGTGTGTATGTATATGAAGTATCTCAATACTTACACTTTACGACTTTGTAACTTTAATGGAACACGTCATTTATTAATTTCACTCTATTTAAGCACTTCTCTTTCCCTTCAATATAGTTAAGAAAAGTTGATTTATGCTCTACTTCATTGTTTTCACTTAGTTTGTATTTACTTCGATTTTCATATCTGGTGAGTCACTGTTTGAGCCGCTTATCTTTGGAGACTTGCGATCTTATTTATTGTCGTGTTCCGTTACTGTGCATATCTTCAGTTGATCTCCATAAGATTTGGTTTTCTTGATCTAGTGACATTTTTCATTATGTGTACAATTCTCTTTCCACTATTCCTTGATGAGTTCTTTCACTAGGGAATATTAAGTTGAACGGAGTGTTTATTCCGATGATTATGTCTTCTGCAAAGATATAAGGAAGGTTGTCTATTTTCCTCCATACAACGAATTTGAGCACTTCACCTGTAGCCTCTCTATGTAGGGTTCTCTGTGTCATTCCGTTGTCTTTTCTGGTCTGGGTGATTAGATAGCGGGCTTTGTTTTGAAATTCCTGGAGATCCATTTTTCTTGCTATTGATTGTGTTTATAGGAATGGAAGGTTAGATTTAGCGCCTCCATTACTGGAGCTACATCGATTGATTTTTATTTTCTACCGGATGCATATCTCTCTTATTGAATATTAGTTTTCTGAGCACAGGATTGTTCTATCTCTTATTTTATCTAAGTGTCTTATATAGCCTCTCGAAGTTATCTTTAGCACTATTACTTTGCCTTGCGAATGATATCGGAAAATCTGTCCTTATAATTCGAAATCTGATACCTTTCGTCTTGAGATAAGGACTACGGTGAAATTTCTTATGCTTGTTCTTATCTTCCATTTGCCCTCGAAATGGTTAATGTTTTCAATTCTAAAAGATGTTTTCCAATACCTCAGCTCTCATAATACTAGTTGGCTGATATCGTCTGTAAAGTGGAAATTGAGGTATTCGGGCCGTAAAAGGGTTAGCAGTTCCTCTGCATAAACCAAATTCATTGTAGCTCCTATACAGCCCTATTGTAGGAGCCCAGCTTCCAATTCGAACTCGGGTACTTTGTATTGATAGACTACCACGTATCCTCTTCTATTTGTTAGGTAGCGGCAGAGTATTAATCTGGGAGTCTTTGATCTTTTTCAATGAAAATTTCATTCTTCCGTAGATTGCCTCACAGAGTTCCCCTGGTTCGCTCTTAGTGATCATTGCTCAATATTTGGTAGTGGTACTCGAAGAGAATCAAGTCTGCCTCAACTCCCATTCACGGGGGATAACCCCAGTATCAACTAATCGAGCAATTTTAATTCGTTTTCTCATGCTAATTTCAAATATATAATCCACTTTTACCTACATGCTATAGTTATTCTGTAATTTCTATTTTCTTGTTTCCCCGAAAACTGCCCTCCGGACGGACAGAGAGGGTGCTTGTACATAGTAGTAAGATAGTAATAAGTGTTATTGTGCAAAATATTGACATTATTGTTTCTTTTTTCAGGTGTCATGTTAGAGTCATGGCTTCGTCAAGAGGAAATTGCGTTAATGATCCAGACACCTTTTACTACATATGTGGCTGTTACATGCTAGTTTGCCAAAGGCGCAATATATCAAACTTAGTAATCCCCACTTATAAGCTATATTTTGATGTTCCTCTTGGCAATCAAGATAAGAAGTGGGCCTCAAGTGCTGTTTTATATAGTTGTGTGGAACATCTTCGTGAGTGGACGAAAGGAAAGAGAAATGGTCTTCCTTTTGGAATTTTCATGGTGTGGCGAGAGACAAAGGATCATGTATTGGACTGTTATTTCTGTCTGGTGAATACTAAAGGAATTGGCAAGAAAAATCAGCACAAGTTCGACTACTCCAATATTTTCTTGGCGATCCGGCCAGTACCTTATTCTGAGTCTTTACCAGTTCCGATTTTCAGTGGATATGCTTCCTCTAAGTATGAAAATGATGTACCTTATATGGACATCTACGGAATGGATTCATGATCAAATGCTGAAAAGTCATTAGCTCCTCATTGGTTTAATCAAGAGAATTTGAATGACTTAATACGTGATTTGGCGCTCTCCAAGAAAGCTGCAGAATTTTTAGCCTCCACGTTGAGTGAAAAACATATGCTTGACAGGTGGCTACGGGTATCTTATTCCCGAACAAGGGAGAGTACATTTGTAAAGTATTTCTCTGAGGACAAACAATTTGTATACTACCACGATGTTCCTGGTCTGTTTACCGAGTTGGGACTTGGCACCTATAGCCTTGCTGAGTGGAGATTGTTTTGGGATAGCTCGAAGGGTAGTAGCCTTAAGTATGTCCTTTTGCATAATGGCAATGACTTTCCCAGTGTAGCTTCAAGTATTTCCTTTTACATAATAGCAATGATTTTGGTGCAATTTATCTCGATCACTCTGTCCATCTGCGAGAAACTCACAATGACATAAAAATGGTCATGGATTTACTTAAGTACCGTGAACACAATTGAATTATATGTGTAGAACTTAAGATGCTCAGCTTCCTCCTTGGCCAGCAGAAGGGATGTACAAAGTTTTCATGCTATCTCTCTATGTTGAACAGTCGATTCCGTGAAAAATACTGATCCCCAAAAGATTCTCCAGTTCAGGAAACTTTGGAAGCAGAAATGCTAAACATTTTTAATGAGCTAATCCTAAGTAGAGAGAAGATTGTTTTCCCTCCACTTTATCTCAAACTGGGGTTGATGAAGCAGTTTGCCAAGTCGTTGATCACTGACAATGATTGTTTTTAGTACATAGAATCGGAGTTTCCTGCTTTGTCATACGAAAAGATAAAAGCAGGAGTATATCGTGGTCCCCAAATCCGAAGACTTCTGAGTGATTCTAGATTAGTGAATACCATGAATGAAACAGAGAAGGCAGCCTGGCTCTCATTTTTTGTCTTTGTTCATAACTTCTTGGGAAACAAAAAAAACGCATAACTACGAGTATCTGGTTACTAATATATTTTTATCATATCGTGATCTAGAATGCAATATGAGTGTGAAGCTGCATTTCCTAAATGGTCCCCTCGACTGATTCCCAGAGAATCTGGAAGCCGTGAGCGACGAACAAGGGGGACGCTTACATCAGGATTTGATGATGATGGAAAAGCGCTACCAAGGCCACTGAGATAGACACGTGATAGCGACTACTGCTGGACGATTACAAGAGATCACCCAGAAAAGATTTACAAGAGAAAGCGTTACAAACGCAAATTTTTGCCGGATTAAAATCAAGAAGAGGTAGGTCTCCCAGCCTGTTGTACGCTCATTAATAAATTAACATCTATTTGATTACAGTATTTGTAATCCTAAAGTGTAATTCAAGTTTTTTTTCATATGCAATAAAATGTTTGTGCCAAAAAATCTGCTTTTCTAAAAATAACGCTAAATTATGATTCAAAATTACTTCAGGGCATGATGATAGGCGTGATAAAATGAAAATTATTTTCTAATATTAGTTATTGTTATTTCGAAAAAATCTCTAGCAGTTAGAGAGAATCTGATTTCAGATTTGAATTAAGTCTACTCGAATTAGGTAGCAAAATGTACTTTGTCAACTCACCAAATATATTGTTCCTAGTGTAATCAGCTTGATAATATTTTGTCAAATACTTTATCGGTAAATTCAAACAGCAATATAAGTCTGTAACCTTCTCAGAGGCTTGGAGCTTGCCTGACTTCGAGAATTCTCAGGAAAGAAGTATCTGGTGCTCAGGCTTGAAGTAAAAATGTATTTGAGGGAGGTAATGATTTTTTTAAGGGCGTTAATGAGTTTGGACTCTGGGGGTAATGAGGGTCTTGGCGCTTTTTGTTTAAATAAGTGCTGTTTATTATTTCTTCTACCGTTGTTTATGCCCTCTGTCCTACTTGTTCTTATTATTTGGGGTCAATTAAATGGGCAGGAGTTATCACATTTATTTTATTTTTGTTCTAGCTTTTGACCCTCTTTATCCTTTTATAATTCGCCAGTTTTCTTTGGACGTTCTTATTTCATCTATTTTCTTTTTTCTCGCTGTTCACTGATTAAGCGTACCATTTCTGAATCACATCTTTATGAATTTGTTTTATGTGCGTAAGATCATCTATTCATATATATCGATATGCCCTATTTATCATTTTATTCTTATTTTTCATTGTAGGGGTTTACTCGTGTTGTTGTATACGGTAGCTGTTCTTAGGAACGTTATTCGCGTCTGCGGCCACCAGGGCATCCGTCAATCGCTTCATCTCCTTGTTGATCTCATCAAGTGAAGTGTTTGTCAGTTCGTTTGGGAGATATTCATTTAGTTCATTATGCAATTAACTTTTTGGTGCTACTTTCTAATACACAGTTACTTGGATCGGATTTTAGATTTCACCTGAGTAGCGTTCCACTATAATCACTACTCGCAACTCGTACTGTTTTCAAATCCAAATTTAGTGACATATTATAGCTAAGTAATACTATATCTGGTATATAACGCTGTTTGGTCCGTGTTTGGGCTTGGTACAAATCTCCTGAAAGGGGTCTTCCGGGAACCACATCGGTTTCCCTCCGTTTTGTACTAGCCTTTTATCTAACCCTGTTTCGTGGGCTACCCAATTTAGTGATGTTTACTAGGTAGGAATTACGCATTTTACTAAGTTTAATCTCATTATTAGATCTAGGTGGAGGAATGTCTTTCTATTTTCTGGGGATTACATATGCTTCTTGCGGATAGGTGGTACTCGCCTTTCTTTTTGTATCTTCTATATTTTTATTTTTTTCTTATTTACCAAATTCTTTTAATGAGGCATGACATTAAAAGTGTGCGGTGAGGATTTCTTCCTTTAAGGCAATTCATAATGTTCTGGTTTGTATATTCAATCCAGGTGTGGTCCGAGCCAATACATTCTAAACATACTTTTTATTCAAACTTGAAATCTTTCATTGCATGTTTTTCTATGGCATAGCAGAAAAATATACTTAAATCAATTCAAACGTTTCTAGTTCAAGATATTTGGCCGAGGTCTTAGTACAAAACAAGATAATTCATGTTTCTGAGGCTTTGGCGGCCATCAAGGTGGTGTGAAAATTGACTTTAAGAAGACAATTGGATAGGCCTCAATCTTGTTCTTGAATTTGCACATTTCATCCACTTTGGCCCAGCTCTTCTTTGGCTCAATTTTATTAATAATTTCTTCTGTGTGTGACAACCGACATATTGCTTTACGTCACTGCATATTTCTGTTCTTTGTGAGGATTAATTTTAGGTAATATTTTTATCTCTTCGAAATCACGCGAGACTTCTCGATGAGTAAGTTAACTAAATCTTAGTTGATTTGACAAACTACCTGGTAGCAAGCAGTATGTTTGATTAACTAGAAGATATAGTGTTATGCCCAGTGTAGACAAAACACTACGAATACATTCGCACTTGATTTTCAAGGGCACCCCTCGTTGACAAAAAGGGAGGTCCGCTTTACACCTCTAGGCTTTTCCAGGACGGCCTGCTAGGGAAGATAGCTTCGATTAGGAGCCTAACAGGATCTTATCGTTGAGCTGTATGCCTATTCTAATTTTTCGGTTTTACATTCTTTGCCCAATTATTGTAGATGTCTATCAGTACCCACTAGCTGGTTCTGACCAATCCAACCCCTAACATGGACCCCTTCTCTCTCCTTAAGTAGGACTTCCTTCCGAGGTTCGGACACACATGGAACCTGTGGTCTCTACAGGTCTTAACTGGCAGAGAAGTTATTAAATACTCGAGATATGCTGCTAAATTAAAAGAAAAGAGTTTTGGAGGCGCACCTGGTGGTTTATTTTTCAATCTTTGAGGGACAAGGATTTCCTATTCCCTCACACGCGAGTATCACATTGCAAGGCAGACGAGTAAAGATCAGACCCAGTTGGTGGTCTTCAAATGCAAGGATCTTTTTTCTCCTACTATCTTCTCAGCGCAAATGTTGATGTACAATTGTGTAAGCCCTCTTATACATCTTTGGAACACCATGTAGTAGCTCTTTCAAAAGCGAAGCACAGCTAATACAAGTAATTTAAAGTGAAAGGGAAGTGGGTGAAAAAGTCCCTCCCGGAGGAGGGACCCGGTCGGGAGAGCGGGGCAAGGCCCGTTTCTCTCGAGGGAAAAGAGTTCCGGAGAGGGGGAGAGAGGGAGGGAAAGAAGAAAGAAGTAAGGATAAGACAAACTGAAATAAAATCAAAGGCTCGAAAGTTGACCAAGTTGGCCTGTGGACATGCTCAACGTGGGACCCAAACCACGGTGTTTTAGGTTTTTCTCTCATTTTCATTGTTACTATTTGCTGTATCTGTCCCTGGTGTTAGTGTTTGGTACATCTGTTTAAGGCGGTACAGGAGGAAGATGATTGAAGCGGAAGGAAATTAAAGGTTTGCAGAGAGGTGCAAGTTGCGTGGAGGTCACGATAATCTCTGTACTATAAACTAATTTTAGAGTTAAGTTCGAAATAAGTTAGAGTGAAAGTGTGTCTGTTTGTTTAACTATGTGGTTGTTTTGTTATTATGTTATGTGTGTATGAGATAGGCGTTCAAACCGTTCTTAGAATTATTTGTTTTCCTGCTATGTTAATAACTCGAGTTTCTGTGATTTTAATAGCATAATTCTCGTATCTGTATCTGTTGTGTGGGCTCATGTCCTTTAGTTCTTTATTTGTTTACTTCTCTTCTTCATTCATGTTGTTTTCCTTTTTCGTTCATTTGAACTTTTTGGTTAGTTTTTTCATTCCTTGTGGGTATTAAGTCCAATCCGGTGAGTTTGTCATTATTCGTGAAATTTTTGTCACAATCGGGTTTCCTTATTTGGTTTACACGTAGATCTCTTCAACTTCCCTTTGGTCCGCTTTGTTTTTAATACTAGTAAACAGCATATGTTGTCTCAATCCTGCCCCTCGTCCGATTTGATTATATTGTTCCTTTCCTATTTGTACTTTTTCGATGACTGTTTTGACTTTTTTTTAAATTATTTTGTTTAATGGTTTTATTATCGCTTTCTTGTGTATGTTTCTTTGTTTTTTCCTCTCTAATCGTCGCGTGACGTAATTATGTATAATGCCTTATTCTGTATAAATTGCATTCCTATTAGATTGCTTCTTGAAACCCTATACATGGCAATTGTTGGATATATCAAAGTAAGTTGTATCATGGCCTGGTAGATCTTTTTCTTATTTTTCATGTTTAGATTTCTTTGTTTATTATTTCGATCACAGGTTTTCTGTTTATTTGTAACCATTTTTTGTAATAGTTAGGCCTAAAATCTTGCCTTTACCGTTATACCTGTATTGCTCTTCCTCTACGTAAACGTCGGATAGTATTTTACGATACATAGGTATGATTTTGAATTTATCTTTATTCGTGTTAATTTTCCATTTGCGTTCATACTCGTTTAGATTTTCTATTTATGTTGCCATTACTCTTTCCTGCATCTGTGACTTCCGATAAACACATCGAATTAATTGAATGAAATCATCTGCGTATTGTATGTTCACACAGCCCTCGCTGCTGGGTGGGGGAATGTCCAAGGTATACACAGAGTATAGTGCTGGACTTAAACATCCTCCCTGAGCGAGGCCGCTTGAATCTTTCACCTTGGTAATTCCCCGTGCCTATGTATGCATAGTCGCTTAAAATTCTTTCCAGATAGTTGTTCATGTCCAGATTTAGAATTTTATGTTGTATGCCTTCTTGCCAGACTTTATCTAATGCCTTCAAAACGTCCCAGCATACAATGTCCATACTGCATTTCTCTCCTTTTAATTTGCTTACTTTTTTCTGCAGTCACGATGAGGGCAATCTCCGTATTCCTGTTCTTTCTGAAACTGAATTATTGATTGTTCCAGAGATTGTTTTCTGTGAGATATAAATTTAATCTTTTGTTCAGATTTATTTCCAACACCTTCCCAATGAAGTCGAGAAGGGATATAGGTTGGAAGTTTTCAACCTCCAAAAACGATTTTCCAGGCATCGGTATGAATATCATTTTGGCTAGCTCACTTTATCGGGGAAGTATCCCGTTGTGATAGAACGGTCTGAGGCCGCTTAAATTCAGCCGCTATCACATGTTTAGAACCACATGCTACTCACGTGCATCTGCGAGAGGAAGCAGAACGCGTTATCGCCCACCAAAGCAAATATTTAATCAAGGAGGTTCATTCCACCGTTTCGCCTCCATACGTCGGTCTTGCCAGATTGAGTTAGGCTTATGGGCAGATAAAGTATTTTCCCAGGCGCTACCGGGGCATTTCCCCGAGGTCCCCCACTCAATTACCCCTACTCCATGAAGACGGCTCCGGGTAATTATACAATAGCTTTCCCTAATTGAAGCAGATCGCGATTATCTTCGCGAGGCATCACGCCAATCCGGTCTCCCTTGTGCACCTAGGAACTCTCTACCTCGAGAACCCCCTTATTGTCCAGAAGAGGACAATATCCCTTGAGTGCCAAGCTTCGTGCCTTCGAGACGCCCATTCAACAAGGCCCCCCCTGTTGTTCAAAAAGACAACAACGTTAGAACAGCCATTGTTCTTTGAGCCTGTTTACAAGAGACGGTTCTCACTGCCCCCCTGTTGTTCAGAAAGAGAACAAGGTTAGAAGAGCCATTGTTCTTCAAGCATGATCGTCAAGAAACGGTTCTCGTTCCCGAGACATCACGTCAGGATAATTTAATTCCCCCCTTGTAAACGTTCTTCAAGAGAACGCTTGGTTTTAACAATAACCTCCATTGTTCATCTAGAACATCTCCGATTTGCTGTCACAAAGATCGCTCGTACTTCTGAGCCCCACTCCGCTCTCACTCTTTGAAGACAGTCCTTCTCCTTCGTTAAGGACAACCTCCCAAAGAACCCTTCTTCTGGAAGTCGCCAGTGTCCTAAAGATTCCTTAGCATCGTCTTCCTCTGCACAACAACTTTGTAATTAAGTAAGCTGAGTATTACCTTTAATCATCTAACCTTTTGTCAACGTTACCCTGTGCTTTAAATGGTTTAGAGAACAATTCCCCTCTTTAATTTGTATTTGTTTACCTTTTTAAATCTCTCCAAAGCTTAATCCTCGTATTAGTTAGATATTCCCACGACCCTTTCCATTCTCCGTTTATGTAAACCTTTTTTTGTGTGTTGTTGATAGTTTAATTAATAAAACTCTATTTTATTAATGATAGGCATATTATTTATCCTTGTGCTCCGTTCCACTTCTTAAGCATATTGAAGATAAATAAGCCTCTCCAGGCCCCCTCCTTTTTGGATTTACCTCGGTCAATCAGATTACCACGCACTCGAAATATTAGAATAATTCCCTTAACGAATAGTTATATATGGTATATCGTCGAGAGCCTATTCTACGACACCCATGTTTATACAGGCGTTAAACAAGTTCCTTTTTCATTCGAGTATATTATCCGGTGCTTCTATATAATTTTTTTCTGGTGAGTTTTGATTTTCGAGGGCCTTTTGTTTAAAATGGGAGAAATAGTGTTCTTTAATTCCTTGATTGTGATATCGGTGTTAAATCTTTCGTTCGCATACAGTTCCTCTTCTACGTATTTATGTGGAATAGTCCTCTCAATCCGTTCATTTAGTTCGTCAATTATCTGGTTTTCGAAGTCCATGTCATAGTTTTCGTTTTACTTAGACCACATTGAAGACTCCCTTCCAGTGTTTCCTTAAAAGTCTTTCAATCTTGCGTTCATCTTCGATTAATTTCGCATTTCTGTCCTTAATCTCTATATTGTCTTTTCCTTTAGTAATTCCCATTCATTTTATCTTTTTCCCAAATTCTCGGGGTAATAGCTCGTTGTAAATATTTTGAACGTCTATGTCCTAATATTCTCTTTGTTTGTTTGATATTGCAATAAGTAGTTCCATCCTCTTCGTTCTCAGATTACGGTATTTTTCTCTTGATATTCCTTTTGTTATGATGTTCTCGTTTATCGTTTTAATTTCTGCATTCGTAGTCCTCATTTCGTCTGTCCATATAGAGTATTTAATAGTTTTGTAGGTGTTTCTTTGTATAGCGACTTCGTCGGCTGTTTGTATCTGCGTCCTTATTTTCTCTAACTTCTCGTAGATTGCCTTTAAATTCTCTTCATTTAACCTATTCGGTTCGTAGTCATTCAATTCTAGTCTGTATTTTCCCCAGTCAGCTCTATGATACGCCTTCCAATTTTAGCAGGTATTTGTATTGGTTGCTAGCTTATGGTTAATAGTGTTGCTAAATGGTCGCTACCGAGAACACCAACAGGTTCCATATTGTAGTTAAAAGGTAGATTTTAGTTTGCAAGGCGGATATCTGGAGTAGTTGCCGTTGCGTTTATGATGTATTTTGGGAAGTGTCGTTCAGTCTTCTCAATATTCTTCTTTCCTTTAGGGTTTGTAGGTCCTTTCCTGTTTGGTTTCTCCTTCTGTAGCCGGTATCTGAGCAGCAAACTTTGCAGGTCTACGCGCCGGACTGACTGACGCGAGGCTAGAAGAGTGCGAGGCTGTTGAAGACTCTTGAAACAGTTTCCAAACCACATTCATGAGTCTTCAATCGCGTTTCATCCCTCTGAAATGTCCCTGTCGGTCTTCTGTTTAACCAAAGTGGTTTAATCAAGAAATCGGGCAACTGCTTAGGGAAAAAAGAAATAGGAACCGGCAATCGAAGATCTCGGGTGACTTTGACGAATACCGAAGGCTAGCCAGGAGAGTGAAGTCCAGCATAAGGGCGGCTAAGCGTTCTGAGGAACTCCGAGTGGCGAGACTCTGTAAAGAGAATCCCAAGAAGTTTTTTGGATATGTGAACAGCCGTAAACCAATCCGTCGAACGATTGGCCCTTTGAGGATTAAGGAGGGGACAGTTTAGCATTTAGGTGGAGAAAATGCTAACCTCCTCAACGACTACTTCTCTTCAGTGTTTACTGAAGAATGTGGTCCCATTTCTCAGCCGACGGATTCCTACTCGAGGGAAAAGCTGGAGGCAATGGACTTCACCGAAGGAGAAATAAAGAAAAAGATCGCTGGCCTAAAGACGAATAAGTCCCCTGGACTGGGAGGGTTTCTACCGAAAGTGTTGGAGGAAATGTGCGATGAAGTATCACGACATCTGTGCGCTATCTTTAACATGTCAATCCGGACCAAATGCGTTACTAGAGACAGCCGTTAGGCGGAGGTGACTCCTATCTTCAAGAAAGGAGACCGTAACCAACCGTCGAACTACCGACCTATCAGTCTGACTTCGACAGTCGGTAAACTCATGAAAAGCATCATGGTGGACAAAGTGACGTCGTATTTAGAGTCAAACCTGCTACGGAGGAGTTCCTAGCACGGCTTCCGAAGGCAACGGTCATGCCTGACGAACCTTGTGGAATTCTTCCACTTCGTTTTCAATGAGCACGATCAGGACAAGGCAGTGGATGTAGTCTACCTAGACTTTCCGAAAGCCTTTGATAAGGTACCACAACGCCGCCTTCTCCGGAAAGGGCGAGCGCTTGGCATAGACGGAAAGGTAGCCGGCTGGATCGAGAACTGGCTAATTGGCAGACGGCAACGGGTGGTGGTGAATGGACAGTCTTATGAGTGGGTGCCCGTTACTAGTGGGGTGCCTCAAGGTTCGGTCCTGGGACCACTACTATTCATCATCTACGTCAACGACATGGACGGTGACATGTTTACCAAGATTTACAAATTTTCCGACGATACCAAGCTTGGTATGAACGTTGCAAAGGATGGAAATACTGCCCGCCTGCAGGAAGATCTTGGGAAGATTGGGGAGTGGTCGGACACGTGGCAAATGCCTTTTAACGTGAACAAATGCAAAGTGATGCATATCGGCCACAGAAACCCCCAATCTCAGTATATCCTTAAGGGCACTGCTCTTGAATCGAGTGACAATGAGAAGGACTTAGGTGTAACAATCACTAGTGACCTCAAGTTCTCGAAACAGTGCATTGAGTCGGAGAAAAAGGGCCCAAAGGATGCTAGGCTTTATTAAGCGTTAGTTTGGTTATCGGAACCAGGAGATTGTACTGTGCCTGTACAACTCACTTGTCCGACCGCACCTGGAGTATGCCGTACAATTTTGGAGTCCTTCATTGCAAAAGGACATCGCGAGATTGGAACGCGTACAAGCCCGGGCAACTAAGCTGATTTTCTTTATCCGACATAAAAGTTATGAGGATAGACTAAGAGAATTAGATCTGTTCTCGCTGGAAACCCGTAGACTGCGTGCTCAGCTCATCGAAGTCTTCAAAATACTTCGAGGGTTCGACAATGTTGACTACCGGGATATTTTCACATTGAGTGAGAACAGAACGCACAATCACGGCTTCAAACTTGAACTGAAGCGTTACAACCGCAATCTGTGTGGAAATTTTCTCACTTAAAGTATCTGCGGTATGTGGAACGCACTTCCAGTGGAAGTTGTCAACAGTGAAACTGTTGACCAGTTCAAGTCAAGACTAGACAAGGTCTTGAAAAGTGGCCGTTTAGGGACGCAAAACAATTGAGCAGCCATGTGCCCACTCGATTGCTAGTCCAAAGGTACCCTCCTTGAATGGACCGTAAGGTCTCCTAGGGTACCTTTTTTCCTTGTTGTTAATCCTTGTTGTTACTCCTTTCTTTGTGTTTTTTCCAAGTGTTTATTTTTTGTATCTTCTATAATAATAATGTTAAATATAGCTGATGAATCAATATTCTGCGGGAATTCCCATTGGCTCGAGCCCATTTTCCTTGAGCATGGAGTTCAATGTGGTGGCACATGTTCCTGGTTAGGCAATGTTTAAGACGTGTGAGTGTAGAATGCATGCCATTATTTTTACGCTCAGACTTTCGTCAAGCGTCACTTGAGTGGTTATTGCATTGTTTTTCGTTGCTGCTACCGCCGCATATGAGGTGTTTATTTTTCATTTCTTTCGTTGTTGTGTTTAAATTTCTTTTCTCTTTATATTTCTTTTCGCTTCGGAGATGTCATTGCAATTGTTCTATGGCTCCTTCCGCAATTAACATACTTTTTTGTGGAGTTTGTGCAGCTCCTCCAAGAATTTGGGCCACTGCATTTTGAACATATTTCTCCTTCCTATCTTGGGCAGTTTGAGGTGATGTGGTCTTCCATTTTGTAGCATCTAAAACAGATTTGTATATTGTGATACTGGTCGCCTTGAATATTATTAGCCGGGATTCTCATAGTGTACCTGAGCATTCCCTTCTTTAGTGCCTTTGTTGCCATCTCGATTGACTCGCAGACTATTTTGAACATATGTGTGTTTTCCTTAAATTTGATTATGTCGTGTATGTTCATCCAGGGTTGTTGTTCCATTATACATATTATTCTTTATTTCATCTGGGTAGTGTCCCCCACCCATGATTCTACTTTACGGTATACGATACTTCTTTGGCAATAATCTGGGGTGGTACTTTAGCCTCTAAGTCGATTTTCATTAAAGTGATGATTCCTGCCAATGAAAGTAGCATTTCGACATCATTGTTTTCGCACAGATGACAACAATTCTATTGAGTGTTTTTGTGCTACACCCTGTGGTTTTTGTTTTATTCAGTTCAAAATTAGCCGAGGTGGGAGCCTTTTGGTGAAGTCCTGTGGCTCCATGTTCATTTTTTCATGCCACCCCAACGGGGGGATTCTCTGGAAAATAGGCTAGTAGATTATTTACCCCAATCCACTAGTGGCAGAAGCACCCTATCTGTTCCTAATACTACTTTGCCTGACTGCTCGGGAGCGGATAATCCCTGACCACCCTTCCTAATTATGCCTAGCCCTATAATCGGCCCTGAGGTCAGATTCGAGCTCGTGACCGATAACCGGGCTCCTTGTCTAGCCTCCTAACGGGCTCTCCTTAGGAAGTTCACTACACCCTACTACTGAATGCTTCTGAGACCTTGCGTGTGGTCAGATTATACTGTGCTAGATAGAAATAAAGTATGATAGTTTCAGATATAAAAGGTAGAGCATGAGAGGAAAATTTAAAGAGATCACCGCTTTGGGGTGATTCCCTGCTAATCAGAAACAAGAGGTCTCTCCAATTAATCCGATTCGCGCATATATTTGTTCTTTCCTTCTCTTTGGTATATACTTAAACGTATATATAAAATACTTTCTTCGCAAAGTTATTTCAAGTCAAAAGATTGATGTAACTTACCAATGCGTAGATCGCTGTGAGTTGTCAGATGAACTGAGCCGTCCTAATACAAGTAAGGAACAGAACTTTCGGCTTATATATGAACATGATCAACTATTACTGTATCCTAAAGTCTGAACTCACTGCTGATTTGGGCCGTGAATTTGTTCCAATGCATCTTTTTACGGTACAGGAGGCACATAAAAGGGAGAGATTAATTGTTCAGCCACATTCCAACTTATGTTGAACAAGCTAAAGTAAGTTTCAAGTATTTTAAGGTCGCTATGAACATTGCTTCCAAAGTCTTCCTATTATTGTTTGAAGCACGTGGGACCGATTTTTTTCCTTCTAGTTGATGGGGTTGCCAGTATCTCGTAGCTGTTCTGTGAGAAAGTTGTCGAATCGCCCTGCCCCGATCTCTTGCCCTTGTTCCTTTGCCTTGTTGTCCACTAGTTTGTGTGTCTCGCGAAAGTAAGTCAAAAGACATTCGACACAGGGCAGCCAGGTATATTAGGCAGTTTCTGTTGAAATCCATTGGTGGTTTAGAGTGGCAGATATATCTGAGGCAAAAGCGGTCACGCATGCATCTAATAAGAAGAGGAGGAAAGCATTGAATGCAGCATACTTAGTGAGGTGAAAAATGCTTGTTTTGAGGCATATTACTATAAATTCTGTTGGTACTTCTAGGCACTAGGTAAAGGGGATTTTGACTTCATTGAAAATTCACTGGGCAAATTCTTGCGTTTTTTCGTCTGGACCTGTAAAATAATTCCTTTAACATTCTGCAATATGAAAAATAACTTTGCATTAGACCAAGTTGTTTGATGGTTTAATGTAGAATGATGAATAAAAGTACATTTGAAGTTTGCCTATTCTGAATACTGTATTCATCTTGTTTGAGACTAATGTCTATGGGATCCTAAAATACAGGCTATTTCATTCGGAGAATCATTTCTAATTAACGAGTAATTTAAAATGGAATTATTGTAAACAAGTTATCCTGAATAAAATGTCGCCGGCTCTCACTTATTCCAATTTATTACCTAATGACCTTCCAAACTTTCAATAATTCCCTGACTAACCCTGGGCAGATCGTAACAATTCTATCATTTAAAAGGGTGTTAAACAACAAAAAGATTTCAAATTTCATTACAATCGATCGAATAATTATGATTTTATATCCAGATCAAAATATTTCCCCGGGCTAACTTTAAAAGAACTTTGCCAATTGTATCATTCAAAAGAGAATGTAAGAGAATATAAAGGTTTCAAATTTAATTTGAATCGGCAGAATAGTTATATTGTTATTAGAAGAACAATAAAAAGCAAAACTGGGACCGACCAATCGACCGACATAGTGAGATGTAAAGTCACCCGCGACTTGACTAGCACACAAATAAAAACTACATTAACTTTAAAATATTGTAACAATTTTGAAACATGGGACAGGTAAGGAAGCATTACGATATTTTTCGGGGTAAATGACCACTTATTTTTACATAGTTGGACCTTTTTGCTACTTGTAAAAAATCTTTTACGAAATATGTTGGCTATTTTAGTTTTTCTCCAATACGCTATATAATTTCGCTAACCAACGGTAAATTCAGGATCAAATGCTCGCAGAACCCGCAAATTACGTATAAGAGCAGAAAAAACGAATAGATTAGTTCTGAAGGGGTAAATAAAATACAAAGGAATATTTCAGAGAAATTGGGTAGGATTTCACTAGAGAGTAAACTTAAAACATTGGGGCGTACGGTGCGCCATGTTATCCAAAAACCATAATTTAACAGCCATTTCTAATGTTTAACTAAAGCTAATAGATGGAGCGAGATTATTGAGGGCATCAACGGAATAATTATCGTTACAATCAATGGGTAAAATGCATAAAACATTATCGACATCCTGGTACCAGATATATTTGGTGAGAGGATATTAGATTATGAAAATTCAAGATAAAGACAGCTTGGCAAAGGGTGTGTGAGTTTCTCCTGACCAGTTCAAAAGCTTTAGATATACCATTTTCCCATAAAGCTCAAAGAGAACTTAAGAATGAGAACAAGACACGAAAATGGTGAAGAAATTAAGTTCCTAGAATTCAGTTAACAAAATAAACTTTTCATTCACATAAACTTTAGTGAATGAGTCAATATCGACACTTTTAATTTTAAATTTTAAATTAAGGGCTTAAAGCTTAATTTGTCAAGGAAATCACAATTATTTTTAGTAAGAGGAGAAAAGATTGCCAGAAGAGCGTTCAATAGAGAAACCAACCTTAAGCATGGGGATATTCGATTTGTGGGGTTTAGACAATACTTATAATTAAGGTAATGTAGGGATAGATGCAACTGTCCTTTGTAATAAATCCTAATCCTTAATGCAAACTATTAGCATATTAATAAATGCAGTAATAGTAGTTGGCGAAGGCTCATTATTAAGTTTACAATAAATAAATTCATCGTTTAACAGATTACCCATCATATTTATATAATTGACCATATCCGCAACTACAATAAAACCAAATTTATCGGCTTTCGGGAAATAAAGGGAAATATTCTTTTAAAGATTAAAAATAAATAATTGGAATATATTTTGTTTGTCAGTCCGTTTTAAGGACGCTATTTTTTCTACATTTCCTCATTCCGCCCCTGATGATGTACAGACAAAAGCCCTTAGGCTTATTCTTATGTATTATATTCCTTTTGGATAATGAAGCATTTTAGATCACGTGCATTTTTAGTGATTATTTTCATATATATATATATATATATATATATATATATATATATATATATATATATATATATATTATTTTGAATAAACGGAGGAAAGATTGCCCAAAGAGGGCTCAATAGAGCCCTCTTGCGCTTCTCTGTGCTCACTATCAACCCCCCTCGGGCTGTTGGCTTTCGGCATCTTTGAACTTTCAAACCGATAGTAATCATCTCTTACCCCCCTCGTTTCTTTTTACCCTACCCACTCATCTCGCTCTTCCTCTTCCCTTATCACCTCATCAACTAAAACTTACATCCCAAACACTCACCTGTCCAAATTCCTTTCCCTCTCCCTAATCTTTCCTATTTCCCTTAACCATTTTACACCTCTTAGTCCACAACTCTCACCCTATGTCTCTAAGAATCAGAAATTAGAGATATTTTTATGGCAAATATAAGAATTTCTAACAATGGTCATCTTGATTTAATTACTACATGAATTTTCAGCCCGGGCAATGCGCCGGATAAAAGTCTTATTTTATTTCCGAACGAATATATACTGTATTGGAGGAAAGGATGGATATCTCTGCTAGTATATATATATATATATATATATATATATATATATATATATATATATATATATATATATATATATATATATAACAATTGTTTGAAATGTTTATATTTATAATTTGGCAAAAAATATCTATAATTTCTGATTTATATTATTTTTAGATTCATGGCAGATTCAGGAGAGGTGCGCATTTTCACTCTCATATAATATATTTAAAATGAGTAAACGTTTCACAGCGCATGCTCGACAGCTTATGCTTACACGTGACTGAGCTTTAGTTATGAGCGAACAAAGTTGTGACCACTCCTTATCTATAAATCTATATTTTAAGAACGGAATTATATTTAATTATTTTTCTATTTTGATATCCTTTTATAGGGGGGAAAGGAGGTGAGTATGCGGCGAGATTGAGGAAGAGGCGAGAGTTATTAGGGACTACGGTTGAGATACAGGGAAAGAGAAAGGGAAAGGGGAGAAGAGAAGTTTTATATGGTTTTAGATATCCTTTTATTACAGGGAGAGAAAGAGAATAAAGGGAGAGAGGGAGAGGGGAATACAGTGAAAGGGGGAGAGGGATAAAGAGATTAGGGAAGAGGGAGACGGGCATAGAGATAGGGGACAGGGAGAATGGGGGAGAGTGCGAAGGTCGTAGAGGGAGAAGAATAGAGATATAGAAGGAAGAAGGATAGGTGGATAAGGAGAGTTGTGAAGGAGGAGATGGAGAAGGGGAAGAGTAAGAAAGAAAGAGAACGGGGAGCGAGTGGGGGAGACGGAGATTGAGGGAGGTGGGTGAGGCGTGAGGTAACTTGGTTTCTCGGCAGGGGTAGAGCGGGGTGAGGTGAAATGGAGGGCGTAGAGGGAAGGAAGCGGGAGACGGGAGATAGAGGGAGGAGAGGCAGAAGAAAGAGACAGGGGGGATAGAGAGAGTGGGCGAGAGGAATAGTAGGAGAAGGAAAGGGCGGAGATGGAGAGGGGCTAGAGGGAGAGGTAACGTGGCAGAGAGCTATTGGGGAAGTAGGGGAAGACGGAGGGGTAGAGGGGGAGGGAGATGGAAGGGTAGATAGAGAGAGAGATTAGGGGGAGAGAGAATAGATAGAGAGATAGTTGGGAAAGAGAGAGATAGGGGAGAGGAAGGGGGAGAGGTGACGTGGGGGGATTTAGGCTGGAGAAAGAAGAGTTTTGGTAACGTGGAGTTGGTAGGGTAGAGTAAGGGGGAGGGGTGGTACTGTGGAATGAAGGGGGAAGGGGGAGAGTGAAAGTATGAAGAGGCAGAACAAGAAGGGAGGGGGAGATGGAAGGCGAGGGGGAAAGGTAGGGAGAGATGGAGGGTGAAGGGAAGAGGGAGGGGAGGGGAGGGAGGTAAAGAATGAACTGGACTTCATATCACGTAATTAAATTATATTATATATATATATATATATATATTCGGACTATAAACCTCACGTATATGTTTCAAATTTAGCTTTTATTATTTATTACTTGATATATCAGGTTAAGCAATGTTTTTTAGACAAACGATTTTAAAGTTTTCAAATAAAGGCATAATATTTTAATGAAGAGAAAATTTGGTACTGGAGTTATCATATGTTGGTTTTCTTCCTCTGTCTGGAAAATTAACTAATTGGTCATTGTGGTCTAAACCCAACTTCATAAAACACTCACCATCCTCAGATTTTCTGGTTCCCCGGATAGTCTTTCCTTTTATTATGTCCCCTGCCAATAAAAAATCTACTATTCTTGCACTCATATTTTTTACTTATTTTTTAGAAATTCTTCACCAATATCCCAACAAGATAAGGAACAGAAAAAAGTGCAGCATTGCCCTATCTTCTTTATCACTAGCAGGAGAACTGCTACTATAACTTCTAAACATTTTTGCTGTTTAACTCTTTGCCATTATGATTACAAAGCATACAACCTTTCTGAAAGTGATACCATTTGTTGGTTTTCGTGGCTTCTCTTATAAATTACCAAGCATCAATTATTCATGGCTCTTTTTTTCTTCTCCAAATTTATTGCGGATATAAACGGGGATATAACTTTAATAGGTCCGTTTTCTTGCTATTTATTTTTTTTCTTTGTATATTTCTCCTTTTAACAATTGTGTATTATGGGAGTAACCGTGTTCCTGTTTGATTACAGGTCGTTACTATATTATAAATCAATAATTAGGCGATTTACTACATTGCCTTGAGCGAAATAATTGAAAATAATGCATTATCCATTCAACTGAAGGAGTGTACAAGCACCACGAAAATGAAATCCGCTTTTTTAATAATGTGGACAAAATTTTAATTCAGGAAATCATAAACAATATAAAATAGTAATATTTATTTTCAATATAAAGCAGATATGGCAATTCTCTTTGTTATTGGACGGGTGAGGGAAGATTTTTAAGCTGAGGCTCTATGTATATTTTCTTTATATTCTCTCAATTAGTTATATAGAAATATTACCGTATAATAATTTTCTTTAAAACAATCATACTGCTCTTGTATTATTTGTAGTTTTATAAAAGATACAGGCTACTCATGTATATTCTGTTAATGAAATCACCAAGTAAGCTCAATGATAGACCCCTATTTTTCCGCTCAGATTTTGCCTCTATATCTTCATACAGAATTACATTAAGGTTAAAAATTTCCTTAGTTTGATGAATAGCCCATTTCGCTTGCCTTTTTTTACGCTTATTTTCAAGAATTCTAATCATGAATGGCATGGACAGAGAAATTCTAGGCCTCGACCATAATTGGTAGGACCAACTCCATTTCCAATAGTAGATATTAAAAGCTGCCAAAGAACAGGGAGACCAAATAAAGAAAATAAGAGCTGGAGAAAAAGATGAGAGAGAGAGGGAAAACATTTTAGAAAAAATCAGTTTGAAGAAACTGCGTCAGAGAGATTACTAAAGAGACGAAAGATAGCGACTCAGGGAAAGATAGAGAGTGACAGAGACAATAAGAATGAGATTGATATAAAAGAGAGCGACAGAAGAGGGAGTTAGAGAGAGACATAGATATACTAAAAAGAGAGAGAGAGACAGAATTAGATGAGAGAAATATATACATATATTCAAAGGAGAGAGACAGAGATAGAAAGATAACTAATTCTCTTTATAACGAGAGTGAGGGAGAGACTAAAGTGGCAGAGAGGAGGAGAGTGAGAGAATGAGAGTTAGCGTGAAGAGAGTGAGCTTGAATGAGATAGATTGAGGGCGATATTGAAAGAGAGACTAAAGGAAAGACAGAGGGTGAGGTAGGAAGTGAATAATGGAACGCGTCTCTGAGATAGAGACGGAAAACAGACTAGAAGAGGATAAGATAGAAAATTAGAGAAAGCGAGATATTACAACCCTGAGAGATACGGAGAACGAAAGAATGGTGAAAATACACTAGGAGTGAGAAAAGGGGGCAGAGAATGAAAAGTGATGGAGAAGGTGAGTGACAGTGACTTAGAGTTAGTCAGCCTTACTCACACCAAGAGAGAGACTGAGCAAGAGAGACTGGGAAATAGAGAAAATAAGTGAGAATGAGAAATAGAAAGAGATAGAGAAAATAAAAGAATTATAGAGAGAAACTAATGAATTCGGAGATGAGAGGAAAGAGAAAGGGAGACTAGAGGAGTGAATGGGAAAGGAATATTAAGATAGGGATTTAGAGTGAGAAAGTTAATGCGAAAGATATTCGTAGTTACACTGTTAAAAGAATGACAAAGAAAGAGGGACTAATAGAAGGAGAGAGATAATAAGACAGAGATGTAGAGAGCGACTGAGAGATAGAGAATAAAGGAGAGAGTGAGCGTGATAGACTCAAAGAGAAATAGCCGTGGGGCTACTGAAATAGAGAGAGAGAGAGAGAGACAGAGAAAGAAAGAGAGAGAGAGACTAAGAGTGATAAGAAAATTATATTTATATATAAATATATATAATATATGGATATGAGAAACTTACAAAGTAGCGCGTGAGTAGAGCAATAGATGCAAAAAGTCTCACAGGAAAATCAAAGGCGGATTCCAAGTACTTTCCAACTTGTTCAGTTCATTGTCAAGGAATAACGAAAAGTTTTACAAAGCTGGTATATATATGAAAGACAACAGAGTAATGCCCCCCCTCCATGTACAACCAAAGGGCACAAGCTATTTTGTGACCTGTCGTTGTACATGGGAGCGGTATTACTTTGCTGTCTCTCATAGCTTTGTAAAAATTTTCATTAATCCTTGATAATGAACTGAACAAGTTCGAATATACTTGGAATCCGCCTTTCATTTTTCTGCGTGATTTTCTGATTATTTATATATATATATATATATATATATATATATATATATATATGTATATTAAAAGTGAGTGAGACAGAGAGACTTGGAGAGCCAGAATGACTGAGAGTCAGGTCCTGAGAAAGATGAGAGAGAACGATATAGAGGCTCACAAAGAGTAAGAAAAAGACAGATAGTTATATAGAGATTGAGAGAGAATCAGAGAAACAGAAAACAAGCTTGATTTAGTGTGATAGAGAGACTTAGAAAGAGTAATATAGGAAAAAATTTAATGAGAGATATATTGTGAGATACAGAGAACGAGAGAGAGAATGAAACCGGTGAGATAGACTGATAGCAAGATCGAGAAAGAAAAACTAAGAGAATATCTGAGAAAGTCGTTGAGAAGCTAAAAGAGAGTCTAAGAAAATATTTGAAAGGAACATAAGAAGCATAGGAGAGAGAGAGAGAGATCAAATATGAGAGACAAAGAGTGACTAAGAAAACGAATCTGCAAGATATAAAAAGTAAAGTAACTGAGACAAACTAAAGCAGAAAAAGCTACTCAGAAAGATACTCTGATAGAGACAAAATAAAAATGAGACAAAGTTAGAGAGTGAGAGGGATTGAGAATGCAAGAGAATTTCATAGAGTGATTCAGTTTGTGAGAGTAACAAAGATAGAGATAGACTGAGAAATAGACAACGCATTATAAAGAGAGATAGAGAGTTAGAAGGAGAGAAAGGGAAGGAGAAAATGAGAGAAGGGTTGAGAAATCCATTGACATAGATGGACACAGAGAGATACTGAGAGAAAGAAAGAGAGATAGGTTAATAGAAACATGGAGAAAGAGAGAGACTAGGAGAAAGTAAAGGAAATAAATAAAAAGGCAGATTAAGATATAGATTGAGATTAGAGATAATCAAACGGAAAAAAGAGAGAGTTTGGTAGAGAAAAACACTCAAAAAGAATGGGAGAAGGACTAATAAAGATAGATACACTAATTTAAAGAATGAAACAGAGAGACAGAGTGACTGAGAAAGATACTGTGACAGAGTGAAATAAAGGGAGAGGGGAAAGGGAGACAGAAATACATATATATAGAGAAAGCTAGGGAGAAAAGGAGAGCCAGAGAAAGAGACTAAGAAGGAAAAAGAGAGTCTAAGAGAGATTATTAGAGAATCACAAGGATAATGAGTACCTCAAAGGATATTGCTGGCCATACCGATGAGGTACTATTTTGGGAAGGCCCTAACCTATAGCATAGGAGAAAGCATATCATAGATGAAGACCCTCCCCACCAACCTTTGCCACCCGCTTTTACGGGCCAGAAAGCGAAAAAGACACCTGATTGTGCTGATTGTGCTGTGCCTTTAAACTATACGCATACTATAATCTATATCAAGGTGGTACCATCTAGGTCAAGTCGTGGATTATCTCATCAACTCGTGATTTTCAGTGTTCTGATAGTAGAAGTGTCCATGTTCCGAATATATTGTACGGGAAGAATTTGCCGCAAATGCTAGTATGAAATTGCGGCAAATCCAGTTTCTTAACCGTGGTTAAGTGTAGCATTTGCATTCTAAGTTTTCAACTCCTCTTATTATTTTAAAAGTTCTAATCAGCTGGTCTCTTAACCAGCGTGTTTTCATGTAGAACATTTCCATCCGTTCAATGTCCTTCTGAAGGGTTGGGGACTAGAATTGGAGAGAGTATTCAAGGTGTGACCGAACTAGAGAGTTGTACAAGTCGAGAAAAATCTGCTTATTTCGAAAGAAATAATGTCTTTTTATGTGTGCCAGCCATCTCTGGGAACTATTTTCTAACTGGAGGCTATGCTTGGAGAATTTCAGGTCACTGCCAATTAGCACGCCTAAATTTTGCCCAAGGTCAATATTATTAAGTGGTTTTCCTCGCAAGAGGTAGATTTCCCGAGGGTTTGCACGGCCGATGTGTATTATCTTACACTTGTTAAGGTTAAATAGCATCTGCCACCTCTAGCACCACTCACCTATCGTGAGGAGGTTATTTCAAAAGCGTTCCACTACCCTTGTACGAGCTCGCACTACCTCCTAGCTTGCTATAGTCGGCGAACTTAGCTATCGAGCATAGTATCCATCCTCTATGTCATTGATGTAGACGATCGATAAACAATAGAGGCCCAAGTACTGATCCCTAGGGAAACCTGCTACTGACTGACGCCCATTGCGAGGCTATCCCTTTGATCTTTATCCGTTTCCTCCGTGTCGACGGCAAGTTTTCTATCCCTTCGACTACCTTGCCAGTAATGCCGAGTCCTTGGAGCGTGTACATCATCCTACAGTGTGTTTATCTTATTGAAGGCTTTTGGAAAGTCCAGGTTTAAAATAACAACAGCTCGACTACGGTCATTTTGATTGAAAAATTCTAGTAAATTAGTGAGACATAAACGGTTCTTCCTAAATTCGTGCTGGGAATCAAAGAACAGGTTGTGCGAATCAAGTGTTGTACTATACGGTTTGCGATTATTTTCTAGAGTAGTTTTCCTACGATAGATGCCAGAATAATAGGCAGGTAATTACCAGAGCATTTTTGGTCCCCTTCTTGTAGATGGAGGTTACCTCTGCTATTCTTCAACTTCCGGCACCTCTGTAGTTTCTAGACTTGGAAATCCTTGTGAGGTGTGAAACAACATCTTCGCTAACTTTGCAATTGACTCTAGAGAGGCTATTAAGAGTGATAAATTAATAGATATTAAAAGAGATACACAGAGAGACTGATAGAGATATTGAGAAAGAGTGTAAGATATATTAAGTCTTAACCTGAGAGAAGAGGGAAACAGAATAAGAGCAAGGGTGAGATAGGTAATGAGATAGAGAGAAGGAGTGACTGAAATTGAGACTAAGAAAGAGATAGGAGTGGACAGAGAACGAATTAGAAAGAAACACTGAGTAAAAGAGAAAGCGAGATACCGAAAAGAACATTATATGACAGATCATGAGACGAGAGACAGTTAAACTGTGAGAGATAGACAGAGACTGAAAAAGGAATGAGTGGCAGAGATTGTGGAAAAGATGTCTAGAGAGAGACAGATAGAGAAAAGCTGCGAAAAATAGGGATAAGAGAGACAAAGAGTAATATAGAGAGATAGAATAAAAGATAGTGAGTCACTGAATAAGACAGACAAAAACTTGGAGAGATGCAGAAAAAATAATAGTTAGAAAATGGGAGCGAGTGACATAGATAGAGAATGAGAAAGAGATAGACAACTAAGATATTTTTGAGAGAGACTGAAAAGAAAGTAAGTGAAAGAGAGAATAAGAGAGAAAGAACCAAAGAGAGAGAATAAGAGGAGAGCTTAAGAGAGATAAAAGTATTCTGAATACGAGACTGACTGAGTGATACTAAAATTCCGGGAATATCTTTTTAGAAAAAAAAGTGAGTGAGTTATTTATTAACCAAATAAATAAAAGACTATAGTGTTCTGCCATTTTATGAAATTTCTAAGATATCAGTAAAGGCTGTGTAATTCGAAATAACGGATGTAATTTTGCCAGCAGTATCTATTTTAAATTCATCAGTAATCAAATCAATGGTGATATTGCTTATTCCAACACTTTAATAACTCACTATAGTCTCGAAGTATTGCGTACCTGAAAAGCTTGTTTATTCGGACGATTTTTGTCTTTTGCGTAGCCGAGTGGTCTAAGAGATGGTTTAATTAAAATCAAAGCGGTTGATCCCTGCCTCAGGGTGCACGGTTCGGAGCCCACCCCTGTACGGGATTTTTGCGATTTAGAAAATAACATTTCCGAAGAGAAATTATCATGATTTTCTGTTTCTTGCGGTTGCTGGAATCATTTCCTTATTCTTTCGCTTTCATGAAAGATAAATACATTGTCTATTCGCCGCGTGTTTACTTCAACTCTCCTTTGAATTCCATATTAATTTCCTTCTATTTCATAGTCCAGATCGACCTTGCGAAGCGTACCTAAAAAGCTTATTTATTTGGAAGATTTTTATCTTCCGGGTGCCCGAGTGGTCTAAGAGATGGTTTAATTGAGATCAAAGCTGTTGCTGTGCAGGATTCGAATCCCACCCTTGAACGCATTTTTTGCGAATTAGGAAATAACATTTTCGAAAAAAAAATTATCCTGTTTTTTTCTATTTCTTGCGGTTTTCTGGATTCATTTCATAATTTTTGCGCGTTTATGAAAAATTTATATATATATATATATAAATTGTCAAAAATAAAATAGGTTAAGAAACAATGATCTAGAGGAGGAGTTGGAGTCGTTATTATGCATAAAGAAGGATCTTTTTTCCCTAATCAAAGATATGAATATAGATATTACGTCAAAATCTTGTTACTGAACTTGTGATAAATAGTTATAAACTAAATTTCGTGGTAGCATATATACTAACAAGTCAAATTTACTGAGTCTGATATTTTTTTTAAGTCATACGGAATATTTCGACAAAAAACAACCATCATATTCGGTGAAATAAATTTTAATACAGTAAATTCTATAATTGACTAGACAGACATTGCAGGAAATTGACTTATAGAATTTATAAATGATAGGTTCCTGCAGCAAAATCTAGCCAAGCCGACATGAGATATCATTTTGACAAATAAAGACAAATTTGTTGAGAATATGCATGGTGAAATATTCGGAATAACGATAAAAATATATTTATATTCACATTAATCATTCTTAGAAATTTTCATGTGCAATCTACTTCCATCCCCAAATTTAAATCTTTTAATTTGTATCAATTTCCATCTCCCTTAGAACTTTACAATTGGAGAAATTTTCAAAGGATAAAAATGCGGAGCTAATTTTAAGTGATTTCCAATGTATGAATTTCATTATAAATAAAACCCCGAAATAGTGCGCTTTAAGCCTTAGGGTAAATTTGTAGAGATGACACAACACTGCTTTCGAAGTGGACGCTCATGCTTAACGAGCATGATACCAAAACACTTGTGGTTTTGTCAGTTTTATATAGTAAATTTAATTTTACACAATGAAAAGAAGTTTAAAAAATAATATGAATTAATCTATTGTTGATATGAATAATTTTAAGTTTATTTTGACTAACTGAAATGATGATCGTGAATGACTAATTTCAACTAGACAGAAGGTTGGTGATGAATTCTGGCAGAAGTATGAATTCGCAGAGAGCGATAGTAAAAATAGGGTGGAAATAAGAAAATAATGAAAGAAAGATAGAAGAGGCGCGAAAGAAACAAAGAACCAAAAAGAGATTTAGAGAAAAGAATAGATAATGAAAGAGAGTAAATCAGAAAGCGTTAGAGAAAATAAAATGAATGGAAGAGAGATAAATAGCTTGAGATACAGTGAGAGAGAGAAGGGGGCAAGAGAGAGAGAGCGATATATAGAGATATTGAGAAGGATAGATATTCAGTATTAGACAAAAGTTTTGAGACTATATACTCGTACTATGTTTTTTGCATCTAAGATATTTAATAGTCCTAGTCAAACGTTGCTTTTGTTTTAATACGGTTGCATCATAATTTAAAGGTAAAAAATAAAAAATATTATAGACCAAGCCCACTTTATTAATCAATACAGTTAATTGATGCGCGCAGAGAATATTTACAATGATGTCTTTTCTTCATGGCTGCTTCAATTCGTTGTGACATGCTAATAAACAAATTTGCGATGATGTCTTGAATGATATTGCTCCATTTTTTGTTCAATAAGCATCCCCAAATTGGATGCCCGCTGTTTATCAACCGCAGAAACCTTACCAAGAAGTAACATTGGCGTTCATTCGAAGTTCTTGAGCGTCTAGTTTCCTTAATCACATGAGTGTACGCAGTCTTTTCAAAGTCATTAATGATCCTAAAGCCGTAACATTTGTGCGATACCCTTACCAACTATATCCTTGATTTCATATCACTTTTGAAAAATCAACAATGGTTGGCCGCTTATCTTTGAGAAAAAAGACCTGGACTTGAAAGAAAGAATTGTGGATGCTCAAGAACTTCGAATTAACATCAATATCACCCGCAGGTAATGTTTCTGAGGTTGATAAAGAGTAAAGAGCCAATAGTGAGCAATTGCGGATGCTTATTGAGCCACATTGACCAAGATTCCCAAAGCATTCCATCTTGGATTTTCCTGTAACTATTCAAGAGTAAGAAGTAGATCATTAATGGTTGCGCCCACTCGGAGTGTTTTATAAACGCAGATGTTATTTATGAATGCTCAATAGATGACAAGTGCACAAAGTCGCCTTTCTGGCTATTGACCTAAGCCCAGAAGCGATATAGGATGCTTATAGCAGATATTTTTATGCACACACTAAGCTGAAAAACGCAATCGAAAATCCTTTCTATATATAGGTTAAATAATAAATATAATAGACTGTAGTTTATTCGATATATGTAATTCTTCAGGTCTGGCCTTTGACTTCAGTGTTCCATATATATATATATATATATAAAGTATATCTCTTATGAGGGAGAGAGAATGATGGAAAAGGAGTCGAAAAACTCTCTCACCTAGGAGCATTCTTTCATGATAAAGTCACGTTTCTTTATCCCTCTCTTTTCTACAATTTCTATCCGGTATTTTAGTTTTTTTTTGTTTCTTACTAGTCCAGACCTTTCATTTCCTGCATATATCCTCTGTTTCTGTCTCTCATTCTCTCTTTCTATCTCTCTCTCTCTCTTTCCTTTCTCTCTAATCTTCCTCTAATACATACTGAGAATCCTTATAATTGTGATTAATCTATGCCTACATATGTACACCTCGTCGAGAGGATTCTTACATATTGACGTGACCGTGCTCTCTCGAAGAAGAAGAAGAAGAAGAAGAAGAAGAAGAAAAAGAAGAAAGAGGAAGAGCTAAAGCCCATTTGTCGCGGGAAGAGAGCTTCTGTGTACCTTTGACTTTTCGAGCTATGTTGGTGGGGGTACCTCTCTTCTTGGTGCCCCTGGTATGGCTCTCCTTGTCGATTTGCTCGGAAACGAGGTTCTAGACTAAGTGCGTCCTTCTTTTCTTTTTTTTATTATATCCTTCTCCTTTCCACTTTTATCTATTCTCTACCACTTAATATACAAAAAGAAAAAATAAACACCCAAAACCCATAAACCTCTCATTTCACTCTTACCTTTTTTTCCATCTCTCTATATATAAGGACCTGGCAGCTACCTCATGCGTCAGAAGAGAAGCTTTGGAACCTCTATGAACAACGCCAGTCAACTCTTACTGGTTGCGAGAGACTATGACTAGAGGTGTCCTAGGCGTTGGGGCACGATGAATGGGATGAGGGTAGTGCCCTGTTGTTCACCTGGTGAGAAATCGATGGCCCCTTCGGGGACAGTCAGTGCTGCTTGGTTAGGAGCCACAGCACGCCGAGGTTTGACGACTCAGTCGGAAGAACAGAAGCACATAGAGCGTGCCTACTGAAAGATCTGAAACGTCTCCGATCGATAGGCAGGAGCGAGTCACGCGGAGAGAACTCACTAACAGCCTTTTTTACTACTGATTGTTTGAAAAGTTTTGAGAGAGAGAAAGTGTTCAATATGACAGGAAAAAATGGTCCAGCTGCACTCAAATATACATGTGCGATATGCCAGAAGGACAAGTGGTGTGTGGACTTTCCGGAAGGATGTTTTTCGAAATGCCACCCAGAAAGTATATGTACCAACTTCATTCTTAAAGGAGAGGTCTGAGAGGCAGTGGCACACTGCAAGGAACTGAAAGATCTCTTTACAACTTCCGAAGAGAAATCTAGGACAATGAAAACTAAACTAAAGACCCTAGAAACAGAGCACGCGCTTCAGATTCGGCTTCTCGAGGGGAGAATCCAAGAGCTAGCCTCTAAATTAGAGGAGCAGTTAGCTCAAGCTCGAGACGAAACTCCTATGACTTGGGTGGTTTCGCCGATGAGACTCTAACTCAAGGGGCTGAAACTGCACTGGCAGTGCTACTTCAGCATGTGGAGAAACTAAGAATAGAAAGAAAAAAAAAAAAAAACGAAAATTCCACCGTTACTGGTGGGAAAGAGAAAGTGCAAAGAGAATCAGAGAAAAAAGAAACAGAAGAAAAGACAAATGAAGATCGAAAAAAACGAAAGAAGAAGAAGAAAAAGAAGAAAAACAAGGCAAATACGGAGATGTAACAGAAAAGAGATAAGTCTCTCGCGAAAGAAGAAAGTGCAGACAAATGTGCAAGGGTCAACCTTATTGGGGACTCTCAAGCACGGGCCCTGCAACCCCTGCTTGCAGCATACCTTCGCACGAGTGTGTAGGTAAGTTGCCTAAAAGGAAGGGGAAATCAGTAGGTTAGAGTAGAGGCGGAGAAATCTCAGATTTCTGAGAACTCAGTTGATGCCCTAATGGTAAGTGGCAACGACCTCTACCTCAGAGGAGGAAGGATAAGCCCCACAGAAAAGATTCTCAACACATCATGAGTGCTGTGGACGACTGTCGGCTGCAAACACGCAGACGTGCAGGGGTTGGGATGCTCCCGAGAAGAGGTGCAACCCGGACCGCTCACTCGAGGAAAGTCTCCCTTAATTGATGCCTGGGAGATTTGTGTACTGCGGAGGGTGTCTTTTTTTGTGGACCTTTACTGCACCTTCTATGGTAGAAACGATCTCTACCAAAGGGATGGAGTACATCTTTCCCTTATATGAAAGGCTGTACTCTTCAACATGATACAAGATGTCGTGAAGGGGACCTTAAGGAGTGTCAGGCCTAGAGTGAAGGCGGACGCACGCCAGTACGCCCGTGTTACTCCTGGAACGACCTTCTCGGAGGTCGCAAAGAGGGGAGCTATCAAATAATTAAATAAGCCGGGAAACGCAAGAGCGTAGGGAGTCCTACACTCGGGGACCCCCTGAATGTTCTTCTGTTCAATGCAAGGTCATCAGGAACAAATTTCTTGAGCTGCGTGGCCTCGTAGCAACAGAAGAACCTGAGATGGTGGCCATAAGAGAGTCGTAGATAAAAACCTCAAGCCGTGATTTTGAAGGTAAATTCACGATTCCCGGTTACCAGCTCTTACTGAAAGATAGGCCAGAAAAAGAGGGTGGCAGTGTGATCTTATATGTCAAGGATACTCTTAACTCGACGGAGTGCAACATCGTATCCGACCATGAAATACTAGGTGTTGACCTAGAGATAGGTCCTGCCAGATACAGGACCCTGGTGCTTTACAGACCACTTGCCCAACTCTTGGAACAAAGCAGGAGTTTGTGCCACCTGTTGGGCGAACTTGTAAAAGACAGAGTGTATATCACCACGGGTGCCTTCAATACCCATGTTGACTGGGAAACCAGAGAACCCTGTGGCGAGAACGCACTATTTATGGAGTTCGTGAACAACGAGTTCCTGACTCAATGGGTGAGAGAGCCAACGAGTAGAGATAACATCCTCAACTTGGTTTGCACCTCTGAGGATGACATCGTTGAGGACCTCTCTGTTGGCGAAGAGCGTTGTGGCAGTGACCACCGACTAATTAGATTTGTAGTCAAAGTCCTCAAGGCAAGGCCTGCAGCTAGTAAATCTAGAAAACTTGATTTCAGAAGAGCAGACTTTGCTGGTCTTCGTGCTGGAGTGACTGACGCAATACAGTTGAAGACTCATGGAACATTTTCAAAAACACATTCATTAGCATTCAATCGCGTTTTATCCCTCTGAAATGCTCCCGTCGGTGTTTTGTTCCATTAAAGTGGTTTAATCGAGAAATCGGCCAAATGCTTATGGAGAAGAGAAATGTGTACCGGCAATCGAAGATCTCGGGTGACTTTAACAAATACCGGAGCCTAGCTAGGAGTGTTAAGTCCAGCATAAGAGCGGCTAAGCGGTCTGAGGAACTCCGAGTGGCGAAACTTTGTGAAGAGAATCCCAAGGAGTTCTTTGGATATGTAAACAGCCGTAAACCAATCCGTCGAACGAGTGGCCCTTTGAGGAATGAGTTGGGGACAGTAAAGCACTCAGATGCAGAAAATGCTAACCTCCTCAACGACTACTTCTCCTCAGTGTTTACTGAAGAGTGTAGTCCCAACCCCCAGCCAACGGATTCTTACTCGGAAGGGGGGGGGGAAGCTGCAAGATATGGACTTCACCGAAGGAGAAATACAAAAGAAGATCACTGACCTAATAACAAATATGTCACCTGGCCCGGATGGCTTTTCCACCTAAAGTTTTGAGAGAAGTGCGTGATCAAGTGTCACGACACCTGAGCGAAATTTTCAACATGTTTATCCGGACCGAATGAGTTCTTAGAGAGTGGCGTGAAGCGGAAGTGACTCCTATCTTTCAGAAAGGAGACCGTAGCCAACCGTCGAACTACCGACTTATCCGTCCGACTTCGATGGTCAGGAAACTCATGGAAAGCATCATGGCGGACAAAATGACGTCGCATTTAGAGTCAAACCTGATACTGAGGAGGTCCCAGCACGGCTTTCAAAGGCAACGGTCATGCCTGACGAACCTTCTGGAAATCTTCCACTTCGTTTTCAGTGAGCACGATCGGGACAAGGCGGTGGATCTAGTGTATTTAGACTTTCCGAAAGCCTTTGATAAGGTACCACACCGCCGCCTTCTTTGGAAAGTGCGAGTGCTGGGCATAGACGGAAGAGTAGCAGGCTGGATAGAGAACTGGCTAAGTGTCAGATGGCAACGGGTGGTGCTGAAAGGACAGGATTCCGAGTGGGTGCCCGTTACTAGCGAGGTGCATCAAGGTTTTGTCCTTGGACCATTTCTATTCATAATCTACGCAATGAAATGGACGGTGACATGTCTGCCAAGATTTCCAAATTGGCCGACGATACTAAGCTTGGTATGAACGTTGCAAAGGATGGAAATACTGCCTGCCTGCAGGAAGATCTTCCGAAGATTGGGGAGTGGTCGCTTACTTGGAAAATGCCTTTTAATGCGAAAAAATGCAAAGTGATGCATGTCAGTCACCTAAACCCTCATTCTCATTATTTCATTAAGGGAACTGCTCTTGAATCTACCTACACTGAGAAGGAATTAGGTGTAACTATAACTAGTGATCTCAAGTTCTCGAGGCAGTGTATTGAGGCGGAGAAGAAAGTCCAAAGGATGCTAGGTTATATAAAGCGCCAGTTTGGATATCCGAACAAGGAAATAGTACTGTGTTTGTACAATTCACTTGTCCGAGCGCACCTGGAGTATGGCATACAATTTTTCAGTCCTTCATTTCGAAAGGATATCGCGAGATTAGAACGCGTGCAATCCAGGGCAACCAAACTGATTCCTTCTATCAGACATAAAAGTGATGAAGATAGATTAAGGAATTAGACCTGTTCTCGTTGTAAACCCGTAGACTGCGTGGTCAGCTCATCGATGTTTTCAAAATACCTCGAGGGTTCGACAATCATGACGACAGGGATATTTTTAGCTTTAATCAGAGCAGAACAAGAAATCACGGCTTCAAACTTTAGCTGAAGCGTTACAGCCGCGATCTGTGCGTGAAATTTTTCACGCACATTATCTGCGGTAGCTGGAGTGCACTTCCGATGGAGGTTGTCAACAGCAATTATGTTGACCAGTTCAAGGCAAGACAAACAAAAGTCTTGAAAAGTGGACATTTAGGGAGAACGTAAAGCAATTGAGCGGGGATGTTCCCGCTTAACAGCTAGTCCAAAGGTCCCTTATTGAATGGACCGTGAGGTCTTATAGGGTACTTATTTTCCTTGTTACTCTTTGTTACTCTACTCGCTCATTTGACTAAAATCCTACTCCCATAGCCATTTCTCTACCCTCCATTTCTTGCCCTCACCCTCTCCCTCTCCCGTTATTTTCCACTTTCTCTTTTGAATTTTTCACCTTTACTCTCCTCTTCACATCATTCATATAGACTGACATTATTCATATAGTAATAAGAATAATAAAATGAAGAATAATATAATATTATGAAAAATGGACTGCATTTGGAATCAACCAGACTATGGGATGCGTGAGAAGCGATTGCGCGAACCGAGTGCGGCACGGTGTATCATACCACCCTCCTCCTCAAGTATCGCTTAAGATCATAAGGGAAACATTATAATTACAATGGGGTCAAAACACGGGCATAATTGCAGGCAAGCGTAGACAACATATAATAGACACCTAGAAACTTACAACCATTTAGATATATACATGCACGACGTATATATATATATATATATATATATATATATATATATATATATATATATATATATATATATATATACATACATGGGTTCATTACACATACGCACACTCTCTCTCAACTTCTCCTTTTAAATCTCTTGATCCAATCTCTATCATTCTATATATATCTCTCAATCTCTATCTCTTTGTATATGCTTGATCTCCATCATTTCTCTTAATCTCAATTTATTTTTTTCAATCTCTCTATCTCAATCAATCGCATTCTCTCTTTTTATCTAAATCTCAATCTTAATCTCTCTCACTCCTTTTCTTAATCTCAATCTTTTTCTATCAATCTCAACATCTTTTCCGCTCCATCTCATTTTTATCTTTATCTCTCTCTCAATCTGAATCTTTCTTCTCTCCTAATTTCTATATGTCTCTTCTTCCTTGTGGATTCTATCTCATTATCCATCTTCTTTTTCTTTTGATTTTGGTAAAAGTCTGCATATATCCGCTCTCTCAGGAATGGAAAGAAATAGGTGTGAAAGCTTTAGCGCACACAGTGAGGCGGAGACTTTTAAATAAATAGCTCAAGTCTAGATAGGGTCAGAAGAAGCCTCATTTTACCAATGAGAACCTTACGAATAGGATAGATTTAAAAAAAATATATATATATATATATATATTGATACGACACTAGTTTATGCACACTTAAGTTTAAGTTTTCAATATTTCTGAAATAATTCTTGCTTTCGTATGGTTATAAACCTAACAGTAATCGCAATAAACATATTCAACTGTAGAAATATAATATAGACTTTTTATATTAAAGAATTGCTAATAAACAAAATTTAGCACTTGACAAAAGTATTTCTAGAAACGAAACTAATGTTAACTGCCGAATATTAGCAGTCATACATAAATAAGTAGGTACTATATATTGGAGAAAGATGTTTAATTTGCCCAATGCTGAGGGTTAAAGAGGCTTTTCAAGCTATTCGACAACCGATAATTTAAGTTTACTTGGATGGATCATCCTATAGGAATCTTTATGCGCGAGGGGAATTGCCTTAAACGACTTTAGTTTCTAAAATTTTAAAGTATCGCAATTTAGAATCACCTCCGACTTGCAAAGAGCCGGTGATTTTCGTAAGATTAACGATCGCTCTAGATGCTACTGCAGTACTGCACATGGCACAAGATCACTTCACATCAATGATGGAAAAGAAAAATGGCGGCATGTATCGAAAGATCCTGGAGGAAAAGATATTCAAAACTGCGAAAAAAATCCCAGACCGAAATCATTAGATATTTAAGCAGAAAAACGATTCTAAGGAAACAGCCAAATTAACTTAAGAATAAATTAAGTAAAAAAGAAATATATTTCCCTTTCTTGCTAAGTCAATCACCAAACCTTTGTAAATTGTATATATATATATATATATATATATATATATATATATATATATATATATATATATATATATATATATATATATATATATATTTGTACGTGTTAGGATGAATGAACTGTCTTGATATCTTGTCTTGATTGTTCTCGCCCTTTTTTGCCTAATGAAGCTTTATATATTGAGATTGAATTGTAAATACCAATGTTATATTTATTCCAAAAAGCTTTAAATTTCTAGCTTGGAAACTCAATTCAACGATGGATGCATATACATATATGCGGGTACACAATTCCCCGCGAAATCTTTTTTCAAAGGATGTGGTTTTAGTTTCTGGGCTTTAATTTTGTATTGGATCGGCCCAAAGATATCGCGAATAAATGTCAATGATAAAGTCAAACGGACTGTATATATTTCAATGTTTCTGCGGGGGCTGCGAGGCACTAGACAGGAATTCTTGGATCGTGATTTTTATAAGACCTTTGAAATTGGTACCAATCTTTCCTACCCTCATAAATTTCCTGCAGGATGACTAGATTTGAAAAATAAATGCTTTTATAGAACAGAAATCCCTCCCGCATACAATTGTAAGAACTCTCTTGTTTTACCGTTTTCTGAGTCTTTTCCCTTGCTTTCCGCCTTTTGAATAAGTTAAATATTTCTGTTATATTTAACTATCAGTCTACCATGTATAAGATGTTGATTCATAATAATAACAATAGTATAGGGGGGGCGGTTATTCTGTTGATTGTTCAGTTTGCCCTAAGTAATACTTTGGACAAACCGTTAAATCATTAAGTGTATGCTTGACGCAACCTAAATACAATATTAGGAGGGGCGAATGCAGCAGCGCTTCTTTGTCAATTTATCGGAAAACAGTCATCTTATTATCAATTGGAATTTGGCTAAATTTATTTACAAACTTAATAACTTTATTCAAACAAATATTGTTGAATGATGATCCATTAATTCCTCGCCTAATTTTAATATATCTCATGGTCTCTTTAAACTAGACCCTGTTATTAAATGGCTTATTTATAACGAAATTGTCCATTTTAAATCTTTTAACCCTTTGATTTATCAATTTACTTATGTCTCTCTTGTTTATTTTTATGTATTCACAATCGAGTATGTATGTATTTAATTTAGTCACATAAATCTCTGCATTTTTTGCGCACAAGTTGCAATTTTCGGGAAGTAGACCTTATCTAATTGATTTAATACTTCATATCCGTCTTTGATATTATTTTTCTATTTTGCGTCCTTTCTTTGTACATTGACGGGGCATTGCTCTTCTATTTAACATATATATACCACCTTTGTAAAATTTTCGTTATTCCTTGATAATGAACTGAACAAGTTCGAAAGAACTTGGAATCCGCCTTTCATTTTCCTGTGGGATTTTGCATATATATATATATATATATATATATATATATATATATATATATATATATATTCAAATTTTCTTGAAGACCATGGTGTATCTCGGCTTACTTATTTTCCTTTGGCAATTTTCTATTCTTCTAACTCTGTTTTTTATTCCATCTTGTAGATTGTAAATCACTTGTCCTGTATTAATCTCTCTTTTAAATGAATGGGTTTGGGAAAAACCAAACTAAATTGCTGAGCTTTAGATATTATTCAATCATCTTCGGAGCGTCTTGATATATTCTTTTCTCCTTTACAAATGATATGTGAAGTCTAAATCAGACTGAACGGAAGAAAACGGTTTTTAGGGGGTATTTATTCCGTCTGGTTGATCATAACGTTAGAAGAAACGAGCTGATCCGGTGAGTGGAATTTTAAAACAACTTTAATGTTTGATTCCAGTTTAACGCTTGACTATTGATGGCCGGCTTTTCTTCGTTTATTAAAATGACTTCTAAGATGTTCAGCCTAGATTTATTTCCCTCTTTTCTTTTAATTACGTTGTTGCCAACTAGAATATCTCTCATGAGGTTGATGTTATGCGCGCTCTCCATATGATTTTTACCTCTTCCATTTTGCAAATGCATTGTTAAACGTCTTGAAAGTGTCCTAGTTGTCATTCCAATATATTTAGAATTATTATAAAGATTGCTGTCTTTATTAGGGCAGATAAACTCGTAAACTATGTTGGTTGACTTGCGATTCGAGGAGTTTTGGCAGTTGTTTTTTTCATAAGGAGATTGTTGGCTTTTGTTGTTTTATATTAAATAATTAGTTGATTTTTATCCATTTGATTCTTAATTATAATAATACGGTCAATAATCTCCTTGATGTTTTTTGTTAATCTATTTTATAGGCCGTGGACATCTGATTTCTGTAGTAGAATTTTATGTTGTTTACTGCCTCCTGATTACTTTTCGTTGTATCCTTATATTTGAAGCGAATATTTGAAACTCATGAAGTTTTTTGTTAATCATGGTGTTTGAGAAACCATTGTTCACGAGCGTTTCTTTTACACGTGAAATTCCTTGGTGGAAAGGTTCCAACGTAGAGCAGCATATAAATGTTACTCTACGTGGGAGATTGTTCTGAGCATCAGAAGGATGACAAGATCACGCTACCGTTATAGGGCATTTTCTTTCACGAACGAAAAGCTAAAACAACGATATAAGAATAAATAGACCATGTGAAGCATATAAGAACTGTGATAGAAAAGAATATAGTTTTATTTCAAGAACCAGAATCCCAGTACATGGGACATTTCACTCCTGCATCATGTTCTACCACTGCAATAACATCAGGTATCATCGACTTTCTCGAGACTAACAATATTAACAAGGGCGACATTGTGGCTATGGGCTGTGATGATACTGCAGTGAACAGGGGTCGAAAGGGTGGATTGATTGAAATGATACTACAAAGGCCAGTTCACGGTAATGAATTATTACTACATCTCATTGAAGACTTGGACGGCAAAACAACTGTACCAGTGCGCTTTACTGGACCACTTGAGAAACAATTGAATGGCTGCGAAAAACTTCCAATTACAGAATTTTATGCCATTCCATCTCCTAACATTCATATAGATGATGCGAAGTTAGGCACTGACCAAAAGTATTTGTTAGACATCTACAGAGGAGTGTCGAGCGGTAGCTGCTCAAAAGCTCTCGCTGCTCAAAATCCATGTAAGATGGCGCATTTCGGGTGGCTGACGACAGCGAATAGATTTTTGCCCCTCTATGTTTCAACTAGTGAACCCTCCAGCACGTTAAACGAAATTGTGCTATTTATTATGACAGTTTACACACCAATTTGGTTTAAGATAAAGAAAAACTCCAGTTTTAATGAGGGCGCAAAACCTTTTATCGAAATGATGACTCTCTCTCAGAGGATGCCTCAAATATTTAAGACAATCGCCAACAAAGTCCTCCATAGAAATTCTTTCTTTGCTCACTCATAAAATATTTTTATCTCCATGCTTCATGACGATGATCAACACATACGACAATTGGGGTGAAGAAAAATATTAAAAGCACGATCAAAACAATCCTCAGCGGGGAAACTTCGAGTCTTTGTCATACCTGAGCTGTGCTACGATAGTCAAAACTATTACGAAATGATCAAGAGGGAAACAGCTGAAGTGACCGAACCACCCGTTACACGAACAATACCTGATACTCAAATAAAAGATTTTATTGAGACGGTACACAAGCCTGATAGACTGATCCTACTATTCCCTTGTCATACTCGAACGGTCGAGAGACTCATCAAGTTAGTAACCGAAGCCTCTGCCAGTGTAAGTAGAATTGAAGAGAGGGACGGATTCATTCACTCCCGTCTTCACTCTCGACAAAATTCAACGATTCGAATCAAAGAAAGATTACCGTATGTAAATCGACATGCCGCCTAAGGAAGGGTGGTTGGGGATGGATATGGTGGAACTTGACGTGGTGAGTTCTGTGGTGAGTTCTGGGTTGCTAAATTTATAATTTAGCAAGCGAAGATCTGTACTTACTACTTATCGTACTTATAACATCATGTGAGGTGCTTTTCATCGACTTTATAGTTATTAGGAACAATTTTGATGCATATTGTCATATTTTAAAAATTATATGAAAAATACGTTTTTGACTACTAATTATGATTTTCATTGCTCTGCTGGGGACAAAAGATGGTTACCTATTTATCTCAGATTTGGCATACGCTATTTCCTCATGCATGCGGCAGTTTTTGTCTCTATTAGAACATGGAACTCGAAAATAATGTAAAACGATCCACCCTAATGGACATACCGGGTATTGCAATATTCCTGTTACACTCGTTACGACCCTTTTAACAAAGATATTATGATAATTTTTATGCTGTTAGACTAGTTTTATTGTTTTAACATATACATATGTATTTAAATTGAAATATTTATCAAAATGGACACCTTTGGCGTCGAGCACATGCTCCAGGCTAGACCTTCCTGTTGCTCCCACGTTGCAGACGAAGACCTTCTGCATGATGGCCCACACGCGGATAAAATAGTGGCTAATCTTTTGTTGAAAAACGGCGAAAAATTATTGTATGAAATAAGATGATGGAAGAGGTAAATTAATCTCTATACATGGGGGACTAGATGGTATCGGAACAAGAGTATTTAATCACATGTCAACCTATCACACCAATCAAGAAATATATGTGGACAATTTCTTTTGACCAGCCAGATTATACATGTCGGTATTCGAGTTAACATGAACAAGTTACGCAACTCGTACAGGAAGATGTCTCTGATCCTAAATCAATGAAAAGGGTTACAAGGGGATTATATCATTCAAAAATGAATCACATGAATGAAGTTTTGAAAACCTTATCATACCTTGAATTTTGTGAGGTGTTTCGTTTAATAATAATAATTTCATTTAAGTAACTTAATATACTTTTTTCCTACAAGGCTTAATATAACTTAGGCAATCTTATCGCAACAATAATAATGGAAAGAAATTCTGCCAAAGAAATTGTGTTGGCACATAACCCAAATATTTTCTATCGTAAGCAGAGATTCTTTGTAGATCCAAAAAATATTTCCTGACCTAAATACATTCGCAATCTCAGCATACGTAGGTTTCCAATCTACGAATGAATGAGGAGCAATTTATAGCTGGTTTTCTCAATATATTTGCTTAAATGCTGAGTCAAAAACATAAAAATCAAACTTTTCCAACTAAACTTTTCTCATCAAGTATGTTTAAATATACTTTTATGAATGAAAACATTTGTTTACTTTTATTTTTAGGATACTATCCTATCATATGGAAAAAGTAAAGTTAAGATTACAGCTTCATTTTATTGTAAAACAAAAGTACTTTTCGATTATTTTTGTACAACTGACATATGATCTTGACGTAATTAATTTAAATAACTTATGAAAACAAAACAAAGCTATGTCATTTTACGAGAGACTTAAAGTTGCTTTCGTTAAGTACTAAGTACTATGGAGGACTCTGGTAAGTCATTTAAGTCAAGAAAAAATTCCTTCATTCTCAATGTGAGACGTCTCTCTATCTCTTGTACGTATCTATGGTAACTGTTCCTTGTTCCATTTCAAGGTCACAGTTATTCACTTAAATCTTAAACTTCAAAGGACTCCTTTAATCGCCAAATTTTCTATAGCGTTTCCTTAAAACTGACCTCTAATTTGAGACCATTTTTATTCACTAGATGCGTTCACAAACTGTAACATACGGCGGAAAGTATAATACTAAATTCATATATAATAACGATGTTTTTACAATTAATAAAGTAAAGGAATAAATTGATTGCATTCAAAGCGAGTTCATCCTCATTTGCAATTTTCAACGAACTCAATAATTCCATCTTTATTTGTTAGAAAATATTTTCTCCTTTCAATTTATATACATAGTTACATTGATAACTTTCTGTAATAAAGGATGAAATCAAATCTCCTTTCTTTGCGACCTCCATCAGGAAAGATTATACATTTATTCCACGTCCTCCATGTTTACTCTGAGCAGTCAACGCCATCGTTAGTTTCCGAGTTTAATCAACGCAAAAGCGAATAGTGGCAACAACAATTGGTTAAGGATTTAGGAGCCAGCAGGGCCAATGCTTCCAAATAAATTTTGTGGTGGATAAGTAGTCCTTTGGTTCACTGTTTTGCAAAAGTACCTATTCTATGGTGTTAGCTTATAATTTAAGTTAGACTTTACGCAACGCATTTAACTCACTGCGTTATCAGAGGAAAGATAATGATAATCAGATGAGAAGGAAGCTATCGAGGTTTCTACTTCCTTCTTAATCGATTTCCTAACCAATTATGACTTGTTGGCTGACCTCAAGTAGCATAAACTTTGAAATGCAGAATGAATTTTCCTCTACAAGAAAGGAGATTTCACGCCCATTTGCTATGCATAAGCTTTTTTTTCAGTTAAACCACCGTAACTACAGTTCTATTTGATTTTCTTAACTTTGCCCGCCCACTTCAAAGAGATAAGCCGTTGAAGAATTTATTGCCCACCACTTGAGACACACGGTCGTCCCAGCAATTTCGCGCACGAAAGAAGTTCCTACTCAAAACTTACATGGACAAATTAAAAATGTCAGAAGATTAATAAAGATGGCATATTCCAGCCTTCTAAGAAGGAAAAGGGCATCGCTTCTGCATATGATCCAAACCTTTCAAGTATTTCTGGTCAGGCGGTAGTTTTAAGACCCTCAGTAATCAGAGTAAAAGCGAGCGCATTTCCTTGCAACATGTGTTGGATTTTCTGCTAATCTCTACTAGAAATCCATATTCTCAGAGGCGAACTGATTAAGGCATGACGACAGTAAATATCCCTTGTCCCGGAATCGACACAAAAGACTACAGGAATATCTTAGTTTAGGATATTTTAACTGGAAGAACGCCGGTAGGACTAATAAAAATACCAGTCAAAATACGTGGCATTTTATTACCAGGTATCGACTTCGTGTTCTTTTTCTGGATGATATCTTTGTAGCAAGTTACATCTTGGAAGAGACCCTCTCTTACCTACGAAAACTCTTCGAGCTTCTAAAAAATTTGGAATTCGAAAGAACCTCGCCAAATATATGTTTGGAACTTTGGAGATTAACTTTCATAGTCATCATGCCACGAGAAAATGGCATCTCCCATATCGGCGAATAATTGAAATAATAATGAAGTTAGCAGAGCAGTGAATTTTCACCCCAATGCGAGAATTTCTCGAGTGGGTCACCTTTATAGTAGACTCATTCTACAATATGCACAACCTTTAAATCCCTCAAATTTGATATTCACATGGACCCCTGGGGAAAAAATCGTTGAAGAATATACGCCTCATGAAAGGAGAAAATTTTTACTATCTATAAAGACCATATACACTCTTATTAGCAATTAAGAGAGAGTACTTTGGATTGCTACTCTCAACACTAATATCGAAAGCTATTTAATATATTGTAATATATTAACAGCATCTGTCAAGTTAAGGGAAAAGCGAATGCCAAATCAGATGCTGTCTCTCGCGTAAGCATCATTGAAATGAAGCCAATCCTGGAAATGTCGATTGACGTTAAATATCGGCCGCCCAGAATAAAGATTCCTATCCCGATTACCTATTCTAGTACCCTAATACACTCAAATTTGAAAATGTCCCGTTTGATACAAGGAATCCCATATTTATAGCAACGTGGCTATAGGAAAAACACCTTCGTATATACCTCGAGCCTTCTTAGAGGCTGTTTTGCCTGCCCTGCACAATTGTTTTCATCCAAAGATTAAAGCTTCCACAACGAGACTTGCATCAAGATTAATTTGTTCGAGGATCAATAAAAATGTTCTGCTCTAATCTAGTATGTGCGTACAATGCAAACAATTAATTGTACAATTAAATAACGTCACCCCTACTACACTTTCCTGTACGACGGTATCCGAATTTTACGTCTAAATCTTATTCAACTCACAACAGCAAATCCACTGGTCAGGGAATTCTTCGATACTTGAGCAGAACAGCAATCATGGGGATCTAAAGAATACAATACACTTTTTGCAACAAATATTCTGTCCTTCTTTCTTATCGGGTAAAAAAGAAGGATTTTTAAAATCAACTTGGCATCTCGTTCACGAGCCAACAGAAACACTATTTATAAAATGGGATCATATCTTCCTTCTCTTTTCAACGAAAACAAACTTGTCTGGTAATTTAATCTTTTTTCAGGTAGAGTACGCTGGATTCTCCCAATTAGGGGAGAAATAAAAGCGGCTGGTTGAAAGTAAGACCAAATACGTAGGCAAGTTAATTAAAAGTTCATAAATCCTCCACCCAACGAGAACGCTCGACGAGAACCTTGTGATTTGATGCGCCTCCCTCAACTCGCTCGTATCCAAGGTAACCGTTTCTCATGAGCTTTCATGGTCGCACCTAATTACATGATTGCTCATCAACGAGGGTGCCTGATCCATATCTCGACAACCATTGCTCCAAAAAATTCCCCTTGTCTTCCACTAAAACCTTCATGTATTAATTAAAGACCATTTTAATTCATTAAGTACACACACTAAATTTAAAATAATGTGGAAAACATAATTACTAATTCAAATTTAATTCCTTTTTTCACGGTGCCTAAAGGGAAGTGAAAATATCAATTATATTCAAAGCAATATCATCCTCACTAGCAATTTTTATTGCAATTAATTGGTAATTAATAAATGGTGGAGGTATTTTGTAAGTTTGTATGGTTTGGATGATTGAAGAATCTGGATGATGGGATCCAAGTATAATTATATTCCACCTCGTTTTGTGATCCTCTTTTCTCTTCCGCTCCACATAAGGTTATTGTGAAACGTTGATCCTTAAACCGGATTTGAGTGATACGATAACGTTCCAAGAAAATATTACATGACTACAAAAGGTAATGGATGAATATTTTGGGCTGGGCGATGAGTAGAAAATCTGATATGATTTTGTCTTCGAGCAAAAGGGTGATGAAAACAAGAAGAATGCAGTTCAATTTATTTAGTGGCTGTTGGTAGCAGATGGAGGAGGAGTTCGAATTAGATTGATTATCGATTTCACGAGCTTATCTTGGATGATGCTTAAATACAACTCTCTTAATTTTCGTGCTTGGATACGATTAATGAATAAGAGTCGTCTTGATGTAAGGTAAGTTGCGTAAATGTTATTTCCTAATGCGGACTAAAATAACTTGATTGGTATAGGGCGGGCGATGTGTGAAACTGCTCCTCGAAATAATTTCTCTCGAATCAATGTATCTCTCTCGAATGAATTATCTCGAATGAATCTCCCTCGAATGAATGATATCTCTCCTCCTCGATTTGCTCGTTTTATACCTGGACACATTTACAAACATACATATATATATACATATAAAATACTTTTGAAAATCCTGTCTCTCGTGAGAAAATATACGGTAACGGTGAAATTTGGTCAAACGTTTTTTTCGCCTTTCTTAACAAAGTAGAAATATAATAATGTGGTTATAAGTTGATGCTCACCGAATGACGTTACGATCGAGTTAACTCTTTTTAACGTTCCCTTTTGTAACCACAGAATAATTAGTCTCATTCCCAGTTTACATTTTCACTGCGACTTTGGTCTTTTCGTGAAATCAAAACGGGAATGTTCCTAAAATATCCTGTTACCAGTTACAATGTTTCATTTGAGTTTCTTTTTGTTTTGGTTCACACACATAATTTACTTACGTTGGCTGAGTATACACATTACTACTTCATGGGTTTGTGTGTGCACATATTATGTGCCCTACATCACTTCCCTCTGAGAGAGATACTTTGTATCTTTAATATAGAATATATACATATCATATACTAATGAACCTATTGACACATATATACAAGCATAGTTCAGGGTTCGTCTGTTCGTCTAAGATAATATAGATGTACAAACGGACGTGCACTTTTAATATATGGGCGTTAACAATCCATATTCTATATTCTTATTTATATATTTACATCTTGAGAACATAACGTAATACATAATTAAATGCATTTAGTTATTAGCTTACATGGCATCTATCAGTACACAACATGCTTTAAATATAATGATAGAATGGATTTCTTGCAAACTTCAATCGCCTACCAAAACACGAACACAAATTTTTGCAGTAGTATCATTATTTGTTTGATTGTTTACATTAGATTCGCTATATTCTATTGAGATATCTTCATTAACTTCACTATTACTTATATAGTTAGAGATATTTACAGAGATAGGGTCATTGCCGAAATAGTTATACTTATTTACTAAGATATGATTTATTTGTGGCGTTCTAACAGGTTTTAGTCCGTCTATTGACAATTTGGTGGAGGATTAACAACGTTTACTTGTTTGGGGTTGCATATTGAGTTCAATTTCTGAACCAGTGTCAGGCATTTTTCGTAGATGTGTGAAAGGTCATTGATAATTATAAAGATCAACGGGGCTCCTGATTGTTTAATTTTAGAAGATAACTTGGTGCATTTGTATACTAGAATGCCTTAACAACAGTCTACCAAAAGATCGTAATGAGCGAAAAAATCTGCTCTTAGAATGAGTGATGTTATGCTCATGACTACGAACATCCAATTGAAGGTACGGCGTAAACTGAGTATGACTATGTGTAGCATGACATCACCGGGTACTTTGATCTTTCCATCGTTGGCGGTAGCAATATTTACACTCGACTTTCTCCTTTTGCAATACTGTACGAGGTTGATGGGAATAATCAAGACCCTTGCGCCATTGTCTATAACGAATTCATCTCTCTCTCCATTTAATATAATAGAGACAGAGAGTACCATGGACCTACCGGTCGTTGTATTTATTTCAGCACGCCTTACTAGTTTTCCGAGAGAATAGGAGATGAGGGTCTAAATGATGGTAGGATTTTTATATTTTCTCTCAGTTCATGTCATTTGCAATATGTTCTGCAATGTTTCGCCTCTGGACGAAAATATAAATTGGCTCTGCATACTAAAGGTTTCTGATCGCAGTCCTAGTGGTATGCTATCATTAAGCTTTTTTGTGAATTTATTTGTGCCAGTGTACGCGCCACTGGGCATTGACCGCGTACCCTTTGCGTATTTCACATTACAATTCGAATTATCGCACTGCCTATTGTAATCACAAGCACTATCTTCGCGAATAGAATAAATGTTATTAGTACTTACAGGACCGTATTGAGGTTTATCAAACATCATTAGTTCGTCCGCCAACTTTTCTATCTGCGTGAGTGTCAATTCCTTCTGCGTGGCGGTGATCGGAGCGATGATTATAGGTAGAGACTGAACGAATTTATGTCTGACCAGATCTTCACCAACGCCGACATTTAGTGCCGTCTTCCTTTAATCTTTCAGGTTCACCAATAGTCGTCCGTGGAGTGGAAATGAATCTATCAATTTCTCGAATAAGTCGGGTTTAGGCGTTTCAAATAGGCAGATAATTTCAGTCTTCAGTTGTGTATATTTCTGCGATGAAAGAACCTCGTCAGTGAAACGATCAACTGTTTCCGCTGGTAGTGTTGCAAGAGTATGGAAGAATTTGGTGCCTTCTCTGTTTATCCTTTCAATGTGGAATTGAGCTTCTACGATTCTGAACCAACCAGCTACCGCTGTGTTGTTGAAAATCGGAGGCTTGACCACAATGGATTTTACGGCTTCTTCTTGGAATATTTGTTCAGTTGTTCTTGAATCCATCTTATATTATTTTTTCTTGCGTGATTTTCGGTCACTAATAAAGCGCTATCAATTTATGGGGGGAGTATTTTGTAGGTTTGTCTGGTTTGGCTGATGAAAAGATTTGAATGATAGGATCCAAGTATAATTATATTCCACCTCGTTTTGTGATCCTTTTTGCTATTGCATTCCCAATATGATTGTCGCGAAACGTTGATCGTTAAACCCGATTTGGGTGATACGATAACGTTCCGAGAAATTATTACTTAACTCCTTAAGGTAATGGATGAATATTGGCTGTGCGATGAGTAGAAAATCTGGTATGATTTTGCCTTCGAGCAAAATTGTGATGAAAACAAGAAGAATGCAGTTCTATTTATTTAATGGCTATGGGTAGCAAATGGAGGAGGAGTTCGAATTAGATTGACTATCAATTTCACGGGCTTTTCTTTGATGATGCTTAAATACAACTCTCTTAATGTTCGTGCTTTGGAACGAAGAAAAAATAAGACTCGTCTTGATGTAAGATCAGTTACGTAAATGATATCTCCTAATGCGGAGTAAACTGACTTGATTGGTAAAGCCCGGGCGATATGTGAAACTGAAACTCGAAATGATTTCTCTCGAGTCAATGTTACTCTCTTGAATGAATTATCTCGAATGAATCTCCCTTGAATTAATGATCTCTTTCCGCCTCTATTTGCTCGTTTTATACTTGGACACATTTACAAATATACAGATATATATATATATACAATACTTTTGAAAACATGTTCTCTCGTGAGAAAATATACTGTAACGTTGAAGTTTGGTCAAACGTTTTTTTTGCATACATTAACAAAATATAAATATAATATTGTGGTTGTAATTTGATGCTCACCGAATGTCGTTACGATCGACTTAACTCATTTTAAGGTTTTCCTTTGTAACCACAGAATAATTAGTCTCATTCTCAGTTTAAATTTTTACCGCGACTTTGGTCTTTTCTTGAAATCAAAATGGAGACGGTTCTAAAATATCCTGTTACCAGTTACAATGTTTCATTTGAGTGTCTTTTTGTTTTGTTTCACACAAATAAATTTGTTTACATTGGCTGAGTGTATACATTACTACTCCATGGGTTTGTGTTTGCACATATTGTGTGCACCACAAATAATTCCATATTTATTAATTAGGAAAAATTTTCTCCATCCGATTATTATAATTAAATTAATTGTTTTCTGTAATACCGCACAAATCACTGGTAAGTGTTCTTTCCTCTATGCTTGTTAAAATTTTCTCACAAGATCTCTCAATTTTTTCTAAATACAAAATAAGTCCTCGTATATGATGTTTTTATTTTCTCACTATAAGTTTCCCCTGAAAGGCAAACAAGCAATTTTTGACTCAATTCCTTAGTATGCTATTCGTCTTCTCAGAAATTCAAGAGATATATATGCTTGCTCTACATTCACCAACTAAAATGTCAAGTGATGATACATGTAACTCGAATGAACCAGGTTCACACGATTTTATCTATGCTCAATGACTTGAATACGACAAGAAACTGCATCTCACCACCCAACCTGAACTGCCAATTAATTATCTTACTCTTTCTAAATAACAAAGCAAACTCTTAGCCTCTTGTTTTATGAGAATGCAATTTGCTGGATAAGATGAACGGATTACAACGTTTTCTTAGCCCAAATAATTGAAGACTCTTTTATTTTCTTAAATTGAGCTATTTTCCGAGCTACACAAGGTTGTTAATTAAAATATAACCTTACAGGTTTAGAGCAGTTTTACTTAACCCTGGAAATACCATGCCATCCGTTCCAATTACTCCTTCAGTCATTTTAAACAAAAATTCTTATACTGAAAATTACAGGAATTGCTCAAGGATACAATCATTTATGAAAAACTATATGAAAAACGGATTTTCAACAAAACTCTCCAAAAATTGCTTAAATGATCCAACCTAGAACAGCCTCAATTTAAATCTGCCATCATATCACTTTCCCGTAGTTGTGGTCTGCAGAAAACTCAAAATAGGAAACCATCTCCGAGTTAATATATCGTGTATTGACTCTTATGCATATAACGTCTCGAATTGTTTACCCTCTCTTCTCTCTGACGCCTTTGGATTGACTTCACCTTCGCATACATCCCATTACTCAAATTTCTGAGAAAAATTTAGAAAGGTTAACATAGAAGTAACCGCATTGTTAGCCTTGAAGTAGATAGTCTGTTCACCAAAGTCCCTGTTAATGAAGCCGTGGATGTTCTATCTAAGGGATAAGAGAATCCTCTATTAAACCTCCCACAAGTCCAAGTTAAAATTGAAAGCCTTGTAAAACTGTTTTACTGACAACGTATTCATTAGTAAATGGGTTTCTTTTGTCATAAATATTGACTTAGCATGGACAAGCCGTTATCTCATATTCTATGTAATCTTTTTGTGGTAGATTTTAAAGATACCTTACACCCTCCTTTTATCCACGTCCAAATATTGTAGGATTTAGCTAGATGATGTCACATCCATTTGGCCTATAAACAGTTGAAATTCATTAGATAATTTCCATATTTAATCACCACGACCTTCTTTTTACCATCCATTTCAAAGTGGAATGGAAAAAAAGAAAATTTTCTTGCCTTTCTCGATGTCAAAATTGTATGAGTCAGTGACCAACTTAGCTTCACTGTGTATCGTAAACCGACATATTCTATCTCTCACATTAAAGTACTTATTGCAACAGATATGTTCTTATGATTAATTAGAATCTGTGATCATTGCTTTTTACAAGAAGAAATTACATATAAAACATGCAATAATTGAATTATTGAGAGCTTATCTAAAGCAAAATATATTTTCTATGGTCAAAAGAATAAAAAATAGAGATTAATATAAAGTGTCTCTACTTCCAATTCTTTCTCATATGTGTAAGAACTTTTCTTTTGACAGATCAAAACAAGTTTAAATACCCTTTTTCCATCTTCAAATCTTTCCATTCGATTAAACCCAAAGAAAATTAAATGAGGCAGGTGTATATTTAATTCCTTTGTATCCATTAACTGTCCCTCATTTTATATAGGAGAGACTGGGAGAACAATAGAAGAAGAATTTATGGATCTAAATGTGATCTCAGGCAAGGCTATAATACATCGAGTATTTTTAATAACATTAATAATTACAACCTCCAAAGTGTTTTTTCGAAGTCTCAAATAATACTTAATTGTAAAGACTTTCCCAATTTGAATCTTTCTGGTGGTAAATTGAAATATAGCTCCAATGCGCAACTCATGATCATAAACAGTATATCTACTTACCTCAGAACCACCACCCCTAATTACTCACCAAGATCAGATTATGCGATATAGATATAGTCATGGCTTAAGCTTTTGATATTAATTTATCGTAAGAATATATTTTAATTTTGAACTTTTTCAAACAAAATGGGGAAGCTAAAAAACTTCCTCTGATTATTGACTATTTGGGAATGTTTAAAAAGAAAACCAATTACAAAATATTATTCAAAATATTATTAAAGATTTAGTCATAGCTTTATTTTTCCCCGTATATTAAAAGGTTTATTGAAGTTATTCCTAACATATATTTTAAATTGTAATCACTAGCACGAGAAAATAGCTACTGGCCACTAAAAATGAGTACAGGAAAGGAAAATTATAAGAGTAAATGTACATGAAAAAACGAGTCATAAGGATTGTTTTTTCAGTATTTCAAAATAATTCCGATAAAGGTATTTTCTTTCATTTAGGCTTATAAAATAAGCATGTATCTAAAAGAGAAATTGGCCAAGAATGAATTATTAGGAGATCGGTACTGGTTACCTTTGACATACCAAAACCCCGCTACTACAGCTATAGATGCCAAAGGCCATAGACCGAAGCTCTGCCTGCGAAGCGCCAGTTCCTCGTGAATTTTTATTAACTTTAAAAGTCGATATCAGCTTGAATATCAATTAAATTTATTATGAACTTCAGGTTTTGGGTTAGATTTGAAAAGGAAACGGAGGTTTTAATTTTTTACCTTAGGTTTAAGGTACATATACATATGACATGTTTTGAGAATTTGATATTTTATAACTTCTTGCAAGCAAAGATTTATGGCCAATTCAAAATTGGTCTGCAGGGGTAGATTGAGTGGATTTTTCTTTGGTCGGTCTTGATAATAGACATTAAAACTCGAGGTCATTTATGATTTGTGAAGTATCTATATAATATATGAATCCATATAGTATTTTAAATACATAAGAATTGATACTTCACATTGTCGTTGGTGTAACACTTTTTTTTAATCCAGGATTAATTTGAATGAAGCCGATGATGCTGCCTCCTATTGACTGATTAACTATCATTCTTCAAATTTCTGTTTCCTTGAAGGCAGAAATATGTAATATGTGAAGCGGAATGGGGCATCTCTGGAGCATATGGATTTCCGTTAGCGACACAATTCATTTACATCGAAAATAAATTCAGACAAGCGAGGACACTGTGTTATAATAGTTTATCACTATAACTTTCTAAAATTCATTCTTTGTCGGCCTCTCCAGAGAAAAAATGAGGTAGCACACCCATTTTGCTAAATACTATGATGCTACAACAAATATGCTTTCGCCGTTTCCTTGGCTCCACATTGTTTGTGGAGCTTACATCTGCACTCAGCTCGTGACCAGGAATTAGCAAGATTATTAATTTTATTATATTACAAAAAATAATTTAAGGGTAGGGTTTTTTTCCAGCGATATGCACCCAATTAATATACCTTTATTTCTCAGTGGAGACCTATTGATTAATATAAAACCAAACAAAGGGTATCTACAAACTAGGAAAGACACTGGGAACGTAACATAAATGTAACTTTCATAAATACAATGGCACAAATTTAATCATCTCTAAACCTGTTATTTTTGGTTTTAAAATATTGTAGTAATTCTCAGATGTTTCTGCAACCAATAATAACGCAGAAAGTTGGTAAGAACAATTTTGAACTTATATTTCTTTTCATTTTTTTTTAGGGGGGGGTAGATGCCATCTTAAAACACCATTAGACGGCCTATCCCTTTTCGAATAACAACCGTTACAAGGATATTCGCTAGGAGAATCTTCTTGTGGGATTCTTTTTTGCTATTTCCGAGAAGCATTTTTCAACTCCAAATGCTTCTCAGAAGCATTTTTGTATAAAAAGTTTGTTACGTGCATAGTTTATATCTGCTTAGAGCTCTTTTGTTATCGTTTACTCTCGCGAATCTTGTAATAACAGTATACAACATGAAAGCAGAAACCATTTAAATAAATTACATAAACTACATAAATAAATTACAGTAAATAATTTCCTATCTTTAACCCACTATATCATGGTGGAGAATGGCTTCTTCTTGAATACGTGCGATCAAACTCTCTTTACCACAGCATGAAGAAAACTGAAGCTGTTAATCCACCGAACAGGAATAGGTAACCTGAAACGGGAGCGTACTTAATAGTGTCTTATACTTCCATGATCTTAGGTAACAGCGAGGATTTGATGTAACATTGATTATAAATGTTCAGATCGAGAGACATCAATGATCAGCCAGTCTTGTATAAAATATTAAGCAATTCGGCCATATTGCATGGATTCCTTCCATGACCATTGACCCGTTCTTCTTGGTAGTCTTATATATTTTCGAAGGAATTCAGATCCGGGTGTTTTATATGGCAATCCAGATGTGCGACTGTTTTTAAATTTACATCATGCCAGTCAGTCACAGCTCTAGCTTGATGAACGCCGGAGGTGTTATCCGGAAAAACATGGATTCGTTGTTATGTTCCACGTTAAGATAAAAGGGAAACCTAAAAACATCGTCGTCTTGCAGCTTGATGTTTGCATACTTGTCCATTGGTTTTCACCTGAACTAAAAGCACATTTCAGCATGATTAAAACACCTACAAAACATCACAGACCCTCATCCAGCTTGAACCCCAGTCTGCAATCAGCCTTCTTTGAAATTCTCGTGAAATCTACAGTGAACATGACGTCGGGTTTCATTCAAATACAGATAGTAATGTGATTTTTCTGACCAGATAACGCATTTTCACTCGTCTACCAGCCACTGTAAGTGTTTTCTTTCACATTGTAACAAGGTAACTCTTGGGTTTTAAGTGAGCAAAGGCCTCTTGCGTGCGACACTGCTCACATGTTCAGGCAATGCACTCCCAGCGGAGTAATATTTCAGTAATCATTGCCAAAGGAACGCCGTTAACCTCTTGCAGCAATTCCTGCCTTTAAACGAAGTGATTTTTAGCCACAAGCCTTGAAACACTCCGGAGTTTCGGGTCCGTCAGTTTCTTTTTTAGTCCAGAAATGAGGCGGGAACTTCCTGTCTACCGAGATATTTTGCCAATGCAAGTAGACCCCTAATTACCGTACACCTAGATACAATAATACGAATAGATATAACATGATATGCTGGACTCATTCGTAGGCGCCAATATTATATCTGGATATCCAGAAATATGTTTTTAAAATTTGCCACCTACAAATGAATCTCTTTAAATAAAATCCCCTCATTGTTTAATCGAAAGTTTTTATCTCCTCTTTCTCCTCTCTGAACATCCACATATGGAATTATGAGCCAATAAACTTCCTGTCTCCTAAGATATTTTGCCAATGCAAGTAGACTCCTAATTACCGTACACCTAAATACAATAATACGAATAGATATAACATGATATGCTAGCCTCATTCGTAGGCGCCAATATTATATCTGGATATCCAGAAATTTTTCTTTTAGATTTGCCACTTAAAAATGAATCTCTTTAAATAAAATCCCCTAATTGTTTAATCGAAAGTTTTTATCTCCTCCTTCTCCTCTCTGAACATCCCCATATGGAATTATGAGCCAATAAAATAAAGTCCTTTATCTTCCTCATTCTCTTTAGCTGCAAGACATTGGACCATAAATAAAAATGTTTACTATATAATTAGAGAGCAGAACAAAACACATTAATCAAAACCAAATGAATCCCTTTAAGAAAGGAAGCCATTGATCTCTTAAACGACGAGAGACCTTTCTCAATAATGAGGTTAAACTTGGTTTAAAGAATTGAAATAAAATCTATTATATTTTTCGTAAGTTAATTTTTGCAACTTAGCTTTTAAAATATAACATTAATTTTTTTATAACCTAATATATTTAATAAGGACAAGGATTAATTTAAGTCTACAGGGGCAGTCAATAAGTTTTGCGAATCGGTAGGGAAAAACAGTGGAAGGGGGATGGCTGTTTGTGAGGATGTTAGGACAAGTTATAACAAGTCAAGACCTGCAGCCGCACGCTTCTGCCTCGTCTATTTAAGAAGCAGTAGCTGATCGCAGGGCGTCAGGCACAATTTTTTTAACAATGTAGAAGGTTGAGCACCGCGCAGTGATCAATTTTTTGACCAAGGAAGGTCAAGAATGCAAAAGAGATCCATGAACACATGGTTGCAGTGTACACCGAAACCGCCCATTCCTATGCAACCATTGCACGCTAGAATAGGGAGTTACGCCATGGTCGTTAGTCCCTTGAAAATGCTCCCCGTCCAGGACGCCCGTCAGACGTGACCAACAAGGACAATGTGGCCCGTGTGGAGAGGATGATCCTCGAAAATCGACGGGTGAAGGTCGAAAAAATTTAATGAGAACGTAGAATATCACATTGAAGTATTATAAACATCATCCGCGACAATTTGGCTATGCAAAGGTCTCTGCCCGTTGGGTCCCCAGAGACCTCATGCCCCATGATCGACTTCAACGTCGTCAAAGTCTACAAGGCCAGAGTTGCTTGAGCTGCCCTGCGTGAGTGCGTATTCGAGGAGCTCAACCATCCCACCTACAGTCCAGATCTGGCCTCTAGTGACTACTTTTTATTCCGCCAGCTCAAGGCTGCACTGCATGGACGCCGGTTTTGGGACGATGAAGATGCCCAGCTCGCCGTCCAGGAGTGGATTGAACAGCAGTCAAGAGATTTCTGGTTGTCGGGAATTCGAAGCCTCAGAGGGAAGTGTCGCAAGTGCATTAAAGTCGACGGTAGTTATATTGAAAAATAATAAATCACTTTTCCTTATATCTCGTTTCCTTATATCTGAATTGCAAAACTTATTGACCGCCCCTCGTAAATCACCGTCCCTGGATTGAATTTATTTGCCCATCCAAAAAAAACAGCCGCTTCTCTCAGGAGGTGAACAAATAGTCTCACATTCGTGTTTTTAATAAAATTCGGGACATGTTTGGATATCCAAACAATCATATAATGACCTCAGGAAATAGTTAAATGAACTTGGTTAAATTTAGAGAGTAAATCAAACACAATTGGCATAAGTTTTGCAAATACTTACACAATGTAAGAACTACAAATCAGCAAGAGACTAAAATCAAGTTGTGACGAGTTTAGAAAAAAAGTGAAATTATGGAAGTCAGAGCTGATGCTCACCTAAGGAAAGAGGATATTCGGATAATTAGTTTTACAACTCTAACCTATGTAAAGTTATATTTTAAATAAATATTTTTCAATTCTATTGCTAAACATATTTACTGTAGTCTTTTCCACGATATTCCTAGCCAGGCATTCCAAGTCTGTTTTATTTTCTAAAAATCGCTTTATGACAGTATTTTAACCAGCAAAAAAGAAACCAAAGTTTGACGAACTTTAATGGTTACCAAATACAAAATAGTTTCCATCCGTTTCAAAGATTTTTCCTAACCAAAAAAACTCTATATACTTCCTGAAGTTTGGAAAATGTCTTTTTCCGTGCGTTTTCATCAAAGAATATTTCATTGCCAATCTGATTTTCGAAATACGCAAAAACGTGAAGAGTTTGAGATTGAATCTAATAAAAAGAATCCTACTCTGGCCATTGTTTAGGATTTATTTATACTAAATAGTGCATGACCACCCAATGCAGGTGATTTTCAAATGAAAATCTATCCCTGGCTCTCAAATGAATCTTCTTAAGCTTTAAAGCAAAAAACTGTTGAATTCTGTGGTCGAGTGCATCCTAAACAACAGATCATTCATAACGAATCTGATTTGTATTTTACAAAAGATGGTTGGAATCCGAAAGAGAAATGGCAGGAGAGAGAGAGAGAGAGAAAGAGTAGGTTCAAACCTAGAATATGTAGTGTATCTATCATTTCGTGTGTGACGTGTATTCGTGTATTTTCATCCATGTATATAAATCTTAACCGTTTTATAAGCGCTAAACGCAATCAGATAAAAGCATCTTAAAAGTTTTGCATTTTTGCTGTGTTTACTTCACTTCTGTGTTGAAAATTGTTTGTTAATTTAGCAGTCGAAGAGAAACTTTAACAGTGTTTTGCTTTAAGGATAAAATCTTTCATTCAAGAGATTTAAATAGATCTCAGTTTGTGGGAAAAGAAGGCCGAAAAGATATAAACTTATTTGTAACAGGTAAAAAATAAAGTCGAGATTGAATTTAATAGAAAGAAACCCACTCTGCTGGTTAAATAAATGCACGGATATTTATCATTGCCTTATTCAATGTCCCTTTATATGGCTACAAAATAGAATTGCCTTACATGCTCTGAGCTCATAAATGCTCTTTAAATAAGTGAACAATAATATTTTTCAAATTGAAACACAAAAATCCTTCATCTTGTTATTGTTCTATCCACATCTTTGTGTAAATATACACCTTCACTGTGATATTTCTCACTACTACTTTGTTTCGTGCTAGCTACAAAATATGAATGTGTCCAGATCTCTTATACAAACACAAGCGCCCCGCCCCCCAAATATATATATATATATATATATATATATATATATATATATATATATATATATATATATATATATATATATATATATATATTTCTCACAATACTTTGTTTCGTGTTAGCTGCAAAGTTTTAATGTGTCCAGATCGCTTATATACACACACACAACCACACACACGCACACACACATATATATATATATATATATATATATATATATATATATATATATATATATATATATATATATATATATATATATATATATATATATATATATATATAGGGTCAACCCCCCAAATGGGCTCCAACTTTCGTAGGCCTCATTTCTTAGTTTTCTGCAAAGATTGAAGGAAACTTGGTGATAACGAGTTTATTGTATTTAGACTTCTTGTTTATTCTAGTGCACGTGTTCAAGATGACCTCCATTTAGCTCTGTGCATTTCTTGAGGCGTAGCACAAAGTTGTTCATGATGTCCTTAAAACCTAACCAAGTAGTGGCTCTGATCTCCTCCCTTATGGCTTCCTTGAGTTCCGTGATATTCGTAGGTCTTCTTGTGCACACTCTGTCTTTAAGGTAGCTCTAGAGAATTAAATCTGGGGGGGGTTAAAGTCTGCGCTGTGCGGTGCCCACTCAAAGTCAGTCTTAAGACTGATCACGCGGCCGCCAAAGATCTCTTTTCGCCAATCTCGGGGCAGGTTTGAGGTGTGAAAGCTCGCTCCATCTTGCTGGAACCCAAACTTTCCCATAGGCGACAGGAACAGGGTCTGCAGCTGCCTGTTAAAGGTTTTGAGTATCTCAACATACCACTCCTTAGTGACTCCCCCTGTCGCGCCAGATTCCTCGAAGAAGAATGGTCCGATGATGACTCTGGCTGAGATTGCAGTGCATACCGTGCACTCAGGGGAGTGTAAGGGCATAATAGTTAGCTCATTTGGTCTGGAAGTCCCCCAGAAGACATTTGTCTCCGGGTATATCCTTCCAAAAGAAGTTAAGCAAAGTTGGCGTCTCCTGAATCTTCTCCGGTATCTTGACTACCATAACCTTTCTCTGCTCATGGGCTGAGGCTGTAAGGGCCTGTTTCGTTGTTATTATGTATGAGTAGGACTTTACATCCACTACTAGCACTCTCCTGTAAGTCTCATGTGATATCCCGAGGGACTAACTTCCCTTGCGCGCATAGCGTTTTGCACTCTCTCACGCTCTCAATCAGCTCATATGTACGCTTCCGCGGGAGTCTTAAAGGCCTTGTACGGTTGTCATTGGCTGCATTGAGGTTCTCCAATGTCCCATAACTCCTGAATTCTGCTCTTGAATGGGGCTTTTTCACATTCGAACTGATGCGCGAAAGTGTCCTGCCCCTTTTGAACGAGCCTATCCTGTATATTCTCTTCTGGGGCACCCATTAAGATCGAGTTGTGTTCACAGGTGTTGCTTCTCTCATTTCCTGCAAACCAAGTGAGATTAGTTAATGAATGAAAGATATATCACAAAATTGTGTGCAGGCCCGTTTATTTGGTGTGACCCTGTACATCCCAGTGTACAGCTTGGCAGAATGGGAACACTGCTTTCCACTTTAGCGAAATTAAGCTACATCAGGTACTGTTAATTAAAAAATTGAGCCACGACTTGGATTGGCTTCCAGACCCCTCTCATCTGTTGTAGATAGATGTAGTTGGTATAAAGACTACAGCTCATACACAGGACTATTTTTAGTCTCGTCTGAAATTTGGTGGTAAGGTGTCATTACTTTTTTCCACTCTTCTTCTCAGATTCGTGTCAATTATGGTGGCAGTTTATCATCTTACTTAAGGAAAAAAGTGATTTCTTATTGGTTTGCTGATTGATTGAAATAGTGATAAATAGTTACAAAAATTGGAGATGCATGCGACGAGTCTTTTCTCTAACAACTAACGCCAAGGAAGCATTGAGAGAAGCCTATAATTACGTCTCTGATGAGATAAGTTCTATTTATAACAGGAAAATATTTAATTTAATGCATTCGTTTACAAAATTACGGTATACAAAGTTGGGAGCGAAAATTGCCTTAAAAAATTTCCGGAAACTTTGGGCGCCCCATGACCACCTTGTTTGTTAAAAATTGCTTTGTTCCGATGTAGTCTCTAATCGCGTCCCAAAAGAGAATTAAATACTCTATGAACAATTCTAAATACACTATTGAGTATTTAAAATTGTTGTGTAAAATGTAAAATATCGGTAAAGCAAAAGAATGGATAACTTTGTACCTCCTACAGGGATTTTGTTCAACCATGTTGCTAAGTCACCGAAATGATCGATTTCTTGAAGGAATAGTTACTTATGATGAATAATAGATTTTTCCCAATAGCGCAAAAATGTATGCACAGTGGCCTGACCAATAAGAGCTACTGAAAGATATTCTAAAGCCATTTGCACATAAAAAAAATGCGCAAAGGGAGAGTATGGCTGTTTGCATCTTGGATTATCCACTATAACTTCCCTAACGATGGAGAACAAACCACAGCAGTGAAATTCTCTCATGATTTAGTGGTAATCCATAAAAAGTTGCGCGAAAAACGGCCAGCTTTAATCAATCCCAAAGGTCCTATTCTCCCCACAACAATTATCTCCAGACCTCGTACCTATAGACTTTCTCAATTTTAAGAATCTGAAAGCCTTTCTAAAGAATAAACACTTTTAAACCACAGATGATGCAGAAGTAGCTTTGAAGATCTTTGTTGTTCGAGGAGTGAAAATCTTTACAGAAATGATATAATTGGCTTCTTAATACGTTGGCAAAAGTGCATTCAATCACATGGAATACAATTCGATTAAAAAATATTATTATTTAAATGTTTTATTTTAAACTTTACACCTTAACCAACTCCATTGCGTTATGAAATACCTAATATTATAATTGAGTTAATTATAACATACATTATTTTGCTTACATATATTAGTAACATAAATGCATTGTTAATCCATTTTTTATGTTCAGCAAATTATCGCGTTCATCAAAGAAGTTCAAATTGACAAAAACCGAACATTGTGACGAATGTGCCACTTTTATTCAAATTTATTTTCACCAAGCTTCTTATCAATCACCGCACTCCAGACTATAATAAATGCTGTCGAAGAGTGTATACTAACTCAGTATACACCTTGGCTACATCTCAAACAAATCCAGTGATTAGAGCAATGAGCAATGAAAAACAATTCCATCTCGATGTTCGGGTGATGGAATAGAAAAAAAAGAGGGTAGTTGGAATGTTAATAAAACTGCAGACTATTGCTGGAATATCACGAGGGATTTTTTATAGGGAAGATAAACAAAAACCTTCTATAAAGTGATTTCTTCCTAACTGATTGTAATTTTGCTCTTGTTCCAATCTTTTTGTATACAATAGCTGAATGTTAATTATTTATGATATGATAAAATAAATTTGATGACTATGTAAATTTATTCATTTCATATTCCGTTTCATTTTCAAACTATTTTAAAATAAATATACATTATTAAGGAAAACAAGTCACACTTTAGAATTCAGTATGTCAAAACGATAAATATTTAGTGCAACCTGTGACCTTATCGAAAGCAATTTCAAACGCAGACCTATTTTATAGTTTAACCCTGCATTGTTTACAGACTGGGGATATCCTATTTTTTATCCATATTTATTATTATTTATCTGTATATTTCCTTGTGTGGTGAAAGCCATTTAGGCCAGCGAGCATTATTTATTTCGATTTAAGGCAGGTCAGTGTTATACCTTTAGCTCTTGTTCTTTTTCTAAGTTCTACAAACTAAAATAACACAATAAATATCATTAGCAATTCTTTTAATCGGCTCAATTACTAATTTTAAATAAACCACCTTGAAAATGGTATTGAAATAGTTAATATTATGGTACTAATTCTTTACAAGTTTTTAATTTCATACGATTAATTATATGTAACTCTTTCCTCTATATATATCCTGATAAATGTCAAAGCCATTGATAATTTCTTTGAGAACATTCAGGTCTATTTTAAAGCTAAAAATAGACAAACAAGATTTGTTATATTTATTATGACTCAGGATATTATATAGAATAGATATGATTATTTAATTCACCCTGAGTACGAGGTGTCTGCTGCATTGTTTAGTATAAAAGCTTCGTCATATTTCAAAAGTAATAATGACTTTGGCCAATCAATCTTGAAGTCGAATTAAAGGAAACTCGAATTGATTTGCTCAAAATGTTTTTCAGCCCATATATACAAATAATGAACCAAGTGATTCAACCAATAGTGCATGATAGCAAATGCTGTTAGAAGCAATCCTATGTTTTGCACTGGCATCGAGTACTAATAAAAAGGAAAGAGATGACACTGAATGAATTCATAACATAATGGCATACCTTAATTTCCTCGTAGTCCAACAACACATGTTCTAAAATTAAGACACTTACGGGGTCTCCTGGTCGTCAATCTGACGGAAGTTTCCTATTTTCTGCAACTGTTGTCTCTAAACCTTACATCAGGATCCTTTATACGATTCCTGTGAAAGCGAACGTAAACTTTGCTCTGAATAGAGTATCAAGAGACAAGGCAAACTATTGCTTCTTTTATTAAAAACGTTTCTATGATTAAGTTAATTACAGTGAAGCAAAATCTGTTTCATTAAGACTTCAGAAAAATGGATGAGTTGCATCACTAATTGAAATCAGTTGGTGAGGCTCTGGAATTAACCAATACTTATGTATGATGTATGTATGAAAAATATCCATGTTATTTGAATTCTTGTTTCATTTTTCGATCAATACCTTATTTCACACAAATATGCAGAATATTTAAAATCTACCAAACAAGTTGCTATAAATTGGTGATGCTTATAATTAATTGGTAGTTCTAAATTTAATAGACTATTTTTCAAAATATCCTTAATTAACTCAAAGTTTTACGCTTTTCTTCTCCTTGCCTTTTAAAAAATTATCCATTTTATTTCGCAAATATCTCCTGTCTGTTTCCTGTTTATGTATTAAGTGATTCACATGTTAAGCAACGAGGCGATCGATATCCTTTGTTGGGTTTTGAGTAAGACATTACTTTCGAAATTGAATTAATTTAGAGATTCGAGGATATTATACACTTCACACTGTCTAACCAATGATTGATCAGTCCTTGAAGTTAGGCTAAAACAGGGGAAACGCATATGTTATTGTCGCTCGTTATTAATTTATTTGAACAATCAACGATCAAAAAGATACAAAGTATTGTGTTCAGTTAAATCTATTATCCAATTTTTATATAATGCCTATGTAGCAAGCATATCAGGTAGTGTTTTTAATCAAAAGCCCTCTATTTTTATATAACATTAAAACGGAGGAAGAGAATTCAAAATTGGTGTTAATGATACATGATGGTAAATTATTTTGTAGTTAGTTAAGAGGACAAGGTAAATGGGGAATGAGCAACTACTAAAAAGAAGTTGAAAACAAATAATGTTATACATACTCTTTCCAAGATTCAGGATTCACATAAAGCAGAGAAAAGTTGTCATTGTACATAGACTGTACGTAAAAATAAAACGGAAGAGGATTATCATATACTTAACTCACACAATAGAGGTAAAGAGAAATGGAATTTCTAAGATTAAAGTTTATCCTTTTTATTTAAATATTATCTTACTCATTAATTATACAGTCTTTTCAGCTAAAATTGCAGCCAATGTCTAGAACGTAGGATCGTAAGAAGATTTGCTTGTTGCTTATTCTTGAGACTTTGTGCTTTTCTCTTTTCTTCTGCCTTAATTTTCAACCCCAACGGTTTTATCTCACTTAATATATTTCTTACCATTCCAGGTTTACTATCTTCAATTGTAAAATTTCCTCTAACTGGTTAAAAAGCTTTAAATTAATAAAGATAGGGAAAGATGAAATAGATGAGAGTTAACGAGATCTCCCAACTCAGACCGAATTTAAAACCTTGGAATTTTGACCTTTAAAGCTTCCGATTAATTTTTCTCTATTTTGGATAAAATTTTAAACTTCGAAAACGCCAATAAAATGTATAATAATTTACAGATTTCATTTTTCGCAATAAATAAAAACGAATTAGTGCGCTTAAAAGCCTAAAGGAATTTATAGATCAAGCATGGTGCCATGGGTAAATAGTGAAATTAAAATGGGCATAATGGACCTTAAGCTTTTGTATAAAATTCCGATAAGCAGCAATAGTGTAGAGAATAGAAACTGATACTTTATTATTGCCGTCTTTCCATACGAAATATAAGAACAGACACAAAGGACTATAAAAATTTATACTCATGAAACAGTTGACTCTTGTTGCTAAAAATAATATACTTTTCCGCTTTATAGCTTTCCTCTCCGATTAGGTTGGACCAGTTGATAGATTCATTAAGAAAATTTGATGAGTTGAGCGTCATACTAAAATACAAAGAATGAAAATGTTCACCGTGAGGAAAGTGTTTGAACCTCAAAATTAAATAAAAATCGTTGACTAAATTCCTATTTCTTTGTTGGAATAAATGCAGGAAATGAGTGATATAAATGCACTGTGAAAACGTGTTTATGAATGTATAAAAAAAGAAAGCAAATGGTTTTTTGTGAATGAAGGTTGCTGAAAAGGTTGATCAACGTTAATGCCTTTGGATTTATACACACATTAGACGAACTCGTTACTGGAATTTGACACTAAAGTCCTCCTATAGATTCTTCAGAATTATTGAGTCTTAACTATGAAATACATTTTATTCGTGTTTATTTACATTTCTATTAGTTCAATTTGAATATCCTTTCCTTTTTTATTTTGACTTTGCGCATACTTCCTCTAATCAAGGAAATTATAATTATTCATTTCTGTCTTCCAGTCAAATCACAATTTAAAAACAAAGGCCAAATTCTTTTGACTTTAAAGATCAATTGTCTAAAAGTAGAAGCAAATTAAACGGATTGAATCGACTCAATAATGAAATATAATTGTATTGAAACTTTCATTTTAAGAAGATTATCGATATTTCACATTACTTCGAACTTGATCTTAAACTTTAAATTAAGAATTAAGAAAAATAGGTTTGAATTCAATCCTTACAAATTCCTTATTTCTCTTAGTTTCATTTTTTATAAAATTTCTACCATCTTTCAATGAAATTATTTTTTAGATGAATCACTAGTATTTTTCTGCGGTTTTCATTCTAACAGTATTCATTAATAAGGAAACAAAAAGGAATGTATACTGTATTATTTACCTCTTTGGAAGTTAAAAAAGTGTATAACCCGAGACTAAAGGAATTTCTAACACCCAATGCCTTTTTTCTTTATTACAATTTGGAGCATTGTTTGACCAACACCGCATAAGTAATATACACCATTGCCAGTAAAACTTATTAAATGTTTCTAACGCAACTAAATTGGCATTGAAAGAAATTACTAAATTATGCGATCTGGTTTAATTATTAAGATATCATTCATGAGAATATGCTTTCTTTCATTCATTTTCTGAAGGTTCTTTAAAATCACTATCCGTATATTGTCTTTTAAAAAATTACCTCTTCGCTCCAAAATTGTCAATACTAGAAAAACACAAAATATTATAAATCTGAAAAGGAATTAGATCTAATTCTTTAACGATCTCTGGAGATCTATTCGAATTATTTACATATATAGAAAAGATTTTTATTTTCCCCCAATTTATTTATAAGAATATACAGCTCAAAGCATCAGAGAATAAAAAATTAGACGATTTTTTTCATTGGTACTAGGATAATTCAATTTAATGAGATTACTGAGAGTAATATTGCAAGTATGAAATCAAGAAAGGATTTTATACATGAAAAATGAGGTTGTTCATTTTAGTCGTGTGCGACTCTATATCTCACTATGCCGGACCGTCCGGCGGTCACCGTTTTGCATTTTTGGGTTTTGGTACTAACATTGCAATTATTCGGCTGTTTCAAACGAAATTTAAAACGCTCATATTGTTTTACATTCTCTTTAGAATGATATAATTGCCAAAGTCCAACTAAGATTAGCTCGAAATAACATCGTAACTATTTGGCTGATTCTAACAAAATTTGAATACATTATGTCGTTTGTATTCTCTTTGGAATGATATAATTGACAAGGTCCTCCCAATGTTAGTCTGGGAATTATTGAAAGTTTAGAAAGTCGTCACTTCATAAATCAGAATAAGTAAAACCGCATGACTTTGGTCAGCAGAGCTTGTTTTATAGAATCTTAGAACTTTTAAACGGCTTTATGTTGCTTTGGGAGCGAAGAAGAAGGAGGAATGAACAAATAAGAAAGGCAAATCGAATACTTGCTTTAGTTAATGATGGAATTATTTGAAGAATGACCTCAAATTCCTTATGACCAATCAAACGTAAAAAAGGATTAACAAACCCTGAACAGGTTAGGTGTACTTTAGTGTGGAAACTATCAGATTTGTCTTATATTCCACTATGTATCGCCAAAATTCATCATAAAAGTAAACATCATCATTTTCCTGCGGGACATTGCATTCATATATATATATATATATATATATATATATATATATATATATATATATATATATATATATATATATATATATAGATATGTGTGTGTTATAAGGTTTAATGTTGACTAAATAGATATTAAGGCAAAGAATCATAATAAGCTACAATTTATGAATCCCTTTATTCACGAACTGAATTAGTTTCGGTTTTTGCCATTGTCAAATGTATAATTTTGCATATGGACGAAAAGGCTGGAGGAAAGTGAACATCTCCTAATATCTGCACAGTGTTTTGACTCCTTTTACTAAAGTGACCAGAGTCACAAATTTAGGATGTATAATAATCTTTATATAGGATTAAATATACACCTAGTCTCTGTTAGTTGGACGAAGTTTGCTTAAGTACATTTTGATGGTATGTGAGTAAATATATCCTATAATTATGCTATTTATATCAAAGTACGATTTTAAGGGTGCTAAAGCTGGACTTTATGGGAAGATTATAAATTTATCAACATTTTTATTTTTTAATGAAAAAAGAGAAAATTTTAGCTCAAATAAATGAGGTGGTTGATTTCACACGCGTCACATGTACTATATGCTCTAAGGAAAGGAAAGAAATAACTGCTTAACAGTTGTGAAATAAGAAGAAATGTATGCATGCGTTTGACTTGGTATGTTTAAAATATGCAAAACAATGTATAAGAATATTTCAACACTGAATTTTTGCATCGAGAACGGTAATGAGTAATTCTGTTCCCATTCTATGTACGAGTACCTTGAGTTCAATTTGAGGAAAGGTTTGTTAAAGTTATTTTTACCTAATTGCCAGGATGATATGATTTCGTTTTTTTATTGGAATTAGACAAGAGGTTTGGGATGGATTGTGAGAATAGTGGGACGTTACCCATAGAAGCTTAGAGCCTAACTTTGACGGAAAAAAATTCTCAGTTACACATAAGCGACTAATTTAATTTTTAGTGAAAGAGGTAGTGGTAGGTTGATAATTGGATTAAGGAAATTTTGATAAACCACAAGAGCTTCATAAACAGATAATTTAGTGAAAAGGTTGTTTACTTCGAAACATTTTTCTGCTAAAGTCATTTTTGTTTTCAATTTTGAAAAAAAAATCAGTAGAATGGATGATAAGACATTTAAAAGATTCTACAAAATACCAGCAAGCCAATTTGATAGCAACTAGGAAAGAGTTACCAAGCAATTTAAACAATTAACCATCAACATAACTAGCCTTAAGGAAAAAGCCCACCGAGCAAGGTGTCATCATCCTTTTTACACTGACGGCCTTGCCCGGATTCTTTAAGGCTGTCAGCCGTTGTCACGCTTTTTTCGGTCACTTTTCCATTCGTGGAAGAGTGATTTCGTCTAGGAAGGAAGTTAGAAGATCTACTGGTAGGTCATCGTCACCACACTCCCAAATCTGGGAATTAGCTTAAATCAACCATTAGGTTGGAAAAAATGCATCCGAAGTTCCAGGGAAGAAACCACCGGAATCCCATTAAAACTCTTCAAGCCATATAAACAAGTACAATCGCCCATGTACAGGTAATGTTGTTCGTTCTGTGAAACAAAACGAACTACACCTTGGATTTTCTTTAATTTTACACATAAATGTAATAGAATACAGAGAGATAAATTAAGAAATAGAGGTTTATTTTCCACGATTCGTTTAAAAATTCCATCTGAAAGCTAATTTCTTATTTATCATTAGTTCCTTCCAGTGTATCAGTCTCAAGCTTTGGTTAAGAATGTGGTTTGATAGTTAGGTGTACTTTTAAGTTACCTTTTTTATGAATATTGCATCACCATATTGATACTTTCGTTCATTTAAACGATTTTATTTAAGTTAGTAAGTAGTTATTTAAGTGAATTTAACGAACCAGGCTGCAAAGCCACCACTTTTTTGTGTCGGAAAAAGGAGTGATAAACCATTCAGAAACAATAAATTATCCTACTGAGGAGAGGAAATTAATTTTTCATTTGCTAGAAAATTTGACTGGCCTCTTAAACAGAGGAATTTTGAGGTAAAGCACCCTTCAAGAACAAGCTTGGTTGGGGAATTAGATCTGTTCTCTCTGGAAACCCGTAGACTGCGTGGTCAGCTCATCGAAGTTTTCAAAATACTTCGAGGGTTCGACAATGTTGACTACCGGGATATTCTCACACTGAGTGAGAACAGAACGTGCAATCACGGCTTCAAACTTGAACTGAAGCGTTACAACCGCAATATGTGTGGAAATTTTTTCACCTACAGTATCTGCAGTAAGTGGAACGCACTTCCAGTGGAAGTTGTCAACAGTGAATCTGTTGACCAGTTCAAGTCAAGACTAGACAAAGTCTTGAAAAGTGGCCGTTTAGGGACGCAAAACAATTGAGCAGTCATGTGCCTGCTCGATTGATAGTCCAAAGGTACCCTCTTTGAATGGACCGTAAGGTCTCCTAGGGTACTTACTTTCCTTGTTACTCATACTACCAAAAATCAATTACCTAGCTTCCTTAATATATGTTAATTAGTACTTCTGCCCCACTCTGCTTTCGGGTTTAATGGAAGCTTAGAAAGTAAGCCCTTAGGACTATGTATCGGAATCAGGTAACCTAGTTTGCAACAGTATTTTCTGTGTACCAATAATGTGTTTCAGGATCAAAATATTCGAGAAGTAGAACTGTTTCATGCACCCATCAACAGCATTGCACATATTTCGATTACTAAAAACTATGTTTGATTGTTTGCTATAAAGTGCGATCAATTTAAAAATGAACTAATGGACGTGAACACGGAAGTAAAATTTGCTCAGTCGTTGCTGTATTTTAATAACGTATTTCACGTAAAATAAAAAAGAATGTTTTAGTGATTTTTAATCTGATCGTACTAATTGTTGTGTATTGACTTTCACGCCGCTGAGGAAAATCTAATCCTCGATTACACCAGCCCGCCTGTGAATCATTTGTTGATGAATGCTCTTATGTATGCAATTTTTCCTTGCAAACCCAAGAAATGTTGCAGAATATGTTGCGCTAGAATATCGTCGGAGGGTTCGAAGGAAGGAAGCTGATATTAGCTTGGTTCTCTATTATGGTGTTAAGGCGCGCTGACCGCGGAACATCTTATCCACATGGCACCATCAGCCCAAGGTTTATAGAAGCCCTACGCGACAAAGTTTAGGACCTGAAATTGCTAGATAGGAATCCTTTTATTTTAAAAGTCAATCCCCGGCTGTTACTGTTTAACACAACTGTGATAGAGGTGGCCATTTAAGGCTTCAATGTACCAGCCCGTCATATTGGTCGATCTGCTGTAAGGGCGGACATGTTCCCAAAGTGATGGACTGGTTGTAGGTTTGAATTGCTTATAAAATCATTTAATTTCTTTGATAATACTAGTATTGAACCGAATATGATTTGGAAGAAAGTTAGCTAAAATTCAACTATTTTTCGATATGGCTTTGCCAAAATTCATGAGTATATAATTGTATACCATAATTTTGCATTTATGTTGATGAGTTATCCCTCAGCTGGAAAGGCAGACTTTCAAGGCAACATTATATTCCAACCAAAGTAAAGGACACGCACCTGCCCAACCCAAACTACGCAATATTCTCCTAAGTACAAAATAGCAAAACCACTACCAAAACTTAATACTTGTGCCCCACCAATATGAGTTAACAGGCAAGGAAAAACCATTAGATAAGTAAAAACTCCTGTTGGTGTAATAAATGAGCAGTTGTTATTTTATGAAGTACCTCCATATGTGCATACTAACTGTATGGTTGCACCTAAGTCATGTAAGGAAATGTCACCTGATGAGATATTCGAATACTTGGCATCCAAAAGATTGATTTAACCTATTAATCGTGATATTTGGCTTAAGTTAATGGGGCTAGATGTGACCTAAGCTTACCCGTTGATTTAAGTTAATTTCCGGCTCATATGGCTAAGAGATACTGTTTTCGTCGATTTAAGTTCCTTTTGGCGTGTCTTTCCACTGGATTTTAAAAATAGAGGCATCTGACTTCTTTTCTAGACTTTCAGATCTCTCAAGTTCCGGAATCTGGTTTAGAATAAAGTTTGAGCCCATTGTGTATGCATGAGTTTACACAAACGAAGGCGGATTTTGTATGTAAGCCTACGTGGTGGTGAGGTGTATAAATATCAGTGCTCATTTAGATATTTTCTCTGCTAAGTGAATTACGTGATAATAGTTTTAATGATGATGACACTGTTTTGAGAGGTAAAACGAATCTGAAAGCGAAGATAGTGGTTATTTATTGCATACTTTACTTAGCAAATTGGGCAGCTGCTGATAATCAGTAGCAGCCATTTGCATTTGCTACCAATTAGGGAGTGACTTTAGATTTTGAGAATAAAAATAATCCAGTGGAGTAATTTCCAAAGTCTTTTCAAAAGGATTTTTTATACATTGCAAGGAAAATAACTCGATTAGCAAAACAGTTTTTCGATGAAGTTTTTCAAAATTTCTTCTCTCAAAGAAGAAAATAGTTCGACTAATCTTAAACAGAAGGGAAAGTTTTTTCTTGCAATATTTATTTTTGTCTCAATATCCATATCAAGATGTCACCTCAATATTTATATTTCAATGTAGTTTTGTAAATGTGAAATTGTTTGAAACTCTCAATTTCCCAAAGTGATTGAATGGTTGTAGGTTTGAATTGCTTATAAAATCATTTCATTTCTTTGATAATACTAGGTATTGAACCGAATATGATTTGAAAGAACGTTAGCGAAAATTCAACTATTTTTCGATATGGCTTTGCCATATCGGCTGAAAAAGGAGACTTTCAAGGCAACATTATATTCCAACCAAAGGGAAATGGATTGGAATAAAAATATTTGAGTTTTGTGAAATGGTTTCTTGTTATACTTGGAACTATGTATATTTTTGACACAGGAGCTGATACGAGGTACAATAAATAATGCAACGATCTTACAGTTACAGCAAGCTAAAGTTTTTTTAACCCTCTGTGTCCCATTGTTAAAAAAAAGAATATTACGGGACACACAGAATTTCTATACAAGAACTAGTTTGGCTGATGCTTCCGTTGAAAAACAAACTTACTGCATTGGGAGTTTGAAATTAAAACTTAAAAATTCCTGAAACTAATGGGGGAAAGGAAATAAAAAATGTCAGACAGTTGCATGTTTCAGGTAAAAAAATAAGGCTGCTAAAATGGACAGTTAAGAAAGATGTAAAGGTTTTTAGCTAATTCACTACAATTTAATTATTGTCTGTAGCCACTAAAGAAGGAACAGGGTGTGTTCCAAAACGTCTTGAATAATAAATTATGATTTCTACCATCGCGTACGTCTTCTTTTTTCTGCTCAGAATAAGATTCTTTGATATATAAAGCGTTGGTTACTACTTTACGAAAAAGCTACGGTGTAGACACTGTCCGATGCTTTCGCCCATTTGAAACCGTCTCTAGGAAGCTAGAAAAGGCTAAGTTGGATATCTGATTTTTGACGCACAATAAGTCAAATATCTATCTACCTAAATTATTCAATTCGAACTCAATAAAATTTTGTAATGCGCAGAGAACTCTTTCGCTTATGGGCCACAAAACTCTGTATGCTAGAAATCAGTTCCACGCAGAGCTTTTCCTCACGCTTACAAAATAACTTGGCTAATACGTCCATTTCTGTTCGCTCTTCAATTTCTATTAGGTTAAGGGAATAAGTTCTTGCGGTTTTTTTAATGTTGTATTGTTTTAGGTTTTGTTGACGTGATTTGTGCACATATTAAGAAACAATAATATATAATGAGAGAAAAATTTGCAAAGGTTAGGCTACGTCTCTTAACAGCGTAGACTATTAGGCTTTTGCTTAGGATACGTCTTGAAGTTGGGTAATAAGTCATTGCGGTTTATTTAAAAGTTGTGTTAATTTAATTTTTGTTCTCTACCCTCAAAATGGAATGTCAAGTTGAAAGAAAGGCGCCATTTCGAAACTTGTTGTTTTCATTTTCAATCGAGACGGGAACAATGCAAAGGCAGCCAAAGCTCGTCGAGATATTTTTCCTGTGTACGGAGAAAATGCTTTATCAGAAAGGGCAGCTCACTGGTGCTTTTCACGTTTCAAAGTGGTCTTTTCAATTTTAATGACTAAGAACGTTCTGGTCGCCCCATTAAGTTGGATGAAGATTGATTGAAAGAACATCCTTATAAAAATTCTCGTCAATCGACTAGAAAATTGGCTGTACAATTGGAGCGTGATCAGAAAACTGTAGTGAATCACCTTCATTCGATGCGAAAAGTTTAAAAAGTCGCTGCATAGGTTTCGCACGCTTTGACTGGCGACGAAAACAATACTGATGTGAAATTAAGAACCTGGTTAGACAAATTCTTTGAGTTAAAATCCAGAGATTTTTTATTGCAGAGGCATGGAAAAACTAGTTGAACGTTGGGGAGAAGTCGTAAATAACAACGGAGAATACATTATTGATTAAATTGCATATTGTTATCAATTAAAAATGAAGTTTTTTTAAAAATTGGTAATGGTAATGAATAAATTTGATAAAACCGCAAGAACTTATTCCTCAACCCAATACGTTGGGCTTTGTTAAAAGAAGCATCTCAAAATATAAAAAATCTACAATGCAACGTCAAAACCGAAATTTGAACAGTTAGGCATTAATTTTACTGTTAATAATAGAATAGATGAAGTTATCGTTAATTTTTCAAGTAAATAAATCTCTACAAAACGATGAAGTTAAGTTACTGGCTCTTAGTTTCTATTTCTAACCAAAAACTTTCAAACTCAAATTATGTCGTTATCTGGGGTATTTAGAAAAACTTTATCATATCGGTTACTTAGAACATTCTAAACAACCTTTTTCGCCGCTATTACATATTAGAAATCTTCCTCAAAGTCTATTACCCAGTTTTTGATTACAAAGACCTACGTATTCTCCTTCGCCTTCTGACAAAGGAAAAAGAGTCGTTTTATTAGATAAAACTGATTATATTGCAAAAATGATCAATTTACTCTCAGATCACACCAAACTTATTCTTAAGCTTGGAGACAAAATCAACCATTTTCTACGATCTCTTCTGACAGGAAGGCAAGACCTTTATCATTTATCTTTTGCTTCCATCAAAAGACCTGGAATCGTATATAGACTTCCAAAAGTTCATAAGTCATCGGTACCTCTTTGTACTATTCTTTCAGCAATAAACACACTCAATTATAATTTGGCCAAGTTTCTAGTTCCAGTGATTGATCCCCTTACCAGGAATGAATTCACTTTACCTGACTCCTTTGAATTTCTACCTGTTGCTGAAACTTCTAATATCATCATTACTTTACTTTGATGATCCACTTCCTCAGTTCTTGGTTTGAACAAAACATTGTTTGCTAAAACTTTGGAACTGCTATCAAAGGTTTTTAGTCGTGTGCTACTATATATCTCACGATATCGGTCGGTCGGTCGGTCGGTCGGTCGGTCCTCGTTTTGCTTTTATTGGTTTGTGTGATAACATTGTAACTATTCGGCCGATTCTAACGAAATTTGAAAACCTTATGTTGTTATATATTTTCTTTCAATGACATAGTTGCCAAAGTCCTACTAAGGATAGCCGGGAAATTATTTTATTTAGGTAATAATATCATAACTATTCGGCCGATTCTAACATAATTTAAAACTCTTATGTTTTTTTACATTCTCTTTCGAATGTTATAATTAACACTGTCCTCCCAAGGTTATTCCTGCAATTATTCAAAGTTTTGAAGGTGGTAAGATCAGAAATCAGAATAAGTGAGAGAACGCGACTTTGGTCAGCAGACCTAGTTCTTTAACGGAGAACCCCATCTTCAACATTATGGTATGCCGATGGGTTTCCCTTTAAGACGTTCATTTGCCAATTCTTTTTTATACTTCCACGAAATTCATGCATTGATCACTGTCCCTCTGAGTTCAAACCTCTATTTTTAAATGATTTATAGATGATTGCTTTACGATTTTTAAGCACAAACTTACGCTCCCTGTTTTTGAAAGTATAAAATGAACATCACAACAATATCAGCTCTTTAAGGGATATTGAACATAATAAAAAAAGTTTCATTTTTAGAAAAAGTAGTGACCAGGAATGAGTTTAGATTTTCCACAGTGATTATTAGAAAACCCACAACACTCTTCTCGCTACACATTTTTTTATCAGTATTCCGCTGAAATTTAAACTTTCTCAGTTATTTGAAAAACTTTGTGTCATTAAAATTACAATCCCATCACTATTTCAATAAACTACTGTTAAATTAACTGATTAAAATTTTCAACCAGAAAACAACTATTCAAACTTGTTCAAAACCGAGATTCTACATAAAATTACTTCTCGGTGGGCCACCTGACCTTTAAAGTTAACAAAGATATGAGTTTGCTTCTTTCTAGACATTTTTTACAATATAATCTTATTCTTATTATTGACATTCCTTTTAGTTTATTCTCCCTCTTCAATTACAAGAATCCCATCCAAAAACTTATGAGGTCCTCAGTTGTTTACTTATATACGTGCGAGACCTGCAACAGTGACTACATTGGCTTAATCCCTTTGCAGCTAAAACTGAGGATCTCTAAACACTTTGGAATTTCATATAGAACTGGTCAAGACATTTTTAAACCTGAGCAGTCCCATATTTGTTCACCTATCACCAAGAGTAGCCATTCCAGGGACACAAATTTTTTTCTGTAATTCATACTGCACTAAGCTCAATTGCTTTAAAAATTCTTGAATCGCTGTATATAAGAAAAATTGAACCACGAATTAAATAAATACGAATGGTCAATCCAATTAATAATACAGTAGATGTACTCCAACTAAACAATTCTCTCGTATCCCACTAAAAACAGCTCACTCCGCCATAATTCTGTTTGATACAATTAGTCGTCTCCTACAACCCCAAGAATCGAAGATAGTTATTGTGATGTTGCTTTTAATTCAGATCTTTCTCATTCGTAGGAAATGTAGTCAATGTTTAGAATTATATTTCATTTTATGTGTGGACTCATTTTAGCATTTTTACTATGCTAGTTTACTATTTCCCATTTTCAAATAGTTAGTCAAACAATGTTCTAGTTCCACATATTATCTATATTTTTATAGTTTTAATATCTTCTCATTGCAAGTTAAATTGGTTTGGGTGCATTGGTTTAAGCTTTATTCTTATTGTTGCACTTTTAGTCATATAATTTTACTTTGAGTTATTTGCTATCCCAATTTGATTTATGTTTCCGGCTGATAGGTGGGCAAATGTTGCCTGATGCACTTGTTATATTATTTTATTTATTGTCTCTAGCCACTGAAGATGGAACAGGGTTTGTTGTAAAACGTCTGGAATAATAAATTATGATTACTACCATCTCGTACGTCTTCATTTTCGGGTTCAGTATATATATTTGTGCGGTCTTGAAGAACATCACACATCAGATATTCCAATACGGATGATAAATATTAACAAATGGGGAGAGAGATCATTTAAGAGTCGGGGAAGGAAAATATCAATCTTTATTGTATGATGGTGATTTTAGAAGAGCGCATTACCTAAGGTAATGTGAAAACCTTTAATTCATATTAAAAGTGCAGAGAAAATAACATCGATGAAAGTGACAAAATATTCTGATAATAATTTAGATGACATGATATAGTATTATCTCCGTTAATATTATCATGAAATATGCCGGAGAGTTTCATCTGTAATCAACTAATTATTGTCATTTAATGACAAATAACTCACTATTATATTCAGAGAGCAAAGGTGATTTTAGGAATTGAAAAATGCAAATTTCAATCCTCAATCATATATATTTATATATATACATATATGTATATATATATATATATATATATATATATATATATATATATATATATATATATATATATATATATATATATATATATATATATATATATAAATATATAAATATATATATATATATATATATATATATATATATATATATATATATATATATATATATATATATATATATATTATATATATATATATATATATATATATATATATATATATATATATATTTATATATATATTAGTGTAGTTGGGTAGCAGTCTTTCCTGAATGCAAATTTTGTTGAAGACCATTGTGTATTTTGCCTTAATTAATTTCCTTTGGCAAATTTCTCTTCTTTCAACTATCTTTTTTATTCCATCTTGTAGATGGTGGATCCCCAGTCCAGTATTCATATCTTTTTTAAATGAATGTGTTTGGTAAAAGACAAACTAAATTTCTAAGCTTTCGATCTTATTCGATTATCTTCGGAGCGTCTTGATATGTTCTTGCCTCCTTTACCGATGTAATAATTGAAGTGAGGATCTGACAGAGTGAAATAAAAATTGAAATTAAAATTGATGTAAGAAGTAGGAAAATGTGTAGTAGGTATATAGAGATAAAAAGAGTTTTAGTTTTGCCCTGGTGTAGAGGGCTCCTCTCAGGTTTTATTGTTTTGGTTATTATTTTTCTTCCCTTTATTTGTTTGTTATTAATTTTATGTTTATATATATATATATATATATATATATATATATATATATATATATATATATATATATATATATATATACATATATATATATATATATATATATATATATATATATATATATATATATATATATATATATATATATATATATATATATTTTAACATAGAGTAAATAAATAAATATAATTGTTATTTCCTCCATCGTGGCATTCAAGCCTTTCTAGTTTCTTATTTGCTATATATATCTTCTTTTTTTCTATCTTCTTTGCTAATTTCTATATTTGCTGGAGTTTAGGTTTTAATCATTGTTCCTTCAATTAGTTTTTGCATTGGGCACTGCACCTCTTTTTATTTTTGTTGTTGTTTTTTCTTTATTCCTTCTTTGCACTTTGGTGTTTGTACTTCGCCTGTTTATGTATATATTCCAATTTGGTTCTCTCGGAAGCAGTTTCTTCCAATCGGGAATAGGGATTTCCTGGTTACACGTCCCCTGACTGCTCTCGGTATGTAAAGGTTGTGATTCGTATTCGGAATTATTTCCTCTTCTATTTTGTCCCAGGTCTTTCTCCCTAGCCTTCGGAGTTCTATATTCAGAGGGGGCTGCTTTGTTCTGCACTATCTGCATTTTTCTGAGAGAGGTGGAACTCGCAGCCTGCATGACCACTACCGGGTACACTAAGGTTGAGCATACTAGAGCAGTGTACAGCTTTTTTAGGTTTTTGGAGCTAAGGTTTTTAAACCTATACAATTTGCCAAGTTGTATTTTGGCTAGGGAGATTCTATCACTAATGTGAACTTTCTACCCTTTGGAGGTAAATTGCAGACCTAGGACTTTTCCTTTGTTACCATATGGGTAAACATCGCCATTCACTGTGACATCCACACGTCTTCGGCGGTTAATTGCAAGGATCTGGAACTTTTGGTGGTTGGTCTTGATTTTCCACTTTCGTTCATATCAATTGATGTTTACGATTTCGATGCCTGTCTGCCTTGCCTGATATCCGACATGATTGTAGTAACTGGGGACGATTTGCGTGATTTCATCTGCAAACTGCAGGTACATCGCTTCCTCCCCTACCGGATCAAGTAAGTCCAGTGTGTACAGAAGGTACAGCAGTGGACTCAGATAGCCACCTTGTGGAACACCCGCCTCAAGTTCAAACTCGGGTCCTCTGTAGCCCTCGATCGAAATTCGGGTTTTTCTGTTCATGATGTAGTCGCAGAGGACCCTTTCCAGGATTGGGTTCAGCTGGAGGCCTATGATCTTGTATTGTAAGCCTCTTATCCAAACCTTATCGAAGGCCTTTGCACATCTCGCATCACCACGTCTACGTATTTCGTCTCTGCTTTACAGCGGGCTAGCTTTTCGGTGAGAAGGGCAAGGGCTGTGTCCGTCCCCCTTCTCTTGCGGAACCCGTGTTGCTGAGAGCTGTCGGCTTCTAGCTCGGTCAGTTGATCTTGTAACTTGTTAGCCAGAAGCTTTTCGTAAACTTTGCCTATAATCTCCAGGAGGGATATTGGTCTGTAGTCCACCAGTTGATCAGGCTTCCTCCCTTTGGGTAAAAAGATGATTTTAGCAATCTTTAAACCATCTGAAAAGTAGCGCGTATTAAGGGAAGCATTGTAGATGTTCATGACTCCCTGAATGATCTGCGGAGGGGCATGTACAAAGTTATTTCTGGTGATGCTCGTCCAGCCTGGTGCCTTCTGTTTGAAGGTTTTTATGACTGCCATGACCTTTACCGGTGTAGTTGGTCTGCCATGGTCTGCCAAATCCCTCCCATCGTAGATATAGGCGTGCGATGCACATTCTGATTCAGATGCACAATCAGTTGGCCTTCGAACCCCTGTCATCTTGAAGATATCTTTCCAGAACATGCAGAATCTTTCTTCCAAAACCACCGGGTCTTCCAAGTAGTCATCGCCCTCCTTAATGCGGTTCTTTTCTCTACTTGTAAGACCTTTCAAATTGTTCAAAAGTCACCAGAAAAAATCGGGTCGCACCTCGCTCTCAACCTTTTCAATCAGACTTCAGCCTGTTGCTGGTTGATTGCCTGTTTAAGTTGTTCACTCAGGCCTCTTAGCAGCGTTGTTTTTTCCCAATTTGTACCCTCTCTCCTGGTTTCCTCATACACCCCCCTGTGCACTCTAGCGATCTCTCTCATTTTTTCGGTCCATCTGGGTTAAGGGAGAGTTTTGTACCTCTTCATTGGCACACTCTCACAATCTGCTTCGATGATGCGGGCAGTTATCGCTTCCAGCTCCTCATCGATCCTTTCCAGACTTGCCCCGTTCAGGTCCACTGGTTTATATCTAGCAAAGATGTCCTTGTAGCGTTCCCAGTTAGCCGAAGCGTAGCTTTTTCGAAGAGGAATTGGGAGCTGAATTGGCGCGAGAGAAATGGTCGTCAAGATCGGTAGGTGGTCGCTGGGGACGGTCGGGCCTGGCTCACTACGGTAATTGAAAGGGAAGCCATCACTTGTCATGATTATGTCGGGTTTCGTTGCGGACCTTACGGTGAAATAGGTCGGAAAATCCGGCCCTAGAAGCTGAATGTTTTTTCTTCTCGTAATCATTTCCAAGTTATGACCTCTTTCGTTTTTGTTACCATAGCCAGCCGTTCGGCATCTGACATTGAGGTCTCCCCCAATGAATACCATTTTGCCGTGGCCAAACAGGGTGTAAAAGTTTGTGAGAGAGAGATACTTAAGTCAAGGTGGTTGGTATGCCACCGCTACTATGAGCTTGCCTACTAAAGTATGCAACTCTACCACCACGAAGGACTCGTCCATATCTGGAAGGCGTTGGAACGATATATTCTTTCTGACGGCAACGGCAGCACCATCGACCTCTCCTGAGAATGTTTTTTTGACATCACTCTGTAGCCTGGTATCTTCAACTGCTTATTGCTCGTATCGATACCATGCTCCGTAATCAGTATGATGTCGGGGTCTAGCACAGGGAATATGTTGCCGTATGCCGTGGCTTTCCCCTCCTATCTGTTACTGTTGAGTGTTAAGATCTTTAACCTGTTATTTTGGTTCTCAATTCTCTGTTCTGGCTTGTGTGGATGTCCTAGTGTTTACGGGTAGTTGATTTCCTTTTCCCGTTTCTACTTTTTTTGTACTCTTTTGGGGACAGTTTTACAAAGGTTTCACGGTGGAAGGCGATACTTTAGGTATACAAAGCTTCCTCCACCATTTCTTCGTCGCATTGGGCATCGAAGTCCCATTTGTAATATTTTTTCTTAATCCCAACACAGATTTTGTTTGTGTCCCAGTCCTTTGGGAAGGGGAATTGTTCCGAGCCGTATTTATAGAGGTGTGCGTGGTGTCGGATGACTCCGATTCCTTCTTTTTTTCGCAACCTGTGGTTTTGGTTGAACTGTCTTGGCGGCTGCCTCTCTCTTTTTTGGCTTCGATCTTGGGATCTTGCAATCTAACCTCCTTACTGTTTCTCTTCCCCGTCTCCTGAATTTTGCTAACTGTTTCCTTAGGGACCATTTGCAACTGGAGTACGTCTCCAGATGGTGGGTTTTCGGGGAACGTTATCTCGCTCATACCGTTTTTGCCAGCATCTGGTTCAACTCCTTTGCAAAGGTTTCTGGATTAGTTAGGTTTCTGACATGCGCGTATGAGATGCATGTCAGAAATTTTGTGGAATTCTCATTCTCCAGCCTTAGGATAGGTTTTCTTTGCCTTTGCTGCTTGTGCGTACGTGGTGTTCTACTTCCTGATTTGCTCCTCTTTCTTTTGTAGTACCTTCTTCAAGATTATTTTTTTTAAAAGGGCAGGCCATAGCCATGAAGCAATTTCCTAGCCCGCAGTTGGCGCACTTTTTCCTCGGGCTGCTTCAGTCCTTCCAGTGGTGCCCCGCCTCGCTGCACCATGAGCAGATCTCCTGTGGTTCGGGACAGTCTTTCGTCGCGTGGGTCTCCATTTTGTAGCAGCGCAATCAGAACTGAACGGGAGTAAATTCTTCTCTTTTTATCTGCTCTCCGCTGATTTTTGCGTTAAAAAGCAAAAGACCATTCTCTTTTGCTTTTTTATCCATCGCTGTGCCCGTTAAGACCACTTTGAACACATAAGAGTATTCAGGGTTTTCTTTTCGGTTCCAGAACTCGATTACTTCCGAAACTTTGGCCCATGGTTGGTTTTTAGTTATCTCATCCTTTATGTGTTCCTTGGATTGTACCTTAATCCAAGTATTTAGCTTTCTGCATACAATGCTCCTATGCGTTTGAATTTGAGGCGGGATTGCAGGTTGAAGGCCTATCTCGCGCCCTGTCTATACTGCCTCCTTCTTCGTAATTCCTTCCACGTCTTTCTCTTTCTTGCAAACCGCCACATATCCTGCGGGGGCCTAGAGCAGACGAAGCATAGCGATCTTCAGTTTCTCCGAAGACCACTTCTCACGGGTTGGCCTAACGCTACCACTGATGGAGCGCAGCGAGATTTTGGTGGTCCCATTGGGCTCCATTATCCCCTCAGGGACGGCCCCCCTGGGTTGTATTTTCTCCTTTGTGTTTTAGATGTATCTTGTAGTTCTTTGAGTTCTTAATGATGATCCTTTCTTTTTGGTGAAACTAGTGAACTTTTTTATGGAGTTGTTTATTGTGGGCAACCCCCTTCCTCCCCTTTGCAAGAAGACTTTTGTGAACATGAACAGCAAAAAGGAGGGAGAAGGGTTGGTGGAACCGGGGAGGCCCCCCAGACGGATGATATGTGGCGGACTTAATGATGGGTGGTGATTGAATACCCTACCACCACACGGGGGTGCCGCCCCATCTAGGGTTTGGTTATTGATGCTGCTTCCAACTTACACAGGGATGGTTATATGTCTCCCTGTGGTCTTGGTCGGAAACTACCCTCAAAGATTAGAGCGTACACTTCCTCAAAGCTTTCAGCATCGCCTCGTAACCGGGCGTTCTCTTTCATAGAGTTCCGCAGTGGGCTAATCCTCAAACCTGCTTTCCCTTACGTCTCCAATTATGTCTATCAAAGTGGACCGACATAGTTGAGGCGAGATTGATGAGTGACAGTTCAGTTCACTTCGGACCCCATGCTCCAGGGGGGTGGGACTGAAAGAGGGCTTAGCCAGACATGTGTCGTCTATATGTAGCTCCAAATAAACGTGTTATTATCTTCCCCGTGGGGAAAGGGAAAAGTTGGTTCGCGTTTTTAATAGTTTCCTTGACTTTACCGCCTTTGCCGGCTGTGACTTCTTCTTGAGCGTAAAAATATCCAAATATTCTTCCAAGTCTAGTGAAAAAAAACGATTTTTAAGGGGTATTTATTCCTCCTAGGTCAAACGTAACGTTAAAACAAATGGGCCACTCCGGTGAAGGGAATTTTAAAATAATTTTAATGTGCGATTCCAACTTGTCGCTTGGTAAACAAGTGACTTACGGCAACATTATTAGACAATGTGACCCTGGTATCGTTCTGATATCAGAACACGGACTTAACTCGACACAGTTTCGAGAGCCATCGCAGTCAAGAAATGAATTCAGTTTAAGTCTCTCCCAGATTTAGACGAGTCATATTTGGCAATCGAGATCCAGACTACCCTGGGACCACTAGTAGTGTCCACTGGGTACCAACGCACAAGACGGGACTATATCCCGATGCACAATTTTTTCCAACTTTTTGCACATGGGAGAACAGTCTTGTTCGGGAGAGATCTCAACGCCAGATGCTCGGAATCCGGATACACCGGAGTTCTGAATAAGAAAGGGAGGAACTTAAGGCACCTTATTGGTGGGGGTATTGTTGCCCCAATTGGGCCCGACTTCCTCACCTATGTCACCGAAACCTGCGCAACAAAGCCAGATGTCATCCTAACCAGCTCGCAATTTCCCTACAATTACTTCATGCAGCCCGGCACTCTAATCCCAGGCGACCACATATCTACCCTAATTAAGATATCCTCAAGCCCCATTCAAATACCCGTCAGGATGAGAAAGTGCATTGCTAGAACGAACTGGAAAGAGTACCGGACCCTTCTCAGTGAGTTCAGACATTTACCACTCGAAGAAGCCACCCTGGAAGAGATCGATTAGGAACTGGCTAGGCTAACGGAGGCAATGGTGGAGGCGGACCGAGCAGCAGTACCCAGAACATCACATAAAACGCTACAGGCACCAAGATGGACTCAGGAGTTATACGACTTAACGGACGAATAAAAGAGACTATTTGAAGAAAGCAGACAAACCGGCACTGACAGAACCAAAAACAGACGCTTAAGGATACTGAGGAGTGAGATGAAAAGACACATAACGGAACAACGAGAGGCTTTTTTGAACAACCTAGTTGACAGGATGGATGAAGAAGTGGACGTCCATACCTTTTGGAATACTCTTTCAAGACTAAAGGGTAAGCCACCTGACAGAGACACACTCCTCTAAAAAGACGATCGGACGAAAATGACCCTAATGGAAACGGAAGAAGTGTTCAGGACCTTCTGGAAAGATGTGTACTCCATCACACCAGAGGAAAATGAACTCTTTGACCGGGACTTTGAAGACCAAATCCATGACCAATTAAGACCAATAGTAGACAGGACATACCAATTTAACAATACGACAGCGGACAGAGATATGACTGGTTCCGGTCGAAAAATAACAGAGGATGAAATCCTATCGACGCTACGTGCCTTCAAACAGAGAGCGCCAGGCAAAACAAACTTGACCATGTCATGAACGCGTGCCTGAACGTAGGCTATTTCCCGGATGAATGGAAGATTGCCAAAATGATCTTCATTCCAAAATCCGGGAAACCGCCAGACGGTCCAGCGAGTTTTAGGCCCATTTCCTCCTCGAAGTAGCAGGCAAGGTCTCCGAAAAGATCCTTGCCAACAGAATCTAGGATTTTATAGGGGGCGAATAACCTCCATAACAAACACCAACATGGATTCCGAAGGGGAAGGGGGAGTGATACGGCGCTGGCTGTAATCACGGAAAAACTGGCGAAGATCGCTAGCCAGAAAAGGTACACGGACCTGGTGCTCAGAAATGTTTAGAAGGCATTCGACAAAGTATGGAGGACTGGGCTCTAGTTCAAAATACTGAGACTTGGACTAAACCCAAGAATAGAAAAAATTCTATGTGACTATGTGACTGACAGAATAGCGTACATACAAATTTTCGACCACACGGGACCCAACTTCGAACTGACTGCAGGTGGACCGCAAGGTGGGTGCCTAAGGCCCCTGCTGTATATCATCTACACCCTCAATCTACCAAATCCGATCAGGGAAGACTCGCTGTACGTCCAGTTCGCTGACGACATCACCCAGATCATGACTGCCCCCTTCAAGAGTCCCGAACTTATGGCACGAATCACCGCCAGTGAGATCGACCATGTCAGCAGGTTCGAAAGAAGATGGAAGATCGATACTAACACACAAAAGTTCAATGTGATCCCATTCTTCCTTATGAGACGGGCCGACATCGTAACGGATGACACCCGTATTCCATACAGCTCGGACGGGAGAGTTCTAGGACTGAGGATAGGTAAAACTGGATACGGCAGCCACGTCACCAAGACGGCAGCGAGCGCGAAGGCCGAGCTTTCTAAGCTGTTCAGATTCAAAAATCTCAACACGGCCAACAAAAGAAAGATCTACAACGCGCTCGTAAGATCCAAACTGCTGTATCCACCGATACATATCTGCACTGGTTCTAGGAGAAAAATGAAACTCCTTCAAAGAGTACAGAACAAAGGCGTAATCTTAATCACAAATACCAGTAGAAGAGGAAGAAGAAGGCAGAGGGACCTACACCGCAATGATCCAAATGACTCCAAACAATTTGGAACTGCAGAGTAGAGCTCGCAAGATCTGGGAGAAAGTACCACGACTCATGACGGACGAGGCCAGACAAAGACACATAGACATTCCGCCAGAAGACACAAACCGAAGGAAATTAGACTTCATCAGCAGCAAAGCGCAGACCGAAAGACGAGAAGAACCGATATACACATATGACTTTTACCACAACAAATAATAAATGCAACAAAAATCACCCAATGGCCAGAACATTTCAATAAAAACACAAACATACAAAGAGAAGAACACGAGAGACACAGAAAACGCCTACAAAGGCTCGAATGCTACAGGAAGAAACAACATAAACCACAAGAAACAAACCAATAATCACAAACAATAAAAAAACACAAAACAGAAACAACACGAATGTACACAAAACAGTACCATAAACAAAGAAAAACACAACAAGAATCAAGAAAAAGGAAGCAAAAAGATCAAGAAACAACATCAAACTCAAACAACGCCTGCGATTCCCTATCACCAGGGATTTTCTCCCCTCCCCCCTCTATCCTTTTCATCACGGAAATCTATCCCTACCTATTTGTCTTCCACTATTATATACATAGATGCATACGTGAGTGCAGTTGCAATCTTATATGTGTGTATTTATTTTCCTTTTCACTACTTTTTATATCAAAATCCAAGTCCAATTATTATCTTCATTTATTAATATAGCTTTTTCGATGTTCAGCCTCGCTTTGTTTACTGACCTCTTTTCTTTTAATAACAGTATTATCAATGAGCATATCTCTCGTTAGGTTAATATTATAAACACTCTTTATATGATTTTTAGGCCCTCCTCTTTGTAGATACGTAGTTAAATGTCTTGAAATTGTAGTGGTTGTCATGCCAATATATTTTGAGTTATTATAAAGCTTACAGTCTTTATCGTGGCAGATGAACTCGTAAACTATGTTGGTTGATTTGAGATTCGAAGAGTTTAGGCATGGGTTGTTTCTGATCAGGAGATTGCTGGATTTTTTTGTTCTATAATAAATGATGAGTTGGATTTTATCCATTTGATTTTTAACCTTGATATTACGGTTAATAATTACCTTGAAGTTTATTTTCATCTATTTTATAGGCCGTTGACATCTGTTTCTGTAATACACTTTTAAGTTGGGGTCTTCTCCTTGATTACTTTCAGTTTCATACGTATTTTTGCAATAGTTATTTAAAAATTATTGGAGTTGTTTGTCAATCATGCTATTTTAGAAACCATTATTCACGAGTATTTTTTTTACTCGTGCTAGCTCTTGGTTGAAAGGTTCCCACGTAGCGTAGCATTTATAAGCTTGGCGGATGTATGAGGCGATTACGCTTAATTTATACTTTTCCGGGCATTCACTTTCAGCATTGAGGTATCTTCCCATGACTGTACTTTTCTATGTACTTTATTAATGTAGCTGCCATTGATGTTTTGAACCTCAACGTCGAAAAATGGAGTTTATTGCCCGTGTCATTTCGTAAGTGAATTGTAACACGGAGTTCTCCTCAAAATGATGCTTGATGTTTATCAGATGTTCATTGTTTTGGTCGTTGTTATAGATGTCCTTTACGTATCGTCAATATGTGTTTGGCTTATTTTCGATGATGTCTAATAATATATCTTCAAGGTGACTCATGTAATAGTTGGCGAAAGTTGGCCCTAAGGGTAACCCCATATCCATCCCATCCATTTGTGTGTATAAGTTACGGTCGGGTGTGCTGAATGGCGCCTCTGATGTGCATGAACGCAACATGCTCCTTAAGCTGTTTTTTGTCAGGATTTGGAGGAGACATTATAGGATGGTGGTACACGTTTTTTTATAATTAAGTTGATTGTCTGAGCGATAGGTACGTTTGTAAACAGGCTTTCAACGGCAAGGGATGATATTATTCCTGCCGGTCTTGTAGAGTATATTGATGAATTCCTCCGTGGAATTTATGCTATATTTCGAAGGGATTTACGGTTTTATTAATGCATTTAGGGTTTTAGCTATACAGTACGTAGGAGTCGTGACTTGAGAGATGATAGGCCTCAATGGGATAGGCTGCTTATGCAATTTTACATTGCCATACAGATATCCTGGTGTGTAATCACCGATGATCTTTTGGAAGTGAAGTCTCCCGATGAGTGCATTATCTTTAGTTACTTGTCCATTTATTTTCTTTTTAAAGTTTACTGTTGGATCTTTTTTTATGCGTGTAAATTTAGTGGTGTCACTTAGGATGGTATTCAATTTTTTGTTATATTCTTTTGTGTCGCCGCATTTTTTTTCCTGTTTGGATCGAGGATCTTTATGGTTTCGTATATTCTGCTCAATTGTCTGTTTTTTCTCTTCATTTATTTCCTTCGTCATTATGATTGTTCATATTAATCTAGTGTTTTCTTTCTCATTATTTTCTTGGTTTGCATCAGAAAGATTGTTTTCGATGAAATTCGGAGTTCTTTGTATCCTTCCTTGTTGGCTCCTTTGTAGTCTTTCCTCTTTGGCACTTGCAATTGTAGCAATGTATTAGTTATTGATTAATAGATAGTAATGTTTTAAAATAGTCACTGAATGCAATAGTGACCGGTTGCATGTGTATGTTAAATGATATGTGAATATAGGTCCATTTCCATCACACCAATTTATATAAGGCTTTTGAACGTCTGCTGTCCTTACGTCTTACTGTATATTTGAGAGGGGTTCTTCCAGTGACTCAGTTTGGCTTTAGAAAGGGGCTAAGCACTACTGATGCACAATCATTGCTGGTTCATGAAATACAGTCTGCTCTCAACAATAAGTGTGAGTCTAGGCTTATTTCTCTTGAATTTAGTGCCTTTTTGACACTGTCAGCCATAATCATTTGATTTTTAAATTAAAGTCTGTTGGCACTGGTGGTAGAGTCTTAAGTATTTTAACAGAGTTTTTAACTAAAAGACAACAAGGTATTGTTGCCGATTGGTCTTTGAGTCCTTATTTCAGAGTATATTATGGAGTTCCACAGGGTAGCGGCGTTCTTGGGCCTTCGTTTTTTTTTATTATATAGTAGTGACATGTGGTTTAATATCACTAATAAAATTCTTGCATATGCTGATGACACCTCTCTCTATTCTCATGTTCCATCTCCTGCAATGAGACTGAGTGTTGCAGACAGCCTCACTGAGGATTTGAATAAAATTCATTCCTGGTGTGTTGAGTGAGGTATGAGCTTAAACCCTAGGAAGTCTAAGGAAATGATTGTCAGTCGTTCTAGATCTTTCTTACCTAAAACCTCAATTTGTTAATAAATGGAGCCCTGATTAACAAGTCTGTTCAGCTTAAACTCTTGTGATTAACTCTAGATTCCAAACTTTCTTTTAAAACGCATCTAAGATATGTACATGTCTCGGGATATTTCTCTGAAATTGGGCATTCTTCGTAAATCTAAGGAAATTTATGCGAATGATGATGTTCTTCGCAAGTGTTTCTTTTCGTTTATTCTACCTCATTTTGAGTATTGCTCTGCTGTATGAAGTTCTGCTACAGATTCTCATCTGAGATTGCTTGATTGTGCATTTAATTCATTAAAACTTTTACTATCAGATTTGGATTTAGACATTAGGCATCGTAGAGATGTTGGTGTTTTTTTTTATTTAAATTAGTGGATAATGTTAATCATCCCCTGCATAAATTTTTGCCGATAATATATTAACCAGCCAGGGTTACTAGAGATTCTGAGACTGTAAATTCTATGGCATTCGAAATTGATCTTCATTCTACATCTCAGTTTTCTAAGTGCTTTTTACCAAGCATACATTAATTGTGGAATACCTAGCCCACAAATATTGTCCCTGCTCTTACGCTTAATAAGTTTAAAAGATTATCTAATGTCTATTTCTTGCGTAACCGCGGATCTGTTTAATTCTTTTTCTTTTCTTTCTTTCTGTGCTTTGACCTGTACTGGCAGCTCTTGGTGCTGTAATTTCTCAAAATTTTAGTTTTGTTCTATTCATGGTCTATATAATAAAAAGAATAATGATAAAGTGATGTCTGATTTCGTCGTATCATTGCAGGTGCCATCTGTAGGAAAGTCTGGTGCACTTCCCTTAAATAGATGACTTTCTAGTTATGTTATTTGTTGTATCAGGGTCAGTTCCATTTGTCCTGCACCTGGCGTTAAGGTCTCCCATAAATATTGTCAAGAGATCTGGGTTAAAGATTGTCATTAAATTGCGCAGTGAGAGAAAGGTTTTCTAGACGCTTTTTATCTTGCAGGAACGCTTATCAGAATCAAGGTGCTTAAAGTTTATCTCTAAGAATCCCTCATCTAAATTGTCTTCGATGTATTTTAAGCCTACTTTGATTGACCTGGCCCTAACATATTTGTCACGTAAAGGATTAGCATTAATATAGGTGTAAATGAACAATTTTCTATGCATTCCTTCTAAATTGACTACCTGCCCCGAGAATAGTATCATAGCTTTAGAAGTATCAAGGTCCCTAACTCCCGGAATGTTTCCAACCAATACACAAGCAAGTTTAATTGGTGCTCTAATGACGTCCGTTTATCCTTCGGGGTAAGGGCAACGAAAGTAGCAGGAGATGAGAGGGAAGGACTCAACTCGTCCCAAGTAGTTGGCCACGAAGACTTTATTGCAGGCGGTGACGTCATCCTCTGGCGAGAAATCCTCAGAGACGACTACGCAAGAGCAACCAATGTCCCTGATAATGGTCGAAACCCAGGCCCCGTTAAAAGTACCCAAAGTTGGAAATGATGGACACTTTGGTCGGGAAGACAAAATCCCACCTTATTGAGTTTCGAAGAAGACGAGCGGTCCTTGAAGGCACGTGCGTTCCTTGGTCACTGCGGACGAATGTGCCCAACCTCACCGCAGCCAAGACACGTCAGGGTGGAGGAGAAAGTCTGTTAGGTGCTCTTGGAGGTGGGGGAAGTTGTCTTCCCTTTCTAAGAAGGGATGAATGGACGCACAAACTTCTTGGGATGAGAGCTAGAAGTACTAGAAAGACTGGGTTGAACAGAAGTCCAATTATCCGACAGCTGGATTGCTTCCGATAGAGTAGAGGTTCGTCGTTCCTTGATCAAGGCGTGCAGGTCAGAATGGACAGAATAGAGAAATTTGAGCCCATCAAAAGTGTTACCGATGCCGGAGGCTTTGAGCCATGCGGATGAGGTAGAAAGTGATATCCTCTCCATCCTGTAATAGAGGAAGGGTAGGTCGGCCTAGCGGATCAGTAAACTGAACAGGAGCAGGCTGCTGGGAGGGGGAGTTTCGAGCTAAATCAATCTCCTTCTCTGCTTCTAATTCGATTCGGGTCAGCTGAAGCTTTCATCCTCCTCCTTTATAGCTTTCCTGTCTTCTTGCTCCCTCTGGACTTGACCTTCTTCTTTTTTTACTTGGCCGTTCTTTTCATGTTTTTTACATACAAACGCTTGTTGTTGAAGGACATACTGAGCAATTTTATTCCTAGTGTAGCCCAGCTCCACTGACTGGTCCTTAAGCTCTTTAGTGTGGGACATAATGGCAGAAACGAGAGTCAGTCAAAAAAAATGAAATTTAAGTCGATAATGAGAGTTATACGAATAGGTTACAAACCTCAAAATAAGTGAGCAGGTCAACTCTGCAAAGAAGAAAACACGAGCGTTATGAATAGCCAACGAAAAATGAAATGAAACTAAAGAGTTAACCAAACAGACAAATCAATGCTAAATAAAAGGGAGCAAAAATAATAAAAAAGGTTAACCACACAGATCCGACAGAAGAGGCAATAAATAAACCTCTTTAAAAAAACATGATGCTCAAAGTAGACAAATGTAAGTAGTATAAAGATAAATACGTCAAGCGAAAACAAACAAACGTGAATACGAGGCGTATAGCAAACCTTAGAAGACACCACTGGAAGTGGCAAAAGATTAACAAATTAATACAAGCAACGGCTAAGCAGAGCCGTGAAAATTGAGGCAAAGGCAAACCTCGGGAGCACAAGGGCTAACAAAATCCTACGCACAGTAGGAATTCACTGCCGGGCCACAGACAGTGAATGCGCGCTAGAGTCGACCTGAAACACCCAAGCGGATAAGCACCACAACCCAACCTGACAACTAAAACTGGAAAAACAAATACTGGCTAACTAAACCCTGGCAAAGTCGCTACGTATGTAAAGGCTATCGCGGAACTCGGTTAACACGGGGTGAAGAAAATACACACAAGAAATTTATAGAAGACCAGGGATCTAAGGGCCTACCAGAAATTCACCAGAATTAATCAGGACGGTGCTAAATTATGAGGTATCCACAAGGGGAAATAAATACACACAAAAGGTATTTACAGTATTATTTAAAAAAAAATTAAAATTAAATAAATTAACTGTTAACAAATTATACGGGAATCATCAAACAATAAGAAAGGTCACAAATGATTAACACCATCGAATGAACACGGATCGTTTTAACCAAAAAGATATTCGCACATACAAAAATTAGTTCTATGGATAAATTGTTCAAAGCCGAAACGACACGCGCCGTTGAAGATGAAAATAGGCTTCGCTACTCTAGTGACAAGTTTTCCCGAAATAACCTCCCTGTCTTACGTCCCTTACCTAAAGGCCCAAAGTCACATGAATAACACTTATAACACCTAATTAATTTAAAGGGGACGTAAGAAAAATGAGATACTCCAAAATACCTAATACCAGAGCAGTGAAGCAATAACCTACGTCGGGAACCCAGGCGAAAGAGGCTCGGCGACGATGAGGGAATTCAACCCAAGTCGACAGGGGTGAATGCGATGACGGTATTCGGCGAAGAGATACTCACAAACGGCGATATCGTGGCGAAAGGCGTCATGACGAAAGGGAACGATGATTCGAAGGCCCAACGATCCGAGAGAAGAAATTTGAGATGACAGAATTGCCCAAGGAGGAGATGGCGAGGTTACTAGGGGAAAACTTTCACGTGCCCATTGTGAACGGCTTTCCAAGGAGAACACTTGCAAACGTAACTGGAAGAGCACAATTCGATGCAGCTGAAAGAGGGGCAGCAACAATGCTGGCGGGAATCAATGGCGGAAAATGCTCGCTGCACGAACGAATGGCGTCAAGGTACGTGACGTACAACGATTCAGCCGGAGCAATCAGGCAGAATCCTCACAATAACTTAAAAGGGCTCACGGCCCTATTTATATCCTTCAGTCCGAAAGAAGAAAACGAAAATGGGGCACAAAGGGGGGCAAATGAGTCCCTTCCCCTATTCCCCTACGCAAATAAGACTAGTAGGTTGCAGAAGTTTACGCCAAAAATGGTAGCCTCGAAACGGTCGACGTGAGATAAACACCATAAACTAAGATAAAAAAGGGAAAACATGGGAATCCGAGGGCCTACCCTTTACATTGACGTATTGCTGATCCAGCACTGTGAATTGATTTGGAGTAAGTTGAGGTATCTCATCCTTTCCAATTCCATTGTTTATTAAGATTGAATTTCTTAGTTCGCTTTATTGTTCGGTGTGGGATCTTTTGTACTCTTCTGATGTGTTCACTAATTTGCCATTATTCATATATTTGGTGGTTTCTAAGGTAGCGGTTTTTCTATTTTTCTCTTTTAATGCCTTAATTCTCGTTTTTTTCTTTTATCTTCCATTGATTCTTCTGTAATCGCTTCATTTTTCCGTTTTTTCCCTTCCTGTGTGCCATCTTGAATAGTAATAGTTTTTCAAATTCCAAATTTTAAGAGTTCAAATGTCGAAGGGGTCGATGGTCTCTGTGAAGGACATTTTCTTCATCCTGTTATTTTCTAGAATATATCAAAGGTCAATGAGAAGGCACCTTGTTTATCTATGTTAAGGACGTGCGATTATATGATTAACCTCCTTATTTCTGGCGTTGTTTTGGGGTACTGTTAAATGTGTCTAAACATCGTCATTCCTTCCACTCTCTCTTTCTTTCTCTCTCTCTCTCTCTAGCCACCCCCGTACCACCTTAAGCAAAACTCTGTTATATCTACAAAATGAGATAAAGGTATTTCCTGCCACGCTTGAGTTTTACTAATAAACTCCATGGCATTACAAAATTTTCTTTCCTATTCCTATTCTTTCTTTTTATATATCTTTTCCCTTGTTACATTTACCTTTTCATCGTTTTTCTCCTCCAATGAGTAAAATGTCTTTTAATCACTTATATGTTTGTTTCATGTTTCCGTTCAAATTGGACGATCGCATACAAAGTTTCACCCACTACAAAGGCTAAATTTAGATTGTAGATAAGCTTTTGAGAGAATATTATGAATAAAAGAAGAAAATTCCTGCTTGGAATTAATCTAGATATTTCACTAAGAGCATCAAATTTTTTTCTAGTAATTATTAAGAAAATAAACCGGATTAATTTCATTGTGCCTACTCTGCCCATATCATTAAAAACAAAATCGATTTTCTTCACTTTGGTACCCAGTAAATACCTAAAAAAGGCCAGTTTCGTGATGGTAAAGGATAAAGTGTGAGGATACTATTTAACCAAAGTGTTATCAGAGTGGATCCCATGAATTATGAGCAAGTATTATGCAAGGAAAAAGCGTGACAGGTTAGTAACTTGAGATTATTGGATGACTAACAGAAAATAGATATCGAGTGTTTGCAAGATATAAAATTATGCAAAATTTTATACATAAAATTTGCAAGTGGGTACAACTACCATGGAAAGAGAACATCATTTAGCATGCCGGACGTGTTGGACGTATACCAGGGCTTCCGTAGGAAGTACTGTGTAAGTACCACGCAAGAGCATTGAGGAGTTAGTAAGCAAGTTTGAGCGATATAATTTCAATGACTAAAGTTTTAAAGTTCCATTATTCAATACTTTAAACTGTAACAATGAAACTTTTAATTAATAATGTAAATATTTCATTGAAATTTAAGTGCTTTTGACGGTACTAGTGTGGTAGAAAGTCAGATAATAACTACAAATCAACGAGCAACGGGAAAGTTTTCTTCTAGTAGATTAATTTGTAGAAAATGACGCATGAATGTGTTGGATGTTGAAGTCACCTTTGCTATTTAGGAAATAAAATTAAATACTTTATCTGTAAATAGATGTAGGACGTAGAGTATATTTGTGCTGATGGTTTAAAGGCAGATAGAATGAAGAAAAGGTGGCATCATAAAGTCATCTCTGTAAGAATGCTTTACCCAAAGGTTCTTAAAAAAATAGTGGTGGTTGGTCCCTTTAATTGGATCGGACATAAAGATTTGTAATTTATCTAAAGCCACAACTACTGATGATTCCAGTGCCCCCTTTTTAAATATCCCACGATCGAGAATTGAGTCAACCGATACTGGCAGAAGGCCTGAAACCCATCTTGTGAGCGTATCATTTAACATGGGCATCCAAACTAACTCGTATCCCTCTTTTATATTAATGTTGCTGTTACACTAAAAGCATTATTGATTATATCTATTTCAAACTATCCCTTGCTTAGGTCTCCATTCTAATACGACTCTGCAAACAATGTCTCATCCTAATTTTTATTATGCCTTTCGGAATAAAATGGCAAACTAGAATTTCAAATATAGGACTATATTATTTGATATTAACTTCTGTGTTTTTTTAATACTTGCAATTTGTGTCGAGGGACAAGGCCGTATGACCAAAGAGTCTCTAAAGGGACACACTACTGTACGCCAGGCAGTCACTATCAGCGCTTTGCTCGGGTACAATTGAATTGGGAGAAAGTAAGAACCTTCTACTTAGAGTGCGATATTATTAGGTTAGCTCTTTAAAAGGGAATACATTTGCGGGGTTCATCTTAAGGATTATTCGAAAGATAATCACCTCTACATAAATAATCTTCAATACAAATAATAAGAGCAAGCGCACATATAAATATGGAAATATAAATAATAATCAGTACGACAAAAGAATATTATGACAGGCAAAAATTAGGGAAACTAGGTCCGGGAAAATATACATGTGATCCAATAAGTTTGATTGAATGAAAGATTTAGCAAGTCTATTGGCGTTACACCAAATGGGGAATTCTTCTTTGGACTGGGAACGAAGAGGTGGGACTCAGGAGGAAAGGACTTCTGGTTACGTCTGGTGGAAGAACTGAGGATGTGGAAGATCAATGGCCAGGTCTTAGTCGATGGGTCTCGATGCGAAAGCATCCAAAGAGATTCCGAAGGGGGTTGAGATTACCTCAGCTCCAGAGAGAAGTAATCACGAAATTGAGATTCGTCTGTGGATGGCAGGAAGTCTCAACCAATGTAGTGAGACAAGAGAGAGCCAGAACAAACTTCTGGGGTATAAATGGATTTCTGTAATCTTCTTCTGATCAGGTTGATATGCTGACGAGATCACAAGGGCGACGGGACTACTTCACGGGAGACAGTTATTAGGGTCTGGAGGGCAAGATGCTCGGGTTCTCTCTATTTGCGGATGATTTGCACACATCACCTTAAATAAGAGCCACATCCATGGTGGGCAGAGGGTTGAGCGTGCCAGGGCGTCTCTATGGGATATCGGACGCGGCTTAATCAAACATGGATTGACCTTGATAATTTTGGGCATCGATGAGGCGAAAGGGAATTAAGCGAGATTCCCTTCTACCCAAGAGGGGGAAGATGCATACGGCTGCCTCTGGGGAGCCGGACAGCGTTTTCAAACTGGGAGGGTGGGTGGGTGATAAAGTACCCTAAATTAAACACGGCTGCACTAGTTCGACTGGCCCGGAGAAATCCTCTGTGATAACGGCGTATTGAGTTTCATGCTCCGACAATCCTCCCTTCCTAAGATGAAATTTAACACACGTAGGGGACGGAAAATGTCATTCCCCACAAATTGGAGAGATAGGAATTGGAGAAAACAATTTACCTAACGGGATACAAACTAATGGGGAAATCTTTAACTCCGGGCCTACATAGCCGCGAAAACAAAAATATCAATTCATATGAGGTTTTTGAAATTAGAAGTTAATGATAAGTAATAATAATACCAAAAAAACAAGAAAATAAACATGGTGACCATTACAATTAATTACAAAAGGAAAAATAGTTAAAGGCAATATATATATATATATATATATACATAGGGACAAGGCTTAAAAATATATACAATTGAGAGTACACACCCTCGGTGACTCAATCTTACAAGATAAGAGAAAGCTCCTATATGGGCTTCCTACGAAGACAGTCAGAGATACAATTTTCGGAACCTTTAATATAAAATATGAGAGATTGGTACTCCATCAGCAGAAAACTCCATCGGATGAGTCTACCGTTTTGACTTTTACTATTTTTTAAATATGCTAAGGAGCGGTGATCCATTTCGAACATTAACTCTTTTCCCATTAAATACATTTTAAATTTTTGTACATCCCAAACTATTGCGAGAGCCTTATTAGATTTAATGAAGAGGAGGAGCAGTACCTTATCACCGGGTCCGAGGCGTCGATCTTTTGCCTTTACGTCGAAATGAGTCAAGTATTTATCCAAATTAAGATCCGTATTTTAAAACGCAATCTCAGCGTATTCCTCTAAGCGTTTCTAAGGACCAATACGTACGAATACGAGGTTTTAATTTCTTTATCGAGGCCAGAATTGGCGAATAATTCGTTGAGAATACTAATAGGATCTCGGACGTTTTGCCCATAAAGGAGTTCAAACGGGGCGAACCCTAAAGTCGTATGAGGAATCCCACGGCACGCAAAGAGAGCGACTAGCAGATACCGATATCACTCTTAAGGTTTAGCATGGCACAGCTTCTTCAGGACCATCATCAGAGTCCCGTTTAATTTTTTGCAAGCTCTGTTAGCCGCAGGGTGGAAATGGGTTTGTAAAGAAAGGATTTATCAGAAGTTTTTTCACGTATTCCATGAATTCGGACGTAAATTGTCTGCCTCACTCAGACAATATATCTTTAGGGATGCCGACACGAAAAAAGATAGCTATTAACGCCTCAGGGCGTTATGCTATCGATTCTTTTAAGGGGAACTGCATCAGGGAACCTCATAGAGTAGTCCACGAGCGTAAGGATATAAGAATGTTCTTTACTCATCGGGGGGTGAATTGGGCCAATCAAGTCGATAGCCACTCTGAAAAAAGGTTTAGAAATAATGGGGGTCCTTTGAAGGGGGCCACTGCTATTCCTCCTTTTGCGGTCTTCTTTTGACAAATATCACAGGATCGACAAAATTCTGCAATCTCTTTGGCAGCGCCAGCCAAAAGAAATATAGAAAGATTCTTTGGTCAATTTTATTGTGGCTGAAATGGCCAGCCAATAACCCATCATGTGCAAGCTGAAGAGCCTGGGTAACGCAAGAACGGGGGATGCAGAGGGAGCAAATCTTAGCAGCATCCTCGGACGAGGTAGAACGGTAAATAAGGTCATCTTTAAAGAGATATATAACCTTCCTTGGGCCACAATCACAAACTTGATTGTCCTGCTGGCTTTTTCCACAGAGGCTGGAGAGAAGAGCACTTCTTCTGCTCGCTTGCGAACTCCTTGTTAGGAAAGGATGCAAATTCGAAGTCATAAGGAGTTTCTAAAGGCACGGGGGTTGTAATCCCTTTTAAGGCCTGAGCCCTCGTAAGGACGGGCTGGGCGAAAAGATTGGGAGAGATCTGGGGGTTCTGGCCGACCAACACAGCGCAGCACTTAATGGTCTGCAACGGTCTCCACCCAAACGGGGAAGTATTTGCATTCTAGGTAGCAGCGAACCACGGATAACCGGTTGGCGCACCCCAAGTAGTCGTGGACTACTGCATACCTATTGTGGTCGGAACTGACCGGGGCAAGCAATTTTTCAGACACTACGATGCCGATGCACCCGGTGTCCCACAAAAAGGTTTATACCCGGCACCCGTTCACAGTTCCTTCTTCAAGAGTACCGGGGGAGCTTTTATTAAATAACAGTTAGTCGGGGCAGAAGCTGGAGCTTTAAGGCTAGCAGATGGTTCAGAGAAAGAGAGAGAGAAGCATTAGCTTGATGAACTTGTTGGATGAAAGAATAGCGAAGGTGAGAGTTTTGGGATCAGTTGGTTTTTACATGTCCGGGCACACAGCACGTGAAACACACGATTGGCCGCCAGGGATAGTTGAGTGGTGGGGGATTATTTAGGAGGGGTTTAATATCTCTCACTTCTTGCGAGGGAGGGAATCTAGGTTTGTGGGGGACCAGCCACTTTGACAAAATGGGTCAAGAATTTATGGGAGGACTTAGATAAATTAATGTTACTCTGGGGAGATTGGGGATGCAATTTCTTGGGGTTATAAGGATACAGATTATGGCTAGACACGTGTACATTCACCTCTTCCGGGCATTCCTCAATGGTTCGCGCTCGTCTATCTTTTACGAATGCATGGATCTCGGATAGCAGCGCAGCTGTTAACTGATCTCGTATTTCCGTCCTACTTGAGCCGAGCCCAATCAAAATTGAAGGCTTCTCTGAAGGATGAAACAAAACTGGTGTTAAGATTAGCCAGGTAATTTTCTTGCCTAGAAAAACTTAGCTCGATAGAAATCGGGATTCATAATGATTGCCGATAGCAATTCTGCCTTGAAAGTCGAATAATTTAGGGTGGTCTCGGCAGGAAAAGATAGGAAAATTTCTCGAAGATGTCTATTGATCAAGGGAAGTAAGCGTGCGACTCCATTCTCCTCGATTCACTTCGAAAATCTTTTCGAAGTGGGTAAGGTAGGCACTGAAGTCTTCGCCATCCTTAAATACGGGTAATTTAACCGAAGGGGTTTGAGCAGCCTCATTCCTTAAACTAACGGAAAGGGTTTCTATGTTATCCCGACTTAGCTCTCGCTCATGTTGACCGATTCTTTCGCTTTTTTCTGCTTCTCTTTGCTTTCTTCTTTCTTCGGCTTCTCTTTGTTCTCTTTCTTTTTTTTCTTCTCTTGTATTTATTTATTCGTCCTGGATATAAGCAATTAAATCCTTGCCTTTTAATCCCAAGATATGACCTTTTGTGTGGAATCTATCAAAAGACGACATCCTTGAAAGTAGGTGTGCGTCTAACAGCTCGAACGTATATGGAACACATGACACAGACTATGGGCTCTCACGGGATTTTTTGTTCTCCTTTTAAAAATTAAACTGAGATTTAGGGACAAAAAAAGAAATGCACCCTAAAAAAATACGAAATATGAAACACAAAAGCGAAAATTTAATCATTATCGGCTTAAAAATTTTCGTCTCCCTAATGCAGCTTGTGATTTAGTAGAGGGTGACCGCCCCAAAAAGGAAACTTATGGACTCGCGAGCACAGAATTAAGTGCACCTACACCACCACCAGCTATAGCACCTACACCACTAAAACCTACACCAGCGCCACCACTTACACCATCTACACCACTAAGACCTACACCACAACCACCACCTCTAAAACAAATTACACAAGTATAAACGCCACTACCACTTACACCACCACAAACACCACTCCCACCTACACCACCATGACCACTTACACCACTACGGAATATAACTAGCGGCACCACAACCTTCGCTAACTACCCCACCACTACTACCTACGCAACCACAAACACTACTACCATTTGCAACTCTACCGAATACACCACCATCTACAAGGGCTACGTTACCACGACAAATACCACTATTATCAACACCAACACCACCTATGAAAGCAACACGTACACTACCACCAAATGCGCCAGCCGCACCACTGCACCTACATCACCACCGCCTACACTAACAACAACACCAAATACACTACCTACACCGCCGCCACTTTCCCCACTTACACCACTGCACCTACACCACAACCGCCTAGACAACCAACACGACCACTTACACTACCATGACCACCATCACCTGCACCACTTACACCACCGCCCCCTGCACCACTACCCACACTTCCTACACCAACAAGACCTGCACCACTACACATCCTCCACGAATAGCACCTAAAACACCTACACTACAACCTATGGCACCTCTATCACCACTACCATCACCAACACCACCACCCAATATTTTATCGGGATTATTTTTTTATTAGTAATATCATCATTTTATTCAGGAGATACAAAGGAAATTTGAGCCCCCTAAGTTGTTTTACATTCTCTTTCAAGTGATATAATTAGCGAATTCCTCCCAAACTTTTCTTGGAACTTATTTGGCAACAACCTCCTAAGTATTCGGCCGATACTAACAAAATTTGTAATTCTTATGTTGTTTTCAATTTTCTTTCGAGTGATATAATTGCCAAGGTCATCCCAAGGATACCCCGCAAATTATTAAATGTTTTTTAGGTCGTAAGGTCATAAATCAAAATAAGTGAGAGAACGCGACATTTGATAAGCAGGCTTTGTTCTCAAAAGAAGCAACCAATTATATTTAAACAGGTAAAGTGTTTATACTATGACTATAAATATCTTGGCATTGATACTCGCTTTGGGAAAGTAGTAGTAAAGTAGTTTGCGTCTTATGATTTCGGCGTCGGCTTTTTTGCTTTAAAAGAAGAAAATACGAGATTTTCGGTGGTACATGGAAAAAAACTATGGCAAAAAATCAAATATTTTGTTTCGATCTTTTATTTCTATATTTTCACCTGTCTTTTGCGGTTTTGCACTGTATCTTGCTCTCCTTTCTTTCTTTATGTATATTTTCATATCTTTCTCTATTTTTCTTTCTCTTTCTCTGTCGCGCTTTCTCTCTCTCTCTTTCTCCATCCATTTCTCTTTCACTTTACCTTTCTCTCTCTTACTTTATCTCTCTCACTCCCTCTTTCCCTATCTCTTTCTCTTTCTATTTATCTATCCCTTTCCTTGTTCCGATTTACTTTTACTTGGGGGCGAGTCTACATCGCACGATGACGGACGGTTGGTTGGTCCCAGTTTTGCTTTTTTTAATGATACTGTAACTATTCGGCTGTTTCGAACGAAATTTTAAACCCTTATATTGTTTTACATTGCCTTTCGAATAATCATCTATATAACCTACACCATCACCACTACCGCCTATAATGCCTACAACATCACCACCTTAACACCTACACCAGCACCACCTGCACTACATACACCACCACCACCTACGACTCCTACACCACAAGGAACTAAACATCCTACTATACACTACAACCTATGCCACCTAAAACCTACAACATCCCAACCCAAATTACACCCACACGAACACCACTACCACCTATACCACCACAAACACCACTGCCACCTACACCACTATTAACACTACAACAACCTAAACAACACTACCACTAAGACTAGCATCGAATACACCACCACCGCCTCTATTAGGAACGCCTACACCACAACCACCTACATTACCACTATGTACAGAACCTACACCACCCCTAACTACAGCATCTACACTAAGAAAACCTACACCACCACCTGCACCACCTCTACCACCAACACAACCTAAACCACCACCAATAGGCTACCACCACATAGACCACTACTACCCCAAACACCACTACCACAGACACCACTACCACCTGTACCACCACAAACACCACCACAAATACAAATACCATTTACACTACCACCAAATACACAACAACACCACCACCAGCTACAATACCTACACCACTCGTTGCAACATCACTAACTACACTACTACTTAAACTACTATAGCCAACACCAGATGCACTAATTAAACCACAATTTACACCAATTACAACATCACCTGCACCACTTACAACACTTCTTACACCAACACTACCACCTACACCTACTAAAGCAATATAACCTACAATATATACACTACAATTATGCCACCTACACCACCTAAAGCATACACCACCACAAGCAGCACTACCACCTACACATTATACACCAACAAAAACACCACCTACAATATCTACACTAAACCTTATTTTCCCACCACCAGCACAACCTACAACAACACAAACAACACTAACACCTACACCACCCCAAAAAGCACAACCACCTCTACCACTAGTACCAACTACACCATTACAAACACTAACACTAAATATACCAAAACACCACCATTTCCACTTAAATTATCAACAGTACCTACAGCATCTACATCAATAAAACCTACACGACCAGCATCACTACCTATAGCATCTACATCACGAAAGCGTACACCAATACAACTTACACCAACACAAATACCAGTACCACCTACACCCTTACTGCCACTTACACCACAACACCACTAGCTACGCCACTACAAACACCACTACCACCTACACCAAAACAGCCTTATCCACCAGCACCTACGCCACTAGTCACACCACCTACATCATCACCACCTAAATCTCCTACACAAAGAGCACCTAAAACACCTGGGTAGCAACCTATGCCACCTACAACACCATCACCACCTCCATTACTACTAGCCAAAATTATACCGCGATTATTTATTTTTTAGCAATAACATCATTTATATTCAGCCAATACTAACGAAATTTGAGACCCTTAGGTTGTTATATATTCTCTTTTGAGTGATATAATTGCTAAGGTCCTGCCAAGGTTACTTCTTGGATTATTGAAAGTTTGAAAGTCGTAAGGTCATAAATCAAAATAAGTGAAAGCACGCGACTTTTGTTCATCAGACTTTGTTCTTAAAAGAAGCAACCAATTATATTTAATGTGTTTATAATAAGACTATAAAATATCATTGATAGTCGCTTTAGGAAACTAATAGTAAAGTAGTTTGCGTTGTATGATTTTAACGTCGGCTTTTGGGCTTCAAGAGCAATTAATGCCGGATTTTTATATAAAATTCAATATTTTATATAAATATTTTATTTCAATATTTTCTTTTTCTATCATTCACTATAACTTTCTTTCTCTTAGTATCTTTTTATTTCTCTCTTTTTCTTTATCTCTCTCTCTTTTTGCTCTATCTTTTTTGTTCTTTCTCTCTCGATCACTTACTCTCTCTCTCTCTTTCTCTATCCCTTTCCTTTTTACAGATTCATTTATCTCCATGAGAAGCATACAATTATATTTAACATGGTATAGTGTATATACTAAGACTATAAACTATATTTACATTGATATTCGCTTTGGGAAACTTTAGTAAAATAGTTTGCGTCGTATGAATTCAGGGTCGGCCTTGGGGCTTTAAGTGCATAAGATGCGGGATTTAAGGTGGTGTATGTAAAAATGTTAATATTTTGTTTAAATATTTTATTTCAATATTTTCTCCAATCTCTCTCAATATGTCTTTCTCTTACTCTCTCTCTTTCTTTCTCTCTCTATTTCTCTATTTTTCGTTCTCTCTATCTTTCCCTATGTCTTGCTTCTCTCTTTCTCTATCCTTTTCCTCGTTTCCCTTTCTTTATTCCGGTTCCTCGTTTCTCTTTCTCTCTCTCTTTTTTATCCCTTTCTTATTTATGAATTCTTTCCCTTATTAAGATGCATTCAATCATATTTAAACAGTTAAACTGTTTATACTACGACTTTAAAAATCTTTCCAATGATACTCGCTTGGGAAAACTTATACTTAGTAGAGTACTTTGTGATATATGAACGCAGCTTCAGCTTTTTGGCTTTAAGAGCATCAAATACGGAATTTCAGGTGGTGCATGGAAAATACTAAGGCCAAAAATTTAATATTTTCTCTTACTAACTTTTGCTGTCTATCTCTCTCCTATTCTCTCTTTCTTTTCTTTATCTTTCTCGCTCTCGCTCATGTATATATCTCTTCATCTATTTCTCTATCTTTCTCGCTCTCTCTTTTTCGCTCTGTCTCTCTCTCTTTCTTTTCGTTTTCTATCTTTCTATTTCTCTCCCTCTTTCCCTATCCCTTTTTCTATCTCTCCCCTTCTTGTTGCTTTCTTTTTCTCTCTCTTGCTTTCTCTCGCTTTCTCTCTGTGACTTTTTCACTCTTGATTTTTATCTTACTCTTCGCCTTTCTTTCCTAATTCTAACTTCTATCTGTGTTTCATCTATTCTATTATATCTATCTCTTTCTATTTCTCTGTCTCTTTCTCTCTTCCTCTCTCTCTTTCTCTATCCCTTCTCCCTATCTCTCTTTCTTCTCGCTTTCTCTGTCTTTCTTTTACACTCTCTTTCTCCCACTCCTGTCGTCTCTCTTTTCTCACTCTCTCTTTTCCCTGTCACTCTTTCATTATCTCACTCTTTCTCTATATCTCTTTCAATCTCTTTCTCTCTCTTTCCCTATCCATTTCTTTCTTCTCACTTTCTATCTATCTTTCTCTCTGTATCTCTTTCTTACCCTCCCCATTTCTCTCTCACCCTTTTTTCTTTATTTCTTTTATCTCTATCTCTCTCTTTCTCTCTCCTTTTTTCTTTAGTTCTCAACTCTATATCTGTTTCATCTCTTATTTATCTTTCTATTTCTCTGTCTCTTTCTCTCTCTTTCCCTATCTCTCTCTTTATCTCTCTGTTTCTATCTCCCTCTATCTCAATATCTTTCTCACTCTCTTTTGCTCTCTGTCACTTTTACTCTCCCATTATTATTTATTGTTTACATTCGAAAACTTAAAAAAAGACGTCAGGATTTTAATCTCGGAGGACTTTAAGGTATCGAAACAATGTGCAGAGCTTGTAAAAAAGCAACCTAAATACTAGGATATATTGCTCGGAATTTTACTTTTAAATCGAAAGATATAATCCAGTCACTATACAAAGTGCTCTTGCGCCCACACTTCGAAAATGCGGTTCAATTTTGGGCTCCCTCCCTAAACAACGATATAGCACAGTTAGAAAGACTGCAACCTCAGGCTAATAAACTAGTTCCTGGAATACTAAACAAACCGTACGAAGATAGTCTCCGCTCATTAAACCTACAATCTCTTGAAAGTAGATGATTATGTGGATATTTGATCGAGGTATTCAAAATCTTAAAGGGATTTACTAATATTGATTACAGATTATTGTTTGAGATGGATGAAAGGGTCATCACACGCCGAAATGGTTTATAATTAGTGAACAAGCGATTTAACTCTACAATAGCTCAAAATTACTTCACGTTTAAAACCACGCAAACGTGGAATAGCCTACCCATCCGTTTAGTAAAAAGCACCTCAGTTAATATGTTAGAAAAATGACTTGATGACTACTTTAATAGTGTAAATATAAGGTAGTAGGAGTGTCGTAGAATGCCCCCCTTTTTGTTCTAAGAGTGCTAAGAGTGCTAATATGGTTATTTTAAAGAAGAGAACCGTTGGAAACGCGTAAGGATATAGAGAAACGCACAATAATTCCCAAAATAAAATTATATTTTAACTTCAACAATTCAATACACAAAATTTAAACATTAACCACAGAAATACTCCGATTATAATACACAAGAATTAATTAACTTAGTTTGACCATCTAAAATTGGTTAATTTCGCTACACCCAGCAATATAGAAGATTTAGGATTACGGACTCTACTGGAGTTTAAATACCTCAGGAATGTTATTGTCTCACGACGCGTGCCGCCTGGCCAGATGTAGGTGGGTGGGATCACGTGGTCCTTTTTGCGAGGGTAGCAGCTGGGGTGTCCACACGGTATTCCGGGGAGGGGGAGGTTCTTCAAGGACAAGAACAATTACGGTGCTTTATGCGGCACCAAGGTAGTCGTGGTCTCTCTGGCGAGAGTGAGTCGAACTTGGTCCTTAAACCAAGTTAACTTGGAGTGCGGTGTGACCACCGAGTAACGATCTCGAGGTGGAACTTTTCTCCTTCGTTACTTAATTCCTCTTGGGCGAGGACTGAACTCGGGAAGGGTCTTCTTCAAGGGCGAGGATCGATGAGGGGGGTTTCTCTGATGAAAGTAAGTTAAACTTGAATAAGTTAACTTGAAGGGTCGGTTTGGTAACCAGGAACTAGCTCGAGGATGAGCTTCTTCTTAGTTTCAGTCTTCTTCAAGGGCGAGTATAACGGAGGGGGGTTTCTCTGACGAGAACAAGTTGAACTTGGTTCCTTAACCAAGTTAACTTATAAGTTTGGTGTGGCCCCTGAGTAACGGGCTCTAGGGGGAGCCTTTTTCTGCTTCTTTCCTTAATTCCTCAAGGACGAGGAATACCCCTGGTGTTTAAGATGCACCAGGATATGAGGATTCTCTCTCACGATAGTAAGTTAAACTTAACAAAGTTGACTTAACGTTTGGTTTGATAACCAGGGACTAGCTCGAGGATGAGCTGCTTCTTAGCCCCTTAAGGTAGGTAGCCCTGCCTCTCTTGCAAGGTAATTCTTGGTCTGGCGAGCCAAGTAAACTAACAATCCAGTCTAGGCATCACAGGCTTAATCCGAGGACTTCGTCACCTGGAGATTGACGTATTCTACCAATCCAGTCAAGGTAGCTCAGTTTTAATCCGATTCGTCACCTGGAGACTGACGTATTCTACCTCGATTTTCCTCAATATTCCTTATTTATACGTTCTCACCCCACTGGGGGAGTGCAAGAGGAGGGGAAAGCTTGATGACGGGCCTAGGAAGGTTCTTATGCCAAACGGTTTTTCTCACCAAGTCATAAATCGGCTCCTCGTTAGCCTTCGAGCTTGGGAGAAACACGTCTCCAATTTCTTACTTGGCGTGAAATTGAACCTCACTATCCTGGACGAGATCTTGCATTTTAACCTTTAGGTCTTTCATAGGGCCGAGTGGTGTGGCGCTGCAGTTACGCGCTTGACCCGACGGTGCCTGAAGCCGGATGTCTTTGCGGTAATCGCTTCGTGACTCCACCACGAGAGAACGGGGGGAGTGTCAATTCCCCTACAAGGAGCATAGAAGAAAACATCATACGAAATATAATCCTGTAATTAAAATATGCTAGACGTACCCCTGCATCGAGTGAATTTCCTTTTCCTTACCCTGTCTCTCCTATAAGTATATTATTTTTATCAATGGCAGGTGAGGCCTGCGGGAGAAGAGAGTACTGTCCTATTACCCCTCCCATCAAACTGGTTCGAGAAAGCATGTTCGTGTTTTAGAAGGATAGCTGAACCTGCATGTCAAGGGTACACATGTAGATAATTGTGTAACGTATAGTTGAAATAGTTAAAATACAACAAAAAACAACATGTAAAAAAAAATCATGATACACTAACGTTAGAAAGTGGTAGTTAACATTTTATGTAATCGGACTGGCCTTGAGGGGATCTTATAGTCTTTGCTGATCCATGTTTCTGTAGTTCTGTAGTTCTTTCTCTCTCTCTCTTTGTTTTTATCCCCTTTCTCTCACTGTTTTCTCTCTGTTTCTCTCCCTCTCTCTTTGTTTATCCCCCCTTTCTCTCACTGTTCTCTCTCTGTTTCTCTCTATCTCGCTATTTTTCATACTTTTTTTCTCTCTCTCTCGCTCTCCTTCTTTCTACCTTTAATGTCTTTTTTTCTTTCTTTCTCTGCCTCTCTCTCTCTTTCTTCTCTCACTCTTCATCACTCTTTCTTTCTTTCTGTCTTTTTCTTCCTTTCTTGTTTTTATGTCATTTTTTCTCTCTATCTATCTTCCTCTGCTTCTCTCATCTCTTTCTATCTCATTTTCTCTCACTCTCTCTATCTTTCTCTCTTTCTCTGTATCTCTCATTCTCTCTCCTTCACTGTCTCTCTCTTTCCTAGGCTCTCCAAATTCTCTAACTCACAGAAACTGTCTCAGATTCTTCCAGGCACAACTAGATACCACAGCCTCTCCAGTCTCTCCTAGGCCAGACAATTTTTCCCACATGCCTTCACAGTCCCTCTTAGAGCCCCCAAACTCTTTCCAGACAGTCACGTATCTTTCCATGCCGTAATGTACCTTCCTTGCTCCTCCCAATCTTTACCAGACCCTCTCAGATTTTGGTACAGCTTACAAGACTATTCCAACTACTCACAGACTCCTTAGACTGGCGGGCCCTCTCAAATTTCCATACCCCAACCGTTGCTAAATGCTTATAGACCCTCGCAAGCCCTTTCAATCCCTGCCAGGCTCTGAAAAACCGTTCTTTGGCATTCCTAGCCGCAGGACAAGCCTTCTCTATCCCTTTTACACAATTCCATCCATTTATAGAACTTTCAAGCATTCGAAACACTATTAGGACCCTAGACCATACCAGACCACCACAGACTCTCCCAGGTCATCATAGAACAATGAAGGTCATTCCATCCTCTCACACGCCCTCTAACGCCCACAGAATCTCCTAGGCAACCCTAGATCCTATGTTCCATAGACCATACCAGACCACTACAGAATTTCCCAGGTCATCATAGAACAATGAAGGTCATTTCATCCCCTCACAGGCCCTCTAACGCCCGCAGAATCTATTAGGCACTCCTAGATCCCATGGGCCCTCCAAGGATCCTACAACGTTCGAAGACCCTACCGGAATCCAAGGACCCTACAAAACCATCCTAGACCCCCATCCCCGACGATCACCAAGGTCCCCCTCAGAGTATCCCAGCCGATCAAAGGCACCCTGTTAGAATCCAAGACACTGAAGCCCCAACCTCCTAAGGTTCACCCAGAGCCTCATACCCATTGCAGACCATCCGCGCCCCTCACATATACTTTTAAGCCTTAACATGCCTTTCCAGACCTTCTGAGATCATCCCAAAGCCAAAATACGCTACTCATCTTTAAGCCTGTACTTCAGTATTTTGCGATATAGTGCTAAAACGAGATAATTTATCAGTATTCTTTTACGGAATGGGGTGTCGTAGGTCAGGTATGCTTCATAGACCTTTGCTTGCCTACCCTAGACGCTGGGAATGCCCCTTTTAATTGCGTGGGATATGTGAGTGCGTTTTTTACCGTTGGCTGACTTAGTTAAATAGTTCAATGGCTTTTGATACACTATGAAAAAAAATAATCGTTCAGCAAAAGAAAATTAATTTACATTTTTTTAAATTTAAGGAGCCCATCTAGCGACTAACTACTTGGGCATAAGTCGCCTTAATCACGACATCATAGGACTATGTTTTTTTAAAACAACAATATGCAAAGCAAAAAAAAACAAACAAACAAAAACAACAACAAAAAAAGGAAAAGGGCAACAAGCAGGTAGCAAGCTCCGGCATTTGGGATAGGTCCACCTCCCCCCAGCGCAGGAACGTGCCACCTACGAAGAAAACTAATAAAAAAATATATATCTAGATAAATAAAGGGGAAAACGCCTGCCTCCTCCAAAACGTCATAAACTTGACAAGTCAATTTGCACGGGCTCTTCCCGATTACAAGGGATAAGCGGTATTAACCCCGCTCGTCCCAGTACCGGAACGTGCGCGAAGATCGCCCAGACTGGGACATTCAACAAGAATGTCTCAAATAGTCTGGGTGACAACGCAGTCTTTGCAGTAAGGGGCAGGCGAACGCTCTCAAAAGGCGGTAGGTCACGCGAGTGTGTACAATTTGGAGAGGAGAGAAAGCAAACTGAATCCGTCACGGCATTGGTGGGTAGGTTCATGGGAACAGTCGCTGGGCAAGGGCACGCAACTTTAAGTTCCTCTCGACCTTCTTACATCTTCTTTGTGATGCAGCCTGGAGAGCTGCCCGTATTCCTGCTATGTAGTCGGTGTGAGGAAGAGTATAACGCTGGTCCGGTCGCAGAGTCCTAGTGGACTCTTGAGCGCCCTCAACCCTGCAATTACTACATGTTCAGGAACTCAACAGAAGGTAATTCCAACATCCGCCCAGCTTGCCAAAACTGTGGCATCACAAATATTTCGAACCATGGGATGCGGAGATTCCAATGCCTCGAGAGCACTCAGAGAGCTTTGTGAGTCGCTATAAATCGCAATCCATTCTCCGTCCGGGCACGTCGCGTAATCTCCCGTACCGAATGCTGTATTGCCACCAGCTCGGCCGTGAACACAGACACAGCGCCTGACAGAGCCCCGCTAACTACAAACAGATGGGATACGGCGTGGTAGCCGAGCAGTTCTCGAGCAGTGATGCGTAAACTTATCCACATTTAGGACCCCTATCTCTAGCTAGTCGATCAGGTCGACAAGGATCTGATCACGGGGATTTAAAGAGTAGTCTCCCCAAAGGGAGTGTCTAGGTTTTAGATCTCTGAGCAAGAGATCCTTGGCAACCGTTGCACGACACGGCGAAAGTTCCTTCACGTCGAACTCGGGTAACGGTGGAATGTACGCGGAAATAAAATTATAATTCCTATCCAGCTACTGCCTGAAAGAAGGTATATAAAGCGAAGAGAGAACAGAGATATCAGGCCGGGTGTAAATTGCACATCCTCCCGTCCGGCCTTTATCCCGTGGTAGTGGGGTCGCAGAACTCTTATACCCCGGGAGGGTGGGCAGGGGCATGCGCCTAGCATGGTTTCCTGTAGAAAGATGGCTAACGGGGAACGGGAGGAAACGAGCATCCGCAACTCCTCTCAGTTGGCCCGGAGTCCGCGGCAATTCGATTGAAGTAATATGCCCTCTCGTCGAATGACGTCGGATTCGTCCAAATCAGTCCAGTAGAATGGGACATATTCAAAAATCTAGGATAAGCATTTATGCCCTCATTAGTGGGCGCTAAATATATATAGATGGAATATCTCTGGTTCTACCAGACCGATTTGGCGAAACCGACGTCATTCGACGGTGGAAGGATAGCCCTATCTAGCCAGATCGCCCCATAACCATGGTAACTATTCATGTTTATATAACCACCGAATGAAATACCGTCGCATTAGACTGATATCTGCGGTAAAACATTTCGCCTAATAGTAGTCCGTGGTAATGTAAAAATAAAAAAAAATAATATTTTTAGGGGTGAAAGGGGGTGGCCCAAAGTCCAATTTAGGGCACTTTTGACCGCCTATAAAATCGACAAAAACGGATATCCATGTGGGTGAAGGGTAAATATGGAGTCTGGACCGCCCCCTCAAACTACTCCCCGGGATACGACTCGACCGGCCGGTAATCTTTTCTTTTAACGAATATTTTCCTCTCTCGTCTGTCCTCTCCCTACTTTACGGACTTAGGTTAGATTTTCTCGGGGTGAAAAAAGACGGCTTTACGACCCATAGCCCGGAAGATACGGCGGTCAAATGTCGCAAAACCTCCAACCAGGAGTAAAAGCCTTGAGTTTAGGAATCTCATACTACTTATTTTTCCCACGTTATTTTTCCCCTTAATCTATATCCGATGGCGGTGGAGTTGCAACATTATTATTCTGGAACTGTGCAAATATCGGTCCTAGCGAATTAAGTGTAATAGACCGACAGATAGATAATTAAGTTATTTCGCCACCTGTAAAAGTCCCGTAGCTTTATGTTTCTTAGTTCCCTAGATATCGCCCGGAACGTGAAGTCGCACACCTTCTGTTTTCTGTCTTTGGAGTTTTAATCAACTCAGGCAAATTCGCCTCAGTTATTACCCTGCCGAGGAAAAAATGCCCTCGGGAGGTAAGGGGGCTAATAATTCGGGAACTAACGAACGGATTCAAACTAAATATGGAATACCGCTATAGTATATTATACATTTTCGTTCCCTATAGGTTCTGCTGTCCTGCCGTGGTTAGTCTAGAAGTTAGTCACGCCACGAATAACGTCACTCATCGTCCTTTAATTGCCTATATATTCCTTATTTATAAACACACGCTAAAATTAAAAAGAATTCCTCGGATTAGCTTAGATTTGGCTACTATTTTATTAGGGGTAGAAAACGCGTATATCCAGTAAAACCCAGCCATCGAGGTTCGAACTCCGAAATGGTGACGAAAAACCACCGCTGTTTTCTACATTTTGTCGTCGCTGTTCCTCGGTAAATTAATTTAGGATTTGTCATCATAATAATTTCGTCTTAGTTTGGTTCTTAGTTTAGTATATTTTAAATTTTTATCACGGTAATTTCTAAGAATTTCTTTAGTGTTTGAAAAAACAAAATAGTTTAGTTCCGAAAATATAAATATGATTATCCAATGTTTTAAAAGAAAATGAATTACAATTGGTGAAGTTCAGAAAAGTTCTTAAAATTTAAATAAGGATGCTTTTTTATTTTATCTATAACTATATTTTAGCAACGTGATTTTTTGAAAGGGGGGGAAATAGTTTAGGGTTCCTTTTGAAAATTACAAGCCATACTTCGTATTCTTTCTTACAGAAATAATTTGGTTCTCCAGGCACTCCTTTGGCGTGAGGCCTACGGCCTATTTTCTATTCTAAACCGCTTTTTTTAATCTCCTTTATACTCTTTATTTTAACACCCTGATCACCTTTTTCAACATAGATGCCCTGAAACATTTTGGGAAAGTTATTTCACCTTTTATTATAGTGTCTTTATCCCTTGAAGATTTATATATAGTTGAGAATTTTCCAAACACTTTTTTCAGCATAGACAACCTAAACCCTTTTTAAAAGTTATTTGGCCCAGTTTGATATATAGAAAAACCTTCATCAGATCTCTTTTTTTCATCTAAATTTGTTTTATATACGAAATGATAGTAAAAAGCGCCAAATGCCTAATTTTACTACATTTTTTTAATTCACAATTTGTATGTTTTTTCATTCCAAATCATTCGATAATTATATTTATTTTTTCTGAACTCTTAGAAAGAACTTTGATAAAAGCTCCGAAATATACAAAAAACAGGCCTGCGAATAAAAGTTTCTAATAAACCTAAACTCAAAAACATGAAAAGTTACTTGTCCACTAAGCAAAAAATCGTTTTCAAAAGTTTCAAAAATTCACCGAGTTAAATTATAGAGTTAAGGATTATAATTGGCTACTTTTTTTTAGATTTTAAATTTGTAGCTAAGCGCAAGCTCCCCCGTAGGGAGAGTGGCCAAGCCATTGCCTGGTTTCATTATAATAATAGATGCAAAATTATAAGCTGTACAAATATAGCTTCTAAAAAAATATTCGTAATTTCGATTATCTCGGCCATTATCGTCGATTAAGTGTATCCCGATCGACCGAAATCGCTTAACGCCGCCTAAATTCAGAGCCATTGGGCGAGATTAATTTTCATTCAAAACTTATATATTACGCGTGTTTTAAATGCGTTTTGAAATACTCTCGCTAAATGTTGAAGAAAAAATATAAAAAAGCTATAATAAATAACTTTTATGGGGTTCCGAGCCCCCGCCCGACGTTAAATTATCGCCGGTTGCGTCCGTTCTAACCGAAATGCCCCATCTCTCCGCGTCGTATCTAGAGGTCTCACATATCTTTGGATAGGGCATCATTTTTTTAATAGATAAGCAATTATACCCAGTTAAGCTAAATAAATTATTAAACCCTTGATCGTCATTTAAAGTGAGTCGAGTAGACTCCCTTTTTACATGTTTTAACTTTTAAGAACCCCTCTTCGACTATGGGGGCTAGAGGGGCTCATATCGTACCCAGGATCGCCAAACTCGGTATGAGTGTTCACGAAGACCTATAGTATCTTAATTGGGGTCCCAAAACCCGGTTTGATTCGTACTACTTATATCGATAGCGTTGAACTCGTAGGCCTATAGAGGCTATAGAGGTCACTCAACCTACACTAGACTACTTAGGATAACTCTAAGTGACACTTTCTATTTTATAACCATCATGTGACGTCACTTAGAAATATGAATTTAAAATTTGCATATTATAGGAAGCAAATGCTGGAAAAACCAATAATGCAATTATTTTTTTAAGCAGAACAATAGTTTTTAATTAATTAAATAGCTACAAAAAATTAATGCCACGATTATGAGAATAAATAAAATCGAAAGAGAGGAACGCGAAAATTAAGGGAAAATAAAGGCGAGATTCCTAGTCTCTTTTTCTTCGGTGCTATTAGGTCTTAATCAATTTTAATATGGAAAATATTAATAGTTCTTTCGAGACTTGGACCAAGTAAGGGGCGTCCTAGTATACGTATGATATAAAACTTTCATTATTCTCGCATTATTTATAACGTCAATAGACGAGGTCTGAGTTAAAATTGACAGTTAACAGCCTTTTGCGGACATTTTTTACTAATATTCAAATTCTATGGGTCCCAAAGCTTCGGGACTCGCACCATTCGAAATGGCATCAAAGATTGGTCTAGAAACTTATATTTGATTTTATTATTGCTCCGTTATTGCCTTTGCATAAATCATACTTTTAAATAACACTTATTCTTCTTAAAAAGGAAAGTTAGTCTTCAGTTTTTTAAATTATATCTTTTCTAGTTTTAAATCTTTTCACATTTTCTTTTGCAGTTCTGTTCATTCTTAGGAAATGTGGTAAAGATTCGTTTGAACACAAATATGCACAGTGATTTAAAAATGTGCTTTCCCTATGGAGTTTTATATGTCCTTTTAGATCCGACACTCATCTTTCCCGGAAATGCATACTTTAACCATAATAATAGCCTGAATCCATAATAGGAAAAAAGTATTTCCATTGAAAAGAAGTTTCAAATCTGTAAAGTTAGCCAAAAGTTGAAAGAAAAACTCCAATTCAAATTTACCAAAATAAGAACAGTTTCGAAGAGTGATAAATATTTTAGTATTAAGTTGTGAAAGTTATAACAAACATCAGTGAGCATCATTTTTAGAATTAAAATCATTTATGTCTGAAAATTAAAAAGTTTTATTCGTGTTGAAACAAATCTTTATCGTGAATGTATTTTGGATGAAACCATGAGTAGTGAATGGTCAAATCTGTCAAATATTTCACTAGTGTAATAAAGGCGTGTCATCATTTCAAAATAAAAGTTTGTTTGAAAATAGTTCCTAAGATAAATGTTGATCATTTTGTGTTTATATGGTCATTTTGCTAAGTATTTTTTGTTACAAATTATTCTTCCTATATATTTCGGGCCTTGTATGACAGACTTATACAGCATCTTGGTAATGATATTGTAAGATTGGAACTTGTATCAACATATTTTTTTCGGAACCTAGAGATATATCATATCAAGACAGACTGAGACACATAAATTTACTTTCACAGTGTAATCAACATCAGTCAGGTTTACTTAATGCAGATTTAAAATATAAACACAATAAATACCCTTAGCTTGATAAAAGAGTAGCTCCTAGGAAAAAATATTTTTAGTTAATAAACTGTTAGGATCTACTGCAAATTAATGCAAAAGTTTGTGTAATAGTTTGTCTAAGGCAGAGCAATAAGAAATATACTTGCCTTAGATCAATGTAATAAATAAGCTTAATTAATAGAAATCTGTTTAATATAAATACTAGCATACAAAAATTGGACAAATCTGCCTATAGGATGTTTCCAGTACAGCTTTGGTCATTAATTGGGCAGATTTTGGGGGTCTCGCTCTGATTGTAACAAGTTAGACTTATATTATTTATAACTAAGCCAGAAACAAAATGCTTCTTATGCTTTCTCAAATTGAATACTGTGAGGGAGCCCAACGTGGAATCTCTTAAGCAGACGGAACTTTCATGCGCTGCAGAAGGCCCAGTTAGGCCTCAATGGATAAGCCTAACCTCCCCTCCATCCCTTCCACTAGCGGTAGCCTTAAACCCTGTCCACCACGATTCACTTTTACACCGCTGGAATAGCCTCTGAAAGAAGATTCGAGGACATTCGAGAGTATAGCTGTTTCCCGCTTACCGCCCCCAACCCCGGGGAGAGCTTCGGACATTAATAGCGATTGACTCCCATGAAGAGACACAGAGTTGAGAAGTCACGCCCGAACCCCAGAAGATTCCCAATAGTTCCAAGTCAGGTGCTAACAACAAAGCAAAGTGAAAGGTGAACTATTTTGTGTATTTGGAATTAGCCCCAGCCAGTGAGGTAATTCCACTTAACGATCGCCACCGAGTGATTTTCCAGATTTCTCTCATCAACTCCTGTCGAGGCCCTCGTTCGTTCGCCCCTTATTTCGGGTGGCCAAAATACTCTCCCCTGGACCTGAACTTACCGCCCCCCCCCCCCTGTTTTGGGAGAACCGTCATCACTTCAAGCTCCCGCTCAGAAGCTCAGAGCGGCTTCACCTCACGTGCAGAAGACATTCGTAAGCCAACCCCCTCTCCCCCCTTTACTAACCCAATTGAGTTAATTACGCCCCCCGCACATTTGAATATTCTCCTCCTGTAATACCTTAAGTTTTAACTTCATAGTCTGATTTTTATAACTACAATTCCCCCCTTCGTTTACTGATGTGATTTTGTCCGTTAATTCTCTAAGGTAATTTTACCCATCAATTCTCTTATTATTTTTTTGTAAATAAGATTATATTTTTGTAAATGCCTCTTTAAAATAACCTTGAGCTTTGCCATTGCCCATTTGTTACCTGACCTCGTTGCCCTCTCATCTCGCATTTCAGCCCGTCTAAACTAGCGGTGTTCCGTCCCTTCGTCAGTTCACCTGTAAGTTATTGTTCCCTCCCCATAGATATAATATGATATAGATGTAATATAAAGTCACACCACGACATATATATATATATATATATATATATATATATATATATATATATATATATATATATTAATATACATATTATATAAATTTGGTGTCAATTGTGTTTGGGGATTTACGAACCAGTGTCATTTTAATTTCGACATTTAAAGTTCCCTTGTTATTCACGTACATCCCTTTTAATTTTTGTATTGTACTGGCAGAAGGCAAGTTCAAGTTATTTGAAAAGCAGTGGAACGTAATCTATTTAGATTTTTTGTTGGACATGAGGGAATTCATTTTTTTTTAGGGTGTTCGAATTTTGGAGATCCTCCTGGTTATTAATCCAAAAGAGTTAAGGTATTTAGTGTCCTAAATCTGGTATGACAATTTTAAGTTTCTTTTCCCGCTTAGAAATAGCCGAGGTAGGTAGCTGTATCTTAATTCCTTTTTGCAATCAAGGCCTTCACGAATATTCAAGTATTCGTTTCGCGTGGGTAGTGTCCTAGTTCGTTCGCATATCAGTGTTTCCTCAGTTAACTGCGTAAAAATGTCATCCATCGAAAAATTTAAGAGTCAGGGCGAAATTTTGGGTCTTTTGGGCTAAGACCTGCTAAATTACGTACAGGAAGAAGAGAGGAACGAACGGGCAGAGCGTAGGGAAGAGCAACTAACAAAAATGGAGGAGAACAAATTGAAAACGGTGATGGAGAACAAACTAAAGATGGAGATGGAGAAGAACAAAATGGAGATGGAAGAACGTGAACAAATTAGGCAACATGAGCTGGAAATGAACCGAAATCAAATGGATTCTCATTCCATCGGTTCCCGGGCTGAAATTCCCCAAACTGCTTCAGTCCACCTTCCCGATTTTAGTGATGGAGAGGACTTTGGGTCATTTTTAACCCATTTTGAGAGAATCTTTCAGATCAATAGATGGGATCTAGAAAATGATGGCGTCGCTCGCTTACTTGCCATCCAAAATGCCAAGTTAAAAGATATCTTCGTATTCCTTTCTCGGAAGCAACTTTGGACTATTCCACGTTAAAGTCCGAATTGTTAGTCGCTGTTTATATGAATTGCGAATCCTACCACTCCCGATTCCGCCAGGTAAGGATCCGCCCTGGCCAGACATTTCGACAACACGGGTACATCCTCCAAAGACACCTTCAGTGTTGGCTGGATGCGTGCAAGATTCCCCAGGTCTACGAGTCCCATCTGGACTTTTTCCTTAGGGACCAGCTTTTAGCTGCCGTGGCTCCCGAAATTCGCGCCTTCATTAAGGATAAACGTTGTGCCACTTTCAAGGAGTGCTTAGAAAAGGCCGATGTTTACGCGGATAGGAACGATTTATTCCTTAAGAATGTTAGAAAGGCTCCCCAATTGCCCCCCAAAACTAAATTTTATGGTCCTAAGACCCCCCCCCTAAATTGGTTTCAAGATTTACCAAAGTTCCTAGTCCCTCAAAGTTAAGAAACTTCCATCCATCAGAACATCGAAACGTTAAGCCCCTATTTTATTCTCCCCCGATTGTGCCGTACCAAAAGAACCCGATAGTCTGCTACACCTGCGGAGTTCCTGGCCATTACCCCACGATCTGTCCTCAAAACTCCCGATTCGCAAACTCTCAGACCACGAAGTGCACCAAATCTGGGCCGCCCCTGATCCTCTTCCGTCGCCTTAGAAGACTCCCGATCCTCCCTCGCCCGCCAAAGACCCGGTTCATCAGGTAAACTTTTCTTTAATGAGAACAACCCTGGTAAATTGAAGTTCTAGAACGGGACTGATAACGGTCGCCGAGTATCCACCCTCGTTCGTGACACCGGGTGCACCTGTGTTATAGTGTCTGAGGACCTAATCCCCCCTGTTGGGCCCGACCACAAGAAATTTGCGGTGATCCACGACTACCTTGGCCGGGTCAGTCATTTCCCAGTAATTCGTTGTCACATCGAGTGTGACTCAATGTCCGGTTGGGCCGAAGTGATAGCATGCGCAATCCAGTTCTGCTCCAGTTTATTCGGCCAGAACCCCATAATTCATGACCTTCCCGTGGCCTAGCCCGTTATTAGCCGTACACAGGCAGCCCTGAAATCCCGTGCACCTGTTCCCCTGAAAACCCCTATCCACCCGGAGTTCGAAGCCCTCCGGAGCGATAAGTTTTCCCGCGCCCAGAAGGAGTGCGCAACTCTCCCCCTTCCTCTGGGAGAAATCTAAAGCACTCGAGTGTGAGTCCACCCGAAGTAACAAACAAGTCTCATATCCCGTGAAGAAGGACTTATTGAGAGGTTTGAGATATAATTGGACCTTAAGTCACGAGAACGAAAATTCAAGCTTGGCGCGAATGTGCTGGTGCTACTTTCCACGGGAAGCAACAAAATCCTTATCGAGTAAAAGGGAATTGTATATATATATATATTATATCATCAATGTTCCTAATTATGATTTTTTGGGCGATCCACTAAATTGTTTAGTCTTTAGTCTCATATTTATGCCTCCAATTCATTGTATTTTTTTTTTTTTTTGGGGGGGGGGGTTCCACTGAAATGTCGCCAATGATCTCCTATGATTTTTCTATTGTTTAAAATAGTATTAGTTAAATTCTCTAGAATCGACCTGTTTAAGGCTTATGGCCGTAAATTCCCCGCTGAGTTCAGATTTACGTTTTATTTGGTGTGTGTACACCTGTCCTAGAAGGTCAGAATTTCCCTAGACCTTTGATAATGCTAGTTTGACGGGTTGGGATGATCCTTTACTACGCAACTGCTCTGTAAAGCATCATCTTTCGGTTGTGAGATGTGTGAGGTAACCCCACGTGTAATCTCTTGAGCAGACGGAATTTCCATGCGCTGCAGAAGGCCAGGTTAGGCCTAAATTGGTCAGCATAACCTCCCTTCCCTTCCACAAGTGGTAGTAATCTCGAACCGTGTCCACCACGATTCACTTTTACACCGCTGGAATAGCCTCTGCCTGAAGATTCGAGGCCATTCGAGAGTAGAGCTGCTTTCCGCTTACCGCCCCTCAACCCTGGGGAGATCCTCGGACATAAAGAGCGCTCGACTCCCATGAAGAGACACAGAGTTGAGAAGTCTCGCCCGGACCCCAGAATATTCTCCATAGTTCCAAGTCAGGTGCTAACAACAAAGCAAAGTGACAGGTGAACTATTTTGTGTATTTGGAATTAGCCCGAGCCAGTGAGGTAATTCCACTTAACGATCGCCACCGAGTGATTTTCCAGATTTCTCTCATCAACTCCTGTCGAAGCCCTCCTTCGTTCGCATCTTATTTCGGGTGGCCGAAATACTCTCCCTCGGACTGCAAGTTACCGCCTTCCCCTGTTTTGGGAGAACCGTCATCACTTGAAGTTTCCGCTCAGAAGTTCCGAGCGGCTTCACCTCACGTGCAGTAGACATCCGTAAGCCAACCCCTCTCTTCCTTCAGTAACCCAATTGAGTTAATTCCCTCCCCCCATTTGAATAGTCTGCTCCTGAAATACCTTAAGTTCTAACTTCATAGTCTGATTTATAACTACAAATCCCCCCTTCGTTTACTGATGTGATTTTGTCCGTTAATTCTCTGAGGTAATTTTACCCATCAATTCTCTTATTATTTTTTTGTAAATAAGATTATATTTTTGTAAATGCCTCTTCAAATAACCTTGAGCTTTGTCCTTGCCCATTTGTTACCTGACCTCGTTGCACTTTCATCTCACATTTCAGCCCGTCTGAACAAGTGGTGTTCCGTCCCTTCGATAGTTCATCTGTAAGTTATCGGTCCCTCCCCCATAGATATAATATGGTATGGATGTAATATAATGTCATACCACTACACATACATCCATTATTTTTAAAGGCTTATTATACAGGTTGTTATAATTGTCACTTAGCCTCTTGTTGAGGTTTTTTGGGGGGTTTGTTAGAACTGAATCATATTTATGGATATGTTCATTATTAAATGAATCATATTTCAGAAAGAATCATAGCTTCTTATTTATTTAACATTATTATATTTTTTGGAATATTAAATCAAGTAATAATTTAGTCATTTTTTTCTATTTGATATTTTCTGGTATCAATTTCTTCGAAACAAGAAATTCAATTAGTTAAATGTAATTGTAAATATATTTAAATAAAAAAATAAACAGGCTTTTTTTTCAAAGTTACGAAACCTAATTCCGCATTCATATCTTTTTTCACTTTTGAATGCCATTGCTGCTTTCTTTAATTAATCTTAATGTTTTTCGCCGGGTCTTAAATTTTGTATATATTAAAAAAAAGACCGTGTTCTGAGACTTTAAAAAATATTGGGCAGAGAGAAGTCCTCGAACACACTCGAGTTTTATTTTCACATTGCGAATCTGCAAGCAAATAATAATCCAATGACGACTGAGACTATTACGAAAATGACTGATGCTGATAATGACGATGTGGATGAGAATGATGATTAATAAGATCAAGGTAAAGTTTTGTTTTTCACAGCTCTCGGAGAGCAAATGGAGTTTCAGCTCCATCCAACCTCTTTGGAGTTGCCGCAATTAAGTGGTGCCGCACTTCCTTTGACACTGTCCTGAGGAATCACCATAGAGTGGAGGGAGGCCGTTGTATGATATGGCACTTTTATATCACACCCCTTTGCTTGCGGCCCATGTAACGGCTAAGAATTATGAGCTCTATTGAAACTTAACCTGACGCAGTACACATGTGGTGGTGCCATTAGAGGATTGTATCCAGGAGGGCTGTTCGTGCCATATCTCTTTGTTAATAATTGACCACAAATAATCATAGAGGGAACTAGCAAAATGAAAATGAAGATACAAAAGACTGATGATGCTGCTGATGATGTCTGATTGTATGGGTCCAATTGCAAGCTAGATTAGGGCAATAAGGAATCCCTCACTATTAAGCAACCCGTTGGCCAAGAAAGTCCTTGAATTGGACACCCAAATCGTATGTTAAAGGAACATAATACCTTATGATAATTGAAGCATGTAAACTAAACAAATGTGTAAATTATGTAAAATTAACAATTTAATGTTCTGTGTAAAAAATGTAAAATATTTTGTAATAAGGGAAGTAAGTCAGACCCACGTGAATGCACAAAACACATACATCCATTGGGGAGAGGCAGGTGCCGGTCTGATCTGAAGACAGTCGAAGGAAGCTGTGCATGCAAGAAGAATTTGATAACGAGACAAACCCGACACACAAAGGAGTTCGCAAAACCTGCGAGAAACGAAAGAAGTTTAGATAAAAATTAAGTTTGATAAGCCAATCTGCTTCAAAACTCTATTATAATCTTGATTCACGCACATGCCTTTGTAATCATCCAAGCCCAGCCTAGCAGGAGATACAGACACGTTTCCTTGACTGGATAAGCTTCGCCCTGTGGTCAGATGCGAGAAGCGAGGCCCCGGTCCCCTCAGCCATACCTCATAAATAACCGAGCAGGGAGGATAAAGACAACTGCATTTAAGACGATTCAATTAAGGATATAGCCATTTTTATGTATAAATTTCTTGTCCTTCAGCGTTGTTCATATTCACAAACATTCTCACGCAAAAGGAGTCTATAATTCAACTTGTCAAAACAAAAAATAATCTGCCGGAACCCAAATATTAAAAGCCTACAATGTTTCCCTTTAATTCTTGCGAGTCCTTTAGATATTATGTAATGATTAAGGATGTAAGGATGAAACAAATTGGACAGGTGTCCACACCAAGTGGAATCTAAATGCCAGTAGAGTCAAACTGTGAAAGTTCATTATAAAAGATGAATAAAGCCCACTATGATGCAAAAGAAAAATTATGGTTTAAACGATCCCTCTGCCTGGAAAAAGCTAAGGAAAAACAGGTGGGGGATATTTGAAAGGATCGAGGAACATGACGAACGGAGAATGGCAAAATGAGGGCTTTTCAAAAAAAAATGAGCGACCTATTGGTCTCCACCACAAAAACGACTGCAAGGGGTGATTGGAACAGCAATTAAACAAGATGGCCGTGGATTATTCTCGTGTGGCCGATGTGAATGCGACAAAGGGCAACCCTCAAGGCCCGTACTATCCGAAGGCTCGAGGGCCAAGACAAACAGAGTTTTTGGTATTATATAACTTAGAGGACGAACACCAACCCCATTTGTCCTGCAACAAATTAGAAATATAGTGTTTGTAGAAGTTTGGATACCACGTACATTATTGTACGCATAAATACTCCGACACAAGCTGCGTACCCCTCCCGGATTTCTAAATGCACCACTCGCCTCGAATTCTCTATCGCCCCTTTTCGCGCCATCGTAAACTCCGACGTGGCTCAAAGGTATGAAAGACTTATACTATCTAACCACAGATGAAAAACGTCTTTCGCACGGCGATACGGATTTTATGAGAATTCGGTGCTCTCTCTGGATTTCTGCTCGTGACGGAAATTAAAGGAAAACTTCTCCGTGGAGTCAGGCAGAAGATCTTGGACCTACGTTGTGAGGTGAAGCTCGATCCACACAAAAAAAAATTCGCCGGTGGAAGGAAAAGGAACTTCTCGGGGAATTGGTTGTGGTACTTGTAGGTGCCAAAATTCTCGCAGACCCCCCTACCAATTCAGAGTCTGAGGTTACACAGGACTTCCCTCTCCGGATTACCCTAGACGTAAGTAGGTAATCGGTTTTGGCTACCCACTCTAGGATTTGAATAATCGGACAGTAACTTTGAGGAAGAAGAAGTCCAATTTGAGCCACAGTTTTGCTTGCCTTCGCGATCCGGCATAGGATAACTATATCACCGGTCTAGGATTGCCTTCTCATTTGGTAACCTCGGATGGTTGGACTAAGTGCGATCATCGTCACCAGAACAGGATCTTCACCTTTCATTCTTAAAAATACTTACGAATTCAAAGGTATCGTTAAAGTGAATTATCCCCTCCCCTAACTTCATTAGTTTATTTGTGAACTCGAATTCCCATCCCGAGCCCATAACATCGAGTATTAGTGCTTAATTCAATAATAATATTCCATTCATTCTGGTGGGTACCATTGAGACGAAAGCATCCTAGTGAGTAATTTTTAAGTAATCCGACGATATTTTTGTAGACTTACTTACTCAGTGCCAGATTAATTCTATTTATATCTATATACGCTGTTGCTTATTTCAAATTCCTGTACATTAAAGATTATTTTTGTATCTGTGTGTTTAACTATTTGGACCATCCTTTTGCAATTATTAAGCAATCCACTCGGCTCAAATCTCAATATTACCCCAGTCCATCCATGGTTGGCTTTTACTGATTTAGCCGCACTCATTTTAGTTTTGACCAAAGGGTACGCACCGGGGTTATTCTTATTCACCGAAAGTGGCTACGGTAGGTCTATGGATTCAGTTCACCTCCGCTTCACTTCGGTGCCGTAATAAAATATATGTCCAGGAAGTGGGACTGGGATTACCTACTCACTAAACCTCGACAGTCTTATTGAGGGAAATAAATTTAAAAGGCTATGAGAAGTTATTAAGGGCCTGAGAATAAGGTGAACGGGCTAGCTGATCATACTTCTCGTTGCCCAAGACCAACGATGCCCTGAAAACCAAGCAACAAAGAACTCAATAGAGGGATGCATTCTGGACTAGCAATTGCAGAGTAAGAGTTGGGAAACGCTAAAAGAGTGACTCGATTGTTCCTAAAGTCAGAGAAAATAAGGAAATCTTTAAAATGGTTCAGTCTAAAAAATAAAAGAAAGGCTGAATGTTCAACGGTAAAAGGGCCATAATTGACCTCTCCCGATGAGGGTTATGATGAAGATGATAATGATTAGGGGACGATGATTATGACGATGGTGATAATGATGATCCTGTCAATTATGATGATTATGATAACAATGATGACATTGAGGATGAAGATAACGATAATGAGGGTGACGATCCTGATGATGAAGAAGATGATAATGATGACGACGATGATGATGACAGTGTAGGGATCCCTTAGAATTATATTACTTCCCCACCTCCTAACATTTTACATCGACAGAGAAAGCGAGCCCTTAATCTCCCTCCCTCTACCAAATTCACTTCATTTGGAGTTGCCCTTAGCTCAACGAAAAAATCTACCAAGGCATGACACTGAAATTGAAGGCCACCTCCTCGCTGTCTTAATCTTCCCTCACCCTCATACCCCATCGGGTAGGGAGATTACTTTGTTAGTTCGCCGCGAATAGCTTTTATAGCTCCAGCCACTAGTTGCTGCCTTTGACACTTCCCCGCAAAGAGACGTTCAGTTGGTCACGGCCGATAACAAGGGTTCGTGAAGGCCTCTCTCTCTCCCTGATTTGGAGACTTCCAGGCATATATGCACCTTTCTTAGGACTACAGACAGATTTGGTTAGAGGACACTTCCCGGAAAATAGTTTGATTCCCCTAAGCTCTCCCTCGAGAAGTGTGAGTGACGGTGGAAAGGCATGGAAGAGCTGGAAACCCCACTCGTATCTTCGGGTCAGGGAGAAGAGTCTCCTGAGGCAACGTCAACCTTTCTCAAACCGTCTTTGGATCAAAGATTGGAGAAACCTTCCTCCAAATTTCTTCTAGTGACCTCTTGAGAACAAGAGGCCCGATAGCTCACTCGACCCAGGTTTGGAGAAGTCACCTCCCTCCTTTAAAGTTCGTCCGGTGACCTCTTGACAACAAGAGGCCTGCATCTCGCAAAATACAAGTTCGAGAAATTAACCTCACCTGCGGCTGATTTTGGGATACCCCCGTGAGTAATCAAGGTCACTGTGAAGGGTAGGCCCTCGGATTCACATGGTTTCCCTTTCCCATCATAGTTTATGGTGTTTATCTCAGGTCTACCCGCTTCGAGGCTACCATTTTTGGACTAACCTTCTGTAACTTACCAGTCTAATTTGCGTAAGGAAAGCGACTCATCCCTCTTCCACTTCCCTTTTCATCCTTCGGACTGAAGGATATAAATGGTCACTTCGGATGACCGAACTGGGTTTTCGGCGTTTGAGTTATTATATTACCGCTCAGCCCGTGGCACACTAACCGTTCTTCGAGATCTGTGGGGAGATCGAACCCTCCAGGACGACGACCTGACCAGCTTTTTGTACGTCATCGACCTGCAGGAAAAGTTCGCCGAATGTTCCCAAAATTACTGCCCAACATGCCGAAGTCACCTGCTCCCGGTACAAGACTTATTTCAATATTAAGTCACAGGCCCCTCAATTCAAACAACTGGGTGATGAAGTTCTGGTGCTCCTGCCCAGTGACACCAGTACACTTCTTGTAGCCTGGAATGAGCCAAATAAGGTACTTGAGAGGTGGGGTAAGGTAAATTATATCATCAAGGTCCCTCGTGCACCCCGTCTCTATCATGTTAACCTTTTAAAAAAATACCATCGCAGGGACCAGGTGCAGCGAGTGAGAGTTCTAGACGAAACTTCCAACCTAGAGGAACTTATGGCTCCTAAGAAGGATGGAGTAAGCATCGTCGAGGAAGGAGACTCGGAAAACTTCCTTCTACCTTTGACGCCCGATGGTAGTATTGATTCTCCTTCTTCTGAACACCCCGAGTTTGGAACACTGCAACAGGATCAGGTAACCCAACTCCAAGAACTCATGGGTGGGTACCTGGTTATTCTCTCTAATAAACTCTGTTGTACCTTTACCATCTCCCATGACATTAATATAAGGACCAAAGATCGTATACAGGCAAAAGGGTATCTAGTACCAATTCACCTTAGGCCTGACTTTAAGAAGGAGAAAGAAAACATCTTCCAGCAAGGGATCATCCAGCACTCTTCCTCCTCTCACTGTTCTGTTGTCATGGTTAGGAAATCCGATGTTTCTTTTAGGATGGCCATCGACTTTTGTCAGCTTAATTCGGTTATTGTGTTCACGCCGAACCTACCTGCAGCATGGAATAAGACCTCTAAATTTTTCTGTTACGAAATACTTTAGAGAACTTGATCTGTATAATGCTTAATATCAAGTTCCTCTGTCTGAAAACGCCCGAACCTTAACTGATTTTTCCACCCATCTAGGCCCCTATGGAGTTCTGTCGAATGCCCTTCGGATTGGTCACATCTTCTGCGACCTATATCCGACTGATCAGACTTGTGCTGGCTAGTCTCTCGAACGTATGTTTTTGCTTCAACAATATCTTCGTATATTCTACGCGCTGGGATGAACACGTCGAAGGCCTCACTCGCGTGTTCGAACTTCTGAAGGTACACGATCTAACTGTCAAACCCTCTAAATGTCGGTTTGGGGCAAGCTCCATTCAGTATCTGGGTTTCTTGCTTGATGTAGAATCCCGTAGACTTCAGCATGACAAGGTAGACGATATAAATAAAATACCTCCTCCCCCAAATAAGAAGTTATTAGGGTCATTCCTGGGTTTGGTCTCTTTCTATAAAACTTCTATCCCTAGAGCTTCAGAATTCACTAACCTGCTGACAGACCTTCTAAGGAAGTCAGGCACGGAACCTGTACCTTCGATCGAGGATTTCTTGCAACGCTTCGGCCATCTAAAGTCTTCATTTCTTTAGAACCGTTTTTAAGGCTGCTAAATCCCCAAGTGACTTTCGCCCTGAGGACCGATCCCGCTCTTCATGGAATGAGAGCGGTACTTTTACAGAACCAAAAAAATATCCTCATCTTTTTATTTATGATAGCAGGAAGCTCCTAGACCGGAAAAAGAGGTATTCGATCATCGAGAGAGTGTCTAGCCATAGTATTCGGCATTACCAGGTTTGACTTCGATCTTTGTGGTGAAGAGTTGTTTTGGAGGTCGACCACAAGCCTCTCGTCTATCTTTCAACATTCATGGGCAAGAACGACAGACAACTTCGGTGGGCCCTAGCCCTACAGCCTATAAGTTTAGGGTTGTCCACATCGCTGGAAAGGACAACCTAGAGGCTGACCTTTTAAGGTGGTCCCTATGTAATAATTGTATAGATTTCCCCTTGTATATACTTTACCCTTTCTTTTAAATCTAATCTTCAGTAGAATGTTGTCCTGGGGGTGGTGTAAAGGGCCTCGGATTCTCATGCTTTCCCTTTCTCATCATAGTTCATGGTGTTTATCGCAGGTCGAACCGCTTCGAGGCTATCATTTTTGGACTAACCTTCTGTAACTTACTAGTCTAATTTGCGTAGAGAAAGCGACTCATTTCTTCCCCCCTCCCCCGCCCTTTATGCCCCACTTCCTTTTTCCCTCTTCTGACTGAAGGATATAAGTGGGGCCGTGAAGCCTTTTAATTTATTCTATTGCGAGGATTCTGCTTGATTACTCTGCTGAATCGTTGTCCGTCACTTACCTTGACGTTGTTAATTTTTTGGAGACCCGCACTGGATTCCTTGTGCAGCAAAGATTTTCTGCTATTGATTCCTGCCAGCGTTGTATCTGCCCCTCAGTTAGTTGCATCAAATTTTGCTCTTAGAGTTACGCTTGCAAGTGTTCGCCATTGTAAAGCCATTCACACTGGGCACGTGAAAGCCCTCCCATAGTCTCTTTGCAATCTTTTCTTTGGGGGATTCTGTCATCTCTAATTCCTTCTCTCGGATCGGTGGGCCTTCGAATCATCCTTTCCTGTGGTATTGACGCCTTTTGCCCTGATATGGCTGTATGTGGGTTTCTCCTCTCCGAAGACTTGGGTTAAATTCCATCATCATCGACGAGCCTCTTTCGTCTGGGCTTCCGTCGTGGGTTAGTGCTTGGGCCTTCGGTTAAGGGCCGTAATACAGTGAGGTTATTCCGGGAACACCTGTTACTAGAGTGGCGAAGCCTATTCCAACTTCAACGAAGCGTGTCGTTTCAGGTTTAAACAACTTATACATACAACCTAATTTTGGTTAAAACGACTTGTGGCCGTTCGATGGTGATAAGGATTTGTGACTTTTCTTATTGTTTGATGCCCTTTGTATAATTTGTTAACAGTTAATTTATTTCATCTTAATTTTGTTGTAAATAATACTGTAAATAATTTTTATGTGTGTATTTATTTAACCCCTTGCGGATACCTCGTAATTTGGCACCCTCTTGATAAACTCTGGTCAATTTCTGGTAGGCCTTTAGATCCCTGGTCTTCCATAAATTTTATGCATGTATTTTCTTTAGGCCGTGTGAACCCGGTTCCTCGATAGCCTTCACAGTCACTAGGACCTCTTCCATATTACCCTCAATCTTGCATTATAACCATTCCCTAACTACGGGTATCTAATTAGTATTCGGAACCTTATTCCGTCTTATTCATGTACTTATATAAATCCATATTTATTGTGTGCCCTTTATTTAGCGTGTATTAAAAATCTATTTTTCTTATTGTGTTTGGAATATTTCTTGCTCACGCAGCTGCAGTTATCTATTCAAATCACACTCTTAGAAAAATAAAAGTTTTCGCCTTGCTTGGCTTACCTTAGAGCCTGTGTGCGCATATTCCCGTACATTTGGCCATACTTCGACATAAAGATATATATATATATATATATATATATATATATATATATATATATATATATATATATATATATATATATATATATATATATATTTATATAATTTGCCGTCAGGGTTTGGGTCTTCCCAAACTGATTTTGAAGCACTAAGTTTAATTAATAGTAGCTGCATTACCAAGAATATCTGAGAGTAACATATCCGAAATGTCTTCATTCGATTGCTTTCATATGCAAGGGCAGATCATACGCTTATCTGGAAATGATATAGTAGCTTACGTCCAGGAATAGGAACGTAACAAACATGCAGAAAGGAAATCACAGAGAGAAGAAGGAAGTTGAAGAAAGAAAAGCAGAGAGAGAAGCAGAAGCAGAAGCCGAAGAAAGAAAAGTGCAGCGAGAAGCAGCGGAGAAAGAAAGAATTAGGCAGCATAGGAGAGAGATAAGCCGTGACCGAGTCGTGATAAACTACGTAAGATTTCGAAATGGACAGGCTCAAGTGCCCTCACTAAAACTCCTCGCATACCTAGGATGGAGAAGATTTTTGCTCCTATTTAACACATTTCGAGAAGAACTTTTAAGTCAACAACTGGAAATTAGAATCAGATGGTGTCGCAGGGTTACTTCCACTCTTGAATTCTCGTCTTCGCGGCATATTCATTTCACTTCCTTCAGAGGCCACACTTGATTATTCGACCCTAAAGGCAGAACTTCTTCCTACTATTAACATGAATCCAGAATTTTATACGGTTAGATTCCGCTCCGCACGAATACAGCCAAGTCAAACCACAGACGATTCGGATTCACGCTTCGGCGTAACTTCCAATTCTGGGTGGATTACGCCTAAGTGTCAAATGATAATGATTCGCTAATTGACTTCATTCTAAGGGCTCAACTGATGTCGACAGTCCCTGGGAAACTAAGGGCCTTCATAGCGGACAGAAGCCGACCTTCACGCTTCGAGTCAGGACCTCTACCCAAGGAGGTCAAGAAGAACCATCCCGTCCTCCCCGAAACACAAGTTTGGGTTTAACCGAAGCCCACCCAAGGGCAACAACGGTTTCGTGAATGGGCAGGCGCTGAGCAAGTAATGGCTTTACTCGTCGCGAGAGCAAAAGGCCCTGAAGACCATGTTACTCCCCCCTGCGCCTAGCAACTATACCCGTAGACCATTTGTATGCTTTACGTGTGGCACCCCTGAGTACTTAAGTTACAATTGCCCCCAAAATTATTCTCAACTGAGTACCTCGTCGATTCACCAGGTTCACTAAATCTCTGCTGCCCTCTCGCTTAATACGCCAGCCGCATCGGTAGCAGCCCCTGCTTCCCCTCCACTTGATCAACAGGTAAATTTCTTGTTCAACATGAGTTCCCCGGTGTGCTCCAGTTTGAAAATGGCGCAGTAAATGGTTGCCAAGTCTTAACCTTCGTTAGAGATAGAGGTTCAACCTATATAGTAGTTTCCGACAAAATACTACCACCTGTAAGTTCCCAGGATAATAGAATAGGTTCGCGTTGGTGCATGATGTTTTAGGTCGTGCCACAAGGTTCCCAGAAGTATGGTGCCATATTGAGTGCCAGTACTTCACCGGATGGGCCGACGTATTTGCGGCCAGAATGACATTCTGCCCCTTCGTCATTGGACAGAGCGCACAACACTCCCCAAACCTAATTTCTCAGCAGGGCGTTATCAGGGGCCAAGCCGAGAAGGATGTATCGCTTTCGATACCAGTATTGTTCCCAGATATCACCCTCGCCACCAATGTTCAATGTGCTGAGGTGCAGAAGAATTTGCCCCCATTACAACTCCTGTGGGATAAAAAGGAAGAAGGAGACTGCAACGGTGCGATGCAATCGGAAGATTGAGTACACCGTGAAGGATGAGTTATTATATCGTTTTTATGTTGAAACTGAGAGCCCCCGGACCAACAACGCGTTGTGTGTGTTGAGAAAGAATATCAAACCTGTTCTAAAATGGCTCATGAGGGCCTAATAGCCAGACATTTCGTTCGTAACAAAAGGGCACACGAGTTTTTAAATGTCTTTGGGCAGGAGCGTGTAAAGAAATTATCGACAACTGCAAGTCCTTTGACCTTTGCCAGAAGGTCACCTCCAAAGGGCGTTTACTCTCCGCCCCTCTTCAACAGAACCCGAGAGTGGCCAAGCACTTCTCCTGGGTATCAATCGACCTAATAGGCTCCATTCGTCCCCCGTCAAACGAGGGACACTCCTATCCCGTTTAACCCGTGTGTCTTGTCCAAACAGTGTGCGTAGAAGCAAACGATGAGTATCCTCTGCCGTCTCTTCCATCCCCCAAAGTGGAGGTTAACTCCAACTTGAACCCAAATCCCAATCTCGCACCTAATGAGAGGGCTCAATTGATTGCCTCATTGGAAGGCTTTCTCGTGTCCTTTTCTCGTCGTTTTGTGCCAAATTTCGCCACCATAGCCTTGCCCGTTAACAACAGGCTTAAGAGAACGGCCCCCGATTCAGTCAATTGGACCCCTTTCGTGGTGATCGCTTTCACCAGTTAAAGGAAAAGTTAATCTCTGCCCCTATTTTGAGATTCCCGAATCGTAATAAAACTTTCGGGGTTCGTACCGATGCCTCCCAGGATGGCCAAGGTTGTGCTCTCGTCCATTATGATCACGATGCAGTAGGATATCCTGTAGGATATGCTAGCAGTAAGCTGTTCCATAGCGAAAAGGCGTATCCCACCATAGAGCTTGAAAAGTTAGCCATAGTGTCGTTTATTTGTAAGTTTAAGAGGTATCTCATAGGTAAAGAATTTATTGTCGAAAGGGATCACAGAGCCCTGGCGTACCTAAAAACTGTAAGAGCCAAATTTGCAATTTAATGCGTCGGAGCCTACTACATATGGCGTACCAATTTATGATCCTATATGTTAAAGGCACCGACAACTGCCTAGCCGATAGCTTGAGTATAAATCTAATAGAAGATACCCCTCCAACAACCTGAGTGAATAGTAAAATTCGTGTTTGATTTATTTTTGTAAATAGTATTTATCTTTTTTTTGTCTTGTTGATGTTGTGTGTGCGTATGTATATATTAAGTTAACTGTCGTTACACATATGTAAATCCCATGTAGTGTTATGTTTTTTTTCCTCTGTTGGTAAGCGTTAAAATTGTAGCTTTATAAGTTCCCCTCCTGATGAAATTATTGTAGACATTTTTTTGCTTCAAAGTTTTCTGTGCTGTAAAAATGTCTTTGGATAAGGAGTGCAGAGTGATTCCCTAGAAAAATATTATTTCCCCACATCTTAAGATATTTCTTTTGGAGAGAAAGCAAGCCATTACCCCCTTCCCCCCACTACGACTTCACCCTGTTTGCCCTGCCAGCAGGTCATCGCAAAAATGAACATCAAGGCATGTTGCTGAAATTGAAGGCTACCTCCTAGCCATCTGAATCTTTCCTCCTCCCCCCCATCGGATTAGGAGATTACTTTGTAGGTTCACCGCGTACAGCTTTTATGGAGCTAGGCACTGTTCGACCGTTTGGCCCGCTGATCCTTGCCTTTGAAACTTCCACGCAAGGAGACGCTCGGTTGGTCACGGCCGATAGCAAGGGTTCGAGAAAGTTCCTCTCTCTCTCTCTCGCTGGTTTTGGAGAACTCCGGGTGTATATGGACCCTCCCCAGGATTACAGAGAGATTTGGTTAAACGACACTTCGCCGAAAGGAGTTTGATTCAACGAACCATTCTCCGGAAAAGTGTGACTGAAAGTCGCAAGCCACGGAAGAGCTAGACATCACACCCGTATCTTCGGGTCAGGGAGAAGAGTCTCCTGAGGCAACGTCAGCCCTTCTCAAACCGCCTTCGGATCAAAGATCGGAGAAGCTGTCCTTCAAATTTCTTCTCGTGACTCATTCAGGATAAGGGACCGATCCCTCGCTCGACCCCAGCTTGGAGAAGTCATCTCCCCCTCCCTCCCTTCGAAGTTCGTCCGGTGACCTCTTGAGGACAAGAGGCCCGCTTCTCACAAAACACATGTTCTAGAAAGTGGCCCCACCCACTGCTGGTTTTTGGCTACCCCCGTGAGTATTCTAAGTCACTAAGACCTCTCCCAAGTTTTGCGCACTTTACTCTCGACTTTCAAAGGAACTAAATCACTCATTACCTTAAATCTCCCATTATAACCATTCCATAACAAATGGACGCTGGTTTGAGGACGATGAAGATGTTTACCTCGCCGTCCAGGAGTGGAGTGAACAGCAGTCGGGGGATTTCTGGTGGTCGGGAATTCGAACCCTCAGGGACAAGTGACGCAAGTGCACTGAAGTCGAGGGTAGTTATATTGATAAATAATAAAACACTTTTCCTTATATCCAAATTGCAAAACTTATTGACCGCTCCTCGTATTACGATGATGACAACGATGAGAATGATGCCACTGATGAATATGATGGCGATGATAAGAAAGATGATGATTACTTTGATAATGATGACAATGATGATGATTAACAGACGATTATGTTGATGGTGAAAAAGATGACGACAATGATAATGAATACGATCATCATCATTTCAATGATGATGATGATGATGATGATAACATGCAATGGTACTGAGGATGCAGAAAACGATGATGATGTTGACGATCCTGACGATGATTATGATGACGAAGATGATAATGATTGCGACGATGATCATGACCAAGATGAAAATAACAATTATGGAAATGTTGTTGACTCGGATGATGAGAAGAAAGATGAGACTCATGACGATGATAATAACGATGAGGATGGCAATGATGATGGCGATCATGGCAATGATACTGATGAAGATGATATTTATTATGACGAGATGATAGTAATGAGGACGATCATGACGATGATGACAATGATGATGACGACAATGAGGGCGATGATGATAATGATCATGAGGATGACGATGATGTATAATAATAATAAATAAATAAAAATAATAGTAATATAATAATAATCATTATAATAATAATAATTATAATAATAATAATAATAATAATAATACTAATAATAGTTAATTGTAGAGCGGTCTTCAATTAGTAAAATGAGAGAACTCTTACCGGTCAGAAGAACAAAGTTGCAGAAGTTTGAAACACTTCGAGAAAATGACTTCAAATAGTTTAGCACAAGAAGAAAACGCAATTAAACTTCTTTTACTTTAAAAAAACCCCAATAAATACCTACTTGTTTTCACACTTACACAGCTTATGAGGTTAAAAATTAATATCCACAAACTTGTTTAACATTTAAAAAATTAAGAAAACATGACTAGCAAAGTTTCAATTTGATCACCTATTTTGCCACATTATCAAAATAAGTAAATAATTGCCAGATGTGCTTATTAAACAAAAAGGGATATAATTCCTTGAATTAATTAAATAAATAACTCCACTATTAATCATTTTCTATTTTCTGCATTTTTGACGCAATAACACGGCCTTTCAAACCGGGAGTTTGGCAAGTTTTAAGGATTATTTAATCTATGCCATATCTAAATCGAATTAAAACAAATCTAAGCGAATAAATTATATTATTATGATTGAAAATTATAAAAATAATTATGCTAATTATTGGAAAAATATGAAACCAGAAATTTCCATAGGATTAAAGTAAATTAAAGTTAATATTTCAGTCTATAATAAGCGACGTTTTAGCCAAAAATAAGGATTATTTTTTTCAATAAAAATATACAAAGAAAAACAAGCAAAAGTTTTTAATATTAAAGTATTCACAACCAAATTACAGCTGAATATACTCTGGACTTATAATTTTATTTCAGTTAACAAGTAAACAAAATATACCGGTTATATTTTTTTAAAAAAAGGTGTCCCCTTAGTAACCCTAAAGTTTTACGCGGATTTTGGCAACTACTTTGGGTTTTTAATTTGTTTTATAGAATAAAATATGGCCTTTTGGCCTCTTTTATGAGTATATATAATATATATATATATATATATATATATATATATATATATATATATATATATATATATATATATATATATATATATATATATATATATATATATATATATATATATATATATATATATATATATATATATATATATATGTAGAGGGACGAAGGCGTGTGGCCAAAAGGTTTTTAAAGGTACACACTACTCTACACCAGCCAGCCAGCCACTATCGGCGCTGCGCTCCAGTGCAATTGAATTGGGAAAATGGTAAGCCCTTCTCCTTAGAGAGCGTTATTATTAGTTTGGCTCTTTAAAATGGAATACGTTTCCCGGGTTCGTATAAATGGTTATTCGAAAGATAATCACCTTTACAAAAATAAACTTTAATACAAATAATAAGAACAAGGGCACAGATAAATATGGAAATCTAAATAATACTAATTATGACAGGCAAAAATTGAAGAAAATAGGTCTTGGACTGGAAAAGAAGAGGTAGACCTACGGGAAAAGGACTCCTAGTTTTATTTGGAGGATGAAGTGGAGATGTGGAAGAACAATGGCCAGGTCTTAGTCAATACTTTCTGGATGCGAAGGCGTCCAGAGAGCTTATGAAAGGGATTGAGATTACCTCGGCTCCAGGGAGAAGTAATCACAAAACTGAGCTTCGTCGGCGGACGGCAGGAAGTCTCAACCAATATAGTGAGACGAGAGAGACCCAGGACAATTTTTCTGGGGGTATAAACGGGTTTCTGTATTCTTCCTCTGATCAAGGCTGATTACACGAATACTATCTGCTAACGAGATCACAAGGGTGAGGGGACCATTTCATTATAGACAGATACTAGGGTCTGGACAGCAAAAAGTTCGGGTTTTTTCTATCTGCTTAAGAGTGCAGACATCATCTTAAACAGGAGGCACAGCCATCGTCGAAAAAGGGCTGAGAGCGAGTGGGGATCCATTAGGGGATATCGGACGCGGCTTAATCAAACATAAACCTTGATAATTTTGGGCATTGACGAGGCAAAAGGAAATTAAACGAGATTCCCTTCTACCATAAAGATGGGATGATGGACACGGCTGCCAACGGGGAGCGGGACAGCTTTATCAACTAGGTAGAATACGGTGATAAAGTACCTCAAATTAAACACAGCTGTCCTAGTCCGTCTCGACCAGAGAAATTCTGTGTGATAAGGTCGTATTGGGTTTCCTGCTCCCATAATTTGATATCCTTATTTATTACTCTCCCTACTTCTTTTTAATTTAAAATTCTTTATACTCAACCCCACTCTGATTCTTCGCATACATGTATTACATAATTGGATTTTGTTGCCAAACCATTTCAGAGAATTTATAGTTTGGTATAATTGATTGCACATTTAATTGGCCAGAGAACAAGATTTTATTTTTTAGTTTGACCTCATCTTTAATGTTTTATTTACAATTCTCGGTATTGTATATACACAAAACATTATCGCATACATGTAGTTACATAATCTCTTACTTGAATACGCATAGTTAATATCAAGTTGTTGCTCTCAAAGTAGCAATTTTACACACAGAGAGCAACTTATTTGACGATCCTGATACAAAAGGCATTGAAAAATGAGAATATAGTTCAAAAGTTATAAAGCAGAAGATAAGGAAATCGAAATAAAAGAATAGATTTGTTGAAAATCGTTCATAGAAAGATTATTATAGTCTAAATGAGCTTGTGGCAGTGTATAATGAGAAAAGAAGAACCTGTAAGTACAAGCATTGTCAAAGTTTATCACCGATAGATAATTTATATCTATTTTCATCAGAAATCTCCTAGAATAAACATGGCTATTTGAAAAATAAGGAAAAAAGGTAACAAACTAGGACTAATATTTTCAAGTTGTTTTATTCCCAATGTGAGAGGTAAGCAGAAGGAAGAGAATGAAGTGGTTTGGTCATGTTATGAGAAGACCGCCAGAAAGCTATGTAAAACAAGCCGATACAGGCAGCTTTCAAGGTAGGACACCGAGAAGTAGACCACCCAAGTGATGGGTGGATCAGATTCCTGTGGATGTTGGAATTTCTTTGAATGATTGTGAACGGTTGTTTCGGAACAGAGTGAACTGGAGATGGAGAGAGAGCAGTCAGGCGCAGAGCAAGGAGTCAAAATAAGCTGCACCCTTAAGTCAAGTCAATATGAGATTATCCCTAGAAAGAGTCATTCTCTTCAGTGATACCTCGATACTTTTTTCTAGGAAGAGCAAAGTAAACGCGGTGGATCCTCTCTATTTCCCTACTTTGGGAATCAAGAGAGTTCTGACTAGGTAACATGGTGTTTATCAAGAACACGTTAAAAGTGTAGCTCCATTACGCCATATTGCACTCCCACCGGAGGCCACACCCACAGTCGAAGATTTGGTCTTTCAAAGAAATGCTACTCATTTACTCCCTTTTACAAGCACCTTGCCATTTTTATCAGTTTTTTCTTTTCCTCCAAGTTTTTGTATCTTTTAGTGACGTTGCTAATTTTTTTATCAATCGATAGATATGTAATTCTAATGTATGGAAATTCTTGTTTCTCCAACAGACTTGACCTTTATTTGGTAGATGTTAATGAGGATGATAAGAAATAAAATTGATGTGATGCCTATCTTCTCTCTTGAAAGCATTCTCGCATAATGATACGTCTTTTTGACACTGAATAAAGACACCTTTTCCAGTTTCCTTTCTGGTGGATCTATCGAATAAAGTAAAACTCCTTTCATACGTATACCTACACCCCAGTAATTTGCATTTGTCTACTTTTAAATTCACTTAAAATATGGATAATATAAAAATGCCACGGAAACTAAACATTAGAATTGGAGAGATAATGCGCTAAATAAAGGTTGATAAATGTTTGATTCTGATCTTCATAGAGAGTACATCTTTTATAAGTATTTTCCTTCTAAATGCTATTATAATTTTAACTTTTCTCTTTTAGTTTTATTGAGAGATTTTGTTTCTTGCTTACGATTGCTGATGAAAAGATACTTTGAATCTTCCTATTGTACGAGGGGCGGTCAATAAGTTTTGCAATTCGGGAATAAGGAAACAAGATATGAGGAGAAGGGGTTTTATTATTTTTCAATATAACTACCCTCGACTTCAAAGCACTTGGGCCAATTGTCCCTGGGGCTTCGAATTCCTGACAAACAGAAATCTCCCGACTGCTGTTTAATCCACTCCTGGACAGCGAGCTGGACATCTTTATCGTCCATAAACCGGCGTCCACGCAGTGCAGCCTTAAGCTGGCCGAATAAAAAGTAGTCGCTAGGGGCCAGATATGGACTGTAGGGGAGATGGTTGAGCTCCTCGAATCTGCATTCGCGCAAGGCAGCTTGTGCAACTTTGGCCTTGTGGACTTTGACGACGTTGAAGTCGATCATGTGGCGTGAGGTTTCTAGGGACCCAACGGGCAGAGACCTAGGTCATGGCTAAATGGCATGGATGATGTTGATGACACTTCCATGTGATATTCCACTTATCGTTTGATTTCTTTGACCTTGACCCGTCGATTTTTGAGGATGATCCTCTCCACACGGGCCACATTGTCTTCGTTGGTCACGTTTAACGGGCGTCCTGGACAGGATTGATCTTCAAGGGACTCACAAGCATGGCGGAACTCCCTATTCCAGCGAGCAATGGTTGCATAGGAAGGGGTGGTGTCGGTGTACACTGCAATCATGCGTTCATGGATCTCTTTTGCATTATTGCCTTCCTTGGTCCAAAATTTGATCACTGCGCGGTGCTTAACCTTCTCCATTGTGGAAAAATTTGTGACTGACGATCCGCGATCAGCTACTGCTTCTTAAATATACGAGGCAGGAGCGTGCGGCTGCAGGTTATCACTTGTCATAACTTGTCCTAACACCCCCACAAACAGCCATCTCCCTTCCTCTGTTTTGCCCTACCGATTCGCCAAACTTATTATCCGCCCCTCGTAAGTATATCTCAAATAGCGAATCTCCTTTAATGATATTTTTAACGAAAATGCTCAGCTACTCATTCAGAATTTGATAAGATATTAAATATATTTTTATTTCCCATAATAAAAGGTTTTCTATATTCTAGATGTCATTTTCTTCCAATCATTTTGGTCTATCATTGTCTGAATTTAATTATTTGTATATTAAAGTTACTTGAATGTTGGCAGCCATTTTTGTATCCTAATTAATACGAACGCATTAGTGTAAGGCAAACAAGACCTGAATGGCCAGTGAAATGCATTAAAATATAAAATGTTTAATTTTTATTTACAAATGTTAAGTTAAAACAATGAGGATAATGTTTATGAACGAGATTATTTATAACTAGCAGAGTGAATCGGAAAAAGTGATGGTTCCTGTTTGCTTTTGGCATTGATGCTGTGTGTCAGATTGCATGGAAATTATATCAGAACATAAGTTAAGAAATAGTTAAACGTGACTTTTACGTTAAGATCATGCTACCATATTTAGGTAAATATTAAACACCCTCTCTGGTTCATCCATCTGTACGCATTCATAATAGTTTGGATGAGCAAAAAAAAATGCAATCACGCACATTGTCAAAAACGAATTATATTCCATTGCAAGAAATATAAAATTCCTATTCTCATTAGCTGCTCTTTTACATTTCATAACATTAGTTTTAAAAATAAAACTTCTAATTATTTTTTTTTAATAATCGTATTTAATTTACCTTCATTAATTTTAACAAATTTGGTCTTGGTGGCTGAAAGTTGGCCTACTTATAAATCCAGACTTTGCAATGTATTTCTTAAACCAGCAGACCTAAGACTCGAACAACAATGAGTCCTTCAGAAAACCGAATACTGAACAACCGTTGTACAATCCGTTTCTTTGAGCTTAATAGACGAAACCATATCTAACTTGTGTATTATTTTTTATATTGAGCTTAAAACTCCCACACTCGTTATTTCATTTTATAATTTCTGTTATGCGAGAGTAAATTTTGAATGGTCACATATTGTGTTTAAAAAAATAAATCTATCGTTTTTGCCTCTTGTAAAAAACTCGTGCCATGCTAATGCATTTGGGGAAGTAAGTAAATGGAAGTAAAAATATGATAAGCTACAAATAATAGCAAAAACAAAGGAATGCGATACCTGTAATGCGATAATTGATGTTGTTTCAGCCATTGTTGTGGACGGAAATACCATGACAGTCGTTGCCCACTTCAAATGCTGTGTAGTCTCTTCAATGGAGACTGTACCATTAACAATTAATCACTGTGCACAAAATATAAGACTTCGCCTGTTTGCTTGCAGCTAAGAAATCTACTCAACAACTACAACCCAAACACCCTGTTTATAGTTCCTTTACTCTGTCTCCTTATTGCTGTATGGGAATAAACATCAACACTAGAGGATGCACGACATTATGCTTTACAAGTTTTTCCTATAAATTTAAAGCGCAAGAGTAATGGAGCAGTATCAAGCAAAATTTGTAATAAAAGTTTGGTCAAGAAAATAGTGTAGGTTAACAGAGCAAATATAGTGGAAGGTATATAGAGCATATCCTTCTAAAGGTATTTGGGACCGAATACATAGGTGTAAGCACCTGCGCTTGAAGTTGCTCTAGGTTTCCGTTGTAGCAGAAGCATTACCTTCCTTGCAACATCCACCCTTATGGGCGAAGAGAAGACGCAGAGAGAATGAAAAAATAGCGAAGATTTAAAAGAGGTGCAACAGACGACTAGAGTGAAGGAAAAATATATTTAGATGGTATTAACCAAGCTTTAAAGTGTACATAGTGGTATCAATCGCTATGAATGAGATGGAGATGTTTTCCTCATTTTCTAATATCGATACAAAGAAACGCTTTTTGTCTGCTCAAATAAGTTGGTTGTTGCTTTTAAAATCGCATTTCATTTTATTTCCTGCGTACAAATAATATGATCTAATAATATGATCTAACAGTAATGAAGAACCTTGTACTACCTCTGGTTTTTCTTATTATCCCTCTGTATATTAATTCTTTCTTTAAAGAACAACAAATAGTTTCACATTTTTAATTTCCTTGCTCGGGCAGAGTGACAATTTGGACACTTTAGATGCAGTGTGATTATAAAATTGAACTTGTAATTTTGAATTAAATATTAATTTTAATTTTTCTATTTTAATATGAAAGTATTTACTTGAACTTCCAGTAAAGATTCGAGATAATGGGTTAAATTATGAATATATTCTTTTGTAGACGTGTACATTATATCTCATAATACTTTTCATCTATTATTTAAGTTCTTATGTTTATAATTTCTGCTTAAAATAATTATATAAGTCAGGGGAAACATAAATATTTACTGATAAAATTTTATCATTGGTCCATTTCGTCCAACTGCTGGGCAAACACCATGTCCACGAGTCATTGAGGAAATTCAATCATCACACCTATTGCGAGGACATCTTCTGGGATTTTTATGTAATTAGATGTGCAGCTAAGGATATATTTTGTGCTTTTCTGCGTTTTAACAAAATATAGAAATTTATATATCTATTTATTATCCTTATATCTGTTATTGTCGAACAAATTTCGAATCTATTTTTCTAGGACAGGTTTATATATCTATGAGTATGTATCGATTGAATCTGCCGAGTGGATACAACTTTGGTCCACTAACATCGCTGTACCGGGTTTGAACCCGGCATAGCGGACACAAATGTCAGCGCACGTAGAGCTCTGGCAACCAATTGGTGGACGCACTGTGCTCAGCCCTCTACTAGGGTGGGTAGATCTTCCACTTCTCTTCACACACATAGCCAACTACAACACTGCTTTCTTTCCTCTCCCCTCTTCGCAGCACAAAACATACTCACCCTCTGTCCCAAGGAATCCTTCGATGGGTATCTAAATCCACATACCTCTGACGCGGAACAAGTCGCTCCCCAAAGACGACCAGGTCCTGCTGTTCTTGGGCTCACCAGCGATTGTCATACTAGCCTTTATGTTTATTTGATTAACAAGTGGGGATCCAGCTAGATAAAGGCAGGTTGGTTACCCCTAATAATACTACTTGATAACGTGAACCTTTATAAATACGCCCCTGTAAATTTTAGGAGAGAAATAAAATAACTTGCACATAATTATCAAGAGTAGGGTGAAATATTTACCGATTAAAATTGACTTAAATTAATTTTCATTCGTCAGCTACGATCCCGCTAGATATTATTTTATACATAAAAAGTTTGATTTTTACGCACACATTCTGTTAAGGACATCAGAAATGTGAGGTGTATGTACTTCTGCTGTATCGAATGCAGGAAGGTTCAGCCTTTTTTATCAAGTTCTAAAACACCACTAATTATCTCATTTTATTCGTATAATAGAATATATACAAAATTTTACAGACTCCCCAATTAAACGGTTATGGGTATATTGCTTATACAGAATTCCATTCACTTTTTACAGTTAAGCATGGGAAGATTTCACAGGGCAATTCTATATACAGAATTCCATTTACTATTTCCAGTTGAGCATGGAAAGATTTCACAAGGCAATTATGTAAACAACAGATGCATGGTGTTAAAAATACTCCCCAAAATTATAAGAGACAACTGAGAACTGATGAGTCTATTTACAATTAAAGGATGAAATGGTATTTAAAAAAATAAAGCAACTGGTTATGCGTATCCATTGAGTAATTAGGACAGTTTTTCCTCATCGCTAAAAAAAAAATCGTAAAAAGTGGAATAAATGCACTAATAATTTTATATGACACAGTCAGTTTATTTAAGATTTATATTTTATTAAAATATGTTTTTTTACAGACATATGCAAATATAATTTTTGCCATCAGTTTAGAAGAACCTTACCTTTAAATTGTTTTTATTCTCCTCGATAAAGACAACCAAAATAAGACTTGTTTAAAATTGCGAGGCAAAATTTTATCTCAAAACATCGCCTACATGTACAATTTAATTTAAAAAATAATAAGATACAACGACATTACTTTTAATGGCGTAGGGGCAGCCAAAGATTTATCTCATTGTTCAGTTAAAATACAAATGATGCTTAAGTGCAGCACCAACCCATCCTCAAATGATAACTTCATATTCATCAATTTTTTTATGCAAGTCTTAAGTAAAAGCCTCTTCTTGTAATTCTAATAGAGATCTTTGCTATAAAATTATAATTGTATTTTGTTATAAAAATTACATTTATCATTTCAAACATGCGTTTGACATCAATTTACAAATAAATTAAATGAGCCGATATTTTAGATAATGGTGCTAGAAAAGATAGCTTCCCAAGGCACCGAAAGAGTACAAAAAATAGAGAAGGTTAGCCACTCGAAAGTATTCAAGGTGAATTAAAATATCGGACATAAGAAACAGATTAATTTATTTCAAGATTCTTGCGCTCTACCGCTCTAAAGGGATATAAACGGAATTATCTAAACCTCAAAACTTCCGCCTTGAAACACCAATAAAAAGGCAGAAATGTGAAGCTATTAATTAATTCACAAATTTTAATGCTTGTTAATAATAAACATCATAGTTTTCAAAGGACTATTCTTCTTCTTTCTCCTCGTTACGTTATTTGGTATTGTATTTAAAAGAATAGATTTGTTCACGGCCTTGAACCTGAAAATAAAAAAAATAGATTGGAAGAGGTAATTAGAATTAAATGCTTACAAAATGATAGGCAGATCAAAGTATTTACTCTTACTGACATAAATTTAGAAAACTACAAACAACATAATCGTCCAATTAATTATCATTTCCACTCTCCACATAAAGTTAAATCGGCACGCATCAACAACCCCTTTCCTAAGAACAATGCTAAGCATCGATTTTATCTGCTACACTTGCCTCCCATTGCAATCACGTGCCATTTGCTAAACCTACCAGTCGATCCATAGTTACTATATTAATAATAATATCTGTAATAATATCATAATAATAGGATTATAGAAATAAGGTTACATAATTTTTGGCTAGCAATATGATGACGCTTTGTTCGAGATTTTTTTACAAATCTGCGGTTAGTTTAAAAATTGTTAGGTACGATTAATGTTGCTAGTTAAACTTTTTTACGATGTCTACAAAGTCAATTTCACATCAAAAATCATCAAGCAAAGCTTTCAAATAATACAGGGAGAAATGGTAGCAAACTTGACGGAAGTATCTTGGTTGAATATATATATATATATATATATATATATATGTTCCAATTTCTACATTTATATATATATATATATATATATATATATATATATATATATATATATATATATATATATATATATATATATATATATATATATATTCGCATATATCTCTCATGAAATAAATCCAATTTCACCGCAGGAAAAAGAAAACAGAATAATTTTCTTCGGAAATATTTTGAAGCCGAGCGGTCTAGAGGGCTGTTTAATTGAGATCAAAGCGGTTGCTCGCTGTCACAATGCGCACGGTTCGAATCCCACCCCATCTCCGATTAGTGGAAGAAGTGTCTGTGGTATCAAAACAAGGAATGAATGCCACTATGAGTAAGAAGTTTATCTCATCATTGGGTCAATCTTTTGATATACAGGCTGCCAGTGTGCTGATCTCTTGGATTGTAAGTGTGAAAAGAACATAAAAGTTCCACGTCGAGAGCATGAATTTCTTATTCACTAAATAACTGGGCACCACTTGAATATTGGAAGAGTGAATGTAAAAACAAGCCACATGATTAAACAAAAGAAAAATCAGAGAAGATTGAAATGAGGGAAGAAGAGAAGAAGAAGGGTCACAAAAAGAAAAGAGATAAGAGAAAACTGCAGTTCAGGCAAGGCTATGGATGAAAAAATCTCATCTTCTGACATTTTTGATTATGAATAGAATAAAGTCTTTATGAGAACCAAAAACGACATAATATCAATACCAAAAATTTTAATGGAAGCAGATAGGTATTCTGTGTCAAAGAGAGCTGCTGCTATTTGTATTACATCTCTATTTGACTATACTATTATAAATTCAGAAGACCGATCACATGTAATCGACTATCACAAAGTCTGGAGGGCGATACAGAAAGTAAGGTGTAATTTTATCGAATCTGAATGTTTGGGAGATTGGAAAATTACTGTTTTCTTTGATGGGAGGAGAGACACAACACTAACTAAAAAGAAGAAAGGGAACAAGTGGTATGGAGCAAAAAAAATTCAAGATGTGTTTTAGGAAAACCTCTTTTTTTTTCTTAGATCATCTAACTATTGAACGAGGAACAGGTACTGTTATTGCAGACTGACTAATGAAATGGCTTTTTGAAAATCATATTAAAGATGAGATAAAGGTAATGCGAGCTGACAGCCCGGCAACTAATACTGACTACAAGCATTGGGCCATAAGAGTGCTTGAATGTCAGTTACATTGTTCTTTACAGTTGATCACTGTAGCTTACATCTAAATGAGCTGAGGCACCTGTGAAGAAAAAATATTGGTCCAACAGAAAGCGGAACTTAATGGAAAAGACCACTTAGAAAAGGCTTAACCACCTGTGAAGCTCTACTACTATCACCAAATGGCTTTCAAAGTATTGCTAAACGAGCTCCTTTTCCAGATGTAGATATAAATGACCTTAATCGCGACCAATCTTACTTGTACATAATGGTAAGTGCTATTAGAAGTGGTGAAATTGACGATGAGCTCACATCTCCTAAAACAGATGAATCTTCTTTAAACATTCTAAAGGAATTCCTATCGGGCTCATCTAGAGAACTCCCTTTTGGTATTGATAGCAGACGTTGATCAGAAGAACAGAAAAGTAGCTATTAACAGAATAAAAGTGATCCCAGAGGTTACTGTGTATGAGGAAGAGATACTGATTTCACTCCACCAAAAATAGATAAGATTGCGAATAACCTAACAGATATATTTACTTCTGAAGAGGAGTGCAGGTTGAGACACCACTTACAATGCATCTATCTATTGTAGACCTGCATAATATTGTCGACTAGCATTGTTGACATTCCATGACATTCTCAAGGTGTCGAAGGGTGTGTGCAAATTGTGATGAAAGCTTCTGGTGAAATTTAAGGAAAGAAAGCATGAGATGGCTATATTGGGGCGGTACTAAATCCCATGACTTTATGCCATCATTTGTAACAATGCATGAGTTTAATGTATGTATAAGTTCGATAATAAAAGCTGAATTTCTCACTTGTTTGTCATTATCCTCCAGTTTAAACTCAGCTATTATGTATTTAGAAGCACCTATAACAACAAACCATCAAATTTAATGGTGTACGTAATCTTTCTGTCATAAAAATTTCAAAAAATGAGGTTTTTAGCTCAGAAAAGAGGTGTTCCAATATTTCTCAAAACAATGTTTTTCCATCTTTTAAATATCTGTACTCAATTGTATAAAACCTGAAATGTGCATGTTGATTTGCTGAAATTTGTTTGCCGATGATACGAACTAATTTAAATAGTAGAAAGGATAAGACCATCAATGAAGTTCTTATTTATTGTAGAAAACGTTTCTGACTACCTAATCCATTTTCAAGCCAAAAGGATAAACATGAATATATGAGGCGAATAAATGCTAACATTTTTATTCAACTTGAAATTTTCAGAAGTCTTGCCTATCAGAGACAACATCATTTATTAATCTAAGGTTCATAACAGCATCGAAAATTTTAAGATTTGGAGTTTTAATACCTGCACCACCCACCTCAGAATTTTAGTCTCTTTTCATCAAAATTATTTGCAATAGTGCAATTATAATTATAAATTATATTGTGTATGTGAGAAGAAGTCCTTCCGCGGGCTTCGATGAAGAGCTAATTAGCCATATAATTGCCTTATTAACCGCATAATTATGACTGCACTATTGCAAATAATTTGCGATTTTACAATGCCAGGCTATAGTGGAAAAAACAAATTTTCCGTTCTCTTTGATAAGCACGGATAAAAATCAGAAGGCTGATCGAAAGAAACTAATTGAATGTCTTAGAAAAGATGGATTATGCGTTTTCTTCTTGGGTATGCGAGTATAGCTCCTTCCGACGGCTTCGATAAAGAGCTAGTTAGCCAGAAAATGCCTTCCTGACCACATTTATGATTACGCTATTGCAAATATTTCTGTTCTGGATTTTACAGGGTCGGGCTAGTGTGGAAAAAATCAATTTTTTTATTCTCTTAAGCAAGCAAGGATTAAAAATCAAAAGACCGATCAAAAGACAGTCCAAATAGGCCTGAAGGTCATGGATCAGTGATAAGAGTGCATCGCAGGTTCCCAAACTCTTGCGGAACCCAAATTTTAAATCAGGTCTCACACCGAATTTGTCACAATAAAGGGTCAATCGTTTAGCAAGGATCCTCTCAAAGATCTTAGATAAAATAGGTGTGATTGAGATGGGGTGGTATTCAATTGATAAAGTTGAAAGCAGTACTCCCTTTGGAATGGCAGTAATCTTGGCTTTACGCCAACAGGAAGGAAAAGACCTGGTCTTCAGAAGCAACCTAAAAAACAACATCCAATTTAGATGCCAAAATGGGGGCGATTTTCATGAAGAAAAGAGGAAAAAAGCCATGCGGCTCCATCCCACCATACGTATCTAGATCAAGAAGATACTTTTTAATTTCGTTGATTTAAAGGGCAACTGATTTTAACTGACGAAAGAGGAAACAAGTCAAGGGAAGCAACAACTCCTAATCTCTCTGTTTGTTTATAAAAGTATTAGAGAGCAAATTAGCTTTTTGTAAAGGCTCAAAAGACCTGGAACCATCAGGTTCACGTAGTGGAGGCACACCCGAGTCCACACCAAACAATGAAGACTTAAGGGAGCCCTACCATTTGTGTAACTCAGAAGCTCCAGCAAGAGCATCCTGTATATGAGAGTTATAAGCAGCTTCAGCAGCATTATAAATTCTCTGAGCGTCAGCTATAAGAACAACATAACTATCCCAAAGCAACTGGCTTCGATTGCGTCTCCACAAGTGGTAAGTAGCCTATTTGTCATCATAGGCAAATGCAATCATCTTCAAACCAAGCTTTATCTTTGACACGGGATTTAATTATTTTGGATGGAACCCTTCTATGTAGAATATTAAGAAGACAAGTGTTTAGAGCTAATAATGGCTCACTAGAATCAAAAATAGTATTCCACTGTATATGGTCAATTTCCATGCATACATTGTCCTAATTTTCTCTAGATTTGAGATATACCTGAGGGAGATGATTATCTCAGGAACAGTGAATTAAGGACGAATTTTTGCAATATATGGCATTATGATCAGAGGTACCTATGATGGCGAGAACAGAAGTATTGACAACTCCTGGTATGTCAGTCAAGACAATATCCAGGCAGTTGCCAGAATTGTTTGTATGACCCTGAATCAGGGGTTCACAGCCAGATAAGTTAGAGAAATCCAAAACTGCAAGACCATTTCGATTGATTGGTGATACAGAACCCAACCAATTTTGATGATGACTGTTTAAGTCTCCAAAAAAATGAAGGATGCCTTTACATCAACAGACTGTATTGAGGCTATGAAAGTAAGCAGGAAATCATGCAAGTCGTTTTTGGCATCAGGGTTTCTAGAAAGTCTAAAAATATAATGGGTATGATATTTGCTGGAGACTCTTACAACTTGCATCTCATGGCAGTGAGAGGAAAATCTGGTTAAGTGTTGTGACCTATAACCAGATCTAATGTAAACACACATACTACGGGCTCGAGATAAAGAGTCCCCTCATATACGGGCAGGCTTATTAAAATTTGGTATAATATTGAATCTTTACATTATATTATTAAAGAAGGCATTCTTGGATTTAATAGACCGATTCTAGGTGATTTTGTGAAGGCATCTTTTGGGCCTATTGAATCCAGAAATTTTGGTACCATATTGCGTATATATTGGGTAGCTTGATGATTACAAAATCTTTGTGGGTTTTATTAGACCTGGGCTTGCTGCATATTCAGCTTGTTTATGGTTGCATTGCCACATTCGTCTGTTCCGTATTGAGTGATTTTCAATTATAATTTAGGATTATACATATTTCCTCCTTTAATCTTAAGGAAAAAATTTATGTGTGATAGGTTGAATTAATTATTATATGTATCAAAAGTCAGTATTAATTATAAATTTAGATTTATTGATATTTAGAGAGATATAAAGATTAATTTAAAATTTAGTATGTGAAATCAAATGATTTGAGGTTATAGTGAGAGAAACCTAATTGTTTTCCATGTTCAGCCCTCAATCTCCTTCTTGTTGATTCCTATATATTTCCTCCTTTTCTGCTTTGCCTTTGATTGGCAACTAAAGAAGGTAGGGCACATATGTAGGTATATTTTAGCAAGATTCAGAAGGAATTCTAAACCGAATATTTCTTCGTAGATCTTCCACCACTTGAATGGACATTCTGTACATGCCAGTGGAGGGAAGCTGAAGTGAGCTGATATCTCTTTCATGGTGAAAAGAATTATATACATTATTTAATAACAATAAATTACCTAAGGGGGAGATGTGTGTTCAAAATGATTAAATGTAATCGTAGCATTGAGCTAAAAATTTGTTTAGTTTGGGATCTTACCAACCAAGAAGTATAACTTACATATAATTTCTGGGTATATATGATTATATTACTTATCATATATATATATATAACAGAAAACATATTATATATTAGTTTTATACATTATAAATGTATAAAACCAGCGTGTTGTTGTCTTTGACTTTCTTTAGACTGCATGAATGAGCAGCCCTTTTTTCTTAACGAAATCTGCTTCATACACTGGATTAACCCACATATTTCTCAGTGTGTGAGTGGTGGGTTGTCGGCTTTGGTAGTTGTGTGCTGTGCAGTCCTTTACTCTATGTATGTTGTGTTGTGTTTGCTTCTGAGCACAGGCTAACATTAAAAGCTATAAACTAATTACAATTATTTATTTTTAAATCTGACCTAGTTTCACTCAGCTCCTTTAATATTTTACTCCTTCAGAAACTTTCTGAAATGGTTTGAGGGACTACAGATAATTTTTTATCGTATTCTCAAAAATGATTTAGTTTAATGTTTCTGTTCTCAAATAGCTTTGAATGTTCTGTATCATTTCTGTCACTATCCTGTTCAATTTCATCTTCTGAGATTGAACTGATTATCTTGCATTACCAGTGTTAAAGCTGCGTCACAACTCATAGTTTTATTATTTTCTTTTTCCGCTGCTTCAAAATATTTCAGTTTGTATTGTGGGTCAAGAGCCGTTGCAAGAATGAGTTTCTTATTTCGTTTGTATGGTTCAAATCTTTCAATGGAATCTCTTTCAAACTCATTTACAATTGTCTTTATACCACTAATAGTTCAAGTTGAGTAATCGAGGTAATTCTGCATTGCCACAATAAAAGGGATGATCAAAGAAACAGTAACATTATTGAAACTCCTTTCCCAAGTGATAATTTTTAAATTTCTTTAGACTATAACAAGGTTTACAGCCAATTCCCACGATAGTTGCTTAAGCAGGATTGCTTCTCTGTGACGCAAAATAGAATAATTGCTTTCTTCTGCTCTACTTAACTTTACAAATGTTGAGTTCCTGCTAATGGAAATGTCTTGAATCAAGCAAAGCTTTGGAAGATCTAACTGCTTTTGTAACATTTCAAGAGTTTCTCTATTAGAAGCGAAATTATTGAATTTTCCAATTATGCTTCTTGCAATAGCCAAAATATCACTAAAAGTATGTTGCTGTGTAAATAACTTATCCTGAATACAGAGTGTAATGTGTAAATTTCACAGTTTATAACACTAAATTCATCAAAATCACATAATATAATCGCAAGTTTCATGTTGGCAGCTTATCATTTATGATCATGTGAATCTTTTCTTTTGGTGTCTTGAATTTATTTTGTGAGTCTTTAATAAATTTAGTAATTTTGTCTCCTGTGTGTGTTCCTGGAAAATGTGAAATTTTCAACACTGCTCCTTTTTTAATGTAATCATCTCCAATCTAATGTGCTCTTAAACTTATGAATGGGTAAAAATTATGATCGGCCTTCATATGTTTGAATTTAATGTCAAATGGTCTATATCTTGTAAGACATTTTTTAAGTTTTCAACAGGTTCATCCTATATTCCAGGAACAATTGTGTCGGTAAAGTATCTCCTAGATGGAATTTTATATTTTGTTTCTAAGTGATTTATCAACCTCTAAACTCAACATTTTCTACAATAAAATATGGCTGTATATTAACACACATTAGTTCTCAAATCAAATTATAAATTTTAAGGAACTTTTCTCATGAATTTTCCATTGCATATTTTTTTCTAAAAATTGCCTCAAAGACGAAAGTTAGAAATGAGCCTGTCTACATACTCGTAGTACCCTCTCAATTTTCTGGTTCATCTGCGTCAGATTCTTTGTTGCAAGAAGAAGGTTCAGATTATATATGTCTGTCTGCTTTCTTGGTGTTTGTTTTGCTAGTTGACACGAAATCACGCTACATTCTATTTTTTGCTAATTTACCTCCATCAGCTTGCGAATCTGATTCATTTGAAAAGTATGTACATTTGGGTGATGGTTGTTCAGGTTGATTTTCAAATCGGATAGCAAGAAGATAGATTAAGAGAATTAGATATGTTCTCGCTGGAGACCCGGAGACTACATGGTCAGCTTATCGAAGTATTCAAAATACTTTGAGTCTTCGACAGACTGGACTACGGGGATAGTTTCCAGCTCAGCGAAGGGAGAACAAGCAATCACGGCTTTAAACTTAAACTGAAGCGATACTAACGTAAACTGTGTAAGAAATTCTTCACTTACAGTATCTGCGGTAGTTGGAACGCACTTCCGACGGAAGTTGTTAACAGTGAATCTGTTGAACAGTTCAAGTTAAGACTAGATAAAGTCTTGCGAAATCGCGAGTGATCTTCGAGGTTGCCAACGGACACCTTCGAAGATTTCGCCAAAAGTACCCTCCTTGTATGGACCGTAAGGCCTTCTAGGGTACTTATTTTCCTTGTAGCTCCTTGTAGCTCCTTGTATCCCAAATTGTACATTTTGCCTTGCTCGGATTTTCTACACTAATATTAAAATATTATCCCCCAAAACTAGAATGACTACTTTGTTTAATTGCTTTATATTTATTTATTAAAATTATCAGGTTATTCCTAAAGATATAAAATTAATTTTAATTAGTTAAATAATAAATCAAATGTTAAATAAATAAATAAAATAGCCGTAACTAAATGACATGTCAAGATTTAAATATTGATATCTGGGAACAGAAAACAACAAATAGTTTCAAGATAAACTCTTTTATTTATAAATTAGGTATTATAATCCTAACCATGGAAGTTTAGCAAAAGTATAACTTTCTTCCAGTTAGAAAAAAAATTAACTGCAATAAAAAATGCGTTATATGCTTGCGATTTGTTCTCTCAACGAATATTTAGAATGCTTTAAAACTTGTTTCACTAAGGGAATCAATTAATATATATATATATATATATATATATATATATATATATATATATATTATACACAATTGCACTACACAACCTTTCTCTATGACTCTCTCTATGAAGTTAAATATGTTGTGCACAAACACACTGCTCTCAACCTGTTAAATCCTGTTTTAACTTGTAGATTTATCTTGAGAAGCATATTAGAATGAAAATATATCAGTGAGGAAAAATTACCTAATAAATGACTACTCTGGTCTCAGGAAAAATTTTAAGTGTAAAGCAGTGTAAGCGATATATCGGCTAAAGCTCTCACCGGTATATTGGTATCGGCCAAAATTAGATACGGTGCATCCCTATTATGTACTATACAAGTATTCTAATTAAGATCAGTTTTCTGGATCTATTTAACCCCTTACGTTGAATCGATTTAAATAGTTCTAATACAGAATTAAGAATTACTAAGCCACGCATTGAGTTAAGAGTAACTGCATTTTCATATCAAATGAGTGTAAAATCATAGCTTAGAATAAATATCTACATAGATAATCTTGTTAAGCACTACATATGCTGGTACGGCGACGTCGAACTACATGAAGACCATCAGCTGTTAATTTTCTCATTTACTGAAGTAAAAATATATATTACTTGTGAGAATAGAAGCAAGGTCAATGTTTGATGGCTTTCTATCCGCAAGCAACGATCTCAATTCAAGCCACAACACTTTCGTGTGCCTTCGAGAAGTCTGTTTAGAGTTAAGAAGGTCATGAAAATGAACATCGGCACCCAATGGAAAAACTGGTAAAAGCTAAGAAAAGAAAACGAAAACGAGACATAATGTACAACTTAGGACAAAAGGTTGCAAAGAAAATGATGACCTCCATCTTCAAAATTGCAACTGAGCGATTGCCGAAAATCAGAACTGTCCTTACAGCCTTGTAGTATGAACCAGGTCAAGATGTATGCCTAGACAACCTGGGACCTACCATCAAATTATAGGATGGTAATAAGCCTTTGCACGACATGAAGAGCGGTCAACAATACTTTCAGGAGAAGAAACCTACAGCGGGGATAAATTTAAATGCCTAAATGGCTAAGATGACTTAGACCAGAAGTATTCCAAAGTGGCCATCGAGCGCTCTTTCAGGACAGCTCATTCGGCAATATTCAAGGTCTTGCGTGTTTCAGTCTAAAGGGTAGGGGCAAGATCCACCTCTTGAAGCAACCATAGTAGGCTAATGCCTAACAAAAGGTTCGAAATGATTAGGTTTTACTTGGGCCTAAACCTCTCTCCCTAGAAAGCAATGATTTATGGCACCAGGCACAAACTCGCTGCCTCAGATCTTGCAAATGTTGAGCAGTCATCAAGAAAGGTCTGAATATCGTAATCAAGATATGCGCTGTTTTAAAGGAAGTGGTTTTACTGTTATTGCAAATCAAGGGATTTTCCTCAAGAAATTTTTTAGGCAATATTTAGATTGTATTAGCATCTAATTTTCTTTCTTATATATCACATTGATGGTTAATAAGCAAGTTAAGGAGGTTTTGACAGGTTTTCGACTCTATCTTCATCCCTTCAATATTCAGCGAGCTCAAAATATTTTGGTTGAATGGCACGCAATCCGTCTTGTCTGCCGTAGCATGGTTGCCCATGCCACATATTTACAGCACTTTGTGAGGTTAAAATGTCTTATAAATGCATTTTTATCATTAACAACGGATTTCACGACAATTTTATTATTAGTAACGCTCTCACAACGTTTAAACAATCGTTGTAAGCAAGCTCTTTATAATTCAGTAAATCAGCGGATATTGCTTTGATATACACAGGAGAATTAATCGTACTTTAGACTCTTCACCACGGTGAACTTTTTATCTTCTTAACCATGGTGGTTCGAGGGTATGAATGATTGAAACTCTTCGTATGTTCCAATTTTTCCCTAGAGATACTTTGCCCTGAGGTAGTAAGTTATACCCAAAGTCCGTGTCGTTTTTAAAAATTAAAACCACCGTTAAAAATTAAATATAATCACCAGTTATATAGTTTCCATTTTGTTGTACCTACAACCTTTATCCATTTTATTGATTTGAGAAAACGAAAGAGATATTTTGAAAAAAGCAAAAATTCTATTTCATAGATAGTGTACTAAAAACACATTTCTCAAATTAGTGACAAATGAAGACTAACTAGTCCATACTACTTAGGCTATCACGATTCCGTTTAATAAATTTTAACCAGTACTTTTCTTTCATAACACTGGAGAACAGGTATTTTATTGAATAATATCTGACACTTGATTGTAAGTAAATTTTGTGCGCTAAACAAATTTCACCTCGGTTTGGCTATCATGTACTGATTCTTGTAAACAGCCAATGCACCATTTTCCATTTTCTTTTACAATTTAGGACTAAAAAGGAAATCATGTGTTAACATTTGTTTCCATTTTCATGAATACATGTAGTTCAAACTATTGAAAATTACATTATAACGATAGAAATGACCTAAAATAAAACAAAACACAGAGTTATGAAGCTTTCACTCTGCTAAAACTTTTTTTATAGGACTTTCTACAATAATTGGTTGTTGATGGCAGGTCTCTTTTCAAGCACCAGCAACAATTAGCCATTATGTGGAAATCCCAGCGTCCTTGAAAACGTTTCTATTTAATTTAAATATCTTAGTGGAATTTCTCTTCTTGTTAGTCACTTACAGAACCTAAATTACTTGACAATTGGTCAAAATGTGTATTCCTAAAATGCACTTTTATGCTCATATTGCAAACTAGCTCTTGGTACTTCCTTAAAAGGTTTCTTGCCCTTTTTTCGTAGTTATCTGCCCTATCATTTCCTTAAAAGCGTTTTATCAAGTCCACAAAGGAGAACCAGGCATTTTTTTGCGTTGAGTCATGACATTAGGAAAGCTGCTGTCATCAATTAATGTTCTTATTGGTGGAGGGTCGAAAATTCCAGCTTTGATTTTTCTCATAACCTAAACTTGGGAATTTTTAAGTTATGTGTTGGATGGAAACACTCGCCGTTTGTATCTAAAGCTTTTAAATATTGTTTCAGGAAACTTAGTTTGATATGCAGAGGAGGAAATATGGTTTTATCTCTGCTCACTAAAGGTGAATTAATTACCTTTTTTTCTCCGATAGTAAGTGATGTTCGTGCTGGCCAGATTTGTTGGGAATAATGTTTTTCCTTAGATTTGCTTTGCCATAAGCAAAGGAAGCAGAGATATTTAGTATTCCCTACTTGCTGCTATAGCAAAGATTGACCACTTTTAAGTTAACACAAATGATCCACTCGTGCTCCCAAAATTTGATAAGTTTTAAAAGTTTCTATATGCTCATATTTTTCTTTTCATGTTATTGAGTGCCGATTTGGTATGGATCTGTATAGATTACCGTTTGGCAGCAAAACACACTTAAGATATCTTTTGGAACTGTCTAAAAACAAACGCCAATCACTTGTATTATAAGACTGAACCCCTATCTCCTTTAACAAACCAGGTATCTCGCAGCAATATACTAAACTATGTTCTGTCCTAAAATATTTAAGCAGTTCTTTTTCTCTGTTTCTGTAAAATGAAGTTGATGTGTTTAAACTAAGCATGCTCTTTCTGTTTGAGTCTTAAAGCTAAAATATTCACAGCCTTTTCGGTTAATTTAGATCCATTACGAAATCATTCAGCTCGGTCTGGTTGAACTTTTGTGGATCACTTTAACTTACAACTACGCCTAGGGTCGCATTTGGTGTCTGACTCATTAGAGTGCATAACGATATTTTCAGAAACATCTTCAACTAATTCTTGAGATGGCAGACTTTTAAATTTTGGAATGGGAATTTCATTTGAATGTAGCACAGGTCGTTTTGTGGTGTCAAAATTTGGGTACTCGATACAATGTTTATTTTTTTTAGTGAAGCCCAAAGTCTTGACAAAGCAGAAATAGCAACTCGTCGGATGTTTAGTCAGCTCTGCCCACATCTGAAATGGAAGAAAAAGTATGAAGCGTTAACAAAAGTAAGTTTTATCAAAAGTTGTTTATGTACCTAAGTTACAATTACACTTAGGTAATTTACAGTTTACAAATGACTAAGTTAAGTAGTTTTATGAAATCATAAACTTACCATCAGAACTCTAAAAGGTATTTTAGACTCGGAACACTTTGTCCAATGGCGCAGTCTTTCAATGCATACAGTGCAGGCTTTATGTGGAACCCATCATTTATCTTGATCCCAAGTGTTATGCCGAAATAAGCTAAGTCAGCAATTTGGGGTATTTTTGGCCATTTTGGGGGCTTTCTGATGCCCAGGGAATTATTGGAATGCCTTAAACGGGTCAACATTCCAAAAATAGACTTGTACTCTAAAGCTCAAAGAAAAACATAAATTTGAGCAAGGGGGTAAAGATAAATCTCAGTCTTGGCGTATAAACTTCGAAAATTAGGAATAGGTCTTAATTTCATGAATATTTCAGGAACATATTTGGCAAGCTGCCCAATCTTTTTAGAGGGTCGAATTATGCCATTGCGCATTATGTCTTGAAGCTCTTTTTTTAGCTGCAGCAAGTTTTGGTGGCGGGAGACTGCAGGCGAGGAAATATACGGGAAGGCCGTGTGTGACAAATGTGGGCTGTGATATCTGGGTGATAGTCACGCCCACTTGGATGGGTCTCATAAGTTCGGAGAACTTGCTGAAGAGTACACGGAATGCAGGTTGACAACAAAATGGGGCGGATGGCAGCTCCATCTGTTTCCCTAAGGAGAATATTCCGTTTGTGTCATATAATAATCGAGGACTTTTAGATTTGCCAGGAAGTCAAAGCGGACAAGAAATTATGCCTTAGAATGGCGTGGCAAACTTTCACGATAAAATTCCACGATAGAGAGCGTTAGAATCCCCCGGTTAAGCAATATGCATTTCTCGTTAATTGAGGCTGACGAAAGGCATGCTGTTATATGCCAATCCGAATTTTAAAGGAGTAAGAGGCATTTCGTCGCAGCTGTTTCAACGAGAAAACGGACAACCGTAGCCAACTTCGTTAGTAAAAGGTGGCGCTCTAGGTAGCGGGTGTGGATATGATAACAGTCCAAATGTGCATCCAACTATAGCAAAGTAGAGAAAATATGTCTGTAACCTAACCCGTTGCCTCCAACCCAGTTTTCCTCGAAAAAACTTCACATTGTCGTAATCAGCGTTTCTAGTCACCTTCCTTATTGATAGGTAAAGGGAACATTATTTGATTAAATCTGAAGAGAGTGTACATACTCTGTCGCGGTTTCGATTTCACATGTAAAACATTCCACAAATGGATCATTAACCGTAATCTGCCAGGAAAGTATTGCGAGGTAAAGATCGACTAGGAAAAGAAGGACTTCTGACAATAATTGGTTGCATGGAATAACTCGGATATGATACAAGTTTATAATCAGAAATAGATGAGCCCCAATTTGGTGGAGGAAACGTTTAGGCTAGGAGTTAAGTGAATTCGGAGGGCCTTAGGCTAATAGGTATATAGGTGTGGAAAGTTGGGGCAATACTATCGTAGCTGGATTGCGATTAATAGACGAACTTTTAATTTTTAGTCCCGTGTGCTTAGTCTAACGAAAACATGATTTAAAGTCTAGCCGATCCTAACGAAATTTGAAACTTTTATGTTGTTTTACATTCTATTTCGGATGATATAATTACCAAGGTCCTTCCAAGGATAGCTGGGGAATTATTTTGTTTTGGCTTAACATCAGAACTATTCGGTTGATTCTAATGAAATTTAAAAACCCTATGTTGTTTTGCATTTTCTTTCGAATAATATAATTGCCAAAGTCCTCCTAATGTTAGTCTTGGAAGTATTAAAGTCTTGAAGGTCGTTCGCTCATAAATCAGAATAAGTGAGAGAACCTGACTTTGGTCAGCAGACCTTGTTTATTTACAAATAAAAATAGGCGAATCTTCAGTCGTGTTAATAACCAGTCAAACATTTATGGAAAAACTAATAACTATAGAAAGTTCTAAAGAAGTTGTTTGAAAACAGCGCGTTTTATATATTACTGATAGACTAATATTTATGATAATTTATTAAGCAAGAAATTTCGTATATTTACAATTTTTTGCTCCCTCTTGGTGGAGTAGATATTATGTTATACTTAAGAGAGTTTTTACTGACTTTAATATTGGTTTAAGGAGATAGAAAACAAAGGTAAGCGTGAAGTGTCGTATGAGTTGTAAAATTCGTGACCAAGAAGCCAATGGACGAAGCCTTGCTCTTTATATACTTTTAGCGAGGTTTGGCCTCCATTTGTGCATAATTCATCACTGAAGCAATTTCCTGGGACTAAGCAGCAGACCCACACAGGGGATGGCAAACTTGTTTCTTTGACCATAGCTCGAAGGGATGCTGTCTTCCTTCCTGGCTCTTAGCATAATGCGGAACATATATTGGATAAGGTGAATTAATGAGCCTCACGTAGGTAAGTTGATGTGACGGACAAATCTTTCTAATAGTTTGTTCACTATTAAACAAATACGGAGGGGACTGAGAGGATTGATAAGATGAAGTGAATACAGGGTGTTCAGGTATAAATCGTGTCTTTGTTGTTTAGTGAGGAGTATGTAGATTTGGTTTATAATGACCAACAATAATAGAAATAAGGCGAGAATTTATGCTATCATTGGATACGATGGCCTTCACTAGGAATTCATGAGAGACTGGGTGCTCAACATCCACGAAAGTCAACATTCCACGATCGCTGATATGAGTTAGAGAGTATTAATGAGGGCAGCATGTTAGTCGTCTTCAAGAGATCTCTACTAGCTCCCTACTCCAAAGCAGAGGATGAAGTTCCTTTTCTGGTTATTTTTACTTCTCTTTTGAAGGGGGTCATACGAATTCATAGTGCAAGTTACCTCCGTCCTAGAGAAAGATAGACGCATGAAGTTGACTCAATTAAAGAATGCGATAAAAGAGAAGTCTCTTTACTCGGCGAGATGGAAACACCTTTACCGTCAGAAGCTTTAATTTTGTATTTTTAGGTGTTTGTTTTTATTACTGGGCATTCATAATGTTTTTATATGCGGCATGCAAGCATTAAACGCCTACACTGGTTGCACGTACCAGAGTGATTGCATAGGGTGAAGGTCAAATCGGCTAGGCAGCAACGTAGCCACCTCTCCCGCCCAATCCCCATACATTTTGCAGTGTAACATGTAACCTGGTACGTGGGCGTAAATGTTAGCAAATAAAAATAATGATGAATAGTAAAAGAGATGGTAAAAAGGGGGTATTTAACTTTATCTTATCTATACTACCACTGGATCCAAATAGTGAAAGGGACGTCACTCGGCCTTTTCAGGGAGTAAATGAACTAATGGTGGTCAAAAACCAGCCTGTATAATTTTGCCACCGGCTAAGAAAGATAGGTGAGAAGTGAGCTGTGATTAACTGGTAAAATAAAAGGGTAGCACAGAAAAATATATAGAATAGTACAGCCAAGGTTTTATCATTCTAATTGTACTCATACTGAGCGCAGTAGGACCGGAAATGCGTGCCACTCCTCCCGATTTCAGGTGCAACAGTTACAATTCGAATCTTATTGAGTGAGTATTTGGCAAAATACTGAATCTAAATTTACTTAGGGATTACAGAAATAAGAATCTTTTAAGTGTATTGTAACAGATTAAGACAAAAATCTCAACTGACGGTGGGGGAGAAATGGGAAAATTTTCCACTTCCCCGAAAACGCAACTTTCTTGGCTCTTAGTTAATTTACGTTACAGAAGAGGAAGAAAACTCTATTTGGGCCTTGCCGGTTAATGTCCCACTTAACCTAAACGAAAATAACATCAGCATAAATCAAATTTAGCATGTAACACAAGAAGAGAGTCATTAAAACTACTATTGTTACTACTAGGAGAGAAACTAAAGGGAATCCTTTACATTTTCAAAGAGGATGATCATTAGATTTTATTCTTATACCTTGGAAGCTCTTAATGGCCTTTCACCGGCAGTTCTTACAGTTCGAAAAGAAGCAGGTTCCCTCCTTGAATACTTGCATATGACCACAGTATAGCCATTTACTCTTCTGATCTCTTGTGTCTACCCTCATTATTTTCAAAAAATTGTGAAAGGTATTGGTGGTTGTTCTCTCGTATACGATGGTATGTGCACGAGGTAAGAAGTGACAAACCAACCCTTTGTCTTTGCTAGAATACTACCACTCCCTCTTTTTTTTAGATATGTATTTTTTTTTTGTTTTTTTGATCACTTATTCGATTCGATATGTCAAACATTACCTCCGAAGTAAAGATAATATCAAATCATTGTTCCAATTTTCAAAAACTTTTTCACATTCAAAGTCATCACAAAACCATCATCAGAACCATTCAAGACTTAATCATCTTCAAGTTTTAGACTCTCGGGCTCCCACATCATAGGGTCTAGCTGCATTTCATTTTTGTGGGGGTACTCGCAGGGCATTAACAATTATTTATATTTACATTTTCAAACACTCTAATAGAGAGGTGTATTTACACCCTCGAAAACGTATATAATCAGCATTTTAATTTCCATAACCACGTTATATAACGCATCAATCTAATATCTCTATATTTTTTTTACCAACTTATTGCTCTCAAATTCTATGTAATTCCAATCGATTTTGTTCACATAATTATTACTCTTTTGATAAATAAAAAAATCCTGGACAATAAGTCAGTTGATTGTTGTAGATATCATCCTTCTTACCAAGGTGGGAAGGTGTTGGAGAGAGTTGGCAAACATTTAGTCTCCTTCATCACACTTGTTACCAAATCCGTAAGATATGGCAAGATTTTGTCCACTTATGTTCCGAACTTTCCTACTTCAATTACCAGTCAATAATTACTCGTATTGATTTTTCTTCACTCGGGGTTTTTGATAATTTACTGTGTATTTTGACAATTATTTACCTTAATTATTCATTTACCTTCCAATATGCACAATCTTTAAGTTCTACAAATCTTAACCATTGTTTTATTAACCAATCTTTCCCTTCACTTAATTTTACTAGTATTGTCTTATTAATTAATTTGTTAAAACTCCAGTGATGAGTATTCAGTTTATAAAGAGTAACTTTACTTTCTTCGTTTGCCACTCGCTAATAGCTAAATCGAACCGACTTATGTAAAAGCAGTCATCTCCAAAGGTATCCTTGTCATCATTAAGACACAATAGTTTTTTTGCTCCTATATTTTACAAAACTAAGATACTAAAGAAAATAATAGATATTGTCTATTAGAAATATGCCTTGAAAGTTTTCGCCTACAGAAGCCATTTTTTAAAATATAAAATACATTATTTTTAATATTCCCCAAATATTAATTAAATATTAAACGAATATCGGCTATTTAGGCTAACTTGAAAAAGGATAGTTGAGGTGTTTTCCATCTAATAGATGAGATTTTTTCTTTTATTTTCAATAGGAAAATATGTCCTCTAAAATAATTTTACAAATTTCATTTTTCTAATTTAGGAGCATTATTATGTTGGCAGAGCCTTTGTTTTGGATCATTTGACACTCCTTGGATATCCTCACCTATTGTAAACTTTAGATCTTAGCATTTAACATTAAAATTAATTTAGGCTAATTTAGATTATGTCAGTAAGATTAATTGCCTAAATAGCCTCGGGCATACTAACTAATTAAGCGCCCTTACTAATTAACATTAAAAATAAATAGCCATAAATAACACAAAAAGAGAAAATACCTATAAAATTGAACTCATCCTTTGTCTCCAAGAGGAGACGAATTTTTATCAAGTAGCCTAAACTTTCTTTGTATAATCTCACTATTAACCTCCCTGAACCTGTATAAAACCCCTTCTCTCGCTTTCTTTATTATCCATAATCTTTATTTAAAAGCAGATAAGTGAAAAGTGTAAGGAGAAAGTAAATTAGTGAAGACATATAAGTAAAAGTTTGCACAACGAGAATTTTATTCAGCAATTTTAACAAAATATCTTGAGGTAAAGACACTTCAATTCCATAGTGCACGTAATAGTTTATCTCTTAAATTTTTCAATTACAGAACGGAAAGTGTAATGCTTGCAAATTCATTGTTTTTAGATGGTATTCACAGATAAAAAGGCCAGTACATAAGTTATTATACCAAATATTATCTGAAGACAAAAAAACAACAATCTCAATTACATGTGTCTGCAAGACAAGCAAAAGTACTAAAATGTCTAAAAAGTATAATGTTAAACGAAAAATAAATTTGAATAGTGAGGCCAAAACGGAGACAAGGTGACAGTAAGAGCAATTTATACTAAATAATTTCTTATCTTTAGGCTGATATAACTCCTATTTCACGAGGGGTTTGCATTAAACGCTATAGATCGACGTATACTGAAGAAAAAATGAAAAATGAATAAAGGGCAGCTTTTTTCCTATTTTGAAGCGAATAGATAAATTAATAAAGGTTTTTCATAAACACACTAAGATATTTATTATTGGCAGTGAAATGAAATGCTAAATCGGTTGAATATCTCTCTTTTACAGTTTAAGGATGTCATATAATGTCCAAAACTAAAGAACAAAATACCCAATTCTGCTTTTCCATTAATAAAATTGTTTAATTTCCATGAACAAAGGCTAAAAAAACACGAGGAAAATAGTGTGCATTTGAAAAAAGGATGCCACCAAAAGTATGGAAAGTTAACTTATGAATTTGATTATAAAGGTGGACTACTGCTATTATTCATTATTCAATATAACGTAACGAGTTAAATCAGTCAAATCCTTCAGAAGGCAGGTTCTCTTCTGGAAGTGTGAAGGAATGCTACATGAACAAAGAAAAATAAATATATGGATTACTTTTGACAAATATACCCTGGAGAAGGCCGCATGATGTTATGGATGTCGATGAAGGACCGATGCAAGACATCAACTAGTATTTTGTGTCAAGTTGCCGAGAACAAGAATCTGAATGTGTCTCGCCAGACTATCCCACGTCCTTTTAGAGAGGTCAGACTCATATTACGAACAAATAATAAAAGATATCTCATAAGTTAGTATAATATAGCGGCTAGGTTGGCCTTTTCTATTAAACATGTAGTGTACGAGCTAAGAGGAATGTTTTGCAATAAGGTTAGCAAATTAAATTAGTTCAGAACGAATGAGAAACTGCATGTAGGGCATCATACTGGTTAACTATTAAATCTCACAGGGAAGGAAATTTTATCAATTTTGAAGTAGCAAGTTTATGATCGAGAGACAAAGTAAACTCTGCGGTATACACGATTGTACTTTTGTAACGTGTGAATCTCCCTTTCTAAACCTCCAAAGAAAATAAGCCTGTTTTTCTGCAAAACAATAATACTCCGTGTTACCTATGTTGATAGCGGAGTGGATGAAAAAGGGCGATGTAAAAAACACACGAAAGTATCGTAGGCAAGTAGCGAACAGCATTTGGCGATGCCACACTACTGTCGGCGAGTGGCCTATCGACTGAGCCATCCTTAGTCTCCGAAAAGTGTCAATCAAGCAAAATCTTTAAATCGCTTGCTTTCACTTCCCGGCACTCTACACAGAGAAAACTCGGGAAAGCAGTTTGTATAAGCTGATAGTATCGACGCACGAACTAGCTTGCACACATACCTGATATTAATTGATGAAGAAAACATGTAGAAGATAATTATCGGTGAGCAAGTTATGCTTCATAAACCGACAATTGCTAAAGAGCTCTGTCAGAGTTTGGAATACGAATGGATTAAAATCAGAGCCGAACAATGCGACACATTACTGGAGTTCTGCTGCTGAAGATGTTTTTGAGTTATTCAGAATTGATGACTGTATACTTTTTATTAATATTTCTTAATTATCTATGAGAAGATTATGTTGTTTTCTGGTTAGGGTTGCATTTGAACTTATGATGCTCTTCCTTTGGATCAATGCTCTCTTCAAATACAGGGTACTCTTAGAATGCTGCCCGGCTGGCGCCTGTAGGCCCATAATCCTTCAAATTTCCGCTACAATACGACTACCCCTCAATTTCATTCTGAAATTATGGCATAAACCCGAGTGACGTAATTAGGCTCCTCTTGAGGTTATATTTCACAAATTTCACTCCCCATAATTAACTCACTTGTTACATTACTACACAATAAAAGATTCACGTACTCTTTGGTTTCTACTTCCTATTTTGGGAAAGGATGTAACTGGAACATACCAGAGCGTCATTTTTACTTCCCCTAACTTCATCACTTATCACAAATTACACTTTTCCTGATAAATATATGCCCTCAAATTGTGCCTCAAAATGGCACAAAAAATATATGTAATATTATAAAAAACCTACTAAATATTGATTGGTAGATATAATGTAAAGATAAAAACAGCACCGCCTATTCTTTACATGATCCCCAGACAGGACATTTCATGTATTTTGGGGGAAAGTATTAAACGCACGAGTGGCGCCAATTGTACATCTTAAAATTTATATAGCTTTTATTTGTCGCTACCTTTCCTCTCTGTATGGTGTCATAACACTCGAAAAATATAGATTAATCACACAGATTCTAGAAATACTCATTACCCACGTTGCTTAGCCTCACATTGAGCTACAGTTAACTATGATGTAGGTCAGAATTATCAGGTTACTTAAACGCATTTAGTTTTATATATTTTATTTAAATTAGTCTTGCTTTTCTGTTGTCTAATTCCAAGTTTCGCGAGAATAAGCCAAAACAAAAGAGTAATGAGGTGCATGCTCTAATGAAGTCTCTCGTCGATAAAGAAAAAGTGACCACACCTTTTGATCTTGAAGTGAAGTATAAAATGTGATTACTTAATCGGCGCGTTTAGCGTTGGCGGTTAGCAAGTATACTAGGAAAATATGAGGCGTCTCTTCCGGTAGACATTGTGATCTGTTTTCAGACCGTGTGCTAGAACCTGAAACTTCCCGGAACTGACTTGAATAACTGCTTGCCACATGACAGGACATTTTATTCCACCAAATTGGGAGAGACTAACGTGTCGCCTGCTTGGAGAGTAATGTGTTCCCATTGCAAAATGTCTTCTGCCGCTACCGTAAGAAGATAGTGAGTGTCTTATAAAAGTGATCAGGAACAGGTCGAGACGCAAGTCCCGAGCAATCCGCCAGCCACTCCTTTTATAGTAGAAATATGACGTCATTGTGGTGCTATGACTTGTATTGATGACATCACCGGGGCCGTGCCTAAAAGTGACTTAGGACGGCTGGAAGCATTTGCCGGATTGCTCTGTGACTGGACCTACGTCACGATCGGCCTTCTGTGGACAGAAAGGAAATAGTATGTTGGTATTATCTTAGAAAGAAAACAAAGCAAAAGGGACGTTTTACCCAAAATAGCAACTGAAGGGGCACTGTCCGAAAACAGGAAATTAGAAGGGCATCTCAAAAACAAAATTAAGAGAACAATAATTTCCGCGCTCACGACGGGCGTAGGTGGTGTTACGGAGATAACAGGTGAGCAAGATAAAGTCGGGGAAAAGCAATCCAAACGCGCTCGGTTTAGCGTCCGCAACGGTTAATCAACAAGAGAACCCACTCTAAGGAGATGAGGAGGGACAAGAGGCTGAGCCACAAAACGTGGTAATGATCTGTTCTCATAAATGAAGTTTAGTAAGACTTCCAACCTGCTCCAAACGGGGAGTGGTTAGGGCCACGGGGGTTGAGTCACTTGAGAGCATACTTGATGCGCTGTCACATCTTATCTGTTAATTGGGAAGAATATGTTTCAAAGTTAATCTCGAACCCCCAGATACATCAGTTGTCTCGTTGGAACCAGGATACTCTTGCCTTCGTTGATCGCCAAGGAGTGCCTCAAGGAAGAGACGAGGTGGCGGAGGGCCTTAGGTCTCCAATGTACAAGATGTCGTCCAAATACGTGTAGGCTGCACATTCAAACTCCTTAGCTAGGCTGGAAAATATAGGAGACATGCATTCCTGCGTGATATATGGAGATCCTCCAAAACCCATGGGTAATTTGAAAAAACGGAAGGTCCTGTTCTAACAGTTAACCCCGAAACATCGCCTGGGGCCCTTATGCCAGGTTATAGTTAGGCTTTTACCTCGCCTTAGGACTTCCCCTGGTTCTGGAATCTCACTCTGATAGCAAGGAGCGGGAGGTAGTCGTCACACACTTGCAAGCGTGACTCCTAACGGTTCATAGAGAACCAGGGATATTGAAGAACTACATTTCTTGATCCATTTTCATCGAAAAACGAATGGTTCTCTTTTCACACTTAAATCCGAACCATTACCTGGTGCCCTTATGCAGGAAGATATGATTGAAGCCAAAGGTCAACTTTAAGTTCCCAAGAACCAACGGGGACCTGCTTCACTACTTTACCCAGTGATAGAAGCTTAAATATAAATAAAGGGAGTGTATAGTTGGGGAAATCGGTGAGGAGGGACATATCGTACACAAGACGCTTCTCTTTCTCATTCTTGGGGACAAAGAACACCCTATGGGCGCATTGGACAACATCTGTCTCTTTAAGAACGCCCTCCTGCAGCAGGGTATCCAGCCCCCGTAATACTTCCTCGCTGGATGTTGCAAAACGTCGGTAGGCTCACATGTACACCCGTACGTCTTGGCTTGCGGCAGCCTTCGCGATATTTGAGGGGAGTGGAAGCCACCGGAAGACTAGGCCTGGGAAGAACTCACAGATATGTCACTGTGAATGGTTACTCCGGTTATTATTCCTTGCAAGCAAGTCAAAAATACTTATTTCACCTTCGCAGTCACCGTCCTCATCACTGTACCCCTCGCGGGATTCGATCTAAGGGTCCAGAGGCGCATCCGGAGGAGGAGCTTCGAACCTAGGAGCGGGATCGGCTGGAAGAGGGCCGAACTCTTCGAGGGCAGCGATAGCCAGGGCAACTCCGAGATCCTTTTCTATTAGCCGTTGCTGGTCGTCCAACTGCAGAATGCAAAGTTTAAGAACCTCGGTGGCAGCGGCAACCCCTGGATCCGCAGCAAGGAGTCTCTCCAGCTCCGTGAGGTTGAAGTCGTTAAGATCCTCATCTCTCCAAAGAGGGCCCTAAACTGGGAGGCTTACTTCCCATTCCATGGGTTCCCTATCCTGTGCGGTCGAACTGGAGACTTGAAGTGCGTAGGTGGTGATTCTGGTGCAAAAAATTCGAACACCACCGATAAACCTCGGGGATCGCCCGCGCCGACCTTTATAGTGAATGAAAGGTACTCTTCATGTCTAGGAACGGAATACCTGGGGAGTGAAAGAGGGGAGAGGTGTGGTAAGAAGCGGAGAATAGGATGTCCCTGATTACCCAGTATTCCCCTTCTTACCCCTGTGTCTGGGCTACTGGGTGGGTCCTCTGGTGGCATAGAAGGCATATTGTGTTTCAAGACCCTTTTGTAGATTACTGGGTCGATCCCGATCCTAATATTCTGCGAAGACTGCAGTCTCGCGTCGTAAATTACATATGCCCGTTAACCAGAGAGACCAGGTAATTCATTAATATTGTCTACTAGTATAATTTGGTAGGTCTTTATTTTGCTTCACGGTCAACTGCTATTCTTTTCTCGTTTTGTGATCTGTTTGTCGGAAGGGCTCATGAACCATATTTTGTAATTGAAAGTTTTGTCACACAATATACATTTTTATTCCTATATAGAAGAAGGAATTTTCACTGTAAATGATTTATCTTTCTGAAAATTATGCTAAACTGCCCTCACAGCTTTTTCCATGCCTACTAGTGAATTTCCTTTTTAATCAGCCATCGTGACTTTATTGACCAATCTTTGAATTCAAATCCATCATAATCACCATCACCTGATTATTTTCATGGTACTTGATATATTAGTGGTAGAAATCCTCAACTAAGGCATCTGAGTGTAATGTTGCATATGGGTAAGCTTGAAGTACTTTTATTGTATACATATTTGATATATTTCATTACTTTAATGGATATTCTTATAAATTTTGTTATGAAGGCAATTACTATTTGTGTCGTTTCCACCCTTATTGTAGATTATGCGACCGTTTTTCGTGTTTTGCTTTCCCCCATTTATTACTAAGGCCAGTGTGGTTTCATTGTGTTCCTATGATCCTTTGCAAAGGGAATAATATTTTTCTAAAGTTCGCAATCACTCGCGGCCATAAATTCTATTGGACCGGATACGTGAAGACTTTTCTCTCTGTGGAGTTCAAAAGTTAAGGGGAGTGATAGGGCTTTTCACTTCCTATCCTATCTTTGATTTGTCGACTAAAATTTCAAATACTGGTGCGAGATTTACACAGCATACAAAGCTCATGGTAAATTCAATTAAGGACAATAGTTTCCGCTTGGTAACTTTGGCACTCTGCACGCCCCTCGGTGCCAATATTTTACCCAAGATAGAACCATTCAATGATTGTTGCTCATTATTTGCTCCCAAACAATTCTACAGTATTGGGAGAGATTAGTTAATATTTTTCGAGCATAAATAGTGTCACACTTAGCGATGCTAGTGTGCATAGCTGGCTAAAAATCTTAAATGGTAGTTGAGTTATACGATAATGTCTTTGTTGAAACCAACGAAGCTCTTACAGGCGCTGCGTCTGGCATCTTCACCGAGTCGGTAGGATTAGATAGCTCGAGAAGGGAAATTGAGTTAGATGCCCTGCTTAAAGACTTTTGTCATATATACGCCCATTGAGGCATTGAGATATATGCTTCAATTATTTTGCACCAACGGCTAATAAAAGGCTGGGGGATGACGAGTTTTCTATTGCTGGGCCTTTGGAAATGTAAGGGTTGTTGGGAAGTTGCAAACTGATGAGGTTTCCACGATCTCTGCCAAGATTTTGATACTAGACCAAAATTTATTCTTTCCTGCATTGACTAGGTAATGCTGATCAAGCAATGAAATATGGATCATGAAATTTGAAGTTAATTGCCATCTTTACTCGACCATTCACGTGTACTTATCTTCTGATTCCTTTACGTTATAAACAAACTTTTGTTGTTTCCGAATTTAACACATTTTGGATGCAGCGCTATCTAAGTGAGCGCTCATTTTTATGCTCTTTTGATAATTGTTAGGAACCTTAGACTATTGCACACAAATTTATTGAGTGTTTTAGTCTTATTTACCTTCGTGCATACTACTAGATTCTGTCATAGTAAAATAGCGTTCAATTGCTTGCGTTTATATTACATAGGGTGGGTCCTTGCTTTCCAATTGGTGTAGTTATAAAAGTTTTGAAAAGTAGGATTATTGCAAAGTATTTTCATTTCATTTATTTTATTGGGAAATCAAATGGAAGCAACCTCCCATGAGGAATACAGTCCTGTGTTCTGGTTGAATTTTTTTCATTTTATTATGTATTTTAACATGGTTATACATTATGTAGGATTTTCTTATTTTGACCGGTATTGCCTTCTTTGATGCCTGCGAGAACCAATTAAAATGTAACCAACTCAGAGAGCAGAATATATCGTCTAAAATCCTATCGCTTTATTTTCCCTTGTCTCATTGATTTCCCCTTGCTAACTTCTTGGTTCCTATTTTATTTCATATTTCTATCCCTTAGTTTTCCTTCTGTTGTGCTGCTTCCTTTCCTGGTATATCCAAAGGTACCAAGCCTTCTGATCCCTCTCTTGCTGGAAGTAAAGACTAGCAAAATTCTCTGTATAATCTGATCCTCCTCCGAATCAGCTCACATGTCCAAAGAGAAACATTAATTTGCTAATCTGATGGATTTCTGTTCGTCTTGCCGTGGGTGATTAGCTGACTAGGGTAACATAACATATCTTCTACGATTATATCACTTTATTTTTCCTTGTCTCTTGGAATATAACTTAGATGATAAACTGATACATAGGATCTCAATTTCTCTTCATTACGGCTGCTCGCGCCAAATAGGGGTAAATGTCGCATGAACTCATGTGTATTTTCTGGTTTATCCACCTATCATCACCATTCCAGAACTACTCCCCCCTACTTAACCCTTCCTCCTCTATAATGAAGTGCTATTAGACTTCTTCTCAATATATCACACGAGAATTACTAACAAGGCCCGAGCCTTCTTCTCCTTTATAATAATCACATCAGCCAGCTCATCTTTATCAGTCTTCTGGAATAATCCAGGTAGGCAGACATTAGATTGTAATAAAGCTGTTTTTATTAAGAAGAGTGTAACTACCATCGAATAAACCACACCTTTCTATCTCATAAATAAGATGCAGACGAACTTTCTCAGGTGTTTCTGTCTCATAATGGCTTTGTGTTCCTAATGGAAAAGGTGTCTTAAAATTTTCCTTCTCTCTTTCACCTAACGGATTCGGCCAAGGAGTTTAGCGTGGAGAGATAAAGCGTCCACATAGCACCAGTCTGTCCTAAATGACAGCAACTCATTCATATTTTAACAAATAATGTTCGCCTAGAGGTTTTCTCTGCAGCTCACCCAAATATCAGGCTACTTATCCCTTATCCCAGATCGAACCCCCCCCCCCGTCGAGAAATGAGGAGTATAACAGCCTCCTTTCTTCAAAACCTGACTTAGAGCCCTTGCCTTTATTCCAAGCCAAAAAAATACCTGCAGGATTTATTACTACATTTCTGCTAATCAAGTTTTCTTTTTCTTTCCTTCTTATTATAACCAAATCTTTTAAGGGACAAGACCTTTCTATAATTGATTCCCAATAGAAAAAGTTAATTGACAATTGTACAATTTTATTCTAAATATGCACTCATAGCTTGCATTAAAATTATAACTTCAACTTTCAGCACATTTGCACATATTTGATTCGGTGCCTATGACAACTACTCGCTCCTCCTATCCCTTTTTGCTCTATCAAACAGAATACACTAGTATTTTTACAATTATAAAAGAGCTTATCATGGCTCTAATTTGTTATATGCAGTATTGATTTATCTATTCAGTTTTTATTCCTGTTCACAAAACTCCAATCACGTCAGCTAAAAAAACCATCTTAAAGAATTGCTCTCACTCACAATATCATTCAAATACTAAATTTCCTTATAAAATCGCCCGTTCTATTTTACAAGTTCATTGACTGAATCAATTCAAGTACCTTTGGTCATTTCAACTTTATTCGCCCTATGACGCACAATTGTATAGTCTATCAATATATGTGTTTCTATCTAATGTTCTCTTACTGGCCAATAACATGAGATATTATAAAACTTTTATTCGTAATCTAGTTCACACAATATGCATACCTCTTAGCCAGTCATTCCATAATTATTCTGCCATTCACACTTATTTCGCCCTCTTTATATGAGCATTTGCATTGATCTAACTCAAGATCATTCCATCTTCTTCCATAACAAATTTTCAATCCCATGCAACAACATTGATACTATCATACTCTTATACAGCTTCCAGACTCATTCCAAAATCAAACATTTGAGATAACTAAAGATCTCTTCACCATTTAGACTATCTTACAAATTAACATTGTGGTCGCAATCTACTATCTATGTTCTACAATTATACACACGCACTATGTCAAAGGCTTCTATAAACAGTTTCAAGTCCTTCTCAATTTTAGCTACTAAAAAAGGACATCACAATATACTAGCAAAAATCTAACCCATTCCTTATTAACTAACTCTACTTTTCTCTATTACCATTCGCAGTTCCTTTAGTACTCCATCCTAAGATATTAAAGGGCTGAGACAAGTCAACCGCGTGATTACCCTCCTAACGTGTGATTAAATATCGCAATCGGCTATATATATATACATTAGCTAACAGTTTACCACTCACCCTATGCATTATTAAAAGGTAGCATAATCTTTACCTATGTACACAATCCCAGTGCAAATACTTGATCCAGCCCTACATAACCGACAAAACCCATTATAATAATCCTCTATCAATCCTAGTTATTCCATTTTAATCCTCGATGTTCAGCCAACTATTCTTCTCTTAGTTTTGAATATTTCTTACTTCCATCCCGAATAAAGACCTCTTTCTATCGGGATGCTCATTCATCTTCGTTCCAAACGATTGATTTCATATATTCTTACTCTAACTAAAATCGACTTTCATTTGTTGTTTAGACTCTTTCTATGCATTGATACGCATGCCACTGCCATTCTCATCACTTTTTTAGGCATTTAAAAGTCCAGGTCTCTATTCTTTCCTCAATTGCACATTCCACTTTATTATTCCACCTTTTAGCGTCCTTCTTTCTATTTCTATTCCAAGAATACTCTCATACAGTCTGGCTAATTAATAGCCGACTTCTACTTCTTGGAATGTTACCACCTTTGCTCTATCCAGTTAGTCACACTTTCTTGCTTTCCTACAGTCAAACATTTCTATATACTATTCATTTTTCTACTTCTTAGCATTTTTCTTTTGATTCTCCCTCCAATTCCACCTCCATCACGCCTTCTCATCGATATATCAAATAATTTAACTTTAATAATAAGTTCGGTGTCATTACAAGGTGATTCGAAAAGTTTATGAAGCCAATTGACATAAATATATTAAGGATTAGGTATGAGGATTCTGCGCGTTCGAACAAAGTAGGTGCTATAAATTATTTGGTAGAATTAAAAACCTATGAAGAGGCTAATGGTTTTCTTCCCCAAAAATATTTAACTGCACCGAAACCAGCTTTTATCCAGAACCTAGATTATTCAAAAGAAAAATCATTGCCTAGGCATAAGCCAATAAAAGACAGGCTGACTTCTATGCTGTGTGTAAACGCACATCAGATTTCAATGTTAAGAAATTCATTGCTTATTTTCTACTATATGATTCCAAGGGTTTTAAAAAAAAATTACTTGATAAAAAGTACAGTTTTTCTTATGTGGAGTGATAATAGTAAAGATTTAGTGACCGGGCAATTTTTAATTGAGTTGATCAATGAATTCTTTGACTCACGTAGAGAACAATACTTACAAGAAAATAATTTTCAATAAGGTGCCTTCTTGTGATGGACAATGCTCTTGTTCAAGGTTTAGGCATGCAGGTCAATTTGGTAACTAAATTTGATTTTATAACAGTGAAGATTCTGTTCCATAATATGACTCCTATTTACATCCAATTCGAAAGTTACAAAACTCTATACCAGTGCCCTGTTTTGAATGTTTCTTGACGTGACCTCTATCACAAAAGTAACATTCAATGAATTTGCAAAGATTATATAAACATATTCCATTAATTTAACTTCATTCATAAGGATGGAGAAAGTGCCTCGGAGGTTTTGAATTCAGGTTGAAAGAAATTGTGGCCAGGATGTGTAGCAGAAAAGGCTTTGAGGTTAATCATGTTACTGTTTTCGATTATATCGTATCTATGAGTAAATCTTTCGGTTATAAATTAAAAATGCTGGTGTGAAATATTTGGTGGAGGAAAATAGGAGTGAGCCTACACGGCAGAACTTAAAACTCTTCAGAAAGAGCAGCTCAAGTTGGTTGTCAAAGAAATCGTTTCAGATGATGAGTAAGGAAAAGAAGAAGTATATATTTCTTAGATCAACGAGATATACACGAAATGGGGTGAAGTGCAAAGTTTTGTAAAAACATGCCATCCTAACAAAGCTGCATTAAACTGCATCCAAAAGATTTTCAATGACAATGGCATCTACGTCTTACTTTAGAAGCATTAGAAGACGCCGGAAAAAAACCCATTGGATAGGGTTTTTTAGTTACAAAGAATCGCAGCGATTCTCAAGCCGAGTCGAAAAGTGCCAACAGTCACCGTCCTTCTTCACATTGCAAACAATAATATCTCTCCTATTCCCACACTCTTCCATAATAGTTTAGGTAGGTTAATTTTTTGTTTATTTTATTACTATGTAATTTATTTATGTATTGTGTTTATGATTTTTGAGGAAGATTTTACACATTTTCTTTTTTCTGTATACGATGTTTTACACAGAAAAACTGCTATCAATATTAAATACACAATTAAACGAGGTATAAGAACAAATTAAGCTCTTTTACATTAATTCGTGTGTAATAACGGTTCTGTTTAAGAGTGACCTTCAGGATCGTGTTTAGTTCGTAAATATAGAAGGCCATATGTTTCTAGAGACTGTCAAATAGTAGATTTTCCACACACACATACACATCATATCTATCTATATATATATATATATATATATATATATATATATATATATATATATATATAAAGATATAAAGATTCAGGAGCCTTTTATTTCTATCACAACATCTTCTATACCTTTTGCCCCAACAAATAATACAAGATTTCCATACTATTGTACGATAATCTAGGTACAGGTATAAACAGAAAACTATTCAGATTGCAAGCTTTCTTTGCAGCTTGGATGAGATGTATTCGGAGCAAAGATGAGATGTGAGAATTTTTGTCTTATTATAATCGGTTACATTGAGACTGCTCTTTGGGAATAAGTTGCCGTAATTCCTTCCTAGCCTAATTTTAGGCTGGATAAGAACAAACAAACGTGCAAAAGGCACGCCAAATCAAAACAAACAAATACATTAAAAAGAAGCTGGCTAACTCGTCGGAAGCAGTCTATCATTCCTCTGCTGCAAGAGCACGCAACCAATACCAATGATAATCTAATAAATAGAGAATGTCGGCTTCTACACAAGTCTCTGAACCATGCCGTCTCAAGTTAAAGGGAAAGGCGGTAACCGGACAGGTAATGTGTGCGAAGATTACCCCAACTGAGATTTTCAGCAAGATCAAGCCAAAAAGTCAAGAAAGGAACACAGTGTAACTACAAGGACTAATAACAAGAAAAGAAGGTACCCCAGAAGATCTTACGGTCCATTCAATGAGGGTACCTTTGGACTAACACTCGAGCGGGCACATCTCTGCTCAAATGCTTTACGTCCTTTCACGGCCATTTTTCAAGACCCTCTCTAGTTTTGACTTGAACTGGTCAACAGATTCACTGTTGACAACTTCCAATGGAAAGCGTTCCAACTACCGCAGATAAGGTACGTGAAAAACTTTCCACATAGATCACGGTTGTAACGCTTCAGTTCAAGTTTATAGCCGTGATTTCTTGTTCTGCTATCAACAAGTGTGAAAATATCCCTGTAGTCAACTTTGTCGAACCCTCGAAGTATTTTAAAAACCTCGATGAGCCGACCACGCAGTCTACGGGATTCCAACGAGAACAGATTTAATTCCATTAGTCCATCCTTATAACTTTTATGTCGAATAGAGGGAATCAGTTTGGTTGCCCTGGCTTTGACGCGTTCCAATCTCACGATGTCCTTTCGAAATGAAGGACTCCAAAATTGTACAGCATACTCCAGGTGCGGTCGGACAAGTGAGTTGTACAAACACAGTAAAATCTTCTTGTTCCGATATCCAAACTGGCGCTTTATATATCCTAGCATCCTTTAGGCTTTTTTCTCTGCCTCAATGCACTGTTTTGAGAACTTGAGGTGACTGGTGATTGTTACACATGAGTCCTTCTCAGTGTTGGTGGATTAAATAGCAGTGCCCTTAAAGATATACTGAGATTGGGAGTTTCTGTGGCCGATATGCATCACTTTGCATTTGTTCACGTTAAAAGGCATTTGCCACGTGTCCGATTACTCCCCAATCTTCCTAAGATTCTCCTGCAGGCGGGCAGTATTTCCATCCTTTGAAACGTTCATACCAAGCTTGGTATCGTTGGCAATTTGGAAATCTTGGCAACCATGTCACCGTCCATGTCGTTGACGTAGATGATGAATAGTAGTAGTCCCAGGACAGAACCTTGAGGCACCCTGCTAGTAACTGGCACCTACTCAGAAGCCTGTCCATTCACCACCACCCGTTGCCGTCTGCCACTTAGCCAGTTTTTGATCGAGCCGGCTACTTTTCCGTCTATGCCCAGCGCTTTTCCTCTACGAAGAAGGCGGTGGTGTGGTACCTAATCAAAGGCTTTCGGAAAGTTTAAGTAGACCACATCCATCGCCTTGTCTCGATCGTGCTCACTGAACATGAAGTGGAAGAATTCCACAAGTTTCGTCAGGCATGACCGTTGCCTTCGAAAGCCGTGCAGGGAACTTCTCAGTAGCAGGTTTGACTCTAAATACGACGTCATTTTGTCCACCATCATGCTTTCCATGAGTTAACCGACTATCGAAGTCAGATGATAGGTCGGTAGTTTGACGGTTGGCTTCGGTCTCCTTTCTTGATGATAGGATTCACCTTCGCTTCACGCCAGTCTCTAGAAACGCATTTGGTCCGGATTGACATGTTAAAGATTGCGCTTAGTTGTCGTGACACTTGATCGCGCACTTCTTTTAACACTTTAGGTAGAAACCCATCCGAGCCAAGTGGCTCAATTATTAGGACAGTGATCTTCTTTTTTATTTCCCCTTCGGTGAAGTCCATATCCTCCAGCTTTTCCCCCGAGTAGGTATCCATTGGATGGGGGATGGGACTACACTCTTCAGTAAACAATAAAGAGAAGTAGTCGTTGAGGAGGTTAGCATATTCTGCATCTAAGTGCTTTAATGCCCCCTCTTGATTTCTCAAAGGGCCAATCGTTTACGGCTGTTCACATATCCAAAAAACTCCTTGGATTCTCTTTACAGAGTCTCGCCACTCGGAATTCCTCAGACTGCTTAGCCACCCTTATGCTGGACTTTACTCTGCTGGCTAGCCTAAGGTATTCGTCAAAGTCATCCGAGACCTTCGATTGCCGGTACACAGCTCTCTTCTTCCTAAGCAGTTGGCCGATTTCTTAATTAAACCACTTTGGTTGAACAGAAGACCGACAGGGACATTTCAGAGGGATGAAACGCGATCGAAGACTCATGAATGTGGTTTTGAAACTGTTCCACGAGTCTTCAACAACATCGCACACTTCTATCCTTGAGTCAGTCAGTCCAGCACGAAGAGCTGCAAAGTCTGCTTTTTTCAAATCGAGTTTCCTCGATTTACTATTTGCAGGCCCTGCCTTCGGAACTTTGACTACCAATCTAATTAGTCGGTGGTCACTGCCACTGAGCTCTTCGCCAACAGGGAGGTCCTCAACGATGTCATTCTTAGAGGTGAAACCGAGTCGAGGATATTTTATCCTCTCATTGGCTCTTTCACCCATTAAGTCAAGAACTCGTTGTTCGCTTACTCCAGGAGTAGTGCGTTCTCGCAACAGGGTTCTCGGTTTCCCAGTCAACTTGTGTGTTGAAATCCTCCATGACGATACACACTCTGCCTTTGACAAGTTTTCCTAGTAGCTGGTACAGATCTCTGTCTTTTTCAACGAATTGGACATAAGGTCTATAAAGCACCAGGGTCATGTATTTGGCAGGACCTATCTCTAGGTTAACACCTAGTAGTTCATGGTCGGATATGATGTTGCAATCCGTCGAGTTGAGAGTATCCTTGACATACAACATCCAACGGCTACTTTCTCTGTCTGGCCTATCTTTCAGGAAGAGCTGGTAACCGGGAATCGTGAATTCAGCTTCAAAATCTTGCCTTGAAGGTTTTATTTAACGACTCCGTTATGGCCACCATCTCAGGTTCCTCTGTTGCTAAGAGGCCACGGAGCTCAAGAAACTTATTCCTAATTGACCTCGCATTGAACAGAAGAACTTTCAGGGAGTCCCCTAGTGTAGGACAGCCTACGCTCTTCCGTTTTCCGGCTTTTCTGTTTTCGTGGTCAAACCCCTTTATGAAGACCTCTGAGAAGGTCGTTCCAGGAGTGATATGGGTGTGTTGGCGCACGTCCGCTTTCGCTCTGTTTTGAACGCTCCTTTGGGTGCGTTCCACGTCATCTTGAATTAGGTTGTCAAGAAAGGCCTTCCCTTTAAAGAGAGATGTACCCTGTCCCTTTGCTAGAGGTTGTCTCTACTAATAAAGGTACGATAGGGGTCCACGAAGACGACTCGTTTTGCCATGCAGAGATCCGCCAACCTTCTGTTCACTGCGACGTTTCTCTCGTGAGCGATTCGGGATGGACCTCTTCTTGGAAGCATCCCAACCACGACACGTTTGCGGGTTTTAAGCTCTATGTAATCCACGGCTCCCATCACCGTTTGAATGGTCTTACCACTGAGACCAACCTTGCCGCCTCTGAGGTAGAGGTCGTTACCGCTCGCCATCAGAGCAACAACTGAATTCTCAGAAATCTGAGCTTTCCCTGCCTCTACTATGATGTTGTGGTTACCCCGTCCGGACAGGCAGCTTATCTTCACGCTATTGCGAAGGCTGCAGATCCCGTGTTTGCGAGTCACCAATGAGGGTGACCTTCTGACACTTGGTCTCTGAATACGGGTCTTCCCTTGTGGAAGAGGCCTCCCCTTTTTCTCTTTACTCTCCACATTCTTATCTTTCTTTTTCTTCTTGTTTATCTGTTTTTCTTCTATTTTGGGTTCTTCTTATTTTGTTTCAACTTTATTCTTCTTCCTTTGTTTAAACTTTATTCTTTTTTTTTCTTCTTTTTCCCTATCTTCTTTTTCTCTTTTTCTCTCGTCTCAGCTATCTTAGCTTCAGCTGATGCCGGAATATCCGCTTGGGTAACAGGGGATTCCGGCTAGTCAGTGGAGGGCTTCGAGTTTCTCCAACATTCTTTCAAGGATTTTAGCTCTCTCCTTTAAGGCTCTATAGAGGTCTTTCAGGTTCTTCACCTCTCGCGTCAATATACAGGTAGTGCAGATACTTTCGGGGCTCCATTTTGAGTAGCAGCCCTTCAGAAAATCAACGCACCACTCTTCTAACTGGCATGTTTCACAGTTGTGTTTTAGAAGAACGTGTGCTTTTTTGCTTGTCATTTTGAGTGCTTTCTCTCTCTCTGAAAACTCGTGACCAATCAATGATAAAAAAGAGGGATTGGCGAGTTCTCCCCGCGTGAGTCGCTCCCGCCTATCCATTGGAGAGGTTTCAGATCTTTCAGAAAGCACGCTCCATGTGCTGCTGCTCGTCCGACCGAGTCATCAAACCTCGGCGTGCCGTGGCTCCCAACCAAGCAGCACTGATGGTCCCCGATGGGGCCATTGATTTTTTCACCAGGTCAACAATGGAGTACGCCCCGTACTAAACTTCTACTAGTTCCCTTCACGACGGCCAGGATCTCGGAGTAGACTTCAATAGATATCCTGCCACACCAAGAAACTTGACCGAAGACTTTTTATTGGCCTGGCAACCGACCTGGGAACAAAGGGCCGTCACCTCGGACCGATACTACCAGAGGCACCCGTCGACGGTCACTGGAAATGGTTAATAATTACGTGCCAGGGAAGGGGTTAAAAGGGCAAATCATTTATCCCATTCATCGTGCCCCAACGCCTAGGACACCTCTTGTCCTAGTCTCTCGCACCAGTGAGCGTCGATTGGCGTTGTTTATAGGGGTTCTAAAGCCTCTCTTCTGACGCATGAGGTAGCTGCCAGGTCTTTATATGTAGACAGATGGAAAGAAGGGTAAGAGTGACATCATAGTAGTAGGTTTTTTTTCTGTATAGTAAGTGAAAGAGATAGGATAAAAGTGAAAAAAAAGGATAGAGTACAAAAAAGAATGAAGAATGACGCACTTAGTCTGGAACCTCGTTTTCGATCAAATCGACAATGCAGGCTCTACCAGGGGCACCCAAAAGAGATTTACCCCCGCCGACATAGCTAGAAAGGTCAAGGATACGCACAAGCTCTCTTACCGTGACAAGGGGGCGTCATCCCTCTCCCTCTATTTTCTCAGAGAGAGAGAGAGAGTATAGTGCAGTGGATCATTCCATCAAATGGTGGTGGTTCCCGCGAGTGAGCACAATTCTATGACGAGGGAAAACGGCTAAAGCCGTTGCGGCATTGGGGTAGGTCTATGGGAACAGTTGCGGAGCAATGGCGCAGGATAAGCTGAGATCCAATGCCTTGAGAGAACTAATGGCGCCTAGTGTGGCGCTAAAGATCAAAATACTTTCTGCATTACAACTAATTTGGCCGTGCAAATAGACGCAATGCCTGGTAGAGCTCAGCTGACCTTAAACAAAGGTGATACGATAAGGAAGAAGATATGCTTCTGGGAGTTTCAGCCATCCGTGTACAAGTATAGACGTGAGAAAAAAATTGGTCCAATAAGGTCGAAGGTAAGATATTTCTAGTTCTTTGGATGCTTTGGGAGCCGAGGTGTGGTGACAAATAGTCAAAGATCCTACTCACCAGGGTGATTTCGTGGGCAGAACCAGAGGCACTACCTGTTCTAGAGCTGCATCGAGTTTTCGATGGCGCTTTCTAACCCAAAACTCTAGGTCTTAAATTAAGACTGGCGTCTTTTGGCTGTTTATGCAATGGAAGCCGTTGGCAACTGAGGAAGGGGCCGAGCTCAAGTGTACGGGAGCAGATTGGCACATAGTGCCGCGCAGAGCAAGTGGCATATCCTACACATCGACAAGTAGGGTCTCAATGGGGAAAGTGCGGAAGACACCCACCACCAGACGGAGGCCATTGTGGTGGATCGAGTATAACTTTCCCAATACACGCTCGGCTACTGCTACGTAAATCTTGCCCTCCTACTATAGCTTCGAACGACCAAATGATCGGAATAAAAATAAGGCAGCAGCTATTTTAGCACTCCAAGTTGTGAATATCATGGAATGAAAAGTGTCTACGCTGCGATTACAAGAAACATTAAAGGTGTGAATATGACCTTCCTAGGTGAGGTCTCTCACAAAGTTAAGACCAACGATTTAGTGATAGTCTCTCACTCGCAGGCAATTTTACGTTAAGGTAATTGTCCGGGACGGTAGGAAGCTGTTAATGGCGGCAGAAGTACACCATTGGGGCGGACAGGTATCACCTCTCCTGTATGCAAAATCAACAATCTCGCAGAAAATCAGAAATAAATATTGATAGGCGTGGCGTGTTGTGGAGAGTCTCCAGGAAACCCGCTTGTCATTTTGTATGATTGGCCCTCTCCAGATCAAAGATCAACGTGGCGTACTACTTTCTATGAAAGAAGGCCTCGCAGATAGTATTTTCATGACAAAGCAGAGCATCGAACTTGGAATAAAACTTGTGGAAGCTGCACTGTACAAAAGAGAAGTGGCCGATGCTGTTTATGAAAAAGTGGATTCTGACATTTACCATTTTCTCCATCAACTTATATACGCAGACTTTATAGAGATTGGGCGTAAATCAGCTTGTTTAGACTCATCTTTCCCTAGTTTTCGATAAGCAAGCAGAGTAGCCATTTGCCAGCAGTCTAGGAGGATATTCTTTGTTTAAATCCTGTTTAACAAATCAAATATAAAGGTAACACCTCGCTCACCTTTGTGTCGAAGCATAGCTCACGGGACACCTTAACATCTTTCAACAACGGGCCCCTATTCCACGATGTCCTGGTTTAAAGACTTATCGAGGAATCACACTACACACTACAACAAGGATGAACTACTTGGCGTGGAAGAAAAACGTTCCACATACTTATCTGATGCTATGTGCAGGTGGCTCCTAATTGCTAGAATAAATGCCAACGGAGCAAACTCGAAGAATTCCACGAACACCTTAACATCTTTAAACAACGGGCCCCTATTCCACGATGTCCTGGTTTAAAGACTTATCGAGGAATCACACTACACACTACAACAAGGATGAACTACATGCAAAATAAGAAGAGTACCTAAAGACAATTTTTTTAAACAATAGTTATCCCTCGCATTATTAATATTTCTTACTAATATTGCCTGTAACAATTATTATTCTGTTATTACGAGCAGTAATATAATTTTTACGGATAAATACTAAAGACGAAATAAAATTTCCTCGTTTCACAACTTTATGAGTTGAGTAAATTTAAATACCAGGAGTTAGGAATGTTGGGAAATATGGAAATATAAATGCTCGTATTCGGTAAAATTTAATTTAAATTCTCTTATTTAATCTTTAATTAACATGCAACGTTAAAGCTGGAAGAAAGTTACTTCTTGTCATTTTCCGAATGAATTTCGGTATTTTATTTTTTGGTCGAAAAGACTAAAATTTAGTGTGAAACGCCTTAACTACATTTTCTTTTTTCTGCCGCAAATTAATTTTTGTATCCATTTAATTGCCTCTCACTATTTGATCACACTTAAATTAATGATTGCTGAATTTCCACCATAGATCTTTTGCCAACCTTAATTTTTTTCTACTAAGTTTCACATATTTTCAGCAGTAAATTTCAAATGATGAGAAATAGTATAGTGTTTCTGTGCAGGTTAAGGAATCTTCATTTGACATGAATTACAATAAATGAACTTCTTATTTTTCAATTTCTATTAAATTGTTAGTGAAACTTGGTGTCCAGCAGTATCGAAATTGATTTGCAGCTCAAAAGAAGGATAAATGGCAAAACCTGCCAGAAATAATTGCCATCGAGTAATATCGTAAACAAATTTATGAAGGGTACCCGTTAAAACCAATTAGATTGGTTTGAATCCTTCTTCATAGCTATCATACATACGAGTATATCTGTATTCTTTATATTTTACTTCGGTGAAACATTTTGGGAAAATAAACTTGTATTTTGAAATTTATATTTTGTTTCTAGGATATATTAGAGCTTCCACCTGACTAACTTTTCCAGGCTTTTTCATAAATTTTATCTTAAAATACTCATCCTAGAATTTGGGGATGCAATATGGATGATGCAAAATATATTCTCCTTTGACTCTTACCTCTTAAAATGAAATTAATCTTTCCTTTCAAGACGAAACGGATCAAAAGCAAAATTCTAATAACGCTAGAAGAAAATCAATCGGAAATCACCTTTTTTAAATATATTTTAAACATGTCATTATTTTAATTTTGCTTTGTTTATTAGTAAACAATGCCACTGATGCATATAATTTGGAACCTCTTGTTTATTTTTGGTTGAACAAACCCAAACCTTCAAGGTACTTTTCGTGATTCAACTTGGACTAAATTGAAATAATCAAATTTGATCAAACAACCAAACATTTCCCTTTAACAAGGATCTAATTCACTACTCACTCATTCTTATCTCCGCCACTATCATGATGGTAGCTTTAACTGCAAGGCCGTAGTAGGCCCATGATAGTTCACAACACAAATTTTTAAAGTTAGACCAATCCCAGGATTGAGACGTCTAACCACGAATTTAGGAGAAGAACTGAAAATAGAGGAAATTATATACTTAAAAAACGTCAGCTCACTAATTATAATTGAGACATTGATAAAATATATTAATTGCAAATGGGATAATGGAGAATATATGGGATCTGATTTCCCCGTCAAAAGATTTGGTTAAACATGTAGGTGAAGTTTGTAAAGACTGCTTAGTTAAAAACAAAACTTTATTAGTTTCACAAGTAATGGACTAGTTACGAAGTATCACGCTCTATTCTTAAGTTGCTAAAAAACTGACAAAATATTACCTTAACATAGGATGCCGGGCTTAATGGCCCTTCGCGAATGCCCGTGTCAGAGAGAGGAGGTTACTCCTTCCCTAGAACCCAACGTCTACCCGTGGAGCCTGAAAAAAATGCACCTACACGGCCAGACAGCTCCAAGGAGGTGGCGAGAATTTCGCGCGGTCGGTTGACCCAGTGCTCTTATGAAGAATGGTAAGGGCAGTTAAACACAAAAACCGCCTCAAAGAATGTCGTGCGCCCCTGTGATCCATTTGGATTTCCTTTCTACCCCGTCACATCGCATGATCGGCGCCAGACCTAAGGCATCGAGAACTTTCGCGCGAGCCTGTGATGCTCGCCGAGAATATCCATCTCCTCTGGCACGCCAAGTCTAATGAGATCCACCGCCCCACGTTTTGGGACCTCCGGCGACCCGCTTCCGCCAAAACAGTATAAATAATTCGGGATAAGCTTTGAGAAATTAGTACCAAACAGCCCCTTCTTGGTTAGCAGCCACGTACATTCCCGTACGACCTGCCTCGCCTCTCAACGGCTTCCAGCTACGAACGCGACGCGTTATCTTTCTACCATGCCTCCTTCGTACCTCAGGCCAAAGTTCTCGCCTGACAGGTGATAGACATGAAAGTACATCTATAACTCGGGTATCGACATCATTCGTCTGCAGTACTTTCTCGCTCATTTCTCAGTGAGGTTAAAGAAGAAGGAATGTTGTAGGTAACAATTTGCAGCGCCCCGCTTACTCGACGTATCCAAAGCATCCAGTCAATTAGGCTTTACGGGAATCTCCGTATCATTTGCACTATCCCCCTTTCTCTGGAAGCAATAAACGTACATCCTTTTTCGAACTCTCGTCCACGATGAGTCATTTGTATCACCCCCCCTCCCCGTTTGGTACCCCGAGTTTCATCTTATTTATTGTCATTTATTTACTTTTGCTAATGATATTTTCTACAATCAGAACCTCTAAGAATAGATGATTTAGGCTAACCGCCCTTGATTTTGATTATTTAACCCTCGCACTGGGCACTATATCCCAATTTCTGGCGTGGTCTTTTTCCGCGTCACCGCAGAATGATCCTCGGCTAGCATCGACCCTCGATTCTACGACAGCCCAAATGGAGTCATTTTGACTCTATCATCGTCTTATTTTTAAAGTTGATAAAAAATTGCAGCTAAATTACAGTATTTTTTCAGTTGTACCGGCATATTTACTTTAGCAGTCAAATGAGTGTCGGCATTTTTTAATTTGCTTTTGTTTCTTTGTACTTGGGTAAGTAAAAGAGGGAAAAATATACGCTATTAAAGAATGAAATTTACTGATGGTTATTACTTAGATTATTTTATTGCATTTATTTTTATAATTGTATTCAGGGCAAACAAACAAAAAGTAGACTCCAGCTTCACACCTTTTGCAAACACGCTTAATTGTAGCTGTTACACGTTCAGCACAATATGACTTTTTGCCTTGCATGCAGGTACCGACATTGGAATTTTTCTCACAAAGAGTCTTAACCTGTTAGAACACTTAGGACGCTCCTGTAGCGTGGTCTGCATCTTTCAATTCTGTTTGCTACTTAGTATACATCCTTGACTGCATGTATGAATTAGCTAATTCCTCTGTCAATCTTTGAATCAATGCTTGTCTGAAAACTTTCTCCTTAGTGTTTTCCTTGTAAATGATTCACCCATTTATGGCACCTAGATCAAAATTATTATGGAAAGAATGAACAAGTCACCTCTTTGTACATTTTCTTACAGTATGCCTTTATAGCTTAGCTCTCGCCTGGGCGAGAGCATCGCTCAACTGAGAGTGGAGAACTCCCTCCTTAAAAGGGAAGTTCAACTCTTAAAAACAGAGAGATGCAGATGCTCAGGCGAGAAGGCTCCGGACGTCCAACAGCCGATTTCTTCTGCTGAAGGGCTTCCTCAACGAGCCAAAAAGAAGAAAAGAAAGAAGAAAGAAGAGAAAGTAGAAATAGAAGAAGAGAAAGTAGAAATAGAAGAAGAGAAAGTAGAAAGAGAAGAAGAGAAAGTAAAAGGAGAAGAAGAGAAAGTAGAAAGAGAAGAAAAGAAACTGGAAACAGAAGAAGAGAAAGTAGAAGCAGAAGAAGAGAAACGGGAAACAAACGAAGAGATAGCAAAGGAAGTCAAGAAGAAGAATAAGAGGAAGAATAAGAAGAAAAAAAAATTAGAGATACAAGAGGAAAGCGGCAAGTCGCCTCCGAAAGGAAAGACTAAGTCGTCCGCAGTCAAATGTGCAAGAGTCACCCTTATTGGTGATTCTCAAGCACGGGGTCTGAAGCCCCTGCTAGCGGCCCGCCTTCGCACAAGCGTTAAAGTGAGCTGCATCCCAGGTTGTGGGAATATGCAGGTAAGAGCTGAGGCCGAGAAGTCTCAGATTTCAGAGACTTCAGTCGTTGCCCTTATGGTAAGTGGCAACGACCTCTACCTCAGAGGAGGTAGGGTAGGCCCTACAGGTGAAATTATGAGGACAGTTATGGGCGCTGTCGACGACTGTGGACTGAAAACCCGCAGACGCGTCGTGGTGGGGATGCTCCCGAGGTGGGGTCCAAGCCGGACTGCCCGCTTGAGGAACATGTCGCTAAACAGGCGCCTTGCAGACCTCTGTACGGCTGAGGGTGTCTTTTTTGTGGACCCGTACGCCGTGTTCTATGGTAGAAAAGACCTCTACCAAAGGGACGGGGTGCACCTCTCCTTTAAGGGCAAGGCGTTCCTAGCCAACCTCATCCAGGATGTCGTGGAGCGCACCCAAAGGAGTGTCCGGCCCATTGGGAAGGCGGACGTACGCCAGTACTCCCGAGTCACTCCCCAAACAACCTTCTCGGAGGTTGTTAAAAATGGTGCCACCACGACAAACAAGAAGCCGGGAAACGGAAGAGTATAGGGGGTCCTACATTAGGGGACTCCCTGAAGGTTCTTCTGTTCAATGCGAGGTCAATCAGGAACAAATTTCCTGAGCTCCGTGGCCTCGTAGCGACGGAAGAACCCGAAATGGTAGCCATAACAGAATCGTGGATAAAAACGTCAAACCGAGACTTTGAAGGCGAATTCACGGTTCCTGGCTACCAACTCTTCCACAAAGATAGGCCAGACAGAGAGGGTGGCGGTGTAATGTTGTATGTCAAGGATACAATCAAATCTACGAACTCCAACGTTATATCCGACCACGAGCTCCTAGGCGTTGACCTAGAGATCGGTCCTGCCAAATACAGGACCCTGCTGCTTTACAGACCCCCTTCCCAACCTGTTGAGAAGGACAGGGAACTGTACCAGCTGCTGGGTGAGCTGGTTCAAGGCAGAGTGTGCATCGTTATGGGCGATTTCAACAGACAAGTTGACTGGGAAACCAGAGCAGCCTGTGGCGAGAGCGCGCTACTCCTGGAGTTCGCCAACAACGAGTTCCTCACTCAATGGGTCAGAGAACCGACGAGAGGAGACAATATCCTCGACTTGGTCTTCACCTCTGAGGATGATATCGTTGAGGATATCTCTGTAGGCGAAGAGCTCGGTGGCAGTGATCACCAGCTAGTTAGATTTAGCGTCAAGATCCCGAAGGTAAGGTCTGTTGCCAGTCAATTAAAGAAACTTGACTTGAGAAGAGCAGACTTTGCAAGCCTTCGAGCTGGACTGACTGAAGTGAGGCTAGAAGTGTGCGATGCCGTTGAAGACTCGTGGAATAGTTTCAAAACCACATTCATGAGTCTTCAATCGCGTTTCATCCCTCTGAAATGCCCCCGTCTGTCTTCTGTTCAACCTAAGTGGTTTAATCGAGAAATCGGCCAACTGCTTAGGGAGAAGAGAAATGTGTACCGGCAATCGAAGATCTCGGGTGACTTTGACGAATACCGGAGGCTAGCCAGGAGAGTGAAGTCCAGCATAAGGGCGGCTAAGCGGTCTGAGGAACTCCGAGTGGCGAGACTCTGTAAAGGGAATCCCAAGGAGTTTTTTGGATATGTGAACAGCCGTAAACCAATCCGTCGAACGATTGGCCCTTTGAGGAATGAGGAGGGGACATTAAAGCATTCAGATGCAGAAAATGCTAACCTCCTCAACGACTACTTCTCTTCAGTGTTTACTGAAGAGTGTGGTCCTATTCCCCAGCCGACGGATTCCTACTCGGGGGAAAAGCTGGAGGCAATGGACTTCACCGAAGGAGAAATAAAGAAAAAGATCGCTGACCTAAAGACGAATAAGTCCCCTGGACCGGACGGGTTTCTACCTAAAGTGTTGAAGGAAGTGTGCGATGAAGTATCACGACATCTGTGCGCTATCTTTAACATGTCAATCCGGACCGGATGCGTTCCTAGAGACTGGCGTGAGGCGGAGGTGACTCTGATCTTCAAGAAAGGATCCTCCAGCCATCCGTCAAACTACCGACCTATCAGTCTGACTTCGATAGTCGGTAAACTCATGGAAAGCATCATGGTGGACAAAGTGACGTCGTATTTAGAGTCAAACCTGCTACTGAGGAGTTCCCAGCACGGCTTCCGAAGGCAACGGTCATGCCTGACGAACCTTGTGGAATTCTTCCACTTCGTTTTCAGTGAGCACGATCGGGACAAGGCGGTGGATGTGGTCTACCTAGACTTTCAGAAAGCCTTTGATAAGGTACCACACCGCCGCCTTCTCCGGAAAGTGCGAGCGCTTGGCATAGACGGAAAGGTAGCCGGCTGGATCGAGAACTGGCTAAGTGGCAGACGGCAACGGGTGGTGGTAAATGGACAGTCTTCTGAGTGGGTGCCCGTTACTAGCGGGGTGCCTCAAGGTTCTGTCCTGGGAACACTACTATTCATCATCTACGTCAACGACATGGACGGTGACATGGTTGCCAAGATTTCCAAATTTGCCGACGATACCAAGCTTGGTATGAACGTTGCAAACGATGGAAATACTGCCCGCCTGCAGGAAGATCTTGGGAAGATTGGGGAGTGGTCGGACACGTGGCAAATGCCTTTTAACGTGGGAAAATGCAAAGTGATGCATATCGGCCACAGAAACCCCCAATCTCAGTATATCCTTAAGGGCACTGCTATGGAATCCACCGACACTGAGAAGGACTTGGGTGTAACAATCACTAGTGACCTCAAGTTCTCGAAACAGTGCATTGAGGCGGAGAAAAAGGCCCAAAGGATGCTAGGCTATATTAAGCGCCAGTTTGGTTATCGGAACCAGGAGATTGTACTGTGCCTGTACAACTCACTTGTCCGACCGCACCTGGAGTATGCCGTACAATTTTGGAGTCCTTCATTGCGAAAGGACATCGCGAGATTGGAACGCGTACAAGCCAGGGCAACCAAGCTGATTCCCTCTATCCGACATAAAAGTTATGAGGATAGACTAAGGGAGTTAGATCTGTTCTCACTGGAAACCCGTAGACTGCGTGGTCAGCTCATCGAAGTCTTCAAAATACTTCGAGGGTTCGACAATGTTGACTACCGGGATATTTTAACACTGAGTGAGAACAGAACGCGCAATCACGGCTTCAAACTTGAACTGAAGCGTTACAACCGCAATCTGTGTGGAAACCTTTTCACCTACAGTATCTGCGGTAAGTGGAACGCACTTCCAGTGGAAGTTGTCAACAGTGAATCTGTTGACCAGTTCAAGTCAAGACTAGACAAAGTCTTGAAAAGTGGCCGTTTATGGACGCAAAACAATTGAGCAGCCATGTGCCCGCTCAATTGCTAGTCCAAAGGTACCCTCTTTGAATGGACCGTAAGGTCTCCTAGGGTACTTACTTTCCTTGTTACTCCTTGTTACTCCCTCTTCAATTTCATTATAACATTTGACTGTTTCTGGTATTTTCTTCGCACTATCATTTATGAGAACACTTTGGTGAATAGTGCCAAGAAGAACTACATATTTTCAGCCTTACTTTACTGAGGAAAGCAATAATATGAAAATTAATCAACAGGAAAATGAAAAGATGAATTCAAGCACTTTCGAACTATATTTGCAAGTTCATTTTCAAGGAATAGTATGAAAATGAAGAAGACATTATACAGTATATATATATATATATATATATATATATATATATATATATATATATATATATATATATATATATATATATATATATATATATAAATCAGTAAATTTATTGTAATATTATTCTCTTTCTTTGTAATAAGAATATCAATATTATTCTAAGCGATATGTTGATTATATGTTGAAGTATTATTTATTAAAATATCTTTATAAAATATCTACATATACTTCTACATTTCAATTTAACAATAAAATAATTCATTGTATCTGTGTGTTCTTTTGGCTTATCTTTCAGAAAAACCTGGTTTTAATCTAGCACGAACACAGGAATCTGGATCAAGTTCACTTTCATTTTCTTATTCAGATAAATCCTCTCAGATGTCATTCATAAATGAAAGCATTTTCGGTGGCCTAATTCTTTTGGGGGGCGGCATAAAATCTTAGAATGATCATCTATTTTGGAGACATGTTACAGGTTGAGACACATTTATTTGAAACAATGCACTATGAGATCCTATTAATTTATTATAGTAAACAGTAGGAGGAAGGCGTCACGTGAATAGAAAAGGGAAAGAGAGGGTAGGGAGGAGATAATGTGGTTCTAAGCTTGTAAGCAGGTCGATAGATGACTGCGAAAATAATATTTTAGGAAACAAGGCAGCATTTTGGAGTTCTATTATATATGGAGTTTATATATGTTTTTGTAAACATGTATTATATAGAAATATTAAACACTAAAAATGATTAAAAGTCAAGAAATTATTCCATTCAAAGCGCCAAAGCAAGAAGCATCGAGCCATGTAAACACTCAGGAGGAGTTAAAATGAGTCCACTGTGTGTTCTATTTTTAACATATTCCTTGTATAGAATATGAGAGAGAACAAAAATTAACTTTAGAGGGAAAGAGAGGTAGTAACAACAACAAGGAAAGAAGGGACTCTAACAGACCTTACGGTCCATTTAAGGAGGGTACCTTTGGACTAGCAATCGAGCGGGCAGATGGCTGCTAAATTGTTTCGCGTTCCTAAACGGCCACTTTTCAAGACCTTGTCTAGTCTTGACTTGAACTGGTCAACAGATTCACTGTTGACAACTTCCACTGGAAGTGCGTTCCACTTACTGCAGATACTGTAAGTGAAAAAATTTCCACACAGATTGCGGTTGTTACGCTTGAGTTCAGGTTTGAAGCCGTGATTGCGCGTTCTATTCTCACTCCGTGTGAAAATATCCCGGTAGTCAACATTGTCCAAAAACTTTAAGTATTTTGAAAACTTCGATGAGCTGACCACACAGTCTACGGGTTTTCAGCAAGAGCAGATCTAATTCCCTTAGTCTATAGAGGGAATCAGTTTGGTTGCCCTAGCTTGTACGCGTTCCAACCTTGCGATGTCCTTTCGAAACGAAGGACTCCAAAATTGTACGGCATGCGCCAGGTGCGGCCGAACGAGGGACTTGTACAGACAAAGTACTATTACCTTGTTACGGTATCCAAACTGGCGCTTTATGTAGCCTAAAATCCTTTAGGCTTTCTTCTCTGCCTCGATGCACTGTTTCGAAAACTTGAGGTCGCTAGTGATAGTAACCCCCAAGTCCTACTCAGTGTCACTCGATTCAAGAGCAGTGCCCTTAAGGATGTACTGGGTTTCGGGATTTCGGTGGCCAATATGACTTACTTTGCAATTCCCCACGTTGAAAGGCATTTGCCACTTGTCCGACTACTCCCCAATCCTTTGACGGTCCTCTTGGAGGCTGACAGTGTTTCCCTCCTTTGCCACATTGATACCAAGCTTGGTGTCGTCGGCAAATTTGGAGATTTTGGCAACCATGTCTCCGTCCATGTCGTTGACATAGATAATACACAGTATTGGTCCCAGGACGGAACCTTGAGGGACACCACTAGATACGAGCGCCATTTCAGAGGACCGACCATTCACCATTACGCGTTGCCGTTTGTCACTTAGCCAGCTCACTATAAAACCTGCTAAGTGCCGCCCTATGCCCTGCGCACGCACTTTCCGGTAAGGCGGCGTTGTCGTACCTTGTCAAAGGCCTTTTGGAAGTCAGGGTACACAACATCCCCTGCTTAATCCCGATTATGCTCACTCAATACGAAGTGGAATTCTTCCACAAGGTTCGTCAGGCATGACCGTTGACTTCAGAAGCCGTGCTGGGAACTCATCAGTAGAAGGTTTGACTCTGAATAATACGTTATCTTGTCCACTATCATGCTTTCCATGAGTTTACTGACTATCAAAGGTCAGACTGATGGGTCGGTAGTTTGACGGATGGCTGGGGTCTCCTTTCTTGAAGATCGGAGTCACCTCCGCCTCACGCCAGTCTCTAGGAACGCATCCGGTCCAGATTGACATGTTAAAGTACCTCACAGATGTCGCGATACTTCATCGCACACTTCCTTCAACACCTTGGATAGAAACCTGTCAGGTCCAGGGGACTTATTCGTCTTTAGGCCAGCGATCTTTTTCTTTATTTCTTCTTCGGTGAAGTCCATTACCTCCAGCTTTTCCCCCGATTAGGAATCCGTGGGCTGGGGAATGGAACCACACACTTTAGGAGACACTGAAGAGTAGTATTCATTGAGCAGGTTAGCAATTTTTGCATCTGACTGAGTTAATGCACCCTACTCGTCCACTAAACGCCTAATCCAACGATGGATTGTTTTACGGCTATTTACATAGCCGAAGAACTCCTTGGGATTCTCCTTGCAGTTCCTCAGTACGCTTAGCCACCCTTATGCTGGACTTCACTCTCCTGGCGAGCCTCCGGTACTCGTCAAAGGCACCCGAGATCTTTGATCGCCGGTAGGCATTTCTCTTCTCCCTAAGCAGTTGGCCGATTTCTCGATTAAACCACTTTGGTTGAACAGAAGACCGACGGAGGCATTTCAGAGAGATGCAACTAAATTGAAGACTCATAAACTTATTTTTGAAATTGTTTCACGAACCCTCAACCTCTTCGCATACCGCTAGCCTTACGTCAGTCAGCCCAACACGAAGGCTTGCAAAGTCTAAAGAGACATCCTCAACGATATCATCCTCAGAGGTGAAGACCAAGTCGAGGATATTGTCTCCTCTCGTCGGTTCTCTGACCCAATGAGTGATGAACTCGTTGTTGGCGAACTCCAGGAATAGCGCGCTCTCGCCACAGGCTGCTCTGGTTTCCCAATCAACTTGTCTGTTGAAGTCGCCCATAACGATGCACACTCTGCCTTAAACAAGCCCACCCAGGAGCGGGTACAGTTATCTGTTCTTCTCAACGGGTTGGGAAGGGGGTCTATAAAGCACCAGGGTCATGTATCTGACAGAACCTATCTCTAGGTCAATGCCTAGGAGTTCGTGATCGGATATAATGTTGGAGTTCATAGATTTGATTGTATCCTTTACATAAAACATTACACCGCCACCCTCTTTGTCTGGCCTATCTTTGTAGAAGAGTTGGTAGCCAGGAACCGTGAATTCGCCTTCAAAGTCTCGGTTTGAGGTTTTTATCCACGATTCTGTTATGGCTACCATTTCGGGTTCTTCCGTCGCTACGAGGCCACGGAGCTCAGGAAACTTGTTCCTGATTGACCTCGCATTGAACAGAAGAACTTTCAGGAAGTCCCAGACTGTAGGACTTCCTACGCTCTTCCGTTTCCCGGCTTGTTTGTTGGCGAGGCACCCCTTTTTGCGACCTCTGAGAAGGTCGTTCCAGGAGTGACACGGGCCTACTGGCGTACGTCCGCCCTCACTCTGGGCCGTCACTCCTTTGGGTGCGCTCCACGATATCCTGGATGAGGTTGGCTAGGAAAGTTTTGCCCTTAAAGGAGAGGTTAACCCCATCCCTTTTTTAGGGCGACAAAAAAGACACCCTCCGTCGTTTGAGGCCTGCAAGGCGCCGGTTTAGCGACATGTTCTTCACAGGGCAGTTTGGCTTGGACCCCACCTCAGATCATCCCCACGACGACGCGTCTGCGGGTTTTCAATCAACAGTCGTCGACAGCGCCCATAACCGTCTTCATAATCTTGCCTGTAGGGCCTACCCTACCTCCTCTGAAGTAGAGTTCGTTGCCACTTACAATGAGGGCAACGACTGGTCTCAGAAATCTAAGACTTCTCGGCCTCAGCTCTTATCTGCTTATTCACATATCCTGGGAGGCAGCTCACCTTAACGCTTGTGCGAAGGCGGGCCGCTAGCAGGGGCTGCAGGCCCCGTGCCTGGAGATCACCCACAAGGTTGAACCTGGTACATTTGCCTGCTGAGCTCTAAGTCTTTATTTTCGGAGGCAAGCTCTCCGATTCCTCTCCCTTCTCCGTCATGGTCTTTTCAGTGCTTTTTATTTTATCTTCTTTTTCTTCTTCTTCTTCTCTATCATCTTTTCCCCCTTGTCATCCTTTTCAATAACTTCTACCTTTTGTCCTATTAGTCTAACTTCGGTAGTTGGAAAGCTTTTAGAATCGGTAATTAGAGATAGAATAGTGTGCCACCTCGAGGTAAATAATCTGATTAAAGATTCCCAACATGGGTTTAGGCGGGCGAGATCGTGCTTGACAAATTTGCTCGAATTCTTCCATAAAATGATTTGCGTTTACGACGAAAGCAAAGCTGTAGATGTAATCTATCTAGACTTTAAAAAGGCGTTTGACACCGTTCCGCACGAGAGATTATTAATGAAAGTTAAAGCAGTCGGTGTGAAGGGTAAGATATTAAATTGGATTAGAAATTGGCTGAAGGATCGTTCGCAGCGAGTAGTTATAAATGGTGAATGTTCAGATTGGGTCAACGTCAGTAGTGGAGTGCCACAAGGCTCCGTTCTTGGCCCATTATTGTTTCTAATATATATAAATGATTTGGATAATGGCGTATTTAGTACGATTTCTAAATTTGCTGACGACACGAAGCTGGGCAACCGTGCCTATGTAAGATCGGATGTAGAAAAATTACAAAAGGACCTAAACTTGATTGTCAGATGGGCGGATAAGTGGCAAATGCAGTTTAATTTAAGTAAATGTAAGGTGATGCATTTGGGTGGCCATAATTTGAGGGTAGAGTATACCATGAAAGGCCAGGTCCTCGACGTAGTTAAATTGGAAAAAGACCTGGGAGTTTTAGTCTCAGATGACTTCAAAGTCACGAAACAATGCGCGGATGCATGTAAAAAAGCAAATCGTGTGCTGGGTTATATCGCGCGTAATTTCACGTTCAAATCCAAAGAGATAATTTTACCATTGTATAAATCACTTGTGCGTCCACTGCTCGAATATGCGGTTCAATTTTGGGCTCCATACTTAAACAAAGATATCGCGCAATTAGAAAGAGTGCAGCGTAGGGCTACAAAATTAATTCCCGAGCCAGCTAATTGAAGTATTCAAAATATTGAAAGGATTTTCAAACGTTGATTATAGGAATTTGTTCGAATTGGATCATAGGGGAAATACTCGGCAACACGGATTAAAATTAGTGAACAAGCGATTTAACACTAGTATAGCCCAAAACTATTTTACGTTTAAAATTACTCAAATTTGGAATAGGCTACCCACCCACGTAGTGGATAGTAGGTCGGTAAATATGTTTAAAAACCGTCTCGATGCGCACTTAAATAGTATAAATATAACGTAGTCTGAGCACAGTAAATAATAACGTCTTTGCAAAAGGAGTTTGGAGCGGAGGAACGACGAGAGTAAAAATGATGACTAAAAATGATGCCAGCGATTTCTCTTGCATGTGTAGTTTAGATATCCATTTTCTTTTCCGCCTATCCTATAACTAGATTTTCACCACTAGCAGTCGAGGGCTGCGGAAGTTGAGAAGAAAAACTTTCTATCACCCCCCCCCTAGGTTAAAGTAGTTAATATGCCTGACATTGTACACATGTAGATAAGTGTGTACAGTAGATTATATATTTAAAAATAAAAAAAAAAAAAAAATAGCATGTTAGAGATACACTCGTAGATAAGTGTGTATCGTAGTTTCGGATACAGGGTAGCGGACTAGCCTCGAGCGTACCTTAGGGTCTTTGTTGGTCCTAGATTCTGTAGTTCTGTAGTTCTGTAGTTCTAACTCTTCCTCTTTCTTCTTTTCCTTTTTCGTCTTTATTTTCTTTTTCTTTTTCTATTTTGGCGTTTCTGCCACATTCTGGCCCGGCCTCTCTGCAGAGGTGGTGTTTGCCACAGGACTCGAGAGCTCGTTTAACTTCTCCTTGAGCCTGCGGATCTTGTGGGAGTGCTCCTCCTTCAGCCTGTCGATTTTATTTTCGAGGTCTGTAGTCTGTTACCTGTAGTAGGCCACTACTTCTTCCACTTCCTTCTTTAAGATGCAGGTGGTGCATACACTGCCTGGGTGGCATTTCGCATAGCAGCCCTCAGGGAAGTCAACGCACCACTTGTCCTTATAACATGTGGCACACGTGAATTTTAGCGCTGCTGGACCTTTCTTGCCTGCGATTTTAAACACTATATTTCTTATGCTTGTTACCAATCAATATATAAACGAGGGGTTTGGTGAGTTCTCCCCGCGTGAATCGCTCCCGCCTATTGATCGGAGTCGTTTTGGAGTCTTCCAGAAGGCACCCTCCATGTGCTGCTGTTGATCCGACCGAGTTTTTAAGCCTCTGCGTGCCGTGGATCCCAACCAAGCAGTACAGACAGTCGCAAAGGGGCCATCGATTTGTCAACCGGTGAACAACAACGAAGCAAGCCCTTTACTTAACTCCTACTAGTTCCCTTCACAACGGCCAGGATCTCGGAGTAGCGTCCAATGGATATCTCGCCACACTAAGGAACTCGACCCAAGGCTTTTAATTGGCCTGGCAACCAAAGTGGGAACAAAGGGTCGTCACCTCAGGCCAATGATACCAGAAGAACCCGTCAACGGGCACTCGGAACGGTCAATAATTACGTGCCAGAGAAGGGGTTAACTGGGCACTACCATCATCCCATTTATCATACCCGAATGCCTAGGACACCTCTAGTGCTAGTCTCTCGCAACAAGTGAGCGTCGATTGGCGTTGTTTATAGAGGTTCCAAAGCCTCTCTTCTGACGCGTAAAGTAGCTGCCAGGTCCTTATATGTAGATAGAAGGAAAAAAAGGGAATAAGTGACATGATAAGTGTAGGCTTTTTTTCTCTTTGTATAAGTTAGAGATAGGATATAAGTAAAAAAAGAAAAGGATAGAGTAGAGAAAGGAAAGAATGACGCACTTAGTCTGGAAACTGAGAAAGAAAGAAAGATAGAGAAAGAGAGATAGTAACAAAGAGTAACAAGGAAAGGAAGTACCCTAGGAGACCTTACGGTCCATTCAAACAAGGTACCTTTGGACTAACAATCGAGCAGGCACATGGATGCTCAACTGTTTTGCGTCCGTAAACGGCCACTTTTAGAGACTTTTCTAGTCTTGACTTGAACTGGTCAACAGATTTACTGTTGACAACTTCCACTAGGGGCTCGTTCCACTTACCGCAGATACTGGAAGTGAAAAAATTTCCACACAGATTGTGGTTTTAACGCTTCATTTCAAGTTTGAAGCCGTGATTGCGCGTTCTGTTCTCACTCAGTGTCAAAATATCCTGGTGATCAACATTGTCGATCCCTCGAAGTATTTTGAAAACTTCGATAAGCTGACCACTCATTCTACGGTTTGCCAGCGAGAACAGATTTAATTCCCTAAGTCTATCCTCATAACTTTTATGTCGGATAGAGGGCATCAGCTTGGTTGCCCTGGCTTTTACGCGTTCTAATCTCACAATGTCCTTTCGCAATGAAGGACTTCAAAATTGTACGGCAAACTCCAGGTGCGGTCTGATAAGCGTGTTGTACAAGCACAGTACAATCTCTTGGTTCCGATAACCAAACTGGCGCTCAATATAGCTAAGCATCCTTGGGGCCTTTTTCTCCGCCTCAATGCACTGTTTCGAGAACTTGAGGTCATTAGTGATTGTTACACCCAAGTCCTTCTCAGTGTCGGTGGATTCGATAGCAGTGCCCTCAAGGATAAACTGTGATTGGGGGTTTCTGTGGCTGATATGCATCACTTTGCACTTGTTAACGTTAAAAGGCATTTGTCATGTGTCCGACCACTGCCTAATCTTCCCAAGATCTTTAGGCAGGCCGGCAGTATTTCAACCCTTTGCAACGTTCATACCAAGCTTGGTATCGTTGGCAAATTTGGAAAACTTGGCAACAATGTCACAGTCCATGTCGTTAACGTAGATGATGAATAGTAGTGGTCCCAGGACAGAACTTTGAGGCACCCCGCTAGTAACAGGCACCCAATCAGGAGACTTTTCATTCACCACCACCCGTTGCTGTCTGCCACTTAGCCAGTTCTCGATCTAGACGGCTAATTTTTCGTATATGCCAAGCGCTCGCACTTTTCGGAGAAGGCCGCTATGTGTTACCTTATCAAGGGCTTTATGATAGTCTAAGTACACTACATCCACCGCCTTGTTCCGATCGTGCTCACTAAACACGAAGTGGAAGAATTCCACAAGGTTCGTCAGGCATGACGGTTGCCATCGGAAGCCATGCTGGGAACTTTTCAGTAGCAGGTTTGACTCTAAATACGATATCATTCTGTCTCTCATCATGCTTTCCATGAGTTAACCGACTATCGAAGTCAGACTGATAGGTCGGTAGTTCGACGGTTGGGCTACGGTCTCCTTTCTTGAAGATAGGAGTCACCTCCGCTTCACGCCACTCTCAAGGAACGCATTCGGTCCGGTTTGATATGTTAAAGATTGCGCTCAAGTGTCATGACACTTGATCGCGCACTTCTTTCAACACTTTAGGTAGAAGTCTATCCGGGCCAGGTGACTTATTCGTCATTAGGTCAGTGATCTTCTTTTTGATTTCTCCTTCGGTGATGTCCATATCCTCCAGCTTTTTCCTTGAGTAGAAATCGGTCGGCTTGAGAGTAGAGAGGAGAGAGGAGAGATGAGAGAGGAGACAGGAGTCAACACACTATGAGTATGATATCATGGAAGGAACTAGGTAGTCAGGAAAGATGCCAAAACAATCAAGATGGTGGAAATGACACTTATGTATATATCCAGAAAGTTGAAGGTGACGTAAACTGCTTACCATGTTTGGAGCAATATTTAGTCGTTAACAGAGCGAAACATTGCTATCGGAGGGGACCAACGATAAACTAAACAAACCAAATAATCGCAATGTTTTAAAAGAAATAGAGGTCATAGCTTATTTTGAACTTGTCCTGAAGGAGCAAGATGCTAAGGACGAGCCAAACGCATATCATACCTTAAAAAAAGCTTTTAAAATGAACTTGTGGGGCTCGTATTGTGAAATAGGTATTTTTGTGGCCCCCTAAATTGAAGGATTTAATAGGCCCAGCTAGGAACTCTACAAATAGACGCTTGTTGAATCTAGCAAATCCTAAAAATAGCTATTTGTGTAAATTGATATAATAATAATATGCCGCTTGTAATATTTAAGGAACCAAAGAGAATTAGAAAAACATATACAAATCAAATTGTACATCTATCAAATAGATATAAAGCAAGCGGTTCGTCTGAGTCACTCGAAAATACATAAATATACGCACGCTGGAAAGAGCAATCAAAGGTCACCACCTAAACAAATACGAGTCTAGCACGCACACAAACACACGCGTGCTAAGAATAATTATCAGCAAGCTGAACAAATACACGCTTTAGCCAGTGAAAGGATTACAAGGCCATTGTGTTTAAAATTCAAGAGTCCGAATACCTTTCCATAATTTAAGACTGCACTCCAGATTTGAATAAAATTTAAAAGGAACGTAAGAAGAAAGAAATACTCCGAAATAGCTGATATCAGAAAAGTGAAGCAATAGCCCACGTCGGAAACCCAGGCGAAAGAGTCTCGGCGACGATGAGTGAATTCAATCCAACATCACAGGGTTGAATGCGATGATGGTCTTCGGCAAAGACAAACCCACAGACGCCGATATCAGGACGAAAGGCGTCTAGACCACGGGGAAAGATGACTCGAAAGCCCAACGATCCGAAATGAGCAATTAAAGATGACAGAATTCCCCAAAGAGGAGATGGCGCGGTGACTAGGGGAAAACTTTCACGTAGCCAGTGTGAACGGCTTTACAAGGGAGTGCACTTGCAAACGTAACTGTAAGAGCACAATTCGATGCATCCGACAGAGAGGCAGCGACAACGCTGGCAGGAATCAATGGCCAAAAATCCTCGGTACAAGAAGGAATCCAGTATGGGTCGCCAAAAATGAAAAACGTTAAAGGTAAGTGACGGAAATGATTCAGCGAAGCGATCAAGGCAGAATTCTCGCAACAGAATAAATTAAAAGGCCTCACCTCCCAATTCATATCCTTAAGTCCGAAGGGGAAAAAGGGAAGTGGCGCACAAGGGGGGAATGAGTCGCTTCCCCTACGTAAATTAGGCTGATAAGTTTCAGAAGTTTAGGCCAAACCTGGTAGCCTCGAAGGCCGACCTACGCAAACATCGTAAACTATGATTAGTAAGGGAAGGCATCGGAATACAAGATCCTACCCTTTAAAGTCCTATACTAAGTTATCCGGTCTCCTTTGTTGATGTTTTTCTCGGATATGTCTTAGATGGCCCAGTCTGTTGTGGAAGAGCCGCGTGCAGAAGTCACATGGGACGTCAGTTGGAGGACGGGGTTGTTCCAGGAGCTCCTCCATCCTCCTAGGTTTGTCTCCATGCTGTCTTCTGTTCTCCCCAAATTGCGCCACACCCGAGCGGAAAGCTTTCATCCAGGCTCCTCTCTCCCTAGCATTTTGCTCCTACGAAGAAGGTTCAATGTTTGTGTCGGCCATGGTGTTCTTAAGCTGGTCTTTGTAGTGGCTCTTTGGTCTTCCTCGGGGTCTTTTTACTGTGGCGATTTTCCCGTCGAGCAATATCATGTAGAGTCGAGAAAGGTCCATTTCTAGGATATGCCTGCCCTGCGAAGAAAATGGTGGATGATGGTGACTTCAAAGCAGGATAGAAAGGCTTGGTTCAGGACCCAAGTGTTGCTAATAGAATCTTCCCTTTCTATTTTGAGGATCTGTCTTTGTTTGTACTGCTGAAACCACTCGAGGCGTTTGATGTAACGGCGGTAGAGCATCTATGTGTCGCAGGCATTAAGAAGGGTAGAGAGGACTACGGTCCAAATTACCATGATCTTAGTTTTAATGGTCAGCGCATGGTTATAGAAAACGCGGCGGCCGAGGTGAGTGAAGGCAGAACGGGCTGCCCTGATCCGATTTTCCACGGTTTTTCCTCACATGGCCCTTTTTGGAGAGAATGCTCCCCAAGTATGAAAACTGATCCAGTTCTTCCAGAGGTTGGCTGTTGATAGTGATGTTGGTATTTGGGAAGGTTTCACTGCGCGGTGATTAAATAAGATCCTTAGTCTTGTCGGTGTTCATCTGCTCACTGAAACGCTCGTAGGGATCGGAATGCGAAGCCGACGCCATGGATGCGTGGGGCATCGGAGTTGTTTCTCTTCCAGAAGATAGTGTATTTGGAACCAGGTTCACTGATGTTGCCCTCTCCTGGAAGCTTGGTCTCGCTCAAGGCTGCCAGTTTGATGTTGAAGCGGGCGAGTTTTTTGCTGATGAGGAATGTACGCAGCTCAGGACGGTCGTTGTCACTCAACTTCTGAAAGATGCGGATGTTCTAAGCAACGAGAATGAAGGGCGTTGAGATGCAAGGGCGAGTAGTTGATTGTATAGTAATATTTTATTTCTGACCACTGAAGGGTAAGTCTGTCAACCGCAGTAAACTGGCGAGACAAGTTTTCCGCATCCGATGTTTACCCTACCTTTTCTAGGGGCTTACCCATGCGAGGTAGCTGCGCAGATCCTAAAAAGGCTAACCCAGTCGTGACTCCAGCTGCCAAATTACAATATCACCGCAAGATCATTGAAGAGCTCGATCTAATACCCGCCATAATGTGTAGTCGCGGATTAGATGATTCTGGTTATTCAAGCCTGCCCCCGGCACCCGCGATGCCTTCTCCATTGGTTTCTAGAAAGGAGAGGGTCCTGTCTGGGAAAGAAAGAAGGCCGAAAAAAAACAGAGACGAATGTCAGTCGCTGAGGAATATGTTTTAGGTGATCGTGACTGCACGACGGCCACGAGCGCGTACTTGGCCAGCAACGTGTCCAATGCGGTCAGAATATTAATAAACTGCTGCAGTCAGTAAGCATGCACATGTATGCAATTGTGGACCTATTGATAAAAATTTAGGGCTCGCCAGCCAGCTACAGAACTACTGGTTTTGCTGATGCCCAATCCCTTGCAAAATAAATGTGAGAGTACATGAAAGTGGTTGCTGCCCGAAAGTAGAATAGACTCATAACTACCAAAAAGTCTTTTTCACCCGAGGTTCCCAATGAAGAGATAAATGATACACTCAAGAGAATTGAATCTTCCATTTTCCATGCAGTTGCTGGTGTGCGCCTTTCTCACTAAGAGAAAACTGAAATGATGAGAGACTTTGCCAATAAATTTAGTGTTCTCTTAAACTTCCCTGATCTGCCAACTGGTAAACTTGGAAATGTAATCTTTTACAACTTGGACAAAATTCAAGATGGCAACACTTGAACACGTAGTTTTCTGGATTATAAAAATCTAAAGAAAGTGTATACCAAAAGGTGGATTATCTAAGAATGGGTGTCACAACTCTAGTGACTCTGATATCTGGTGAGGGAATCTTCTCCAAACTCAAGCTGATTAAATAAAATTGGAGTTCTACAATGTGTCGGAACGCTTAAATGGAGTAGCATTAATAACTATTAATCAGGAAGTGTCTAAACAAATTTCATTGGTTGTAAGCATAGATAACTCTGCTGCTAGAAAGTCCATTTTTTTTTTTAAAGAGCTCATCTGGCGACTGCCTACTTGGGTATTAGACGCCGTATTAAAAACTGCCTAGTACTAGGCTACTTTAAAATCTAATGCAATAACAAAAAAAACAAAAAAAAACAACCCAAACAACACCATAAATTAAGAAAAGGGAAAAGGAAATGAGTAGTGAGCAAGCTCCTGCGTCGGGGGGAGGTCAAACCGGCGCAGGAGCGTACAACCTATAATGAAAAAAAAAACAAAAAAAAAGAAAACCTGGTTAAATATTAGGGAGAAGGCCGGCCTCCCCCAAATAGTCAACAAGTCCACCAGTAAATGTGCACGCACTCGTCTCGAATAAAAAGGACAGGCGGTAGCAACCCCACCCATCCCGGAACTGGCACAGGTAGCGTGCACGAAGATCACCCAGACTGGGACATTTGACAAGAATGTGCCGGACAGTATGGGGGACGACGCATTCGTCGCAATAGAGCGCAGGCAAGCGTTCCATCATTGACGATGTGGCACACGAGTGTGTCCTATTCGAAGACGACAGAAAGCAACCTGAAGCCGTCACAGCGTTGGGGGATAGGTCCATGGGAACAGTCGCGGCGCAATGGCACGCAACTTTAAGTTCCCTTCGAACATCTCCCATCTTCTTTCCCAAGCAGTACGAAGAGCTGCCCGTATTCCTGCCATATAGTCGGTGTGAGGAAGAGCGAAACGCTGGTCCTACATGTCCGCAATTCCTAAATGTCCAGAAAACAAGCGAAAGATAATCTCGACATCTGCCCGGCTCGCAAAAACAGTTGTGTCACGGATATAGTGAACCAGGGAATGTGGAGATCCCAATGCCCCGAGAGCACTCAGGGCGCTTTGTGAGTCGCTATAGATTACAATCCGGTCTTTGAACCGGGCAGGTCGCGTAATCTCTCGTATCGAGTAAAGTATTGCCACCAGCTCAGCCGTAAAGACATAAGCAACGCCTGGCAGAGCCCCGCTAACTTCAAACAGAGGGTAAACGGTTTGGGAGCCGACCCCCTCTTGGGACTTGTAGCCATCCGTATACACTGTCACGGTTCCAGCGTGACACGAGGTGTGCTCCAAAAAGCTCAAACGCAATACTCCCGGTGCCCTACAAGCTTTGGGAGCAGAGGCGTGGTGGCAAATAGCTAAATGCAGTACCCTCCAGGGTGGCATCCTGGGCAGAACCAGAGGTGCTACCGGCCTGAAAGCTATATCTAGCTCTCGAAAGAGTTTCCTGGCTCTAAACCCAAAGGGCTGAGGGTATGACTGGCGTCTCTCGGCGGCATAGGTACCGTTGAGATCAGCTGCGGATGCAATGAAACCTGTTGGCGACTGAGGGAGCCGCCGGGTTCGCGCGTACAGGCGAAAGATGCAATGCACGTGGCGCAGAACGAGTGGCATCTTCCCAGCATCGACCAACAGACTCTCAGTTGGGGAAGTGCCGAAGGCCCTAATCACAAGGCGAAGGCCGGTGTGGTCTTAGAATCCACCTTCTGCAATAAACACTCGGCTGCGGATGCATAAAATCCGCATCCGTAGTCGTACATCGAACAAAGGATCGATAAAAAAGTAGGGCAGACGGCATTTTCCGGTCGGAGCAGAGCATCCGACGTGTAGTGGAACTTGCGAAAGCCGCACTGTGCAGAAAAGAGATGGCCTCCGATGTCCAGGAAAAAGGATAATCAAACATCTACCAATTTCTACATCAACTTGCACACGCCAGAGGTTAGAGAGATTGGGCGGAAACCGGTCGGAGTAGAGTAATCTCGGCCTGTTTTGCGAAAGGCGAGCACATTACCGATTCGCCAAGAACGTGAAAGAAAACCCTCCAACCAGATCCTGCTGAACAAAACTAACAGAAAGGCCATGCCTTGCTCACCCAGGTGTCGAAACATGGCGCAAGGGACGTCGTCCGGACTATGGGTGATGTCCGCACACGAAGCAAGAGTGGAGCACAACTCACTCACAGTAAACCTGTCGTTAAAGGGTTCTCCGCTTCTGGAGGTAAATTTCAGCCGGAGGCCTTCCGCTACATCACGACGTGCATAGAATGCTGGCGGAGCAGCATCCTGGCTAGAGAATGCTGAAAAAGCGGTCGCGAAGGATTCCGCCATGGACGCGGTATTCCGAGATTGCGGTCCCATTCTCCTAGAAAATAGGAGAGGAGGTCTTGCGAGAACTTGCCCCGCAACCTTTTGAATCGCTTCAAAACCTCTGCTAGAGGGGTCTTTCCGTTAAGTGAAGACACGTATGCCAGTCAAGAAGAGCGGCGGGCAAGCTTTGAAATATACCGTAACCTAGCCCTAGCCCGACGAGATTCAGCGACAGTTGAATCGTTTGGGCGGCGCTTATAGTGCATGTAAGCATAACGCTTCTGTTTGAGGGCCGTCTCACACTCTGTGACCCACCATAGGAGGGGTTATCGTGCAAAACGGCCTAACGTTCTGGGAATAGTAGTCAGGCCCCCGGCGATGAGGTTGCCGGAGAACAACTCAACGGTCTCATCTACCGACCTAAACTCCTGGACCAAGATAGAGAATTCAGTCATTTCCTGAAATGCAGGCCACCGCGTCCGCGCTAAGCACCACCGGGGTGGGCTCTCAGGCGGCAGTTGCCCTGAAAATAATATTTAACAGGGAAATTAATCACTACGATGGAGGTCACCGACCACCCCCTAATCAAAATCAGACTGTGCATCTGATGAGGTGAAAGATAGATAAAGGCAAGAAAATGAAGCGGTTCTTGGGCAGTGATGCCTAAAATCATCCACATATAGGCTACCTCTCTCAAGCTCTTCAATCAGATCGGCAAGGGCTTTTCCCCTGGGGTTTCTTGAGTACTCCCCACAAAGAGGATGCCTGCCGATCAGATCTCAAAGCAAGAGAAAGGGCCTCGGCAACCGAGCCACGAAACGGTGGATGTCTTCAGTTTCAAAGTCAGCTGACCGTAGAATGAACGCAGAAATGATAGTATACCTCCTATCCAGGTGAAGCTGCACAGCCACGGTCTGAAAAGAAGGTATCTAGAGTGAAAGGAAGAACGGAGACATCATGCCGAGTGTAAACGGCGCATCCACCAGCCCGGACATCTCGCGGTGGTGTAGTCGCAAGACCCATATACCCTGGGAGGGCGAGCAGGGGGCACGCGCCTAGCCTGGTATTCTGCACAAAAATGTCTAACGGGGAACGGGACGAGATGAGCCTCCGCAGCTCCTCTCAGTTGGCGCGGAATATGCCCTCCAGGCCAAGCTCGGAGGAGACTCGGGGGCCCTCTCTGAGCAGAAGACCCTCACAGGAATGGCCGTACGCTTCCCGGAGGCAGGACCAAGGGTGGTGTTGGCGGGACAAAGCGCTGAAGGCGCGGTCACCCTCGAGGGCTTATTGGGGGAGGTTGGGCTCGCCATGCATGTCTTTTCCTCTCTGCGCCTCGAAACCTTAGGCTGGCGTTGCGGCTTCAGGAGCAGAAGGCCCTCTTTTCGAGAAACCACCGTCTCCGAGCCACTCAGCCCACCACCTGGCTTGGGCGAAGGAGCCGAAGCTCCTTTATTGCTGTCCTCCTTTTGGGATACAGCTTTAGGAACCGCGGAAGATGGCCTGGCGAAAAACTTCGGGGCGTTGCCTCGTGTCAGTCTAACGACTGTATGGAGGCGCGTGGCCCTTTGGCCTTACAGGAAACTGTCACAGTGTGGAATGGGGGAAGCCCTGCTTTTAGCTGGGACTAGGTGTGAGCCCTTTTTGCCTCCACCTTTACCAGTGAAGCGCCCGAGTTGATTAGGGCCGGCAAAAGGGCTCCAAATGGGCGCGGAAACAAACGCGCTTGTAGGCCTGGATCAGCTAGGAGCAGAAGGTGCCTTTCTAACTATTGAGGCATAATACGTCCCAGGTAGAGCCGGGCGCTCAAGGTAAAGTCCTTAGCATCGCGGAATGAGAGTCAATCCTGGGCCTGAACGGCCAGGATTTCTTTCTCAAGGAGATATGCACCACCTTGTTTCGAAGAAGTGGAGTGTAGCGCTCCGCTCGTGACATACTTGGCCACATAAGATTTCGACTTATCATGTGCGGCCTTGGAGCAATATACACAGACTTCGGGTGACCCCGAATTTTTAAGTCTACAAGATGAGGATGAAGCAGGTTGTTAAAAACCAACCACCCCAGATCAGAGCTCAGGGGTTAGGGAACATTGTCCACTACCCCGTCAGCTTCGATCCGGGATGGTTGGCTGAGACGAAGGTTAGCATCTACCCTGTGAAATTAGATGCTGACCAGAGAAAGTTGTGGGAGAGGTTGTATGAAAAGCGACGAAGTAGGGGAGAAATACAAGCTATCTGAAGAAAGGAAGAGAGGCTAAGCTGAATCCAGACGGAGCGCTCGATTCCGCCAGCACGGCGGCTAGGATGGCAAATCGCCGCGCCCCTTACGAGGGCTAGGAGGTTCATATGCCCGAAGTTTTAAAGAACATTGGAAATGTTAGTGATATTTATCACTTAAGATTTTCTTGTTTGCAAATTGTGTTTATTGTTTTAAAGAGTTTTGTTACTAAATAATATAACCATCCAGGCAATGGCTTTGCCAATCCCCCCTACGGGGAAAGCTTGCGCTTTGCTACTAAGATTAAAATTTAAAATATAAAAAAAAGCAGCCATGGTTAAATGTTCATAAATTTTGTGCACTTCGACAATTAAAAAAATTAAAAAGGAACTCTAAATTAAATTTCACCCCTTTCAAAATATCACGTTGCTAAAATATAGTTTTAGAATAAGATGTATAAAAATAAATTTTCTGAACTTCACCATTTGTAATCCTTTGGGTTTGAAAATTTCACAAAATTTCGAGACTTATATTTAATTCGGAACTTCACCAATTTGTTTTTTGGATATTATAAAAGAATTATTAGATGAAATTATTATTCAAATACTCCTAAAAAAACACCTTCTTAAATTATAAAGTTAGTGATGATGATGATGATGATGATGATGATGATGATGATGATGAAGAGGAAAGTAGAAAATTTCCTTGCTCTGAAACTCTTATATTGATTTTTAATTTTGATTGCACTTGGCTGCGTTGCATTTAAAATAAATAATAAACGTGTACATGCTGTTTATTTTTTTTGGGGGGGTGGGGGGCGCCAAAGTACACTTTCGCCTAAGACGGGCACCAAATAACCTAGAGCCGGCCTTGAGGTCCTACATGATAAAATATTGCTACGAGGTTGTAATAGCCTAATTTAATGAAAAATATCGTGTTGAATGCTGCGAATAAAGGAAAGTCTAGCAGAGAGCATTGTTTATCTGTAGCTCTGTATCTGACCATCTGATTTGGTTGAAGTGGAACTTACACAATTTTCATATCCCTCAGAAATTTTATATATAAATCTCAGGAAGATGTGCAGCTATATATTTTATTTTCAAAATATTTTCTCTTTCTCTAGTTTTCACACTGTTTTACAAGCCTCTCCACACAAAACTTCTGCGTTATATTTGGTATTTAACATTAGATTGAAAGCTCCAATAGTACCAATCTCTCAGGAATGACTGTATAGTGGCTCTAGTGATTGGGTATACCGTACAGATCCCACAAAAGGAGAAATAGCCTCGAGAGTGCAAATGTAACAGGAATGTTTCATGTATATGTATCCCTAAATAACTCCCTAATGTCCTAAATTCTATAAGCTCATATGCATCTCCCGTTTCTTATATATATATATATATATATATATATATATATATATATATATATATATATATATATATATATATATATATATATATATGTATATATATATATATATATATATATATATATATATATATATATATATATAGATATATATATATATATATATTTACAACGAACTACTGAACACAGATTTCCCAGTTTATCACCTTTTTGATAATCAATGGAGCATGAAATTACTAAAACTTATCGTACCCACTTCCATTTCATATAAAGTGATGAAACTTTACTTCTTTTTTGGTCATTACCTCTCTTCTATAGCGCTACAATTTAATGTTTTAATTGATGTCGCAAATTATTTAGTATTTACTATAAATGAGAAAAAAAGGAGTTGGGTCCGATTGAAAACCTGGACATGGTGAGATCATTGTTATATTTATAAAACGTACTGTTATAGATGCCCAAAAAGGTTTCTACAATTCTGGCAAATTTTACCTGTATTCATAATGAATCACCATATATTATTTAGGAGAGGTAGGAAACTTAGCTACATTACTTTTCGTTTTATTTAATCTATCAAATAGACCGAGAAGTAATGTATCTAAGTATCCTACCTCTCCTAGATAATATTTTGCGATTCTTTATGAATACAGCTAAAATTGCCCAGAAATGTAGAAACCTTTTGGGTATCTATCCCAATACGTTTTATAAATATAACAATGATCTGACGATGTCCATGTTTGGTTATGAACGCAAAATTAAAACGAAGAAGATTACGGCAAATGTCTAGCAAGAGAAACAAATAATGTACTACGTAAGTTTACTACCTGACTTTGTTAACCAAGAACCTATATATCACTTTAGTATTAGGTTGCTATTCAAAATGTGTCTATAAGTTTTAAAGGTTAAATATAATTAAAAAGGAGGCTTAGCTGGTTCTGTCAGAAGAATAGAAATATGGATAATAAAGTTAGCCTAATCGCTATTTTTACATTCGTCAAAGCGCCAGGTCTCGGCGTCGCTATTTTTTCAAAAGGATTAAAATTCGTTTGTACCCATTTAGAGCCATGAAATGACCCATATGACCATCGGACATATGGTTATTCACCCCGGAGATTTCAATTCTTCCATCAGATTTGGTGCTGGGTGGTGCCATGTAGTTGCAGAAGCCTCATTTAGTCATTCAAAGGCACTTATTAGTCATTTGAACCATGGGAAACCATCAATTTAATAACTATTTGTGATCATACCACAAAACGCCGCAGGTCATTGGACGGACTTTCCCTCTTGTTTAGCATTCCCTAGGGGTTCTTTATCTATTTGAGCTCCAGGCTATAAATAAAAGAATTAAATAGGGTGTATACGCAGCACTTTGTAGTTACTTGCTCTCCATGAAATGTCATGGTGAAAAAATGAACAAATCATCACTAAATAGCATTCTGATACTCTACTTTGTTAATAGATTTGGTTTCGGCAAGAAATATGAGATAGTCCATAGCCTTGAATATAAAACAACCCCATACATTGATAGTCTTCAGTTGCTTCATTTTTGGCGCAATGGTACACTCATTGTATCCCTGTTTTCTTGGCCGAAGAGGAGAGGCCTAAGAAGTTACATCTAGGAAGAGGTGTTTATCAGAAAAAAATAACAGTTAATAGTTTTCTACCCTCTAGTCCCTGCATATTTTCTAGAAATTCAAAATCTATCCTGTTTTGCTTGGAAAAGAAGTGCTTGGTTTGTTGCCCTCTGGGTCACGAGGACATTTGTAAGAGGTCTGCGTAGATATAATCCACACTCGGTACATCTGCAACGATCTCCTTGAAATTATTTGTGATTTGGCAGACATTAATGCGTTTCATGCATAGTTTTGAGAATTCGTAATTTGTTATAGCATCAACTTCACACAATCTATCCATAAATACAAACCCACTCGCTACCACATGACATTAGTCGTTCAATTTCCGCATAGGACTTTCGACAGTCCTTGTTCATAGGTGTTCTCTTAACCAAAGGAGTCACGTTCACTCGCTTTCACATCTAATTATTAGTATTGTAAAGTATATAAAAATTCGTCATGAAACTATAATTATACTCAACAGTACAGCGTTAATGGTGATGCTAGTTCAAGGCAAAAAAAACATGGTGTTCTTGTAAAAGAAACTTGTTCGTCAGTGCATCTAATATCATCAGACATTCGTCTATATAAAAGCATCTAAAGATGGATCTACATTTCTCAATCAACGTATTTTAGGAACAACATCTAAAACTAAAGCTTTTATCTCGCTAGCTCAGGCCAGGAATATCTGGCTAGCCTAAACAAACATTGGCCCCCTCTTTACAACCTCTATTTTGAAACACACAATTTCGTCCAATCCAAGACAAAGTTGCTGGACACATTAGATTATAGAATGCTGGCACAACTAATAGATGCTGAAGTTCTCCTTAGTGAGTTCCCGGTGGAATATAAAATCTATAAAAAACCATGAGCCATATGACCAACAAAGATGCAAGACATATCTAAAATCATATGTCTTGACAGGTAGAAGCCAACAGCTATCCGCTACAACTTCGTAATGCTGCAGCTCAGTTACTGCAGACCTTCTTCCTTTCAATTCTCCTACAAGTCACCGATATTTTGGAAGCACTGGGTAAGTCTACCCTCTCGCGGTATCATGGTAGGGATAGAAGACCCCCTTATGATTTGTGTCGCACTGTGGTAGAACAAACTTTAAACACAGAATCAATTTTCGAACTCATAAGAGGGGCGGACAGCTAACCCAGGGCGTCGGGCTATAGTAATCTACATGGTAAACTTCACACGAACTTTGAGGCAGTAAATAATCTGGCGAGGAAGCAAGTTGGAAAAGGCTCAGTTATGGTTAACAACGAAAGTGATCTGAGACCGACTGCGAATCATTAGGCTGCTTACTTTCAGGTTTCGCCCAGAATGAAGATGAATTTGTAGTTTCTATTATATGAAACTATTACGTAGTTCAGCTTGATGACTTTTACGATAAAAAAACGAAAACAAACAAAACAAAGTAGACGTATTTGAACATCTGGTCGATTCAATAGAAGAATTAACTAACGGATCAGCCCAAAACACCGTAGGGGTAATGCATATTGGTACTATCATTGTTTTATTGTGGAGGCTCAAAGAACAGCTTCAAGAGTACCCACAAAAGAAGATAACCTGTAAAAGGCCATGACCTTAAAATTTAAATTTATTCTTTCAAAAGTATGTGTGGCGAATTTGGGGAGTGATTCATATTTTAACAACTCTGTTAATGTCTAATAGCCAGAAGAGATACAAGTGAATAGGGCAGGTGTTGCAAGCGTTAGCAGACCTAATTAATGCTCATAGAGCTCTTCTCAGAAGACTGATTTAGAGACTGGAAATCAAGTATCTACGAAGAGAACTGTTCGAATATAACTTGAAATTTCACATGGTTTTACCTAAACATCCGTTATTTTAGAAACAATATCTATGAATTAGATGTCTTAGATATGTCCAAAGATTTTGATAATATAACATATAAGGAAACATAATCGATAAATTAACAAGAACTTTATAGCGGAATTTAATTATATGGCCTGAATAAATTTAACAAGGATATGTATATTGTAGAAGAATGAGGTCAAATGGCGACCACGTGCCCTTCCGTTCCCCCGTGGATCCTGAGATCACCACATGGAGCTGTGAAAGCATGGCTGAACCTGAGCAAGGAGGCGGCCGACCCCGTTATCACACACCCCAGCTGTATTTGCCTATGGACCGATGTCATCATCCCCCACGGCTACCTTCCGCTATTATTGAAATCCGTTAGACATTCCAACCAACGTTATCACGATTCCCCCTTACCCCGAAAGAGTTGCCGACTTTTCCCCAAATTCAAGCACGTTTGCAGCCACCTAACCAGGAACCTATATAAAGCTTCGACTGAGTTTAGAGAGCAGCACTGTTAGTCTTCCACCGACTTCGGCGAACGAGCCGAAGGACGCCCCTCCATCCTCCAGTGGCGACTTCGATGCGATTTGAAGGCTAAATCTTTTCGTGAACTTGGCCATAGTCAATCGGCAAGTACTTGACAAGGATTCCCGACAAGTGCTCCCTCATCTGAAGCAGGAGTTAACTTGACTTCTTCCGTAGCATTCATCGTGGCCCAACGTCCCCCCCCCCCTAGCGGGGACTTCGATGCGAGTTAAAGGCTAAATCGTTCCGTAAACTCTGCCATTTTTCAATCGGCAAGTATTCCCATCCGTGAACGAGCCGAAGGACGCCCCCCCATCCTCCAGCGGCGACTTTAATGCAATTTAAAGGCTAAATCTCTCCGTGAACTTGGCCATAGCCAATCGGCAAGTACTTGAGAAGAATTCCAGACAAGTGCTCCCTCATCTGAAGCAAGAGGTAACTTGACTTCTTCCAGAGCATTCATCGTACCCCAACTGGCCCCTTTTCGGCAACGAACACGTAAGGTAATCGTAACCGTTGCTGCCTGCAGATTGATCCTGAATCTGGCTTACCCCATTGCTCCATTATTTGTGTGAACGCCCCAATTTAAAATCACCCTTTAAATTACCAAACTGAATCTGAACTCTTTACTCCCTTAATTAACCTACCTTTATCTCGTGTAGACATTTAACCCCGTCTAGGCCACCATTCCCTTTAAACCTAATTTATGTGTAAATATAAATATGATTTTTTTGTTAGTAAAGAAATATTTTCGTCATTGTCTTTCTTTTGCAACCCCAGCGCGTACCAGCTACCTGTTAATCTATTGGCCAACTTGCACTCTGAAATATTTGTTTAAAAGGAGCCTGCAAAGTTAATAATATACCATCCCCACTGGACCCATAACAATTTGCCCTTCGATTAACGGACTTCAACCATCTTCGGCCCCTAGACCTAAAGTACCTACGTATATATATATATATATATATATATATATATATATATATATATATAGAAAGAGAGAGAGAGAGAGAGTCTGGCTATTCCAAGATATATACTTGTATATACATTACTATTATAAAATATGGTGATCAGGTGTGTCAGATTCTTTAAAACTTCATTGGAGATATTTTTTAGAGGCAATCCTTTAAATTTATTGTAATTTTCAAAGTTGAGTACCGTTTGAGTTGCAAAGACAAATCAAACCAGGAAACAACCCTGCAATATTTATTTATCGCTTAGTGTTTGTAAGTGTGCTTGGACTGACAACCTTTAATAGGAAAACTTTGTTAGGTGACAAAATTTCTCCCACGGTCACTTTAATCCCCCACGGATTAGTAGAGTCTGAGCCTCTCTCATTTTACGAACACTTATTTTATCTTTATTTATTTGTTTAATCGTGTATTATATTTGTGTGAGTATTTGGATAGCAAAGCTCCTACGTTTAAACAAGCATATTCCTCCATGTGGCAGCAATTTGTGAGCCAAGTCTCCTCCGTCCCGTGCTAACGGCCCATTAAAATTCGTTATTTCGGACAACAACTCTGTTACAAACAAAATGTCCTCATTCTAGAGATTTAAACTCCAAGGAAAATCTCCGGTTTAAGTGCCAAAGACCTTGTCACTTATATACAGCAAGAGGAGAGAAATGAGAAAGTTTATAAAAGTGAACGAGAAAAACTAGAGAGAGCTGAACAAAAAGAGATTAGATAATTAGCTGTAAGAAAGAAATTAGAGAGAGCGAAGAACGCAAGAGAATTCGCCGATATGAAGTAGAATGAAATCATGATCAGCTTGAAACCCTTTCTGTAAATCCCCATATAGGAGCCCCTCAATTCACCTCCATTAAACTCCCCACGTTGAAAGAAGAAGAGGACTTCAGATCTTTTCTCACTCACTTCTAGAAAAATTTTTAAGTTAATCATTGGGATATCAAGACGGACGGTGTCGTTAAGCTTCATCTACTTAGTTCGCCGCTCCGAGACCTAGTCGTATCGCTCCCCCGAACGTTACGGTGGATTACTCCACCCTCAACTCATAACTTCTCGCGGCGGACAATATGATGCCTGACTTCTACCACACCTGACTTCTACCGCACCAAACTTCTCCACGCCCGCATCCAACCAAATATGACCTTTCGTTATTTTGTATATACTCTTTCCCGTACTTTTAATTTTTGGTTAGACGCATTGAAAGTCCTCCACGATTATGAGTCCCCGGTAGATTTTGTTCTACGGTATCAGTTGCTAGCGTCGCTAACACCAGAGATCTGCTCCTTTGTGAAGGATCGTTGGTGCAACTCCTTCAAAGAGTGCTAAAAAGTAGCAGATATCTATGCGGCGAGTGACAACTTATACTTGAACGAAAATAAAGCCTCCCCATTGATCTTCCAAGGATAAATTTAATAACTCGTGGTTTCCTCCTAAGAACTCCCCAGAATTCCCTAAGGTTACCCCGCCCTTTAAGCGCAGAAGTTGCCTTCCATCTGAACCCCGTGACGCTAAGCCCCTCATATCTAAACCCCCGGCATCAACTTTACCCCGTAGGCCAATCATATGTTTTGCGTGCGGTGTCGAAGGCCACACGCCCAAATTGCCCCCAAAATTCCAAACTCCGTTATAATTCCATTCACCAAGTCCAGCACGTGAATGCTGCTCCCACTTTTCCTCCATCACGAGCAGAAACCCCAGATCCAATCTCGTATCTAAGTGTTCCTGGAGACCATGTAAATTTCTTCTTTGACCAGAGTCCTCCAGGAAGTCTTAAATTTGAAAACGGAAGCGTTAATGGGTGCCGAGTCTCCACCTTCGTCCGTGATACCGGGTGCGCTTGTATCATGGGATCGAATGAACCTCTTCCTCCAGTAACTCCCGACCCCAAAAAGTTTGCGGTAGTCCGTGACTACTTTGGACGCACAAACCGCTTTCCCATTTTAAAATGTTACCTCGAGTGTCAGTACTTTTCCGGGTGGGCGGAATTCGTGTCAGCCCCTATACAATTCTGTTCTGTTTAGGTAGGACAGTGTCCCTAAGTCTTGTCTAACCCTGTGGCTCAGCCGATTATCACGAGAACCCAGGCAGAGGATTCCAGACGCCCGCTGCCCTTGAAACTTTCTTAGATTCAGATTTCAGCGGCTTCATGAGCGAAGAATTCGCTCAAAGACAGGAGTGCCCAAATCTCTTTCCCTTGTGAGAAAAATCTCGGATCCTCGAGCAGGATTCGGTCGGCGGTAAGAAGACCGCATCTTATATAGTGGAAAAAGGCTTGCTATTTTTCGCTTGTTCTGATGGCGTCTACCCCGATAATCACGGCCTCTGTGTTCCCCGTTGGCACGTCTCCCTGGTCCTAAAAATGGCCCACTATAGCATGTTTCCTGGCCACTTCAGCCACGATAAAATTAGTCAGAGGATTTTCCGGTACTTCTACTGGCCTGGTGCAGCAGTTGACACTTCGGAATAGTGCCAATCCTGTGACATCAGCCAGAAAACCAAGGTGAAAGGGCATGTTAAACCGGCCCCCCTTCAGAAGGGCCTAATAACATCGAAACCTGTTTGTTCGAGACCTTAACCCCTTCAAATTCATCTAAGAAATGCCTTTAACGCCTAGGTTAACATTCCGTTTAACCACCATTTCCTTGAACCCTTCATGACAAATTATTGTTTCCCAACAGTTCTAATACGGAAACCAGATAACTCTTACCGCATGTACGAGTATGTAGATTTTCGCAAATTAAATTTCGTGACCGGTTTCGATGCTGAACCAATTCATTTAATAAACCAAAACCTCCACTTAATTTATTAGCGAGCTATAAACCAGCTAAATTTTAATTGTAATTGCTCCATATCGATTTTTCCACTGTGTAATTATTATAACCGCCACCTAGAGATTAGCTTAATATTTGTGTTTATGTCCTTATTTTTCTCGATGACGCACCCCACCCTAGTATATATGGAATTGGTATTTGAAAGCCTGTTCCGGCTTCAGAATATGTGTATATGTACCAACGTAATCCTTCTGCCATTTATGTAAAATGTATCATTGAATATCCATTTCATTCTTCTTTTTTTAGCTTTGTATAGCTTAGTGCATAAATATTATTTTCATTTTTTTTAATTAGGCCGCCCTTATTGCTCTTATGGTCGGCAATAATTAATTTTATTTTCCATTTGTACCCCAACTAGCCCCTTTTCGGCAACGAGCACGTAAGGTAATCGTAACCGTTGCTGCAGGTAGATTGATCTTGAATCTGGCATACCCCATTGTTCCATTATTTGTGTGAACGCCCCAGTTTAAAATTCCCCTTTAAATCACCAAACTGAATGTGACCCCTTTAATCCCTTAATTCCCCTTTTTATCTCGTGTGGACCTTTAACCCCGTCTGGGCGACCATTCCCTTTAAACCGATTTTTTGTGTAAATATAAATATGATTTGTTGTTAGTAAAGAAATATCTTCGTCATTGTCTTTCTTTTGCAACCCCAGCGCGTACCAGCTACCTGTTAATCTATTGACCAACTTGCACTCTGAAATATTTGTTTAAAAGGACCCCGCAAAGTTAATAATAAACTATCCCTACTGGAGTCATAACAATTTCCCTTTTTAACCAACTTCGGCCCCAAGCCCCAAATTACCAACGTATATGTATATATATATATATATATATATATATATATATATATATATATATATATATATATATATATATATATATTTATATATATATATATATATATATATATATATATATATATATATATATATATATATATATATATAGAGAGAGAGAGAGAGAGAGAGAGAGAGAGAGAGAGAGAGAGAGAGAGAGAGAGAGAGAAAGAGAGAGAGAGAGAGAGAGAGAGAGAGAGAGAAAGAGAGAGAGAGAGAGAGGGAGAGAGAGAGAGTCTTGCCATTCTGCGACATATATCTTGAAGAAAAGGTTAAAGGGTTATTTCATTAATAAAAACGAACTTGACACGCTAATTAAAGATAACTTTATAGATATTAGTACTGGCATTTTAGCTATCGAGTTCGAAATAAATACATAGTAGTAAAATAAATCATTTCCTGTTATATAGGTCACCAAAACACACGATCGAGTAGGTCATTGTACTTTTTGCAAATATCTCGACTTTAATTAAAGAGAGATTAGCGTTTATATGAATTGGCTCCTAGATTTTAAAAAAATATAATTTCATGTAGAGGAAATTAGACTAATCATGCCTTGTTAGAAGAGTTTATTTATGTGAATCAAACACTTGGCAAAAACGATCACAACCTAATTCGATTCAATCAAAGTATTTTTATTTCCCGATTTACTTAAAACTTTTAAATTACAATAAAATCTTAATGCATAGTGAACTTCAACGTTCATTTTTCGCTATGCATAAAGAAAAGTGCAGTAGAAAATTATAATAGTTCAAATCAGGTGCCGTAGATAAATTGCAAGAAAAAAAAGTGCATAAGAGAACGTAACTGATTGCATATATTTTCCCAAAACAGCAATGGTGTTAAGAAAGAAATCAATACGTTCACTATCGTACACTTGCGAAATACAAAATAAGGATAGTTAAATGCAACTAAAAAATGTTCTTGTATCATCATTGTAGAAACATGAGTTAAAGCGATTTTATAAATATGTTTGTAAATAATCGGAATCTAAATAGAGAGTCATTGGGCGTCCTTAGAATATCGAAAGTATCATTACTGATGATGCTAAAGTTGTAAGACCATTGAATCAAAAGGGCAAGATGTAATAAATTTTGATATAAAGACTTTTAAATATTTAGAAGCAAAATTAAAATTACTTCTACAGTAAGAACATAAACAGTTCTAAAAATTTTTATGTAAAATCGTGCGAATCTACCTTAATCATTTATGATGTAAGGTTTAAAACACTTTTGTATAACTTTAGAATATATATTACTGAGAGAAGAGTTCATAGGAAGTTCAAAGAGGTAAATATATGTAACACCAATTATCTAAAAATCTAAAAACTGATGAAAGGTTCTTTCGTCCAATTTTTTTTACATCAGTCCTAAATAAACTTTTAAATTCTATTGTTGGAGATCTGCATAGTGGAACATCTGCAGGTAAAGTTTATTTTATTACTAACAGCAATGTTTTCTAAATAGAGTCTAATGTCCGAGTAATTTGTTCGATTTAATTTGTTAAGTGAACGCGACGCTGAACGAAAATTAAGTTGATGATGTAGTTTATATCGGTTTCAAATAGTTTTTTAACTCCATTTCTCATAATAGCATCTCGATAAAGATAAAAGCACAAGAAATTGACAGCCTAGAACCTAAATGGAATGAATATTTGTTGGAAAGCCTAATCAGAGGTATCGGTCTCCAACGGACTAACTCAGAGATCTGTTTCCTGCCCCCTGCTTTAATAAATATACACAAACGAGTTTTAAAAAATCTTTTGTGTAAATTTTCAAAATTTATTCAAAATACGATATGTACCGGGCTAAATATCATAGACGTGGATACTAGAGCTGAAGGGTTGAAAATATCGCAGATGCAACTTATTGCGGGAGACAAAGTAAGGCAATACACATAGTTAAAATAATCCCCGAAGAAAAAATAATATGGGTGGTCAAATTTAAAAAATGTCGACGTGAAAATGGTTTTAAGTTTGTTGATCTCGAGCGACCTCAAATTTTCCGAACAAATAAGTGTAGCTTCATAAAAGAGGAATAAGGTTTTGGGCCACACAGTCGATTCTTTTGCGTTTGAATCGAGTAATAATATTTTTCCAGTATACAGGTTATTTGGACTAAATTTGACTGTTTACATAACAAAAGATCCCTCACGAAATATCTCAGCCTCAAATAAATTCCTCATAAAAAATATCAACTATATCATGGCTGTTCAAAAATAGTTAATCAATTCAGCCACCCTCATTTTTCACCGCGGCTTCAAGATCACTCCAAATCTTGCCGCAAAGGTTCCTCGTTGTGTCCTTTGGAAGATTTTGGGACACCTTGAACTTGGTCACAAACTTCTTGATTTTGCAGCAGCAGCCGTTGATCTCCTACCAAACTATGCTCCGCACATAGTAAACATGGGATTAAAATTTGGGGAATTAGGAGGCCAGAATGTGGCACTCGTGAAGTCTTAGAAATTCTCAGACAACAACTTCTGTCTCTTTCTTAAAGTTTCTCCTTTCAGCAACAACGCTTTCCAGCAAAGGTTTGACCAGTCTGCAGCAGCTCCACATAGCCGTCTAAATTATATCTAAGACCCTGGTAAACGTTCTGGGCTAGCATGTCGTCACCCTATTATAACAAAACCAAAGATCATGATAGTTGGAGGAAACTTGGTCTCTATGTTGCATGAAACTTCGCATAGATTTTAGGCAAGCCAATAATTGTTCTGTATAATGCAACTTGTCCTGAGAGAAGTTATTTTCACCTGAATAGAACCAGATCGTTTCCTGCTCAACAGGATGCTTCAGCTTGTTCAAGAACTTCATTAACTTCGTTAAGGCATTTTCCTTGTTCTTGGCTATCAAAATTCGTCCCTTACACCTATTTTACGAGTGGTAGCGAAGGTCCATATTCATGGCCAGTTTTAAGGTGGTGACTATAACACGATCATTTTTGTAAAAGAACTGATTCCCTTGATGGGGTCTTCCTCTCATTTTCCTGGAGTTGTTTTCTGAAATCCGTCGTGCGGAAGCAGTCAAAAAAGCCTGTTGTGTTCTGTTCTAATGGCCAAGCACAGGTAGACTCCGTTCCAGCTATTCATGTCAAGTTTTACAGCCTTTACAGTGTTTCCAAATCAATGGCTAACAGTCATATCGTCGGCATTTTGATATCCATGGCCAATAATCGTATCTTTCTTTCCTCTATGTCAGCTAACTTTTTCTCGAGTAATAATTTAATCTATATACTCTGTTACGAGTTTGTTTCTTCACCACTAGGTCGATGATTTTCGGAAAGAATGGGAGATTAATAATTGTCAAATTTAGACCAAACACTTTATATACATATCTTACTTGATAGATCTCATTTAAAGTATTGCATTAGTATACAATGTTCTGCTTCAACCTAAGAAATTAATTGCTTACCTTAGAAATAGATCGCATTTTCACTAATGATTTATTTATAAATATCTGATGAATATTCACTAAAGCTTCTTACTTTGGTATCTATTATTAATTTCATATCCTGAAAAATGGGTTCTTTAGCCAAACCGTCGGTACCAAGAGTTAAAATACCTAAATGCAACCTTCTTATTTATCCTAAAAATACGTATACGCCTGGCAACTCGCAACCGCTCTGCTCCCTTGAGATATAAATATGGCCAGCCAAAGATGAAATTATGACTAGAAAAGAAAGCTAAGAATAGGAGCAACCGAATGTAACAAGCGATAATAAAAGAAAATGAGTAACCCAATGTCGAGGAATTGTCTCCCTACTTTTGTCGGAGAATTATTATTTAACTTTTGGCCGTTTAACATTTACTCCGAGATAATACCACTTTTCCAAAGTGTTTATATATTTAATGGCTTTTAGCGAGTCAGGTTGACACCAATTAGAAAGGGAAATAATTCCTCTATTGGCTGGGAGTACCACAGCGTTTTATCAGTTTTAAGGAAAGAGCCGGTCAACACGTAAGGATCCAGTAAAATACCAAGAATTAACCAAAAATATATATATCTTTAATTTATCAATTAACTCAAATATTTACACTAAATTCTTTAAGTTTAACATGGTTCGCACGAATCGAATATGGCCCTACTCCTGATGAGAATACTGATCAAAACAAAGTAGGCTTCACGTCAACAAAACAATTGCCAGATAGCTAATTTCTGGTGTCTCTAAGTTACAGAGTTAAGGCCCAATTTACTTCCTACTAATCTAACTAAAAATATGAGAGGAGTCACGAAATAATATATCTCCATTAGTTAGCTTGGGGACAGCATTAAAAATCCTAATTAATCAAAACAAATATATATAGTCAGTCGGACTTACATAACCTTGATCGGAACAGGGGTTGAAAGATGTCGCTATACTGGACTTTTCACGAGTCTTCACGTTGCAGTAGAAGGAGGGTGGCTGTCACTGAAACGGTAGAAACTGATGCCGATTTTTTCTTATGACTTTATCTATCCAGTTATAAGTCTAAAAGACGGAGAGAGGAGTTGTGCTCTCTGGCTCAAGGAGTACTCTTCTTGGTGGCTCTTAAGTTCTTCTTGTACTTTCGTCTACGTCGCAGGTTTATCAAACTGCGTTTTGGTATACGAGGTGATCTCGAAAGTAATTAAAGTAAACTTACTTGGTGATTAATTCTTCTCCTCTCAAAATTACTGAGATTGCGATTTGAGAGTCCCTCAAGGGTGAGCGGGTCTTCTTTTGTCTTGCTCCAAAAATTCCTGTTTGGCACTTACGAATTTTGATCCAGCCAGACTTTTTGCTAAATCTGCGAAGGATAAATCTTTAGGGCACCGATAAGAAAACGAGACGAACTTCTAAGTCTTAGAAGTCGAGTTCGGAACTGGGCGAGGGACTGATCACAATAATCTAGTCCTCTATCGTCTCTAACAAAATAATCATCTATTTTCTTCCTCACGACGAGACTTATTTATAGACCGGGGGCCGCCCCACCTAAAGGAGACGGGATAATGCCACTGAGGGAAGTGCGAGGGGTAAGGGAAGGGACACCGTGGAGCCCAGGTCTGCTTCTTAATGAGAGTAACCAACAACCGTCTCATTATTTCTCCTAGGTGGTCTTTTTGATCCGACACCGCTCTTTGGCGTTCTAACGGCGGGCCTCCTGACCTCGTAGGTAATCGAATCTTTTAACAAAAGCTTAATGGCATTTTGCGGCTACCTTAGGCTAGCAGACCGACTAGACTACCCACTCGGCCCGGAGATCAGAGCCCTTCGGCAGTTTGACTATTATTCAAACGCCTATTGTTCTCACGCACACTACGAAGAGGGATTTTAATATATATGTACTCATGGCCCTCTGGGTGGCGTTATGTTTTAACCTCTCTACACCCGATGAGGAAACATGATGATAAATAATAATAATAAAAAACAATTGCAAAAAATGCCCAAGAAGCACAACAAACAAAACTGAGCAAAATTACAAAGGAAAGAAACGCTCAAATGAGCACATGGAAAGAAAGGCTCGAATGCTAAAAGTCACAATAAATTACTCGCCGAAAGTTAAAAAGATAAAAGAAATGAAAGTGTTAACCAAGCAACCTGTAACAATTATTATCATCCCCAACGTATCAATTTCATTTATCAACTTCTAATCATAATCATCCCATCAACACACTCACACCATATAGAATATTTTCTGACTATCCTATCCTTCTCCCCTACATTCCCCACCTATGTTATCTTAAACATCAAGCTTTATCGGAAATCCCTCTACCATTCATATTGCTATAAAGGATATTTCACCTCCTTTTTGCCAACAAAATCAACATCAAATAAAAACTAAAGGAATGTCAAGAATTCCTACCTTATCTTACTTCCCAAGTGAATAACCACGTCTCCCCAAGTGACTATATCACATTCCTTACCTTCGCTCAAAGTACAGTAGAAGCTATATATCCAAAGTCAAACAGACTCAAGCAGGAACTTAAACGTATGCACCTCTCTTCTTCAACTGTATCAGATCCAGAAAAGCTAATGTTTACCTTATCTGACCACCAGTTAACTTCACGAGAGAAACTACTGCAAGCATTCGGACTTGACGTTTGTCTACCGTCAACTTCCCCAAACAGAATTAAATTTCTCTTCATATTTGAGACGATACTAAAACGAATTAAATCCTTACTTAAATCCTTATTTAAAACAGCGAAACTGAGAAATTCTAACATAGCCCACAATTTTTTTACTAGGCTGAAACGTTTTCGTACAATCCATTCATATTTCCATAAAGAGGATATCACCCTGTTACGATAACTATCCTTAAAAGTTAACCTTATCTCTACCAGCCCCGACAAAGGTAGAGGCGTCGTAATAATGGACAAAGAAGAATAAACACGAAAAATCCACATGATTTTAAATGACTAATCTAAATTTGCTCCCCGCCAAGAAGACTCGCTGAAGCTCTCTCTCCAACTTGAAGACCAGGTCAATAAGGCTTTCATTTTCCTCAAAAAATAGCACAATATTGACGCAGAGTCCTACAAACAGCTCCGCTCTACAGGCTCCACTTTCAGCCAACTATACGGTCTCCTTAAAATCCATAAATTTAATGTGCCCCTTCGACCTATTCTAGTAGCAAGCTATATCCTCTAATTATAAAACCACTAAATACCTTGCCCAATTTCTTACCCCTTTGCCGCAAACCTCTACACTGTCAAAAATTCACTACACCTAAAAGAAGAAATTAAAAAACAAAATTCCAACTTATATATGCCTAGTTTTGGCGTATATCCCTTTACACCAGTGCCTTACTTTAAGAAACAATTAAGATTTTTCTTTCTCGCCCATTAACTTCCTTCAACTCCTCTTTCATGGTTTTAACGAGAAATAAAGAAAATACTACTTACAGTCTCTCTCGCAAACTAATTCTCATTAAATGGAAACTTTTTTAACCAAATAGATTGCTTCGCAATGGCAAGTCCTATTGCCGCCTCTCTCGTTAACTCTTCATGTGTAACTTAGAAGAGGAAGCACTTGAGAATCCTCATTATAATTCCATTTTATCTTCTACAAGAGTTACATAGACGAAATGATCGCCCTATTCCGCTCAAAAAGTTCATCTGATAAATTTCTAAAGTTTGAAAACAAATAACCCCCCAATATTAAATTCACTCAGGAAAACGAAGACCACTACATCCCTTTTCTAGACCTATTAATAACTCGCACAACCCACGGTTTCTCCACTTCTATTCACCAAAAACCTACACATACGGGCTCAGGACTTCATTTTCTTAGTCATTGTGCTACCAAAATCAAACTCAACTGTCATTGGTATGACATTATATTACATCAATACCATATTATATCTATGGAGGAGGGACCGATAACTTACAGGTGAGCCGACGAAGGGGCGGAACACCGATAGTTTAGCGGGTTGAAATGCGAGAGGAGGGTGCAACGAGGTCAGGTAACAAATGGGCAATGGCAAAGCTCAAGGTTATTTAAAGAGGCTAGTACAAAAATTTAATTTTATTTACATAAAAATAATGAGAGACTTGATGGATGAAATTACCTCAGAGAATCAACGGACAAAATCACATCAGTAACGAAAGGGTGGGGGGGAGATTGTAGTTATAAATCAGACTATGAAGTTAGAACTTGAGGTATTAAAGGAGGAGACTATTTAAATGGGGGTCGATTAACTCAATTGGGTTACTGAAGGGGGGAGGGGGGGTTGGCTTACGGGTGTCTTCTGCACGTGGGGTGAGGCAGCTCGGAACTTCTGAGCGGGAACTTGAAGTGATGATGGTTCTCCCAAAACAGGGGGGTGGGGAGGGTCGGTAACTTCCGGTACAGGGGGAAGTATTTCGGCCACCCGAAATAGGGGGCGAACGAAGGAGGGCTTCGACAGGAGTTGACGAGAGAAGCCGGAAAAATTATTCTGTGGCGATCGTTAAGTGGAATTACCTCACTGGCTGGGGCTAATTCCAAATACACAAAATAGTTCACCTGTCACTTTGCTTTGTTGTTAGCATCTGACTTGTAACTAGGGGGAATCTTCTGTGGTCCGGGCGAGACTTCACAACTCTCTGTCTCTTCTTTGTAGTCGAGCACTATTTATGTCCTAGGCTCTCTCCGGGGTTGGGGGGCGGTAAAAGGAAAACAGCTCTACTCTCGAATGGCCTCGAATCTTCTTGTAGAGGTCATTCTGCCCCTGTAAATGTGAATTGAGGTGGACACGGTTCGAGGCTACCGCTTGTGGAAGTGGGGGAGAGGCTTACGAATTTAGCCCTAACCGGCCCTTTGGAAGTGCATGGAATTTCCGTTCTGCTCAAGAGAGTCCACGTGGGGTTCACCAACATCAACTATCAAAACCTTACGTTTCGATATATTGGAATTATCCTCAAAGACCAAGTAAAGAGAAAATAGAATATTGGTTAAGATATATCAATTAATGGACATCTATAAGTACAAACAAACAAAACGATCGGCAAGTACGAACGTCTGAGCACGGTAAGACAATGTCAAAACAGGTAAACATAAGGAGGAGGGTCAAAGGCGCGCAGACTTAAAAAGAAGAGTAGAGGGAAGAATCTTGACAAGAGGAGATTAAACATCCTCCGTAAGTAGCCTCCTAATTCTAACGCTGGGTAATTTTCCATGCGAATTCAATTGGATGTTAAGTTGTGTGTTTTCTTATTTTATGTATGAAAAGTAAAGGTCACCTCTCAGTTGCGAATCGATAATTTTAGTGTTTTATTTCATTATTTTTCTGCTGAGAACGTTTACTTGATTTTGAATTGTGTGAGTTTTGGGGCCTCCTTTACTCAGTTGATATGTCATTCTTTCCGTATAATTTTGTTTCCGTCATTCCAATATATGAGTTTGCGTTTACTTATACATTTTGCTGTGAATTTTTAGGCTTTATCGATCGGTAAATTACTCCTTTCTTTTTTCGGTAGGCCATGTTTTGGGGGTTCGGTAAACGAATTTTATGTTATTTTCTATGTTCTGAGTTGCGATGTTATGCATATTTGTAAAGTGACGTCTCCAAATCCATATTAACAGAGTACACATTAAACCACTCATTTCTCTTTTTGCAATATCATTCAGTATTTTTAGTTGCGTGCGAGTCTAGTCGCGGGCGACTCTACATCTCACTATGTCAGTCGGTCCCTGTTTTTCTTTCTTTTTGTTTTTGTAATAACATTTTAACTAATCGGCCGGTTCTACCGAAATTAGAATTTTTTTTTCAAGGGGCTATCTGGCGATTGCCCACTTAGGCATAAGTCGCCGCAAACAAATAGCCTAGTTTTAGACTACTTTAAAATAAAAATTTGAACAGAAAAAACGATAAAAAGAGATAACAATCAGGGCTTAAGCTCCGGCGTCGGAGGGAAGGTCCCCGTCCCCCCGGCGCAGGAACCTGCGACCTGCAAAAAAAACAAACAAACAACAATAACAAAAAAACAACCCAAACTAGTTAATTACAAGGGAGAAGGCCGGCCTTCTCCAAAGAGTCAACAAGTCCACAAGTCAAAGTGCACAAACTCTTCTTTGCTAAACAGCCCGAAGAGCTGTCCGTATTCCTGCCATAGTCGGTGTGAGGAAGAGCGAAACGCTGGTTCGATCGCAGAGTCCTCGCAGACTCTTTGGCTCCCTTATCTGCGCGCTCAATACCCGCAATTCATACATGTCCAGGAACCCAGCAGAAGATAATCTCGACATCCGCCCTGTAGGCCAAAACCGTGGCCTGGCGGATATCGCGAACCAGGGGATGCGGAGATTCCAATGCCCTGAGATCAATCAGGGCGCTTTGTGAGTCGCTATATATCACAATCCGGTCTCCGAAATGGGCACGTCGCGTAATCTCCCGTACCAAGTGGTGTATTGCCACCAGTTCGGCCGTGGAGAGAGACCAAGCGCCTGGCAGAGCCCCACTGAATTCAAACAAAGGGGATACGGCGTGGAAGCTGACCCCCTCTTGGGACTTGGAGCCATCCGTATATACTTGCACGGTTCCAGCGTGACACGATGTGTGGTCCAAAAAGGTCGAACGCAATACTCCAGCGCCGTAGAAGCTTTGGGAGCAGAGGCGTGGCGACAAATAGCCAAATGTGGTACCCTCCAAGGTGGCGTCCTGGGCAGAACCAGGGAAGCCACCGGCCAGAGAGCTATATATACCTGTCGAAGGAGTTTCCTGGCCGTAAACCCAAAGGGTTTAGGGTATGACTGGCGTCTCTCGCCGGCATAGGCACCATCGAGATCAGCTGCGGATGCAGTGAAAGCTGTTGACGAGTGTGGAAGGCGCAGGGCTCGCGCGTACAGGCGAGTGATGCACTGCACGCGGTGCAGAGCGAGTGGCATCTTCCCACCATCGACTAACAGACTCTCAGTTGGGGAATTGCCGAAGGCACCAATCACAAGGCGAAGGCCGGTGTGGTGGATCTAATTCACCTTCGGCAATAAACGATTGGCTGCGGATGCATAAAACTCGCATGCGTAGTCGAGCTTCGAACGAACAAAGGATCGGTTAAAAAGTAAGGCAGTAGCCCTATCAGCATCCCAGGTGCTGAACGTCACGGAACAGAGAATATCCATGGCGCGGTTACAAGAGACCCTAAAACTGCGAATATGAGCCTCCGAGGTTAGGCGTCGGTCAAATACAAGACTAAGGATACGTTGCGTTTCAACCACTTCCAAACTTACCCCATTATGAAAATAGTCTGGGTTGGTGTGGGGCAGTGGATGGTGGCAAAAGTGCACCACCTTATTCTTGGCCAAGGAAAACCGAAATCTGAGCGCTTTAGCAAAGCCATAGACGCGGTTTAATGCCTGTTGGAGTCGACGCTCCAGATTTGGCATCTGGGCCGCGCAAAAAGAGATCGAAAGGTCGTCCACGTAGAGCGTAGTGAGGACATCTTCTGGCAGCACCGAGGTGATGCCGTTGATGCTCAGGGCAAAGAGTATGACACTGAGGACACCTCATTGTGAGAGACCCTCCTCCTGCTCCTTTAAGACGGAGAGGGCTCCCCCACCCGTACGCGGATCAACGATCTCGCAAAAATTCAGATATAAACATTGGCAGGCGTCCCCTTGCCTCATCGTATGGAGAGTCTCCATGATACCGTATTGCCATGCGGTATCATAGGCCTTGTCCAGATCTAAAAACACTGTAGCTAGGTGCCATCTAAGAAGGATAGCCTCGCAGATGGCATTTTCCAGTCGGAGCAGAGCTATCGACGTGGAGTGGAACTTGCGGAAGCCACACCCCGCAGAAGACAGATGGCCTCCGCTGTCCAGGAAAAAGGCTACTCTAAAATTTACTCGTTTCTCCATCAACTACCACACGCAAGAGGTTAGAGAGATTGGGCGGAAACCGGTCGGAGTAGAGTGATCTCTCCCCGACTTGCGAGAGGCGGGCACAATAGCGATTCCCTACGAATCTGAAAGAAAACCCTCCACCCAGATCCTGTTGAACAAATCTAACAGAAATGCCATGCCTCGCTCACCCAAGTGTCGAAGCATGGCGTACCAGAAATCGTCCGAACCATGGGCGGTGTCCGCGCACGAAGGAAAAGCGGAGCGCAACTCACTCTCAGTAAACTTTTTGTTGAAGGGTTCTCCACCTTGGGAGGGAAAGTCTAGCCGGCGGCCTTCCGCGACCTGACGACGTGCATTGAATGCTGGCGGAGCAGCATCCCGGCTAGAGAATGCGGAAAAGGCTGTCGCGAAGGGGTCCGCCACGGACGAGGGGTCCGAGATTGCGGTATCATTTACCTAGAGAACGGAAGAGGGGTCCTGCCGCACAATTATGCACGAGTTCGGGAAGATTACTGATGAGTCAGCCCTTTTGGAGGGACGTCATTCGTTCCGTTTTTTGATATAAATTAGCTCCCTGTGAAGTTGTGACCAAGCCTCAAAAAAAGTTAAAATACGAGTATGGAAGACTTATTTGTTTCTAGAGCTTGTTATTTACCTAACTTACCTTAAGAATTTGCAGTGTGACCATGGAATACCGTTCATTTCTTGACAGGTATTGTAATGGTCCTAGCTTCGTTTAGTTCATTTCCTTAAGATTATGACTAATTTCTATAATTTTTGAAAGTAAGTGATTAGAATTTAAATTTACCTAAATTCTTTAGGAAGCCTAAATGGCAGTTGCACATTTTGGTTCGGCCAACATGAAGACAATTATGTTATTTTCTTCTTTATAGCAATATTAGTTTTAAATTGAACTAGAACTATACATATGAAACCATTTGCCAGGTAAAATTTACCTATATAGAGTTTTATTTTATTGACACCACTTTGCATAATCTCCCACTATAAATTTGACCACTTTATTATTGCTCTAATGCCCGTTCTTCTTAGTGACTGCATACAGGTGGTTAATTTATTTAGGGTTGCAAAGACACATAAAGATGTGTATTGAAATCTCATTAACGTCAAGGGGGCTACGGCCTTGTTTTGAACCTCCTTCCCAATAAATGGGCTATGCCATAGCCGAGAAGAAGCAACGATTTTCGTTACACAGTTTAATGCACATCAAGAGAGATCATTGACCAGATAGAGTCCGAATATGGGTGGCCTTGAAAGCGGCAGCCGTAGCATTGAGATAAGAAAGTCGGTAGCGACAATAATCATTCACATTGTGGATTATATCCCACGATCGCTTAATGAAATACACATTAAGAGCCTCAAGGCACCATGGGATTGGTTCTTGTTGAAGGTGGGAGGATCTGGTGTATCTTTGACATAAAATAGTGAGGGTGGAACTAGGAGTGACCCCAAGGATCAAGATGACCGTTTATCGCCAGGGGAATTAAAGCCTCGATCAAACTTTTAGGTCTTCCCATAATAAATGCCGGTTTTCACTACTCTGAAAATCTTAGTCTCAAAGGTGGAATGAGTTCAAATAGAATTTGATTCCAGATCTTGTAAAATAATAGCGTAGAAATTGGGTCTTCCTTTAGACAGAGGAGTGAATTATTAGTGATAATGGTCAATAAATCCTTTAATTTTACATTTATTATTAATGAAATAATCAAGGGTGATTTGAGCGCGGAGTCTGTCATTTAATTTTGTGTATTTCATTAGTCTAGTGTTTTAATATATCTATGTAGTGTTCTGGTAGCTGAGATGGTTTGTGGTGTAAACAAAATATCACCTTGGTTGGCATTATTTTGATAAATGGAGGTGGTTATTGCGGAATGTCATGAATGAATAAGATTTAAAAATAGGGGTAACGTAGTATGAAGTGGTAGTATGCGGGATTCGTGTGGTGGATAGTTGAATGCATGCCTGACACAAATGAAATTTATCGACATATGTAGGTTCCATCAACATAGAGACATAATCTTAGAGCCTGGTTGTGATCACTGAATTAATAGAGGGTTTAATTCATTCATAATTCTAAAGTATCCTTGTGCATTCTTTTTTGCTTGCATAAGCCTTGGTTTGTTTTATTTTACCATATATATATATATATATATATATATATATATATATATATATATATATACAGCCTTGGCCAAAAGTATTAGGCCACCTCAGTGTTTCTGGTTTCTGCTATTTCAATGTTAATGAATCAGGTGTACATAGTGGTTTATACACAATATGCATTAGTTTAATATCTGGTTGAGCCTCCTTTAGCTTCAATTAACGCTTTTATACCTTACTGTACGTATGTAACCAAAAATGTGTAAAACCAACGTCTACAATTAACTTATTTTTCCTTAATTATTCCAGTGATTTATGCTAAAATACGTTGTAGATACGGTTGACAAACAGTAAAATTCCTAAAACAAGGGAGTTGAGTGAGTGTGAGCGAGGTCAAATCGTAGCTCATTATAAAGATGGAATATCTCAAAAGAAAATTGCTCAGATGAAATGTTCTCGATGTGCGGTGCAAACGAGAAAAGATGTCAAGACAAAACAAAGAACAGGTAGAAAAAGGTTACAACGCCTCGTGATGACAGATTCATCATCCGTAAGTCGCTCAGAAGCAGGAGAAAAACATCGTCAGAGCTCTGTGCGAACTTCAACGAGGCAAGTACATCACAAATATCAACCAGAACTGTTATCAGAAGGCTTGTAGAGTACAGTCTGACAGGCTGTAAATCGAGGAAGAAGCCATAGATATCTGAAGCGAATATGAATAAACGTTTTTAGTGGGCCCAAAACCATTCAAATTGAACCAGTGTGCAATAATCGAACGTCATATGGTCCGATGAAAGTAACTATGAGGTAAGAGAGTACAAGTATTTAATCAACATATAAAATCAAAATATCTGAGGATTTTGCCAAAAATATATACGAAATATTGAATATAATGATAATAATATAATTCATGTTTTTTACTCAGATCTTTGGCATATCTGGTGCAACTTTCGTGCGTCTCAGAGTTGGGGAAGAATTTAAGGCTGAATGTCTGGTACTTACCGTAAAACATGGAGGTGGTTCTATCATGGTGTGGGCTTGCATGTCTGCCCAGCGGACCCAGGGAAATGTTTTGATTTCAGGGAAGGATGAATTCAACTACCTATGTTCCATGTTATCAAATGTTTTGAACCATCAATTGCTAACTTGCATCCAGGAGTGTCGAAAAACAGTCTATCTTTCAACTGGACAACGCTTCATGTCATACATTTTTTTTTTTGAGGCCATCTGGCGACTGCCCAATTGGGCATAAGTCGCCTGAAACACGACAACCTAGAACTAGGCTACTTTAAAACAAGAAAATGAAAAAAAACAAAGATAAAAATGGGAAAAAGTTCACAATAAGGAAGCAATCTCCGGCGTCAGGGGGAGGTTCCCTCACCCCGGTGGCGGAGGATGCAACCTACAAAGAAAATAATAACACCCCCAAAGTAGAACCTACTTAAATAAAGGGGAAAAGCCCGGCCTCCGCCTAAAAGTCAACAAGTCGACAAGTCAATGTTTACGAACTCGTACCAGGCACAAGGGACAGGCGCTAGTGACCCAGACAATCTCGGTACCGGGAGAGGTCACGTGCACGAAGATCATCCAGACTGGGAGATTCGACAAGAATGTGCAGAACAGTCTGGAGGACGACGCAGTCGTCACAATAGGGTGCAGGCGAGCGCTCCATCAAATAGCGATGCGTCACACGAGTCTTTCCGATTCGGAGACGAGAGAAAGCGACCTGAAACCATCGCTGAATTGGGGGATAGGTCCATGGGAACAGTCACGGCGCAATGGCATGCAACTTTAAGCTGCCTCAACCGTCTCCCATCTTTTTTGCCAAGCAGTCCAAATAGCTGCCCGTATTCCTGCCATTAATTCTGTGTGAGGAAGAGCGAAACTCTGGTACAGGCGCTGAATCCTTGCGGACTCTTTGGTGCCCGCATTGGCACCCTCATTCCCCGCAATTCCTACATGTCCAGGAACCCAGCACAAGATAATCTCGACATCCGCCTCGCTTGCCAAAACCGTGGCGTCACGGATATCGCGAACCAGGGGATGCGGAGATTCCAATGCCCCGAGAGCACTCAGGGCGCATTGTGAGTCGCTATAGATCACAATCCGGTCTCCGAACCGGGCACGTCGCGTAATCTCCCGTACCGAGTGGGGTATTGCAACCAGTTCGGCCGTGAAGACAAAGGCAGAGCCTGGCAGAGCCTAGCTGACTTCAAACAAACGGAACACGGCGTGAAAAGCCGGCCTGGTCTTTGGACTTGAAGCCATCCGTATACACTGGCACGGTTCCAGCGTGACACGAGCTGTGCTTCAAAAAGTTCGAATTCAATACTCTCGGCACCCTACAAGTTTTAGGGGCAGAGGCGTGGCGACAAATAGCCAAATGTGGTACCCTTCATGGTTGCGTCCTTGGCAGAACCAGTGGCACCACCTGTCCGAGAGCTATATCTAGCTCTTGAGGAGTTTCCTGGCCCTACACCCTAAGAGCTTATGGTATGACTGGCGACTCTTGGCGGCATAGTCACCGTCGAGATCAGCTGCGGATGCAGTGAGAATTGTCGGCGACTAAGGGTACACCGGGCTCACGCGTACAGGCGAAAGATGCAATGCACGCTGCGCAGAGCGAGTGGCATCTTCCCAGCATCGACCAACAGACTCTCAGTGGGGGAAGTGCGGAAGGCACCAGTCGCAAGGCGAAGGCCGGTGTGGTGGAACGAATCCACCTCCCGTAATAAACGCTCGGCGGCGGATGCATAAAACTCGCATGCGTAGGCGAGCTTCAAACGAACAAAGGATCGATAAAAAAGTAGGGCAGTAGCCCTATCAGCGCACCAAGTGCTGAACGTCAGAGAACGGAGAATATGCATGGCACGGGTACAAGAGACACTGAGGCTGCGAATATCAGCTTCCCAGGTGAGGCTTCGGTCAAATACAAGAACAAGGAATCGGTGCGATTCAACCACATCCAGGCGCTTCGCATTAAGCAACGAATCTGGCTCGAGGTACAGCCGTGGATGGCGGCAGAAGTGCAACACCTTAGTCTTGGCCACAGAGATCCGAAACCTGTGCGCTTCGACATAGCGAGAGAAGCGGTTCAATGCCTGTTCGAATCTACGCTTTAAAGTTGGCATCTGGGCCGCGCCAAAAGAGATCGAAAGGTCGTCCACGTAGAGCGTAGCAAAACCATCTTCCGGCAGCACCTTTGGGCCGGAGAGGGCAACCCTACACCCGTAGGCGGAATCGATGATCTCGCGAAAATTTAGATAAAAACATTGAGAGGGTGTTACCTCGCCCTCATCAAATGTGCAGAGTCTCCATGCTCCCGTATCGCCATGAGCTATCATAGGCCTTCTCCAGTTCGAAAAACACCGTCGCGTTTTGCTCTCTACGTAGTAAAGCTTCGTAGACGGCATGTTCCAGTCGGAGCAGAGCATCCGACGTGGAGTGGAACTTGCGGGAGCCGCACTGTGCAAAAAACAGATGGCCTCCGATGTCCAGGAGAAAGGCTAATCTAACATTTATTAATTTCTCCATCAACTTGCACACGCAAGGTGTTAGAGAGACTGGGCGGAAACCGTTCGGAGTAGAGTCATCTCTCCCCGGTTTGCGAAAGGCGAGCACAGTAGCGATTAGACAGGAATCTGAGAGAAGACCCCCACCAATACCCTGTTGAACAAATCTATCAGAAAGGCCATGTCTTGCTCACCCAGGTGTCGAAGCATGGCGTACGGGACATCGTCCGGACCATGGGCGGTGTCCGCGCACGAAGAAAAAGCAGTGCGCAACTTACTCACAGAAAACCTGCCGTACAAGGGTTCTCTGCACGCCGAGCGGTCGGCATGCAAAAGAGCCAGACGTTCTAGGAATAGTAGTCAGGCCCACGACGATGAGGTTTTCGGAGAAGAAATCAACGGCCTCATCAACCGACCTAAACTCCTCGACTGAGATAGAGAATTCAGTCATTTGCTGAAATGCAGGCCACCGAGGTGGGCTCTCGGACGGCAGTTGCCCAGAAAATGATATTTGCATAGGAAACTTATCACTATGATGCAGGTCATCAATCACCTCCAATCAAAATCAGGCTGTGCATCCGAAGTGCAGAAAAATAGGTCAAGGCAAGAAAATGAAGTGGTTATCGGACAGTGATGCGTAAACTCATCTACGTTTAGGACACCCATCTCAAGCTCTTCTTTCAGAGTGGCATGGACCTGTCCCCTGGGATTTATTGAGTAATCTCCCCAGAGAGAATGCCTGCCGTTCAGATCTCAAAGCAAGAGAAAGGGCCTCGGCAACCGTGCCACGACGTGGCGGAAGTCCCCCGCGTCGAAGTCAGCTGACGGTGGAATGTACGGAGAAATAAGAGTATACCTCCTATCCAGGTGAAACTGCCCCGCCACTGCCTGAAAGGAGGTATCTAAGTAGAAAGGAAGATCAAAGACATCATGCCGAGTGTAAACCGGGCATCCCCCAGCCCATGCCTCCCTTGGTGTTGGGGTCGTAAGACCCTTATACCCTGGGAGGGTGGGCAGGGGGCACGCGCCTAGCATGGTCTCCTGCAAAAAGATAGCTAACGAAAAATATGAACGAGACGATCCCCTGCAGCTCCTCTCAGTTGGCCTTGAGTCGATGGCAATTCCATTACAGGAATATGCGCTCCAGTCCTAGATCGGAGGAGACGCGGGGCCTTCCTCGAAAAAAAGACCCTCACAAGAATAACCGTACGCTTTCCGGAGAAAAGAACGACGGGTGCTGTTTGCCGGACAAAGCGCTTAAGGCGCTGTGCAGGCAAGGACTTATAGGGGGAGGTTGGGCTCGCCATGCGACTCTTTTCCTCCCTCCGCCTCAAAAACTTAGGCAGTCATTGCAGCTTTGGAGGTGGGCGGCCCTCCTTTCGTAGAAGAGCGTTCTTCAAACCCCTTGGTCTAGCACTAGGCGAGGGTGAAGGAGCCGAAGCTCCTTTGTTGCTGTCGTCATTTCGCGTGACAACTTTAGCAACCCCGGAAGATGGTGTATCGACAAACTCCAGGGGTGTTGCGTTCTGTGGGTGTAACGACTAGGTGGAGGCGTGTGGCCGTTTGGCCTGACTCCCGGGAAACGGTCACGCTAAGAAAAGAGGGGGGGGCCCTGGTTTTAGAAGGGGCTGGGTATAAACCCTTTTTGCCGCCAGCTTTTCCAGGGGAGCGCCATGGTTGCGTACAGCCTGCATAAGGGCTCTAATGGGTGTGGAAACAACCGTGCTCATTGGCCTGGATGGGCCAGGAGCAGAGGGTGCCTTTCTAACTATTGAGGCATATGACGTCCCAGACAGAGCCGGGCAGGCCATGACCAAGTCCTTAGCATCGCGGAATGAGAGTCGATTCTAGTCCTGAACGGCCAGAATTTCTTTCGCAAGGAGATATGCACCACATTGCTTCGGAGAAGTGGGCTGCGGCTCTCCGCAATTTACATACTTGGCCACACAAGATTTAGGCTTTTCTTGTGCGGCCTTGGTGCAATTTTCACAAACTTCAGGTGACCCCCGACTTTGCACGTCTACAAGAACGATTCGTATGCCCGAAGCGGTGACAGTACTAGCACCGCCGCGGCAGTGGAACGAATGCCTTCACGCAGTAGCAGTACCAACCTGCACGCACCGACTCAGAGATCTTTTCACAGTCAAACGTGATGAAGAGTGTAGGGTGGATCTCGAGGCCCCTCCCTGTTTCTCATCACAAATTCGTCCTTCACCGCCCTATAGTCGGCCAGCTTTAAGGTGATGTATTCATTGGAGTAGTCAACGAGTTCCCTCGCATAAACTACTCCTTTCACCAAGGTCATGGTAGAGTGCGGCGTCACACTCACCGGGGTGCCATGAATTGTCCGAAGAGCCCTTATCTTGGCCACCTCGGCGGGATTCGCCGCATTCGCCACAAGGCTTCCGTCCGCGAAATGGGTCACCTTCGGTTCTCTACCAATTGCACTAGCTACTTCTCTCCTCTGATGGATCATGTTCCCCTTGGCCAACATGTTGACATCTGTGGAGCGAATAACGAGGAAGCGTTTGAAGCCAGTGGGCTCTGAAAACGACAGGTAACCTCTCTTTGAGGGGCCTCCCTGTCTTCGGGGCTTCGTCCTGTGCACTTTTGATATTTTTCATAGTCAGGGGAACCGCACCCGGGAGGGAAGAGGGGCCGGATATGCCGATCTTGGCTTGGTCGCTTGCCAAAGTGGCAGCAGACCCATCCGTCCCCGCAGCCCCTGCAGATGGAGATAAGCCTTTATTCTTCTTAGTCTTTTTTCTGTTATTCTTCTTTTTAGGTGAGGAGGGCGGGGAATAAACCCGCTCCTCTCCTCCGCCGGCAGAAGCCTCTAGGCCAGATGGACCGGCCTCAGCCAGGTCTTTCTCCGAAATGGAGAAGGTCCTGGTGGTCGCAGGGGCACCGGTTGGAGGGGATCCCTTCCCTTCTTGTACTGACTCGAAAACTCTCGCCGTTTGAAGAGGACCTTGCATAGGGGCGGATTCGAATTCGGTGCTTTGCGCCGAGGCCGGATTTCGCCCGATTAAAGGCCCTAGCGTCTGAGGCTGTGTTGCCTCAAGGATTATGGCCTCCAGTTGGCCATCCCTTCCCCCAAGACATCGCAGGTCCTGTTGGCAGTATCACCACTAGTCAGGTGGTGTGGGGAGGCACAGGCCTATACCCCAGCAAGGTTCAATATTCTTCCCAGCAGGTCTTTTGAGATAAGCGACCGAAGGGGCCTGGCTTCCCTCTCCCCCCTAAGACGGTTTGCCCTTCCTAGCGGCTTAAATGGGGGGCGCTCGGCAATCGGCTGCCTGCCGGCTTTCTTGGCAGTCCCCTTGGAAAGAAAAGAGGGGACTGCCGCTGGAAAAAGGGAGGTGCCCGAAAGCACCTCCTGAGAAGGGGGTGAAGGGGAGTCCCCTACACCCGTAGGCGTAGGAGAGGAGTAAGCCTCCTCTCCGGTTAAAGAAATATGGAGGATCCCCTGCGCAAGCACAGGGGAGGGGAGCCCAATTTTTTCGGTGGAGCTGCCCGAGGGCCGCTCCTTTGATGACACAGGGAGAATTAAGGGGAGATTTTGAGTTTTCTTATTATTGGGCATGGTGCCCCTATTTGTTTCACAGGATGCAATCGTTCATCACCTCTCGCAGTTGCCCGCACTGCAAGAGGTGCTTACAGGTATAGCAGAGCCAGGTGCCGCCATTCAGGACAATCCCTCCAGCCTGGTGGCCTGGCAGTCCATCGGCATGGCGGCTCCACCTTAGATGCGGCGTAAAAAGATATATTGTGAAGAAGAAAGGAAAAGGGATGTGAGGAAGTTATGGGTGGGGATGTAGCAAAGGTTGTATGAAAAGTGACGAAGTAGGGGAAAAATACAGGGTAACTGAATGAAGGAAAAGAGGCTAAGCTGGGCCCGGACTGAGCGCTGGAACCCGTCAAAACGGCGGCCCTGATGGCAAATTGCCGCGCCCCTAACGGGGACGTCTGCTGTCATTGCAAAAGTAGTTTCTATGATGAATAAAGAACATTTGGTCTCAAGAAACCGGACTGTTGCAATTTATCCTCAATACTTAATTAAGCTACTGTGAGTTTTCAGATAAAACAAAATCTATTAAAGATTCCTGGAAAAAAGTTGATGTAATTGAAAAATATGAATGAGCAAACCAAGTTATGAATAAAGATCAGCTAAACTTTAATTTTCCTATGATTGCTTAATTGAAATAATAGCTCAACATATACATAAGTTATGAGTAATTGTTTATTAACTGTCAACACTAATCCTTAATCATTAGGTGGTGGGTAATGAGGACATATTTTGGGTATTTTACTATTAAGTAAAACAAAGAAAATTTTAATTCAGAGTGATGTTTAATGTCCTGGTTTAAGGCCTATAATTAATGATAAGCCCAGTGTATTTGTTGGTAGCTTGGTAGGGGCGTGCATAGATCTGGAAAAGCTTATGATCGTGTAGATAGAGAAGCATTATGGTAGATAGTCACAAAGTACCTATTAATTGAGTCGTAACCATAGGCTGGTGTGATGTGTGTTTATACTGAAATTAAATCATACGTTTGGGTGAAAGATAGCCTCGACTGACTCGTTCGAAAACGAAGGGAGGGTATGAAAATGGTGTGTGTCATGTCGCGATTGTTATTTGTTAACTTTATGGATAGAGTATCAAGAGAGGAAGATGTAAAAATGAGGGAAAGGTGCGTGGAATTGATGCGGAATATTTTTTTTTTTTAAGGGCCTATCTGGTGACTGCCCACTTAGGCATAAGTCGCCGTAAACAAACAGCCTAGTTCTAGAGTACTTACAAAATTTGAACAAAAAACAACAATAAAAAGAAATAATAATTAGGAAGCAATAACAATAACAATAAAATAATAACAAAAACAACAACTAAACCTAGTTAAATGAAAGGGAGAAGAGTGGCCTCCCCGCCAAAAGTCAACAAGTCCACCAGTCAATGTGTACGCACTCGTTCCGAGTACAGAGGGCAGGCGCTAGCGACCCCGCCCATCCCGGTACCGGGACAGGTAACGTGCGCGGAGATCACCCAGACTGAGACATTCGAAAAGAATGTGCCCAATAGTGTGGAGAACGACGCAGTCATCGCAATAGGGCGCATGCGAGCGCTCCATCAAATAGCGATGCGTCGCACGAGTGTGTCCGATTCGGAGACGTCAGTAAGCGACCTGAAGCCATTTCGTCATTGGGGGATAGGTCCATGGGAACAGTCGTGGCGCAATGGTACGCAAATTTAACTTCCGTTCGACAGTCTCCCATCTTCTAGGCCAAGCAGTACGAAGAGATGCAGGTATTCCTGCCATGTAGTCGGTGTGAGGAAGAGAGAAACGCTGGTCCGGTCGCAGAGTCCTCGCGGACTCTTTGGCGCCGTCTTCGGCACGCTCATTCCTCGCAATTCCTACATGTCCAGGAACCCAGAACAAGATAATCTCGACATTTGCCCGGCTCGCAAAACAGGGGCGTAACGGATATCCGAACCAGGGGATGCGGAGATTCCAATGCCTCGAGAGCACTGAGGGCGCTTTGTGAGTCACTCCAGATCATAATCCAGTTTCCAAATCGGGCACGTCGCGTAATCTCCCGTACCGAGTGGTGTATCGTCAACAGCTCGGCCGTGAAGACAGAAGTAGCGCGTGGCAAAGCCCCGCTGACTTCAAACAGAGGTCATAAGGCGTGGAAGCTGACCCCCTCTTGGGACTTGGAGCCATCCGTATACACTGGCACGGTTCCAGCGTGACACGATGTGTGGTCCAAAAAGGTCAAACGCAATACTCCCAGCGCCCTACAAGCTTTGGGAGCAGAGGCGTGGTGACAAATAGGCAAATGTAGTACCATCCATGGTGGCGTCCTGGACAGAACCAAGGGGCCACCAGCCCGAGAGCTATATCTAGCTCTCGAAGGAGTTTCCTGACCCTAAACCCAAAGGGCTTAGGGTATGACTGGCGTCTCTCGGCGGTATAGGCAACGTCGAGATCAGCTGCGGATGCAGTGAAAGCTGTTGGCGACTGAGGGAGGCACCGGGCTCGCGCGTACAGGCGAGTAATGCACTGCACGCGGCGCAGAGCGAGTGGCATCTCCCCAGCATCGACCGACACGCTCTCAATCTGAGAAGTGCGGAAGGCACCGCTAGCAAGGCGGAGGCCTGTGTGGTAGATCTAATCCACCTTCCGCAATAAACGCTGGGCTGCGGATGCATAAAACTCACAGACGTAGTCGAGCTTCGAACGAACAAAGTATCGATAAGAAAGTAATGCAGCAGCCCTATCAGCACCCCAAGCACTGAACGTCAGGGAACGGAGAATATTTATGGCGCGGGTACAAGAGACCCTAAGGCTGCGAATTGAGCCTCACAGGTGAGGCGTTGGTCGAATACAAGACCAATGAAACGGTGCGACTCAACCACATAGAATGGCACCCCATTAAGAAAAAAATCTGGGTCGGGTGGAGCCGTGGATGGCGGCAGAAGTGCACCACCTTTGTCTTTGCCAAAGAAAACCGAAAGCAGTGCGCTTTGGCATAGCGAAAGACGCAGTTCAATAGCTGTTCAAGTTGACGCTCCAGAGTTGGCATCTGAGCTGCACCAAAAGAAATAAAAATGTCGTCCACGTAGAGCGTGTTGACAAACATCTTCCGGCAGCACTTAGTTGATGCCGTTGATGCTCAGGGCAGAGTGTGACACTGAGGACACTCGCCTGCGAGACACCTTCTTCCTGCTCCTTTGGGCCGGAAAGCGCCCCCCCTTCCCACGTAAGATCTCGCACAAATTCAGATATAAAGAATGAGATGGGTCCCCTCGTCCCCATTGTGTGGAGAATCTCCATGATACCCTATCGCCATTTGGTATCATAGGCCTTCTCCAGATTGAGAAAACACCGGAAGGAGTGCTGTCTACGAAGGAAAGACTCGCAGACGGCATTTTCCAGTCGGAGCAGAGCATCCGACGTGGAGATGAACTTGCGGAGGCTGCACTGTGAAGAAGACAGATGGCCTCAGCTGTCCAGGAAAAACGATAGTCTAACATTTAATAATTTCTTCATCAAATTGCACACGCAAGAGGTTAGAGAGATTGAGCGGAAACCGGTTGGGGTAGAGTGATCTCTCCCCGGCTTGCGAAAGGCGAGCACAGTAGTGATTCGTCAGGAATCTAGGAGAAGACCTTCCACCCAGTGTCTGTTAAACAAATCTAACAGGAAAGCCATGCCTCGCTCACTCAGGTGACGAAGCATGGCGTACGGGACATCGTCCGGACCGTGGGTGGTGTCCGCGCACCAAGCGAGTGCGGAGCGCAACTCACTCACAGTAAAAGTGTCGTTAAAGGGTTCTGCGCCTCTGGAGGTAAATTCCCGCCGGCGGCCTTTCGCAAAGTCACGACGTGCATGTCACGGGATGCTGGCGGAGCTCTGGTTTTAGCAGGGGCTAGGTATGAACTCTTTGTGCCGCCAGCTTTACCAGGAGAGCGCACGGGTTAAGTAAAGCCCGCATAAGGGCTCCGAATGGGCGCAGAAACAACCCGGCTCGTTCGCCTGGATGGGCCAGAAGCAGAGGGTGCTTTTCTAACTATTGAGGCATATGACGTCCCAGGCAGAGCCAAGCGGGCCGGTACCAAGTCCTTAGCCTCGCGAAATCAGATTCGATCCTGGGCCTGAACGGCCAGGATTTCTTTCTTGAGGAGATATGCACCACATTGCTTCGAAGAAGCAGGGTGCGGCTCTACGCAATTGACAAACTTGGCCACACACGATTTAGACTTATCGTGTGCGGCCTTAGAGCAATTTACACAGACTTCGAGTAACCCCGACTTTGCACGTCTAAAAGAACGATTCGTATGGCCGAAGTGGTGACAGTAATAGCACCGCCGCGGAAGTGGCACGAATGCCTTCAAGCGGTTGCGGTACCAACGGGCACGCACCGACTCAGGGACCTTGTCACAGTCGAATGTGCCAAATAGTGTAAGGGTGGGTCTCGTGGCCCCTCCCTGTTTTCTCATCACACGTCCGAACTTGACCTCCTCATAGTCGGCCAGCTCTAAGGTGATGTATTTAATGGAGTAGTCAACGAGTTCCCTCACATGAAACTACTCCTTTCACCAAGGTCATGGTAGAGTGCGGTGACCACACTCACCGAGGTGCCATGAACTGTCCGAAGAGCACTTATCTTATTCGCCTCGGCGGAATTCGCCACATTCGCCAGAATGCTCTCGTCGGAGAAACGGGCTACCTTCCGCTCTCTACTAATTTTACTAGCTAATCCTCTCCTCTGATGGATCATGTTGCCCTTGGCTAACATGGTGCCATCCTTGTAGCGAATAACAAGTAAGCGTTCGAAGCCAGCGGGCTCGAAAGCGCCAGGTAACCCCTGAATGAGGGGCCCCGATGTCATCGAGGCTCCGCCTTGTGCACTTTGGGTCTTTGTCATAGTCAGATGCTCCGCACCCGGGGGGCAGAGGGGCCGGATGTGCCGATCTTGGCTTGGTCACTTGCCAAAGTGGCAGCAGACCCATTCGTCTCCGTAGCCCCGTCGGATGGAGAAGAGCCCCTAGTCTTCTTTTTCTTTTTGGTCTTTTTTGTAGAGGAGGGTGGGGAATAAACCCGCTTCCAACTCTGCCGGCAGAAGCCCTCAGGCCAGATGGACCGGCCTCAGCCAGGACCAACTCCGAAATGGAGAAGGTCCTGGTGGTCGCAGGGGAACCTGTCGGAGGAGATCCCTCCCATCCTTTTAATGCCTCAGAAACCTTTGCCATTTGCGGAGGTATTTGCAAAGTTGCGGATTCGGGTTCGGTGTTCGGCGCCGAGCCCGGATTTCCCCCAATGGAAGGCCCTACCGTCTGAGGCTGGGTTTTCTCAAGGACCCTGTCTATCACAGGAGGGGCCTCCAGTTGGCATTTCTTTCTTAGAACATTGCAGGTCCCTTTGTCAGTGTCACCAGTCTTGTTTGGGGAGTCTCAGCCGTTGACCCCGGCAAGGTTTAATATTCTTCCCCGAAGGTGCCTGGCTTCCCTCTCCCCCCAAAGAGGTTTTGCCCTACTGAGCCGCTTCGATGGGAAGCGGCTGGCTAAGGGCTGCCTGCTGGCTTTCTTGACAGGCCCCTTGGAAAGAAAAGAGAGGACTGCCGCGGGAAAAAGCAAGGTGCCCGAAAGCACGTCCAGAGAAGCGGTTGAGGGTTAGTCTTCTGCACCCGTAGGTGAAGGAGGGGAGTAAGCCTCGTATCCCGTTAGAGAAATATGGAGGGGCCCCTGCGCAAGTACAAGGGGGGGGGACCTTCATTTTTTCGGAGGAGCTGCCCGAGGGCGGCTCGATTGTTGTTTCAGGGGAGTTAAAGGGGTTTGGTTTTTTGAAGACTCATCTATGGGCATGGTGACCCTATTTGTGCTACGGGACGCAATAGCTTATTACCTTTCGCAGTTGCCCGCACTGCAAGAGGTGCTTACAGGCCTGGCAGAGCCATGCGCCGACATTTGGGACCACCCCTGCCGTCTGGTAGCCTGGCAGTCCATCGGCAAGGCGGCTCCACCTTGGACACGGCGTAAAACTGAGTGTAAAGAGGGAAGGAGAAGGGATGTGAGGAAGGAATGGGTAGGGATATAGCAGATTGTGAAAAAAAACTATCCCAAACCAGAGCTTAGGGGTTAGGGAACGTTGTCCCCTCCCCCCTTAACCCCGATCCGGGACGGTTGGCTTGAGAAGAAGGTCAGCATCTACCCTGTGAATTTAGAGGCTGACCAGAGAAAGTTGTGGGAGAGGTTGTATGAAAAGCGACGAAGTAGGGGAGAAATTCAGGCTATCTGGAGGAAGGAAAAGAGGCTAAGCTAGGGCCGGACGGAGCGTCGATCCCGTCAGCACGGCGGCCAGGATGGCAAATCGCCGCGCTCTTAACGGGGTTGATGTGGAATTGAGATATCTGGGTCTATCTTGTTAATATATTTTGATGACTTAGTTTTAGGAGCTAAAAAGGAAAATGAATTCGTGTGTGAGAGAAGAGGGTGTAAAATTTACCGCAGAAAAAGCGTAAGATGATGACATTATGGGATGAAAATTGGGTTGGATATGATATCGAAGAGGCATTGTAAATGAGAGTTGTGCAGATGTAGCAGATCGAGACTAAGTCGGTTTATATGGTAGAAAAGGTTTTGAGAGAAGAATGATGCAGGTAAAGGATTTTGGGTATTCTGGTGCTAATGTTAGTGTAAAGGAGAAGTATATGTTATGGAATTATTTGGAAAGATCTAGAATGACGTCAGTGCAAATGAACAACTTGAGAGAGATGATTTGGTGAACAAAAGGTAGAAATAGAGAACTTTGACTGCTACAGACTCTAGGGTACCCTCCATGCTAGTCCAAGAGGTAATATAGCCGATAACCCATCAACCTTGTTAGTAGAGTCAATGCAGTTACTAATTATATATTAATCAGTTAAACACTCATCTACAGGTTTAACTTCATACTAAGCAATTTCTAACCTTGAGTGTACCTATTGCTGTAAATGTTCTAATATGCAAATTATTTCTCATAATCAATTAGCTGATAGGAAGGATCTCTTCTCTCCCGCAGTACTTAGTCTGCTAGTGTTGAAAATAATAATGACAAGAATGCCCCCATAGGAATATACAAAACACATATGGACTCATGAATTGCAAGAGCTAACAGCTGGCATCATTTGGCGGGAACACATGTGTATATACTCCGTCGTGATTTTATAAAGTGATTTCCTCTATGCTCATACTTAGTTCCAATTACATTCGAGTGTTACTCGTCCAATCCGATTTTAAATCCTTTAACCGACGTATATTTCTCACCGTGTTTGGATAGAATGTTGCACGCTTGCGTAATTTTAAAGATAAATAGATTTTGTTCTATGCCAATGCCTAATCGCTTGTTAACTAAGATACATCATTTTTGATGGGTACTTCCTCTATAATCGATCGCAAATAGAAGCAAATAACTCATTCTGAAAAACATTTTAAAATTTCAAAATCTTCTATCAACTGGCCCCGTAAATGTCTAATCGAAGGGTTTAGTCAGCCAAGTCTTTCTTCATATGGTCTAGTCCTACGTTTAGATATCAGTTTATTTGCGAGGCGTTGCACTCTTTCTAACATTTCCACATCTATTCTAAGGATCTGAATGCCGAATTGACACGCGTACCCTAGATGCGGTCGAACTAATGCTTTATATGGGGGTAAAATTATGTCTAGAATTATAAGAAAACTTCCACGAGATGTACGAGGGGTGGTCAATAAGTTTTGCGAATCGGTATGCCAAAACAGAGGAAGGGGTAATGTTGTTTGTGGGGGTATTAGGAAAAGGTATGATATGTTAGGACCTGCAGCCGCAGGCTCCTGCCTCGTCTATTTAAGGAGCAATAGCTGATCGCAGATCTTCAGTCACAAATTTTTCAACAATGGAGAAGGTTGAGCACCGCGCAGTGATCAAATTTTTGACCAAGGAAGGCAAGAATGCAAAAGAGATCCATGAACGCATGGTTGAAGTGTACATCGACACCGCCGCTCCCTATACAACCCTTGTTCCCTGAAATAGGGAGTTCCACCATGGTCATGAATTCCTTGAAGATGACCCCCGTCCAGGACGCCCATCAGAGGTGACCAACGAGGACAATGTGGCCCGTATGGAGAGGATGATCCTCGGAAATCGACGAATAAAGTTCAAGGAAATCCAGCGAGAACTTGGAATATCACATGGAAGTGTTATCAACATCATCCACGACAATTTCGCCATGACCAAGGTCTCTGCCCGTTGGGTCCCTAGAGACCTCACGCCCCATAATCGACTTCAACATCATCAAAGTTCGAAGGAGCTGCTGCTCCTGTACAACCAAGACCCGGCGGGATTCGAGTCACGCATAGTCACAGGTAATGAAACGTGAGTCCATCACTGGGATCCCGAGACCAAATTCGAAAGCATGGCCTGGAAGCACAGGGGCTCTCCGACCCCCATCAAGTTCCGGACCCAACCCTCACTCGCGAAGTTCATGGCCACCATCTTCTGAGATTCTAGAGAAGTATTGATGGTGGACTATCCGCCTCGTGGAAGGACCATCACAGGCCAATATTAAGCCGAGGAACTGGCTGGGTTCAGGATGTGCATCCGTCAGAAGCGACGCGGCAAGTTAACACGTGGTGTCCTGCTCCTTCACGACAATGCCCATTTCTACAAGGCCAGAGTTACACAAGCTGCCCTGCGCGAGTGCGGATTCAAGGAGCTCAACCATACCAACTACAGTCTAGATCTGGCACCTAGCGACTACTTTTAATTCCGCCAACTCAAGGCTACACTGCGTGGACGCAGTTTTGGGGACGATGAAGATTTCCAGCTCACCGTCCAGGAGTGGACTGAAAAGCAATCGAGAGATTTCTGGTTGTCGATAATTCGAAGCCTCAGGGACAAGTGGCGTAATTGCATGAAGTCGAGGGTAGTTATAGTAAAAAATAATAAAACACCTTTCCTCATATCTCGTTTCCTTATATCCGAATTGCAAAGCTTATTGACCTCCCCTCATATATGCTCTTTAATACGAAACCCGATGCTAGATATTTTGGTTTCATACTAATTCTGTGCCGTATTGGCATTCTTTATATAGAGAATGCTGCCAGTATTACTTTCTCTTATTTATACATACGCAGTTTGAAGAAGAATTTCTAAAATTCACTCACTACTTAATCATTAAGGGGACAACGCTAGAGAACTTTTGCCACACTTCTCATCATAGTTGTGCGCCGCATTGGTATGGATAACGACTCTTTCTCAAACATGCTGACTTCGCTATGAATGTGGCTGACAAATATTCTAGAAGCCTCATACAACCAGTGATTTTAAGAATGTCAGCAAACGAATAAAATTTATATTACCTATGATCTACCACTCTTTCTAAACAAACTACAGATATCTGTTATTAACTAATAAAGTGGCGTGAGCTGAAAACTCACAGTATCTTTACTAAAATGGTGATGTTCAACTAAAAACCTTGTTTGCTTCCAGAACTTATATCCATAATTCTCTAAGAACTTTTAACTCATTTTTAGGCAGAGATCGATAAAATGAGTGATTCCCGATTGTATGTTTTTCTCTCCTCTAAATGTGCACACCAATTTTGGCAGAAAAATATAATGATAAAAATGTTGTAGTTTTCGTTCGACAACTTGGAGAACTTTTGAACATAAGTTAATTCAATTGTCATGTAGTTTCAAGCTGTTACTCACAGGAATGATGAGTCCTTGGCTCTTATTCGTGGTCAATATCTGTCCCTAGAGAGATAAAAAGAGCGTTATTTTACAGAATTTGTCTAATATTTTTCTCTTAATTATCTGCCAATCTTAGGTGCATATGTATATAAAGAATGTTATTTTTGAACTAGAGTAAACAAACAATACATAGTGTGGAGGGATCACCTAGAATAAGATCATTTGCCCATATCCTAAGATATTACTTCAGGAGAGAAAGTGAGTAATTTCCCCCCAACCTTCCCACCTCACCCTTTTTAGACTTGCCGCCAGGTCACCGCAAAATTTCACACCGAGGCATGACGCTGAAATTGAAGGCTATCTGCCCGCTGTCTCAATCTCCTCTCCCCCTCATCGGGTCGGGAAATTTCTTTGTAGGGGTCGCCGCGAACAGCTTTTATAGCTCTAGCCACTGGTCACCCGTCTGGCCCGCTGATCCTTGCCTTTGACACTTTCCTGAATGGAGACGCTCAGTTTGTCACTGCCGATAACGAGAAGGTCTCTCTCCCTCCCTGGTCTGGAGAACTCCGGGTATATATGCACCCTCCTCAGGATTACAGACAGATTTGGCTAGATGATTTCTTTGTAGGTTCGCCGCGAACAGCTTTTATTGCTCTAGCTGTTGGTCGCCCGTCTTGTAAATTTTTTATCAGAATATCATTTATAAAATTAAAATTAGAAATTATCATTGTTTAGGTTCTATAAAAATATCACTTAAATAAAGTTATTGATAATTTTTTTAAAGTTTAATTCAGTATATACCACAGGAAAATTTTCCATTTTTTTAATAAACGTGAACCAAATAAAACAATTACCTATGGCTACTCTCGTTAAGGACCTTGTTTCTACAACCAATTCATAAAATCCACTTGGGTTTAAGATTTGTTTTCATGGCAAGTATTATTTTCTCTCCAGACATTCCGATCTCTCGATTACTTAAGCTTATGAATATAAATTCAAAGTTTGTTAATTAGATTCTCTTTATTCTTCGTTTTCAACTGTAGGTTATATTTTAAATTATTAACTTTTCAACTTCATTAGCACTTAAAATGAGTAACCAATGTAGTTTGACTTAGAGATATGTAAAAACGGTTATAATTTAGTCTATGTGGACCTGCCGAATACCCATATCGGTTTAGGTTGTCCCTAGGACTCTCCAGTTAAACCAGGAACTCCCCTGCAGGTTCGAGTTGACTGTGTTTCTGAAATGTGAGGCTATATCTATAAAAAATAGTAGAGTGCTAGTAGATATGTTTAAATAAGAGGGGAATTTCATATTCTTCAGTAAGGGCAAAACAAATTGAAAGAAAAAGAAAAGGTTTTGAGAGAAGCAGAAAGTAGAATTGACTCCTTATTCTTTGGGTGAATAGAATTCACCGGGTATTTTGAGAGAAGGATTTAGTAGTTTATTTTATGATTTACCAAAAAATTTAAATCAACGAGAACATAGCCACTAGATAGTTTAAGATGCATCAATAGGAAAAACAGATCTAACCGTATGAAAAACTTCAATGTATGCAGTAATCTATATGGTTATTTGAGCAATCAGTAGCTACCATTATAATGCAACATGCACGACTGCGGGACACTATTCATCTAGCCCATGCTGCCAAATGCATTATGAAGGTGACTGACTAATCATTAAGAGACTAACCAGAATACTTGATATGTCTAGTGAGATAAATAGATTCAGCTAGATAAAGCTAAGGTGTGAGTAAATGCCCAGAAGCTGACTATCATCCATGATTAAAGTCAGCGTGCCGGGGGGAGGATAAGGCTAGTGGGATATGGAGTGTAAACAATTCTCTAGATTTCAAATACATCATAAATCCCATCGGCGACACCAAACGGATGAAGGATAGCATGATGCAATGACTGAGTCTACCGTAGTAAGTATGAAAATTATATGGTTCAAGCCTATATTTAACTGGTTAAAACTGTTTCATATGTAATACATTGTCCCCGAAGTTATACTGATGTGAAAAATATGTTCTTGAATAAGGTAAAATAACTGAATTTTGGAAAAGGCTTAATATTCTGTCTATAGTTGTAATTGAAATGCACAGTTACATTAAGTAAATTGCCTCATTGAGAAAAAATTACTAAGGAGCGTAAAACATAGCAGGTCTTCTCTTTTATAAGGTATACGTGTGTGATAGAGAAAATTTAGTCGAACTAACTTAAAGTTATATTTTGTTAACATCTGTCATTAAAACATCTTCCCATTGTGTAAAGGTGTGTTGAGATGGAAGTCAAATAATCGACATCTCTGCTCCCCTGCACGCTGGCCACGCCAAGTCTGACATCACTAAGCGTCCCAACGTCAGCCGAATGATCGTCCACAGAGAAATCAACAATGGGGAAGACCTTATAGTTCGACCTCGTTTAGGTAAACCTTAAAGTTGTCAAACGTTTTACTCTTTCAAGGGCCTTCAAAAGTACTCTTGCCCATATTTGACCAGGGCCATCAAGGAAAAGGGCGCCAAGAGCTTGAGGTGCGTGTAAAGAAAGGCCTCTGTTCATCGAGCGTATGAAAGAAAACCGTCGAGAGCGCTGACGTCGCCTTCTTAACGACTTGAAGAGTCGTGTTGATTGAATTCACATTTTATCTGACAAAAATAAATTCAGGGTCGATCCGGTCATCAGAAGCAGGACGACCGTGTGGTAAGCTTCGGCGTGCATATCTCCGAGGTTCACTAAATCTTCATGACCAAGCACCCCGTCTCCTTGATTATGGTCGGCATCATGGCTTTAAATGGTGAAAAGATGACGCCGGTGTGGTTCACGGAGGGTTCTCGTCCTCTACGGATGATTACCGGGATGAGATATCTATGCCACAAAGTCTTGCTCTGGGTATGAAATATCAATTTAAAGGCGTAGTACGTCCTTCAGTAGGACGGTGCCCCGGCCCTCACGGCTAAAACCGTGAAAAAGTGGTTAGGCTCGAATAGGAACTTCAGGTCGAAGGAATTTTAGCCACGGCAGTCACCGCGCAGGTGGTGGGTAAGACCTGCAAGGTGAGCGACAGCAACATCGACAAACTGAAGTACTCCGTCAACTGCTTCTGGGTGAGCATGAGGAAGAGCTTTGTCCCTAATCTGGGCGTGCCCTAAGGTCGAGATTGTAGCCCGTTCTTGCCTCTGAGAGCGTTCTCATTGATTAATATTACAATTTAAACACATATTTATATGTTAAAACAATAAAAACGCGTATAAAAGCATCAAAACTATCGTTGTGTCCTTTCGTGTGAGCCTCGTAAGGAGTGTAACAGGGCTTTTGTAATACCCGGTATCGTAAGACTAAGAAAGAAGAAAATGTGGTAAATATTTATGCTGAGAAAAATTGTGTCTGTCAAGCACGTTCTTTCAGCACATTGATGTGCGTATATATAAAATTTTCTATGTGGAGACTGGGTCACCATTCCTATTAGAGTGTCACTGATTTTCAGAAAATGATTACAAGTCTAAATTCTACATTAATTAGAAAATAAAAAATTTTCTGCAGCATTAGGCTAGCACTCCTCTAATCCAATGTTGAACCTAAGTTAAAGAATATTTATTCCTGCAACAAGCCGTTATATTACCGAAAGGAGAAACTTAAAAATCTCAACCTCATCACTCAGTAATAGATATTTGGGAGCTGGTCCTTCAGCAATAGACTCTAGATTAAGGTTAGACACACATATATACATAGATTAATTTTTTTCGATGAACTGGACCCAATGTCTTGGAAAATAGCAAATAAAAGAAGACAATAGAAAAGACATACGAAGGTTTGATTGAATGAAAACCCAAATTGGTGGAAAGCGATCTTTTTTTCACCACCTTAGAAGAATTTCAGCAGCACACATTAAGAATACTTAAGTTTTCGTGGATAGCCTTAATGACATTTAACTTCCAGAAGGCAAACTTGTGAGCTTTGACGTAAACTCTTTGTTTAACAACTTTCCAGTGGATAAAGCTATCAGCCTTCTTAGAAGAGGTATCCTTAACCTCAACTTGGACCTTCCCATCCCAGCTAATAAATTTGGTGATTTAGCGGAATTGTGTCTTTCATATAATGTGTTTCGGGGTAATAATGAGATTTATAGACAGATATTTAAGTTAAGTATGGAAATAATATTTTATCACCGATATTGGCTTGTCTCTCCATGGAGTATGTTGAGACAGAACTCCTACCCAGAATTGCTCTCGCTAACTTCAGTATGGCCTGATAGTCTAGATTTTGATCATATTTTCAGTAATTCAAAATATTTACAGGCTTCGATTAGATTTAAATATGAGTGGGAAGAAGACAACAAATTACCCTTTTAACATGTCCTTATCAACAAAGATTACTGTGATAGAACGGTCTGAGGCCGCTTAAATTCAACCGCTATCACATGTTGTTTAGAAACACGTTGCTACCCACGTGCATCTTCGCGTCGAAGCAGGGCGCTGCATCGCCACCTAAGTCAATATTTAACTAGGGAGGTTCATCTCCCGCCCCATCCGTTTTGCCCCATGCGCCGATCTCACCAGATTGAGTTAGGCTTATGGGCAGATAAGGTATGTTCTCAGGCGCGGCTGGGCATTCCCTCGAAGCCCCCACTCCATTGTCCCCTACGCCAAGGGGATGGCTTTGACTACATATACATCAGAATAGTCCAATTAAAGCAGATCAGATCCAGATTATCTTCGCGAGACGTCACGCCGATCCGGTCTCACCTTGTGCACCAGGGGCCCTCTACCTCGAGATCCACTATTTTTGTCCAGAAGAGGACAATATCCCTTGAGTGCCAAGGTTCGAGCCTTCAAGACGCCAAGTCCACAAGGACCCCCTGTTGTTCAGAAAGAGAACAACGTTAGAACAGCCATTCTTCTTTGAGCCCGTTGACAAGAGATGGTTCTCCCCCCCCCCCCTGTTATTCAGAAAGAGAACAACGTTAGAACAGCCATTGTTCTTGGAGCCCGTTGACAAGAAACGGTTCTCACCCTCCCCCCTGCTGTTCAGAAAGTAACAACGTTAGAACAGCCATTGTTTTTTGAGCCCGTTGACAAGAGACGGTTCTCACCCTCCCCCCCCCTGTTGTTCAGAAAGAGAACAACGTTAGAACAGCCATTCTTCCTTGAGCACGTAGACAAGAGACGGTTCTCACCCCCCCCCCCTCCCTTGTTGTTCAGAAGAGAACAACGTAGAACAGCCATTGTTCTTCAAGCTTGTTCGTCTAGAAACGGTTCTCATTCCCAAGACGTCATGTCAGGATAATTTAATACCCCCCCCCCCTCCTTCGGCTGGAACTCGCCAGCGGACTGAACATTCCTTCGCGTCGCCTTCCTCTGCACAAAAACTTGTAATTACGTAAGCTGAGCATTACCTGTTAATATTTAACCTTTCGTCAACCCTACCCTGTGCTTTAAATGATTTAGCGATCCTCCCCATCCCTTTAATTTTTATTTTTTTTACCTTTTTAAATCTTTCCCAAATCTTAATCCTCGGATTAGCCAGATATTCTCACGACCCTTTCAATTCTCTGTTTACGTAAACATTTTCCGTTTTGTGTGTTGTTGATAGTTTTATTAATAAAACTCTATTTTATTAATGATAGCCATATTATTATCCTTGAGCTCAGTTCCACTTCTTAAGCATACTAAAGATAAATAACATCGGTCAACCAGATAACTACGCACTCGAAATATAATTGAATCATTCCCACAACGAAAAGTTATACATGGTATATCGTCGAGACTCCATTTTACGACAATTACCATGATATAGAATTATGATAATACTGTCAAAAAATCTGTAATATCTACCTTGTTTCTTAGAGCATATAGAATATCTCATCCTTCTTATTTAGACGAAGAAATGGTTAAGATCGAGAATATTTTTTCAGAACTGTATTACCCAGATTAATTTATAACATCAGCTAATTTTGCAGCTAGGATAACTCAATATTGCAATAAGCATGCACATTCTATGACTTCAGCAAATGTATAACATTGCCATTTAATGATAAACTAAATAAGTTAAATCACTTATTTCATAAAACAGAAATTAAAATAGTTTTTAAATATAATTATTCTATAAACCAAATGATGATATCCAGGAATCCTAAAGATTAACAGGATAAAGTGGTATATGTAATTCCATTTAAAGATTGTGGAAATGTTTATGTAGGTGAAAGAAGATAAAATTTAGATAACAGATTGTAAGAACATAAGAGGGACATCAGAGTTGGCAATGAATGTAGTGGAGTATTTTGTCATGTCCTAGATTTTAATCATTCTTCGATTTTCAAGGAAGTAAATTTGTCTTCAAATCAAAAAATTATCTCAAAAGAAAAGTCTAGAATCAAGTTTTGTCACATCCATTCCCAATTTCAATTTGTTTGAAGGTCAATTTTATTTTAATAGTTTGACATGTAAGCAGATAAACAAAATTGTACAACTGCCCAGCCCTAATAAGATAGTAAATTATGTCCCTCTCACTATTAGCCCGAGCATGGGAGTGGGTCAGGTAACATGAGCTTTGTCTATCAGCTCAGAGTTGTATATGGAGTTCCCTGTATCTTCTACTCAGTTGCTAGTTGACAAGGATGTGTGATAAATATAAGCTGTTTTGGAATAAATATGTCTTTAGGAAGTTTAGTTTAATCCCTGCTATCATATGTTTGTCCCATCTCCCTTGATAACGCTCTTGCGTGGTCTTGAGGTCTTGATGGAACCACTCGCCTTGGTCATCACTTACTGCTCCTAGGTTGTAAGGGAATTTATTCAGATGACAGTACTGGTAAGGAGTTTGACCTCCATGTTACATCCAAGATCGCGAAAAGCTAACAACCTATTATCTACGAAAAGTACATATTTGTCAGCCATTTTATTACGAAAAAGTTTGCCATCACTGCCTCAGATGAAAGCCATGCAGTCCTTTCCGTTTCTTTCATCTTTCTGTCAATTTTTTGATCGCGTACAAGTGCACTAATCTGTGGTCCATCAAAAACACCTTCCTTGATTTTCTCGATGGACAAAGCAGGGAGCTCACAATATATGTTTCGAAGCATTCACCGTCAGTATTCAACCACTTGACAAACTTATTCATCAAACCAAGCTGATATAGAGCGGAAGAAAATGATCTTTTCTCTACTGATAATTGGATCGTTGAATATATTTAGCATTCCTGCTTCAAGAGTCTAACGTATGGGCCACTTATTCTGCTTCCAGCACTTTTCTCGAACTTGGCTGTCACACGTGTAAAGATCGCAGGGATACTTTGTAAGTCATCTTTGTTGACATAGGAAGAAATTAACCATTTTGAGGTCAGCACAAATTGTTCAGTTGTGCTAGTGGTATTATAGGCGGTCAATCGCAGTTTTAATGTCATTATGTTCCTCTCGTAAATACACAGAATGTCCAATTGGAACAGTTGCATATACATCACCATTAGGAAGTAGAACACACTTCAAACTGCGCTTAGAATTATCTAAAGATAATCACCAGCCATTGCAGTGTATATTGGCATCCCTAATTTCTGGAGAAGTCCTGAGATATTATAACAATAGACAAAGTTATTCTACTCTGTAAAAAATGGTACAAACACCTGCTCCAGATTTTGGAAGTATGAAACTTTAGTTGTATGGCTCAGCTGATTCTTTTCTTGCAACCTGGAGACTAACACCTTAGCTGCATTTTTGGAGATACCCAAATCACGCACAAGGTTATTCAGCTCTGTCTGGCTAAAGTGTTGAGAAGTTAATGGCTGTGGGGTCTCATAAGAAGGATTGCCGGATTCTGAAAGTATTTCCTGACTTTCCTCGGCAGTCTCTTGCTCTTGGTTACTACCGACATCTTGAGATGGAGGTAATACTTTAAAAACTAGGATTGGGAGCTCATCAGAGTGCAGAGTAGGTCAGATTGCTGAGGGGATACAAGGATATGAGATTTTGTGTCTCTTTTTCTTGCCAATGCCCTTTGTATTGACCCGACAAAAATAGCAGTCAGTCGTGTGGTCCGTTGGTTCTCGCCAGGTTATTGGAATTCCGAAAGGTAAATCCTTAAGTTTCCCTTTTGTCCAGTCACACAGCAGTTCCTCCCAGTTATCACACACATTTTGTGGGGCATATTTTTTGTATTGGTCACTAAGAGTAAGTCAAAAGTATGCTTTATAAGCAAACTTCACAAATGGTGTTATATTACGCCTTTGACGAATAAGCGTGAAGCATCCACAAATATGATAGAAAGCGTCTGGCTTGTTTACATATTGACGTCTCCTTGTAGGCATGGTTAGATCTGAAAGAAAAACAAAACAATTTTAATATCTATGTTGATAATATAAACGTGTAAGTAATTAATTTGACCACAAACGGCTAGAATGAAAAACCTCAAATTGCATGAAAACTAGAGCATGTAGAGCTTAACTGTTTTCAGATTGAATATAGCAGGTAGACAACAGTAAGGATAAGTAAAAGAATCTTATGCTACTTAGAATTCGAAAAATATTATTGCCTAGTGTATAATTTAAAAAATCTTTTAGTCCTTTATTTTTCTTAGTTTCAAAGGTTTTCATCACTCAAGAAAACAGAGAGCAATATTTATACTCGTAAGAAAAAAGAAGTTTTTCAAGTTACATAACAAAGGAAGAATTAATTTTATGTGAGGTAACATAGCATATTTTAGAAAAAAATAAGAAATATTTCGAGTTGCTATCGATCTATCTCTGCAAATTTGTAGAATGGTTTTAATAGGAGTAAAATAAACTGTAGGATAACCATATCGTTGCCGAATAAAAAAAGTTTCATTTTACGAATCTTATTTCTCTATAGTAGTCAAATTGAAGTAAAAATCTGCTATCGATATATCCGAAATCTACCAATTAAGTTTTTAATACAAAGAAAAATATATTAAAAAAAGGAATACTTTTATTTCTCCTGGTAAAAGAAATTCCAATTTACCTTTTGGAAGCACTGTAAAATCTGAAGCTAAACGAAGCCAAAATTCTTCTTCTTGGTTTCAAATTGTTAATAGAAAACGAATACAATGTTTTTAGGAAGGAGCATTTCTTCCGTTTTACTCACATAAGTGGATTTAACTCCCTCTATTTCAAGTCTCGTGTTTAACATGCAAAAATATGAAGAAATCAAAATAATACTGCTTGGTTCTCTCTCTGAGAGAAACAACAACGTATTTATGTTATTCACAAAGAGTTATAGAAATGGTTCAAGCTTACATTGATTGGTAATTTGATCTGATATTACACAATGCACGTTTTTTCTATCTATATGATGAAAAGTAAAAACTAAAACTTGCTATGGTATTTTTCTTCATTTAAGAAAGAAGTAAAAAAGGAGAGACATACGACTTATAGAGGTCGTTAAAAAGTAAGGGAAAGAATATAAAACACCCATAGTATTATAAAGACTCAAATACCCTAGGATTCCCAGGATATCGTATGTTTTCACGATAGCCAATAAAGAAATTTCCATAATTGATGCCACATTTGCTCTCTTCTATTCGTGCATACATCTCTGAAACATACTTTCAACCCTCCCTTATGTTTTTCAGATATTAGAAATAAATGGAAAACTTCTTATCCTTCAAATCAGCCTGCACTCACTAACTATGTATATAATGCTGACCTTGGTGGAGAGAATATAGAAACAAATAAAATGAGAGAGCAGTAAGATAGAAAGTGATAAGGAGTGAAGATGAATAAAATACTCTGCCTAATAGAGGCCAAATCCTTGGTCACTAAGGTGCACTCAAAATCCTCAACTTATATAATGTAATTTTCTCAGAGAAAATCCATTGCGAAGCGGACCCATTTCCATATAACTGCAATTTTCCCTGTATAATGAGCAAAACTTTCGTTAAGCAATTTTAGAGATCAATGCCTTCCCTCGAAACACTTCAGAGGTTCGGATCGATTTGGATTGATATAGAATCCATTTTTATTCTAATTTATTTTGTACAAGTTTTCCTTTAAAACCTTTTCTCCATTATCCACAATCCATAACCTCATTACTCTAAATATGCCTATAAAATAACTCTTTTTTACTTTTATCTCTTTTATCGCCTATCAAATTTCAATTCACTTCCCAAATAAGGTAGCATTCCCTCTTTAAATAACATTCCTTCCATTACTTCTTTTCTCTCAATCATGGAATGTTAATATCCATCCTCATAAAAGATATTATATATTGTTTAATCCTATTAGTAAGGATTGACTGGCTCTTATTTTAAATTCCTTTTAAATTTGAATCTTATTTTCCCTTCATGGTGCATTTAAAGTTGAAATAAAAGAATTTTATTAAACCTTTTCAAAGTTCAAGTTTTTGTTACTCACCTTCACGATTCGTGATAATTAGGTCTTGACTTATAACTTTCTAGGAAAAAATTCTGAGTCTCGGAAAGTGACACGAATAGACGCCTCTGCATAAAAATGTTCCTCCGGGGCTGCTTTCAGCTAAAAATATTTCTAGTAAGAAAAGGGTAAGGAAACGAGACTGAATTCTAAAATGGAAAATTTTAAAATTGATTTTAGTTATAAAAAAGAGTACCCATTTATTAACGTTTAAAAGCGGATCATTTATTTTCTCTTTTGACAATTTCATCCGATGAAAACTACTTTATGCTGATCGACCACGCAGTTTAGCTTCCACGATAAACCATTATTAAAACTAAACAGAAGAACAATATTACAGGACAAAGCAGTCTATCGGGCAGTACCAAGATTATATATCATAGTGATATAAAAAGACTCCTAATAACAAATATCGCAATCAGTCATATCTTAGACGAGATAGAGCGTTCCAAATTTAAAAGGATGTTGCTCGTTTATATCGTTCGATGTGGTGTTCTTCACTATCCTGTGATATGTGTGGCAAATTTTCTACTTTTAACACAGCTTCGTCACTCACAATACTGCCATTTCACCTGAGAATCGCAAAATAGCATTCACTTTTCCATAAAGCGAAAGGCTCTGTTACAAATACGCGTCAATACTATTTCTGCCCTTTGCCCACATCATACTCATCAAGAAAAAGACCCTAAGAGACAACAAGGAGAAATCTAAATAACTCAATCTATCTGATCGTATTCAAGGTGAAGACTATCACTAACTCCACTCTATTATTAACAATAGTTACGGAGCCCTTTTATTAGCATTTTAAATACTTTGTATTTCTTTTTCTTCCTTTTCTGCATCTTTCATCATAGTCTAGCCTGGCAACCTTCACTCGAAATAGCTGTGAGTTGTTTTTTTCCACCACCTGTTGTCAACAGATAACATTCTCGTTTTCCCGATGTGCTCTCTTTCGCATTTCCTTTGATCACAAATTTCTACGACTAAGATTAGGAGCAAATTCTTCTTCGGCCATCTCGTCGTTGTCATTAGAGTAGTTAGCTTTGCTAGATTAGGTTGAAGTTAGATTTCAAAGAAATAATCCAGCGATTTAAGAAGCAGTGATAAATAAAGAATAACACATTAGCCTTGCTAAATGAAAATAATGAATTAATTATGCTATAATGATGCTAAATTAAAATAAATAAGTTTAAAAAGAAAAACTAATAAGTCAATACTGCAATCATGAACATCAATAAAAAACAAATGACATGAACGCATTTAAACATTGTATTACGCATGTTGATGTATGCATATATATATAAGCATGGGCGTGTGTACTTCTGGTCTAGATAAACATACATGTATAATTCACTCAACTATATTTTGTGAGAGGCCAGAGGAATGGAAAAGCTACTTTGATTTGTCGAAAACAAAGTCCATTTAATGTAATACAAATAGTTACAGATATGAAAGAGAGCATTACTCGCGATTCGCTTATTTCTTATAAATTTGTTTAAAGGAATTTGTAGGACAATTCATATCAACGTAGTCCAACTTAGTGATCCTCAGCTAGAAAACAAGTCTACACCTTTCAAGTAAGACCCTTTCTCGTTGCTCGAGGTTGCCCTATCCTCAGAAACCGTGCTAAGATCCGATCTTAAAATTTTCGGGCTTTACTAATCAAATATCTTAAGATCTTGATAAAGCCACCCTCGGTTCATAATTTGCCTTGATTAGTTTGATTTAAACTCCAGTATAACCCCATTCTAGTTCCTTTAGCTAAGTATATAAACTCTAAATTTCTTTAGTACATTAGTTTGTACTCGGAAACATTCGGAAGCTGACGCTTTATAAAGTTTATGAATTTATTTTTAGAAGTTTACTCAAAAACTTAATTAAAAGACTCAATAAATCATTTAATTTGGCTTTCCTATCACTTTCCTACATGACAGGTTGCTAGTTTGACCCATTCACATTACAGAAGATGACTGGATAACTGTCCCTCCTTTGCAAGAAGAGCTTTTTTCCAGGCATTTTGACTATCAAACATTGCCTACAAAAACAACCGTTGCGCAAATTGCTGTTGTGTCCAATTACTATAACAGGTCTTAAGGAAAGTGCCCTTCTAGCAAGGTTGATCCCAGCTGTTTTACCTTGGTGATCTTGCCAGACTACTTTGATCGCCTTCAGGTTTCGAGAACCTTCACTTTGGTTGCTTTGATGTACGTTTGGTAATAATCTAATTTCGGAAATTTGGTAGAAGATATAGCGATACGACTGCATATCGCCACTCCCAAGTCGATGCCCTTTAAACCAATTTAACATGTATATTAGCTTGTATATAGATAAATATGTTAATATTTAGTCGCGTGTGACTCTTACATCTCACTATGTCGGTCGGGCATAGTTTTGCTTTTCTTTGTTTTGGTAATAACATTGTAATTATTCAGCTGATTTTAACGAAATTTGAAACTCTTATGTTGTTTTGAATTTTTTTTTCGAATGATAAAATTACCAAGATCCTCCCATGGTTTGCCTTGGAATTATATTATTTTGGCACTAACATCATAACTATTCACCGATTCTAATGAAATTTAAAACCCTTATGTTGTTTTACAACTTCTTTCGAATGATATAATTGCCACAGTCCTCTCAATGGTACCTTTGGAATTATTTGGTAATAACTTCATAACTATTTGGCCAATTCTAACTAAATTTCAAAGCCTTATGCTGTTGTACATTCTCTTTCGAAGGAAAGTTTTGAAAATCGTAAGGTCATAAAGCAGAATAAGTAAGAGCACGCGACTTTGGTAGCAAACCTTGTTAAAATACAAGCAATTGCATTAGCAAATGGTATATACTTCAAAATCTCTATAAATTTTCAGGTTTAAGGTAAATTCTTATTTTTATTAATTAATTTCGGTTGATCAGCCTCATAATTTTTTATTAAGAGTCTGTTCTTATAGTTAGGGTAAGCTTGTAATTAACATTAAATATGAATATTGCATAACTTCATTGATTTATTTTCTTTCTTACGCTTAAAAATTTTATTTTTCTTCGTCTAAATCTAAGTAAAGCTAACGAATCTGGTTGTAAGGTCACCATATTTTTAGCCACAAAAGACATGAATGACAGGTCATTCGCGGATATTAGATTTATTTATTTAAGTAACGACTTGAATTTCCGTTTTATAGACAGTTCAATATGCTTCTTGGTGTCAATTATTTTGTGCCATTTAAAGTTGGTTGCATATGAAGTTAAGCCCTCTGACCGAGTTAAGGAAACTTGTTGGTTATTTTTTACAATATTTTTTGATGGAAAATAATTTGTCCAAAGTTGAAAATATTCGTGCCTCCCTAAACCATCTGATAGAAATGCACAATTTCAAATCAAGAGTAATAATGTTGTATTTTCTGCTACCACTAAGAAATTTTAAAAAGGACTTAAAGTTTTAAAAGGCTGTGAACTAGGACGAAGATTTGCTGTCCATTAAGTGTTTCATGTAAATGGAAAAAAGATGCAAAGAGGATTTCCATGATTTTATGCCCGCTCGTACCTTTTAGTTACACGGCTTTCAGGTCGATGACAAAATTCTGAACTTCTAGTACATTAAGACGCATGTGAGTAATTGTCAGGTGAATGCTGATAGGTATGAAAATCTTTGCACACCATAACGAATGTGGCATAAAAACGTTGTGCACAACATCAATCTTAGCGTAACGAGGAATACAATTAATGAGTGATGCTCATAATTATTTAGAATATGGTCTAACGCTCCGATAGAAGGAAGATAATAATAGTATTTGTGATAGAACGGTCTGAGGCCGCTTAAATTCAGCCGCTATCACATGTTTAGAACCACTGGCTGCCCCACGTGCATCTGAAAGAGAAAGCAGAGCGCGTTATCACCCGCCATAGCAAATACTTAATCAAGGAAGTTCATTCCCCCGTTTCGCCGCCATACGTCGATCTCGCCAGATTGAGTTAGGCTTATGGGCAGATGAGGTATTTTCCTAGGCGCGACCGGGGCATTCCCCCGAAGTCCCAACTCAATTATTCCCTACGCCATGGATACGGCTACGGGTACTTATACATAGCTTTTCCCGATTGAAGCAGATCAGATCCCGATTATCTTCGCGAGGCATCACACCGATCCGCTCTCCCTTGTGCACCTAGGACCTGTCTACCTCAAGAACCCCCTTATTGTCCAGAAGAGGACAATATCCCTTGAGTGCCAAGGTTCGTGCCTTCAAGATGCCAAGTCAATAAGGCCCTCCCTGTTGTTCAAAAATAGAACAACGTTAGAACAGCCATTGTTCTTTGAGCCCGTTTGACAAGAAAAAATTATCACCCCCTCCCCCTCCTGTTGTTCATAAAGAGAACAACGTTAGAACAGCCATTGTTCTTTGAGCCCGTTTGACAAAAGACGGTTCTCAACCTTCCCCTTCTGTTGTTCAGAAAGAGAACAACGTTAGAACAGCCATTGTTGTTCAAGCCCGTTCGTCAAGAAACGGTTCTCGTTCCCAAGACATCACGTCAGGATAATTTAATTCCCCCCATTTTTAACATTCTTCAAGAGAACGCTTGGTTTCAATTAAAACGTCCATTGTTCATCTAGAACATCCCTGATTTGCTGTCACATAGATTGCTCGTACTTCCGAGCCCCACTTCGCTCTCACTCTTCGAAGACAGTCCTTTCCCTTCGCCAAGGACAGCCTCCTGAAGAACCCTTCTGCTGGAAATCACCAGTGGACCAATGATTCTTTTGCATCGTCTTCCTCTGCACAGCAAGTTTGTAATTTCGTAAGCTGAGCATTACCTTTAATCATCTAACCTTTTGTCAACGCTCCCCTATGCTTTAAATGGTTTAGCTAACCATTCCCCCCTTTAATTTTTATTTGTTTACCTTTTTAAATCTCTCCAAATCTTAATCCTCGGATCAATCAGATATTCCCACGACCCTTTCCATTCTTCGTTTATGTAATCATTTTTTTGTGTGTTGTTGATAGTTTAATTAATAAAACTCTATTTTATTAATGATAGCAAAATTATTATTCTTGTGCTTCGTTTCACTTCTTGAGCATATTGAATATAAATAAGCCTCTCCAGGCCTGCCTTTCTTTTGGACTAACCTCGGTCAATCAGATTACACGCGCTCGAAATATTAGAAGAATTCCCTCAACGAATAGTTATATATGGTATATCGTCGAGAGCCTATTCTACGACAGCATTGTTTAGTATTATGGTGTGACAACGGATCCGACTTGGAACATATTAATCTCCAGTCAGCTACTGCCCAAGCCACAAAGAAAGTCTACGCGACAAAATATTGTTCGAATAAACTGGTTTATACAAGTCATTTAGTCACGAAGTTCCGTCCTAAATACGCTTGACCAACCATTATAAGGTAACTCATAGATACCTAAATTTCTGTTTTATGAGATATAAGCGAGTTGGAATCGTAAAAGTAGATTGACTACATGTTAAACCTTGGTTGTATAAGTAAATGCCTACAAATTTCTGTTCGTTAAATTATTTTATAGGACAAGCATTCTCGGTCGGACGGAGTAACTTTATCATCGAATCCGATAAGTTATTAGAGTCCTTGCCCATTCAAACGTTTTAATTAAAATAAGAATCTGAAAGTTATTTAGAAGTAATTAATAAAGTAGGCAATGTAGAATTCTTAGCCTTGCTAGAGAGTAGAGCGTTTATGACTAGTAAAGAGAGGCTTCTTGAAGAAATTACAACGATTCACGAATTAGTTTTACAGTTATGCCACCACAAATTCAATAAGATTGCGTAACTGTCTAATTATGTCATTTGGAGATAATAAATTTTATTTGATAAGGAATGGGTAGAAAAGTAAGAAAGTATCCCTATCAGCACCCCAAATAATAAACGGCACCTAGTGGCGATGGTACAATAGCCCCTAAAAGGTCACGAAAATTAGCCTCCTGGATCAATCCTTGGTCCTAAACAAGACCCTTGAAATCTTTTGTATTTACCACTTCAAGGCGATCCCATTTTAAAAGAATTCTGGGTTGTGAGATAGTCATGGATGGCGAAAGAAATGCACCACCTTCTTTTTTGTCAAGGAATATCAAAATCTGTGCGCTTCAGTATAGTGAGAGATGCTGTTAAATGCCTGGCGAAGTAGAAACTACAGAGTTTGCATCTGTGATACTGAGGGTAAAGAGTTTGATGGTGAGTACACTTCCATGCGGGACATCATATCCCGGCTCCTTTATGCGGAATTTACAATCTTGCAGAAACTCAGAAATAAAGATTGGGGGGAATCTCCTCCCCGCTATCGTGTGGAGACTTTCCATGATATTGTATCGTCATACGTATCATAGTCTTTCTTTTTTTTGAACGAAACCGTGCCATAGTGCTGTATACGAAGAAAGGGTTGACCGATGGCATTTTACAGGTAGAGCAGTGCATCTGACGTGGAGTAAAACTTGCGTAGGCCACACGTGCACAGGACCAGTGACCTCTGCTCTTGAGTAGAAAGGCTTATATAAGATTTACCAATTTTTCTATCAACTTTCACACAGGGTAGGGTAGAAAGACTTGACATGTACAGCACTGGAGCAACAAAGACTTCGAGGAAACTCGGATTTGCACGACTGCACAACCGATTCGTATGGCCGAGGTGGTGTAAGTAGTAGTACCTTGGCGGAAAAACATGTAAATTGTTCCAATACCAACCGAATCCAAGAATTTATACAGAAAATACGGCAAAAAATTAAGAAACACCCTTAAAGTTTATCAGAGCCCTTGCAAAGGACTTAAAAGTTTTAGAATGCACCATCAGAAGAGTTGCGCATGAAGATATTCGTTACAAGTCGTTTGTGATGAGGAGAGCTCAGTTCATACATATAACATGAAAGAGTTTCGTTTGGTCACTGATAAACACTTGCTTTACATGTTGAAACATCAAGGAGCAGGAATGCCCTGGTTTTTCTGTGATGATAAATACTTCAAACAGGACCAAAAACTTAAACACAAGAAATATCAGATAGTTTTTTAGAGTGCCAAGAAATATTCCAACAGTAATGCTTACTAGGTTTACAGCAACTCTGTTTGTCCTGGGAATAGGAGCAGTAACGGTGATCTCATGTCCCCCTCATTTTTTTCCGCATGGCTTAATAAGAGTCAATTCTCCTGCCTACACAACGGTTTTGGAGAAGGTTGTGATGACTTCGATAGAGAGAGTACGCAATAGAAGACCTTACATCTTCCAACATCAATCTGCACCATCTCATAAGTCAGTAAGCGTGCCAATTTCCACAAAACACACATTCGCAGTAGCAGATCATCAAGATTAGTAAGAGTTCTAAACATCAACAGTGTAAGGCACCAATTTAAAACTCTGCCGACTATTATTGTAAATTATAAAAGATATATTGAACATATCAGCCGATTCAGTTTATTACAAAGTAGTGAAGCTCAGTAAGAATTCTGCTTAATTTTGCTAAAATTGTTGACCGATGATCAGCAGAAAAAAGCGAGCTACTCTTTTAGTGCAAATAATGAACAACTGATATAGTGTATCCGAGGATTTTTTAAAAAGGATAGTATATTGGAATGAGACTTGAATTTGATAATAGGATATTGAGGATAAAGAAGTCTAAACAATGGTGAGCAAGAGAACCCATTTATCAATCAGGATAAATTGTAATGACCACTGCTCTAAGGGATGACATTGTGATACCTGTTAAATTTGTTATATGGCGAAAGAACATCAATGATATCTATTACAAAGGTATTTTAAAAAAGTTCACACAGGTCTAAGCGCAGAACTAGCCTGGAAAAGATAATTAAATAAAAGCATCAACGGCGCTCGTTTATCTTCTTTTCGTGATGTTAAAAGAATTGTTTTAACCTTGATTTATTCTCATAGTCTTCGGTTTAATACAAATGAAGTAAATGGATGGTATCATCGCATGGAATAGTATTCTAACCTCGATGGAGTTTATGTTAAAAATTAAAATTTATACTTTCTTTTGGCATAATTTTAGTCCATTTGTCTAATAACTTTTTGAACACTCTTCTGATATAAGAGTTTTTGTACTAAGGTAGACCCACAAAATTGCCTCATAGTGCATACTACTAGGAACAACATTTGGCATAGACACTGCGACTGCTGGTAGTGAGTGTATACGTATTTACAATATGTTTATTTGTCATGTTACACAACATGGTCGGAGAAAGTGTATGAATATCTCAGATGTGTTTGATCATGTACGAGTATTTGGAGGATTCAAGTTGGCTAGTAACTGGAGGAATATAAGCGTATTTGTGAGGAAGGTGTGTTTTGATTCCTCTTATTTTAAACCTAGCCATCAGCACAAGTATTGGACTCCACATAATGTATGGAATTCTTGTTTTTAAAATTCATGACAGGAGACCGAATTTAGGGGATCACAAATAAAATTTGATATTCTAAAGATATGGAGACAGCCGAGACCCCACGTAGTTAGCTGTTAATTTTGTCTGGTCAATAGATCAAGTTTCAAAACCAAAAAGAGGCAAAATCTCTCTTATACAATCATACTTTTTGCAATTCGCCACTTTTCGAAAGATTGCTTTATTTAAGAGCGAGGAAGACATAAGTGTCAGATCGTTTTCAGCAAGACAAAAATGGAAAAAAATATATGTTGGCCGGTGTTGAAAACCACTTCCAACCGTCTTTCTTATTTAGTAATTAAAATAAAAAAATGCACTCGGCCCAGAAATTCTTCGAATTTACTTTTGGATATCATTTAAAAGCATCTTAGAAAGTTTGCTATTGTTTTACTGACAATATCAGTATATATTTAGGACATTTTTCTCGCTCGAAGAGACGATGAGTATTTTCCATTGACATCTGCAGCCTGAAACTCTCGCTTGCGTTATATATATGTATCTATAGTCCGAAACAATCTACTGCTCACACGTTTACGAGATTACCACATCGCATGGGCAATTTAAGGAACCTTGAATTTGTACATATTCTTTCCACAAGTTGTTGAATATACAACCTTTTCTAAATTTTCGTTTTTTAATATATTTTCTCCTGTTCAAATAAGAATTTTTCACTCACACGTTTCCCATGGAGAAAGAAGTTTGGGGAAAATCGAGAAAATTTCCACCTTTACGGTCTCAAGAAATTTAATATTTTGACTAAGAGTTTAGTTTGTACTTTCCACATCCTTAACTTAAATAATGGTTTTATGAAAGATTTTTCATTCCTTTGTGGTGAGATGCTTCCTCTAGTTGTGAAAAATAAATCTAAAATTTAAAAAATGGCTTTACTTCCTGAGCGGAATTTTTATGAAGACCGAAAAATATATAAATATTATAATATATGGCTCTGTCAGTACAATGAAAGAGAGGGAAAATATATTAGATTTACCCACCATTTGAGGCAAGGATACACCTTGAATCGCGTGATTTGCCTCAACCTCGAATTTGAAGTAGACGTCATCTCCTACCTTGATATTTTCTGCTCTGAGAAGACGACCCAAGGAAAGATTCCCATTGGTCTATCTCTAAAGAAAGCCGTTTGTATTTGAACATAAATAACACCAAGATGTTAAGGTATGAGGTGAGTCTCATCCGCATTTTCATAGATTTGACTGCAAAGCTTGCATGGATATTCAGAGATGTAGGGACTCGTACATAGATTTTTCTCGTGACTATATTTAACATCCCTATGCAAGAATATGTATATGTGTAGTTCGTTGGATTTAAACAGTCTTTTTTTACTTTCTCTTTTCCTGTTTCTGGTAATTTTCCTATCGTTCTTTGCATCCTGTGTAAATACACCATCAAAACATTCTGATTTTTCTATTTCCTATCTTAGAAATTCCAAAAAGCTCCCACTCTGATAGACAAATAGATGGTGAGAAATGCTTTATCTCGTCAGCGAATATAAAGTAAATAAAAAAAGAAGGTAGTCGAGTCTTAATAATACGGTTATTCCAATACAAGTCTCGATAAGTATTTTAATAGATATAATAAAATGTTGATCTACAAATCTCTTGCATTTTTCTTAAATTATGTGATATTCGTAAAGGATATTTATACTCTTCTTTTTCCTTCTTTGAGCAAAGTTCGGTAGTTCTTTGTCTGCGTCTGTCTGTCAGTTTGTGTACAAGATATCACAAAAGTTTTTGACGGATTCCACTAAAACTCTGTGTAGAAATGACAAGTTTGCTAATAAATAGTTGCTAGTATTTGAGACTGAATCCAGATTAAGATCTGGATTTTGGCAGATTTATTCCCATTCTTTAACATTGCGAGATAGGTAACTTTCTAAAATTTATCCAATATCAATATCATAAAAATGGAAAGTAATGGGAGAGTGCAGACCTCCGCCAGAGCCATTGTTAGTAAAACTCATAATATGTTTTCATACCGATGAATGACAAATTATTATGATAATGCTCAACAGAGAAAAATTATAAGACCATAAAAGCAAGTAAAACTATGAAAGCAATAAATGATTGATTACATAATATCGAAACATCCACCAACTAGTAAAAATAGATAGACATATGATTACGAATAGAATGAATAAGTTTCACTGGTGAAGGAATTATATGGTGTTATTTAATTTGCTCTATAGTGGTATCTTTTACTGACTTGATGAATAGTAATTTTAATTTTCAGGATTGATTCTAGGAAATGACATTTACTGCCGACTATTATTGTAAATGATAAAAGATATATTGAACATATCAGCCAATTCAGTTTATTACAAAGTAGTGAAGCTCAGTAAGAATTCTGCTTAATTTAGCTAAAATTGTTGACCGATGATCAGCAGAAAAAGTGAGCTAATCATATGGGCAAATAATGAACAACTGATATAGTGTACCCGGGGATTTTTTGAAAAGGATAGTATCTTTTTCAAACTTACCATCATCACATTAACACTTCGCTTAAAAAATAATATTTTACGCAACCTCATACTTATCGGAAACTCCCAGAGTTCGTAGGGGATAAACAAAATGACTATAATTCAGTATTCATTGTAGTGATTTACATTCCCCGCAAGAGAAGAAAACTTCTCTATCTACCAAGATAAAAATCAATTTGATAATTTTATTGAGTCTCTTCATAACCATAACATCGCAACAAAGAGAGATATCATGTATCTATTCATTGCATACGAGAAATTATCTTAAATGTCCCAATTATATTATACAAAATTCAAGAAATAAAGAAATTTTATTTAAAGCAATTTCTGGCTTTAACGTTTTTTCATCAACATTATCGCGGTTTCTCTTGATTCTTTTTTTTCATAATAAAATAGCTCTGTGTCTACTAGGAAACGTTTTTTAAACAATTATGAGAATATTTACCTCGAAATCAAGTTAATTGGGGCTCGTACAGATACTTTTCACATAAGGCCCTTCAATCCAGTATAAAATTAGACATTTATTACATGAAAATGCTAATAAATAATCGACAAATTAGAAGAGATTAAATGTAGGCAACGGCAACAAGGTGTATTGTCTTTCTGCAAATAAATGCTGTAATTTAGAATTAAACTTCATTCCTACCAAAGAAATAATTGTGTTTATTTTATATTTTTTCAGTATAATTTTTATTCTAGCTTTTAATGGATTTAACTTACTTCGAAATTGTGTTTTTTAAACGATTCTATTGTGATATGGGGAATAATGCACTGACTTGTCATTTTTGTGGCATAGAAAATGTCCTGGCTTTCATTTATGTCAAATTGTCGGATTCTTTTCAATGGATAGCAGCAAATGCAATAGGTACGCATAAAATGGTCAAATTTTATGAATGCAACATCTAAAATTTATATAATTAGGAAATATTCTGAAATATTATAAAAAAAACATAAATTTCAGGGTAGCCAATTGATCCTGATTTGTAGCATATATCTTATTTAATTTACAGGTCTTAAATATAGCGTTGAGAAGAATAAGGATAATCCCTCTATAGGCTCAAGTAAAATTGTCATTGTGAGGTTTATTCAATTTCTCTCTAAAGTCACTATAAAATTCTGAGGTAACTCCTAAACATGGACAAAATATATACTCACCAAATATCCATCAGCTTAGGTAAAGTTTCAAGAGGAAGAAGGAGACCTGCTGGAACGGAAGAAAACTCAAAGTGTATATATATATATATATATATATATATATGTATTAAGTTGACGTGCTAAAAGTCGTAGAATAGTTAAATAGTATCGTGTATGAACCGCTCTAATAACTTGACTTGCCATCATTTTCAAAAAGTAAACAACGTGCTTTAGGAGAGATGTTGACCCACGCTGTCTCGATAGCTCCAAATACATAGTTCTTGAGTATGTTTATGTTGAGTGAACCTGGTGGCATATCCATTCGTCGAGCTCTTTAGAATGCTCGTTGAACCAATTGCGACAATTTGGGAAGAATGAGAAGGCGAATTTTCTTGCTGTAATATCCCATGGTTTCTGAGGCACATAAATTCCACGAATGAAGGCAAAAGTTCATCGAGTAGTGAAACGTAGATTTAACTGGGCAATTACTTGTTTAGTTGGACCAGCTGACCAAGTTAATCCGAAGTAAACACTCCACCACCCTTATTGAACTACTACTATCCTGCACGATGCATGTTGACAACTGTAGTCGATGATCTCATGGGGTCTGAACCACACAGGAACCCTACGATTGGCACAAATTAATTAGAGCTGTAACACATTGGACCAACTCCATGTTTTCAATCCTCTATGGGCAAATCAGCTACCGAAAACGTCCTGTTGCAACGATTTGTCAAGTGTTGTTGTGTTAACAGAAATCTTTGGTGGGACTTTTGCTCCTCCATCTAAGAAAACGTAAATACCTTTGTGCTGAATTGATAGGCTTGTAATTGGTACCTCTAGCATTATCTCAGTGTTACGTAGCTATTTCTATGAGTGATTCTAGCTAGAAGACAAGGGTCAAGATCATTAAACTCATGTGCTCGACTACAGCGCTGTCCACGGTCCGCGGTAGTATTTACAATCCTTGAGTTATTATCGTTGCATACGTGACACCGTAGAGCGACGGCTAATGAATGTCTACACAGTTTTCAAAATTGAGTGTCCAATCCATTGCCACCCCTTATTCTTCTTCGTTAGGAATCTGATAATTTACATTCCCTAGTCGTTCCCTAGTCATCAATTACATTAGAAAATAACCTTTTACTAGCATCTGATGAGTGTGGTAGTGACATGTAGCTTATCATTAACTTCGAAATCTGAAGAAAACCGTAATCGTCATAAGATTTATTCTCAGATAATAGAAAGAAAAAACTTCGTTCAAGCTTTTCAATTCTTCAAATTCATCTTCAGAGACAATATTTGGGAAGTTCCTTACTAGAGGAATAAATAATATAGGGATTTTATTTTTAACTTTAGATGGGAGGAATGCTTCAAGTACCTGTGAATTATCATAAAATCATGTATTACAAAAACATTCATTATGCTAAAACGACATAGAATTTTACAACTTTAATTTTGAAGTCTTCAAATTCTTTCCTTGTTATTTTAAATCCAGATTCTATATACAGTATCTTCTCTCTGTTTTGACTCAACCGAATATATCTTTAAATTAAAGAAAATTAGAAGGCTTATTAAATCTAATTTTTGAAATATTGGTTGCTTTTATAACATCTCTCAATAAAATTAGTCAAAATAGGTTTAAAACTGCTACCAAGTGAAATGCCAAATCTATGAATTTTCAACCTCTGCTATGAATTCTAAATTGACAATATTTATAGCAGATAAGAATTATTTTTAAAAAAGCACAGTATATTATTGTACTGGGTTCTGTAATACTTCAAGTAGTGGATATTATTATTACTAGCTCATCTATAATGCTTCAGAAGTAAAAGAAATCAGAAGTGCATTCCACTGTCCTAGACTTCTTTTTATTGCCTACTCTAATGATAGCCATACAAAACAGCTTGGAATAAGAATTTATGAGGAAGAATTGCTGTGAAATTTTGGAAGTTCTGATATTCAGATACGCTATTTGGATAGTTAAATGTGTAGGTGTAAATTCTTAGAGATACTAAAACAGGTAGTTCTTTGCATGCTATATATGTATTTCGTAGATTGACCGGTGTTATATATATCTATATATATGCTGAAAAAACTCAGAAAGTTGTTTTTGTGTTTTTCCATTGGTTTGTACTAGGTGATAAGCGTTCCCTACGTATCTTTGTACCCTATATTAGGTTGTCTTCTCTATTTTCATGCTATTCCTTGAAAATGAACTTGTAAATATAGTTCGAAAGTGCTGGGATTCATCTTTTCATTTTCATGTTGGTTAATTTTCCTAATATATATATATATATATATATATATATAAATATATATATATATATATATGTATATGCAAATTTTGTTGAAGACCATGGTGTATTTCGCCTTCATTAATTTCCTTTGCTAACTTATCCTGTATTCATCCCTCTTTTAAATGAATGGGTTTGGTAAAAACTAAACTAAATTGCTGAGCTTTCGATCTTATTCGATCATCTTCGGAGCGTCTTTATGTATTCTTTCCTCGTTTACCGATGAAATATGGTGGAGTCAGTATCAGGCTGAATGAAAAGAAAACGGTTTTTAGGGTATATTTATTCCGCATGGTCAAGGTCAGCGGCGTGACCTTAGCTCTTCTATATTCGAGCCAGACGATGGGGAGGTTAATTAATGTAGGGGGATCAGATTCTGGACACGTGCGTGCGATTAAACAACTACAGGAGCGAGTTCGGTTGGGCGTTCTGATAATGATGAATGCTTAGCGGTTCTGGATATAGAAAGTTGCAGTACAAAAATAAACTTTCGTATTTACAAAACACAATATGAAAATAAAATGAGATTGGATACGCAATGAAAATGGATACTTGTAATTTATAATTTTTAGACTAACGTTTTCGAGGGAGTGAATAGACTCAGTTGGGTTCAGCGAGCGGCTGACTGGATGCAGATCCACGATTTTAAGTCGTAGCGAGAATAGCTTTCGGGTTTGAGGCCTTTTGAAGACGACGGGAGGGGAGGGAGATTGCACGACTTGGTCGCAATCGATGCTTTTAACCTTGGGAATCGATATTCGTGGGAGTATTCGCGCCAGACGAGAACAAAGCAAATTCCAGGGAATATCAAATTGACCTGGGCTGCCTTCCTTCGAAGTCAATTTTTGCTTCCGCCTCGAGAGAGGAGGGGGACGTAGCCGAATCGAGAAATAGTCATGTCTCGTTCTAAAAGGCGGGCCTATACTGAATTTGCACGGGTGTGACTGAGGTTAAATTTGACCCAACCGGAAGCGATTTGCCTCAGGCCCCGGAAGGGCTTCTTTACAACGCCGGGAGAGGGTGAATCATCGCGAGGTTTGCAATATCGCACGGTTACTCAGTGGCATCTTCTCCGCGCCCTCAACGGTCCATGCTTCTGCTTTATCACCGGAAGTAGCTCGATTCTTTTACAATCTGGCTCAGTTTTCTTTGACCTCGATGGGCTTTTCGATCTAAGTAACGATTTTATTCTCTCTTTCCTACAATGGATATAAATGCAGCGAATAAGTAAATTTGGATTATGCTCTTTTAATAACTCGTAAACAATAATTTTCATTTCTTTGCCATCATTGACGTTGCATTACTGGAGGCAAATTCAATTTAATTTTAAAAATGGATACTCGTTATTTACAATTATCAGACTAACGTTTTCGAGGGAGTGAATAGATTTTACTCTCTCTTTCCTACAATAGATATAAATGCAGTGAATAAGTAAATTTGGATTATGCTGTTTTAATAACTTGTGAACAATACTTTTCTTTCCTTTTCCCATCATTGAAGTTGCATTATTGGAGTCACATCCAATTTAATTTTGAAAAAGAATATTATTTTTCTTGAAAAGAGAAATAAAGAATCGATTTGTAGTTACCTCTGAAAGTCTGTTGTGGCCTGTTCATCTGTGTAACTCTATTATTTTAGAGGTGTAAGAAAGTAGAGAACTTATCAGATATTTTCTAACCCTCCTTATCCCTAAACCTAACAATCACAACAAGCTGTTTGACAGTTGACAGATCTGTTGATTCTTCAATTATTCTTGAAAATTTTGTATCCTTTAATTTCCGTTAGACTATGTGTGCTCTACTACTTTCGAATACTTGAGATTTGCGAATCTTGGGAATTCATTCGCGATCAGGCCTGGTAATTTATCCATTAAGAAAATTGGAATATTATTTTCAGCAATAAATGCAAATAATTTCGATTCTGCCGCTGTAAATTTAATCACAAGGGATTTTGAAAGTTTCATGTCATTAACAAGTTAATTGCCTTCACTAATAACACTCATAAGTTTCAATTATTTTTTTGTTTTACTGTGCCTGTCATTAAGTGTGACACTGACGGGGACTTGTTGCCTATAGCATGTGCAGGTTGATTGTCCTCATTGTAATTAGAAATTTCCAACCATCACTAAATCGCTCATCTGTAAGCCACTTCTCTTGAAATTTATGGTCATAAGCTTGCAAGTTCCTTTTGCAAAGAACCTGACCTACTTTATCAGTAACGCTTTTTACGGTTCATTTTAAATTGGTATTGAAAAAACAATTCTTGACAAAAGCTATCTTATGACAGAGCTAAAAATAGTATAAAAGCGGATAATCTAAAGATAGCACGACGTTTTTACCAGCTACAGATCAATTTTGCAAAGCCAAAATGAAAAAGTTAAGTTTAAATTTGTCAAGTTGTCACAATATACACGTCAACTGTGGGTACGGCGATAATAGCGCCACTCAGTTTTCCAAGTGTAAACCATCTTTATTCTGAAAAAGCAGAGAATATACAAAATGTCCACACAATAGAGTTGTTCAATTATATAAAATCTTTTTGATATTAGGAGAAGGTCTAAAAAAGTTCAATTTCCACTCCATGAATTTCTTTCTCGCATCACTTTTATTACTTTTACTCCTACTCCTATCTATATTCACTGGTTCTCGCCGACCCTTTCCCATGTGGTTTCACCTGAACTCTTTAGGGATGGATAAGTTTTTGATAGGTCGAAAGAGGACAAGTCTCCAACGTACTGTCCCACAAGGGAGAGGGAGATGGAGAGGGGTCTGTGCCGACATTGAATATTGCCCTCTTCTTATCCCCCCATCCTAAACATCGATTTATAATAACAGGACAATACAAAAGTTTATAAATAAGTCTTAGTAAATGTTCCCTAGGTTCCATCTTTGGTAATTTTACTCTTTTGATTCAATGTAAAATTAATGCAATTCCAATGTTTCCCACAGAAGGTCTGAAATGCAAATATTCACACGACTCTATCTATGTACATATTTAGAGAGGCCGCAATCAACCCCTCATTATTCACATGCCATTTTGGGCCACTTTAAACCTATATAATGAATATATTTATTAAATTGCCACAGGTCAAGCACTGTCTCTTGAGAAATAGAGAGGGAAAGAGAGAGAAAAGTGATTTTAAATCTCCCCTTATGCAGCGAAATTCTTGGGGGCAAGATGTGGCAGACGAAAAATATCAATAACTCCAGGCATTCGACTTAGGCCATTTGTTGCCGTCTCTCTCACCGACGGCACATAAAGACCTAATTTAAGAGGAAGACAAACTGCCACCGATCCCTTTTCATATTTCTGTTCACGCAATTTTTATCTACATGAGGATGAAAGTTGCAAGACGTAACGCGCTTGATCTCTTTCACTCTAACAATTCATAATTTAGGCCAACTCCACTAGACTTTGATTAATTATCCCACGTACGGGGAGCTATATCGTAATTTATGGCGTGCTTCCTTCCCACGTCATTGCGGAGTCAATCCTGAGCTAGCATCGAAGTTCAGCTCTACGACAAACATTATATAATTCTGGTGTCAGGTGTGGCGTCACCCTACAAAACTTGCTAATGGGTAAGAGGGTTGGTAGTGAGTATCCCTGGATTCTCGTGACGAGGTTCATTGACAGGCATGTTCAGATGAAGCATTTTCCATTAAAATATTAGTATCTAAAGGAGTGCCATGGTTATGATACTCCAAGAAAAGAAACTCCAACTTTATTAAAAGGTGTTAACTTATTTATAATAAATATAATATCATTCGAAGTACAGTTAGTATAGGTAAATGTCTAAATTTGCCTTTGAAGTTAAAAACATTTGTAATTTCACAAATTTGATTATATGGCATAGCCATTGCAAATTATCCATCTGGGCTTTGGGCCAACTTTGAACTTTGTCAAGACTTCTGGTTGGTATATTACAAAGGGTATGCAGTCTGTTAAACGTGTCATTGGTAAATGCGCTATGTGACAAAAGTGAGTCACCTTTGCCTACTATTTATAGAAAATTTAGTTTTGAATTCACAGGTCAGTTATGGGTGAAGGAGTCCAAGTCCTATGTTAAGCAAACTCTTATATTCTCATATTTATATGCTCGAACACAATAGCTGTAAATCTAGATCTTGTTCTTCATATGACCTCCCATCAATTCCTACTATATTTTGTTAGATTTCGTAAAACATACTTTACCCTTCCTAAAATCTATTCTGACAATGCAAAGTCATTTATCAAATGTTGTGAAATAATTGAACTGGCACTTTCTTCTGGTGAGTTTAAGATTAATTTTGTAAGTTGTAATGTTAAACACCTTAAAATCTTTCTGTGATTAGCCTGGGTTATGATTACATAGAAAAGGCTCATTAGATCTATTAAGAATTATCTTTTAAGACATTATTTATGACTAAAATAAATTAATTTTCATTGTTAACCATGCGAACAGATGTCCAGAAAGTAGAAAATTTAGTCTCCTTACTTATCTTTGATCTGAAAATAAAATACAGCCCCTTTCTCTCAATCACTTTTTGAAAGTCAATGTCAACACATCTTTAGTATTTATTATTGACCCCAACCAGAGTTGTTGTAGGTTTACCATGATTCCCGACTCATTAATATTGTAGAAATAAGAGATGTTCTCTTTCTTCAGTATAAGAAACTGTGGTCTGATCAATATTTGTTAAGTTTTCGTGGATCCTATTCAGAAGATGAGAATCGGCGAGAGAAAAGTAAAGCAGGAGAAATAGTTTTAGTAAAAATCCCTAAAACCCAGGGCTTTCTTGTTGTTGGGATCAATTGTGAGAGTTATATTGGGGCATGATAATTTTTTGTGCGAGGTATATAGTTAAAAGTGTCTGATGGTAAAGATTGTCATCATTCCATTGTTCACATATATCTTATGGAACTTAGAAGTTGTGAGGTTGCTGAGGGTCCTCAAAGGTTGATTTGTGAAAATCATCAAAGTCATGAGGTTGCATCCTAATCCCAAGTCAAAAAAGGTTGATGGAGATTCCAATGTTGAGATTTCTGAAAGAGAGTCAGTATCTGAAGTTGCAGATTCTGGTAAACTTGAGCACTCTGACGATATGCCTTCTAGCCTCTAAATCTCCTCAGCTGAAAAGTTTAAATCTCAATTAAAGCGCTCTATCGAGAAAAGGAAGATATAGTTGTGTAGATATATAAACTAGTCAAGTTTATAGTTGCCGATATTACATTTTTAATTTATATCATTTTTTAAATTGAGTCTTCCAATTTTGATCTGAATATATATGAGACCAAGTGTTAAGGGTTGCAACGAGTTCGTAAAATGCATGCTACATTTTGTTAGTAGGAGTAAATCTAGTAAATATATTAAAAGTTCAAGAAAGACCAATTGCTCTAGCCTCAAAATCAGCTCTGCGAAGACACGTTTAATGTTTACGAACGTACTAATCAAGTTGGATTACTAAAAGTTGCATTTAAGAAGCATCATTATTCTCATACTGGTATATGTTTAGGATGCAAGGTCTTGCAAAAATTAAAAATTACATGTCTACTGATCTTCAAACACCTCATTGGAACGCTTAAACAAATACAAACTATGGAGTTCGATAAGGTTTGTGGCATTGGTTTGTATAATTTTAGTTCGTTAACTTGATTGTTCGAAAGAATAGTCCTTTTAATATAGAGTTTTATAGAAATAGCATTCTTCTCGAACGCTTTTTTATTTGTCTTTTATTACAACCGAGTACAGGCTAAATTACGATATAGAAGGATGAAGTGTGTAAGAGAGTAGACAATGCAAATGTTGATAATTCTATATTTGTGTATTGCCTTTATATATAACCGAATCGGTGTTTACCGAATCAAAGACTTTTTATATTCAAAGATCGGCATAGTGAGGTCCAAAGTTTTTACAATTCTATTGTATAGGCTGCTACGTTGAGAAGAAAATTTGGTTGCGTTTTTTATTTTTCCCTGTGTCTTTTATCATAAATAAATGCATAAAAAGTGTTGTACCATACCATTGCAATAATACATACCATTAAAAATTGTGAAAACAGAATTGCTGATAGCTGAGCATGCCAGGCTTTATTCGAGCGATTATAACCTTATCTCCCAAAATTATTTAAACTCTAAAGTGCATGAAGATTTTGTCTTTCTTTATCCTTAGGAATTCCTGCCATTGCTATGATAATTCCCTATCGAATTCTTCAATGATTTTTCTTTGTTTGCGCTTCTGTTTCCCTCTTTATCTTATAGTGTTATCATTTGAAATCAGCCTAATTGCTATGTTTCTTTTTAATAGTTTTTATCACTTATATTTTTATTATTAGTTTTATGCTTTTTGCTCAAATTTATTAAAATAATCTTATTGAGTATGATATATATATATATATATATATATATATCAAAACATTTTCGAAATTGTTCCAAGCGCCTCCTTTATCGCCATGTTTATAAACGCCTTTTCTTATCGTCTATTATTTTCATGTTAGGTGAACTTGTCTCGAAAAATGTTATACTCTTAAGTTTCACGTTGTAAAATCGTTTCTGTTATAGCTGGATTGAAGATTTTCTCATATTTATTTAGATTAATAAACTTATTTTTCATCGTAAATTTCTGGATATTTATTTTTCGTTATTATTCAAGTGTTAGAAAGTTTGTTCTCTTTGTCAGAAATTTCATTCTTTCAAATTTTCAAATATATTCTGATTTTGCTCTTGATAATCTGTAGTCGTTACTCGTATTGAAGTCCCAGATAACCGATATGCCTTTAATTAAATTTTCAGTTAAGGGGTATGTAATTGATCGTTTTTTCTTTTTGTACCCATCATATTCCATATTCTTTATCTCATTTGGAACAACTTCATTATGTAAGGGTTGCTCTTTCTGCAAAATCTCCTATCTACTAATTGGTCTCCACAGTCACTCCGTGACCTCTTTCAAAATGTATCACCTTCGACAATCATTTCATTTTGGCCAATCTTTGTATCAAAGTCGCGGCATAGTGATCTGAAACCTGACCATCCGATCACTAACTAAAGAAAAGCTGACAGAAGAAGTGTGATTTTAAGTCACGCTAAAAGGCACCAAGAGAAGGAAAAGAACATATACCAACAGGAATACCATCCCAAATTCACGGAACTTCTATAGCGGAAGCAAATTACCCATTGCCCGGCGACAACGGGTAAACACCACGACCAAATTCTAAGACGGCATATGTAGAAATTATGTGCCTGATCTACCCGGATCGAAGAATTATGGAGGATAGGCAGGTGGGCACTGCAATATTTAAGATCGCACGTAAGAAAGATGATTTCGAAGGTAGTTTACTTTCGTATAGGCTGCTATTACTGTTTAAATAGAAGGTGGGAAGGGATTGATTGTCCTAGTGAATCGTCCCCGGAATAGAAAATGGGGGAAGCCATATTGAACAAGTTGAGGAGATCGAATACTGTTTGCATGTGAACGAGCGAGATACCAAATACAGTAATAGAAGCAGAAGATAACGGACGCGTTTAATATTTCGAAATTAGTAGAGCGAGGATTTGCAGACCTGAGCAATTTTAAGATTTTTGTTATAATTGTCTATCAATTCTTACACCCATATTGCTAACAGTTTTTTAAAAGACTTCTGCTGTAGTCCTTTCTAATATTACCACAGTTTTATCTTGATTGAGTTTTACAAATCTGTGGGAGATCTATTTAGTAACTAGAAATCTCTCATAGAGCCCAAACGTCCGCCAACACCAGTTTCATTAAAAATCGAGCACACACGAAATAGTTTCCAGACCTATAGTTATAATAGAGTTTATCAGAATTTGCAAAAAAACTTTATGAGTGACATTAAAAGCTACTAAAATACCGTTAAATATTCTTTGGGTTAAAATAGAAAATATTGCATGAAATACAAGAATCCATACTCAATTATTAAGTTTAGAAATAACAACCATTAACTTCAAACTTCTAGGTATATTTAGATTTAAACCCTATTATGTGCATAACATATTCCTGATCTGCCTCATAAGTAACTTAGGCCTATCATCTAATTCATTAACCCTAGAAACATATCTCTAGCATTTGCAATTGTGTTTTTTTATTACTAGTTCGTGAATTATCAATAAAATTCGAAATCCTCGTAATGGAGGGAGTATTTGTGATTTCTACACCAGATGATTCATATTTTTTTTAATTATGAACAATAAGCTAAATTTCCATGGTGGAAGGTCAGGATCTCGTATTCCCGTAAGTATAACCTTTTTCCTTTAAGAGATAGACAAAATCTGTTCATCACCCTAAATTCTCCTTATTTTTGGTACACAAGGGTGGAAATTCAATGTTTCTATCACTCATGTAACTCGGTAAGAATTGCCCTTCCAAATATATAGTTGATCAAACAGTTCCTGATTGAATTGTGTATGGTTGTGAACCATTATAATTTGTTTATCCCTGACTATTTTCAATTTGACAAGCCTAATAATTTTGATGATATTTCTAATAGACTTCAATAAAGCTTCCATTACAATATTAAACAATTGAAAAAGGTAATTCAGATTCAGCATCGGGATCTGGATCCGAACCAAACTAAGGGATCCAGAATCCACATTCGGGATTCTATCCTCACGAATATCTAAAAATTTTAGTGACATCCGTTAATAACATTTCTATATATCTTGTACACAAACTGACATACAGACAAACAAATACGATTGATAAAATAACAATCAAACTTTGCTGGGGAAAGTAATAAAGTAGTAATCGGATAGAGGATTTATAATAGCCAAAGCAAACGATTTTGGGGAGAAAGCAGTGTAGTTGCGTGTCATCTTCATAGGTATAGAATTACCAGTAGATGCATATGCGCCCCTAAGATTACTATGTGCAAATGGAAAAGAAATAGAGTGGGTAAAAACAAAGCCCTGAGAAATCCTATAATATACCAATGGCGGACGAGGTTTATCTTCCCAATATCAATAAACTGACTACAAGATTATATTTACAAGTAAAACCAGCTAAGTACCCTTCCTTATACACCTCAAAGTTCAAGAACACCAAGAGAAAGAAGAATAGAGGGATCCACAGTATAATGTGCTTCGAAACTATCAAGAAATATTAGAGTGGAGCAGGACATTTAATTTTAAACCTTTCTAACACAAGACATTCTAGAACTCTCGAAAGTAATGCAAATCAACTCCGCACCAATACTCACGTAATAAGAAGATCATGATCAATAGTAAAAGAAAATAAGGAAACATTAACATTTCAAATAAAACCCAAAGAAATTCAACAAGGAACAAAAGATTCGCGAGAGCCTTAACATAAAGAACGAATAAGATGAGAATAAAACTAAAATAAGAAGCAACAAGAAGATGGCTGGTAACCCAGTAAACAACACTGAGTCTTACACATTCCTTTTCTCCACTCTACCATAACACCTACTCTGACGTAAAGACATAAAGGGAGCTGAGAGATTGTGCAGAAGATTGATGAAGCGTTTGGATAGAGGTTAGCTTTCTTAAGGTTTAAGCCAATAGAAAAGTGTTTGAAACAGAGAGAGGTATTAAAGATAGCAATAAGGTAGGGTAGAAGAATATGCATTAACAAACAGTAGATCTTTAGAGGAAGAGAAAATTGATTATAGCAGTTTTTTAAAGGTAGAAAAAGAGTTCTTTATGAGACAAGAGGATGAAAAAGAGTTTGAGAGTGTGGTAAGAGAAAAAGGGAGTAGTGATAAGTGGTAGTAACTGAAACAACAAGGAGGAACAGAATCGAACAAATAGCCTGAACAGTGTGTTTTGATTGACGTTGATTATAGCAAGTATTGGATAGTGTGAGCTTCACGTTAGACCAGATTGGAGATAGAGCACTGAATAGCTATATATTAGGCAAAGGAAGTGGTTGCTCTTTCAATTTCCAGTTCACACAGACTCGACTGATATCGGAGAATTGAGGTGAAGAGTAAAAAAAATTAAGGAAAGAGGAGAGGTTTAAAGAGGAGGATGGAGAATCTCGTTTAGGTTAAAAGTGAAAGAGGAGCTGCTTAACAATAGAAAGACTGGATAAAATCCTGGGATACAGGATACCCCTCAAAAAATGGGCCTGCACATACTTTTGTGATATATCCATCATTCATTTACTTTGCAGGACATGACAGAAGCAACGCCTATGAACACAAGATACGCTCGTTCAATTAAGTGCAGGACACTTTCGTGCATCAGATTGAATATGAAAAAGCCCCCCTCCAAGAGCAAAATTCTGTACTCAGCGGACTACTTCGAGAACTAGGGGACAGTGGAGAACTTCAATGCAGCCAGTAAGAGACGTCCAAGCCATTAAAGACGCTCCAGAAAACGCAAAAGTAAGCTAGTCGAGAGCGTGAGAGAGTCAGTTCAGCAGAGTCCGAAACGCTCTGTGAGCAAGTAAATTCGGTCGCTCGGTACGGTATATCCCGTTAGACTTGCAGGAGAGTGCTGATAATGAATGTAAAGGTCTACCCACACAGAATACTGAAGTAGCACACCCTTAAAGCCTCAGACAAGGAGCAGAGAAAGTTTATGGTTGTCAAGATACTGGAGCAGATTCAGGAGACCTGACTTTCCTTAACCTCCTTTGGACCTCAGATGAAACTCACTTTAATCTTGAAGAAAAGGTAATGTCGAAGACAAATATCTTCCCGAGGACCTCCAGCCCAAATGAAGTAGCCACCACCAAGCCCCTACACTCCCCTAAGTGCATGGTATGAACTACAATCTCAGCCAGAGGCATCATTGGACCATTGTTCTTCGAGGAATCTGGCGCAACAATGACAGTCACCAAGGAGAGGTATGTTGATGTTCTCAAAACCTTCAAGAGGGAGCTGCAGACCCTGTTTCCGTCCCTTATGGGGAAGCTCTGGTTCCAGCAAGATGGAGTAAGCTCTCACACCTCAAACCTGTCCCGAGGTGGCTGAAAGAAAACTGATTTTGAGTGGGCACTTCCAGCCCACACCTTAGCCCCCCCAGATTTCTTTCTCTGGGTTACATTAAAGAAAGATTGTACGCAGAGAGACCCAAAACCATTACGGAGCTCAAGGAAGCCATCAGGGAGAAGATCAGAGTCATTAGTCGGTTGGTTTGTAAGAAGGTCACGGACAACTTTGTGCTACGCCTCAAGAGATGCACAGAGCTAAATGGAAGTCATCTCCAACACGTGCTCTAGATTGAAGAAGAAAAGTCCAAAGAGTCTCTTATTTTGATATTATGTTTTTAAACACAATAAACTAGTTATAACCAAAGTTTCATTCAATTCCTGCAGAAAATTAAGAAATGAGGCCTATCAAAGTTTAGGGCCTGTTTTTTTTGGGGGGGGAGGTGACCCTGTATAAGCTCATGACGAATGGAATCAAATGGCTAATGGGAATGCTTGTAGATAGGAAATCTGTGAGCATTTGATGTTAGGGGAGAAACAGAATACCTTGTGGAAGTGATGATAAATGGTTTTGTAGAGGAACCTTATAGAAAGGCAATGAATTGCGGACGAAGAACAATAATGTTCAGCAATTTTTCATGAGTTTTGGTGAGGGAAAGGAGAAGAATTCAGAGAGTGAGAGGAAAAGGTAAAAATTAAAAACATCGCCGTAATAGGAACAGTTGCAGAGATGTTATAAAATCTTTTTTTTGATAAATTCACCAAAGAAACTCAAATATGATAGGAGTAGATAATTGTGATTTTAAGAGTTAGCTTTACCTGCCAGGTGGGTATTAAATTTGGAAAGCAAATGTCCGGTAGCTCAATTGCTGTGAGGGAGATAAGGGCTGAATGGCACAAATTAAACTAATTAAAGTTGAAATAAGTAAAATTTAATAAAAATGATTAAGTTTAATAATATACTAAAATCCATCGTGTTAGGACTCTGGAGTCAAATAAAATGCACTTCGTAAAACAGCTTAAAACCTGTTCTTCCAAAAAACAACTGTTGTTGAGGAGGTACGTAATATTCGCCCCCTACAATAATAATACTTTCATATATACACAAAAGAGTGTTAGGTCTAATAAATATTTTCAATATTTGTCCCTTGGAGGTACGAATTAATGTAGAAAGGCCTACCGGGAGTTGGTGCAATGCCTATAATCTTCTTCTGCTTCAGTCACTAAAATTGCCCTTTCATAAAATCGCATTATGAAATAACAATAGCAGGGGGAGGAATGTGATATACCCTTTCCGCTAGCTCTCACTAAAGACATCAATTCGCGATTAAAAGGATTGTCTTAGATGTGTCTGGTATATCCGTAGTGATGCAGAGAGTAGTGAAGTCGTCGATATGTTAAAAGTATGATTTTGGTAACGCTTTTGCTCATTGAAGAGAAAAAAAAACACGAGTGAAGAGTTTAGCGAGGTTGGATCGAAAGGACTGAGGTCCAGTAAAATTTAGTGTGTTAATGGTAAAGAGTGGATAGGCTTTCTCTAAAAATGGGCATGGAATGTTGCACTGATGTGATATCATTGTGTGCTTCAGAGAATTGCTTGGTTTAATTTAAATTTACCAAAGTGAGAATGTCTGTAGTTGTTGAATGAAAAAAAGGTAGTGCTTATAATGAAAATTTCAAATGACTTTAAACGAGTGGTGAATGGGATTTGAAATGAGCATCGGTCAGTGGTTGTTGAAGAAATGTAAGGATAAATAAGAGAAATTAGAGAGAAGGGTTAACTGGATCACTGATAACACCTGGAAAGCCTGAATATGGAGAAGTTCTGCTGGATTTCTTCAGTAAGAGAACCTCGTTTGTGACTAATGTTTCCATAATATATATACCGGGTGTTTCAGAAAAATTGCTATCATTTTGCAATCTAATACCTTTGCCAGTTGTCATTCAAATGACTTTATATTTTAACAGCATGTGTTTAATGTTAGATGCTTTTATCTTTAGAGTTATAGAAATGCCATTCACTGGAAGTGAAAAGGCGTTTTGTGTGTTGGAGTATACTCGAACACAGTCCCTAACGGCTATGCACATTTGGACATGGCACAAAAACTTTAAAGAGCAAGGCTCTTTCTGCGGGGAAAAAGGATCTGGACGACCAATTACATCCAAAGAGACTGTCGAGCGAGTTCGCCAAAAACTTTTCGATAAGAAGAACAAGGCTGGAAACGCAGATTGCTCCAACGACAGTTTGGTGCGCCCTGAAGAAACGCTTTCTAATGAAACCGTACAAGCTGCAGCTAGTTCAGGCCATAACGGCAGATGACAAGCGAAAGCGCGAACAATTATGTGTTGATATTCAAGAGAAACTTGAAGAAGAAGAATTCAAGGAATGTCTTGTTTTCAGTGATGAGGCCACACTTCATACGAATGGCAAAGTCAATAAGCATAATGTTCGCATTTGGGGCGAAGAAAATCCCCATGCCACAATTGAGAAAGTGAGGGAATTACCGAAAGGTAATGTGTTCTGCGCTATCTCTAAGAGCCATCTTCATGGCCCATTTTCTTTAAGGGAAATGTGACGGGCCATGTTTATCTACAAATGCTTCAGAACTCGCTAATGGACGAATTCATTGCAAATGAACAAGAAGACTTCATTTTTCAATAGGACGGGGCTCTACCTCACTAGAAGCTTAGTGGGAGGGCTTATCTCAATTGCAATCTGCGAAGGAGATGGTTTAGGCGTGCTCGTAGTGAAGTCAATGTGCTGTTGAAATAGCAGCCACGTTCACCTGACCTGACACAATGCAATTGTTTCTCTGGGGCTATGTGAAGGGACTGGTATAAGTCCCCACTCTTCCTGCAAAACTAGAGGAACTCAAGCAAAGAATAACTACCGCACTTTAGACTGTTACCAAAGACATGCTGCAGCGTGTTTGGGAGAAGCTGGAATACCGACTTGTCATGTGCCGTGTGTCAGGCGGTGCGCATATTGAACATTTGTGAAATCGATCATAAAATCCATATACCTTTGATGTTCTTATTCAAATTCGGTGAAATAAATCTTATGTTGCTTAACATTAAAAATATTTAGTTTCATTTGCCTTGACTATGTAGTTTATGTGATATTTACATCTCAAATTATATGAAATATTTTGAAACATTCTATATATATATATATATGAAATTTTTAAATTTCATTCATTCAGCTCACAGCTTTGTCCGAAGGAGGTAATAAATTTCACTGTATTTATTGAGGAGGTTTTCCTTTTCTACAAATTCTAACTTTATTAATTTCGTTTTAATTTATTTTTTTTTAACTTAATATACAGATTTTTTTTCCTTTATATTGCATTTTGATATATTTTTTTAATTGGTTTTACATCCTAGTACATTTTTAGCCTAAAGCCATTAATTATCATTTTTCTTATATAAATCTTTAATATTCTAGCCTAGAAGATGGGTTCAGAGGCCGAAACATTGGCAATATATGTTATATTCAGTACTTGCTCTCCTTTTCCTGCTGCTATATATATATATATATATATATATATATATATATATATATATATATATATATATATATATATATATATATATATATATATATATTTATATATATATATATATATATATATATATATATATATATATATATATATATATATATTTATATATATATATATATATATATATATATATATATATATATATATATATATATATATATATATATATATATATATATATATATTTATATATATATATATATGACTAAGGATAAACTTGTAGAAACCATAATTTTAGACTATACAAGCTTACACGCCTTAAATAAACGCAATTACCTCAAAATATTAAATATATAGCCACTGGTCCTCCTTCAAGCCTTTGAGAGGGTAGAGTGCACAACTTCAAGTCCTGTGGCCGGGAATACGTGCCATTGTTTCATTGGGACCAGGGTCATTATACCCTTGAAACAAAATCCATCCTGTTACAAGAGATAGAAGACGTTGTATGACGGATGAAAATGAGAGTGAGTTAATATAAAGAGGTACGCAGAATGACCTGAGAGAAGGCACCATTTTAATTTGGGGCACTGGGGGCAAGAGGGTGCGCTGCTCTTCTGGGTGTCAGTTAGGGGAGGGGTATCACCCAGGATACACCCTCCCCTTCCATTTGCAGTCGAATTATGTGAGAAATATCAGGATGGGGTTATCTAAACATAGGTTTGGGCTTTTTCCGACTCAATTGTTTAAGTGATGACTGATAAATCGCGAACAAGGTCGATGGAAGAGAGAATAACAAGGGAATTCTGTAAAATCTTTGAAAGGTACTAGTATAATGTAAACGTGGTTTGGAAGAGGAGAGGGAGAGCGAGTATAAATATTCGAAAAGACAGTGTACACATTTAAGTAACTAAGAAGAGGTAGGAAAACGGCGAGCTTCATAAGTACGTACATATGTGTATACTTTTTGTGCTAAACATGAAAATAAAATGGATGGCATAAAAGAGAATACAACCCAGCCAGGTACAAGCGGAGTAAAAAATATAGGAATGAGAAAAATAGTAGTGAACTAAGTGATTAACCAGAGTATGAAACGAGCAAATGCGGCATTTATTATGGAAACTAATGAAGGTGCAAATACTAATATGAAGTGGCTTTGACAAGAAATGAGAAAGGTTTGAGAACAATAATAGAGTTTCTGAATCATCAAGGTTGAGAATTATTTTGCTACTCGTCGGTAATGGAGAAATTAATGGGAAGATGGCTAGGAATTTCATGAGCTTTATTATATAAGAATAAAAGTAGATTTACTCTGATTATGATGGTGAATGATTGTCCAAACTGGTTCATGTAACAGAGTATGAAATATATTAGTATGTAACAGATTTTTATTGCTATAAGATCTCTAAAATGAAGGCGGCAGATGGAATAGATAATTAACATGCTGAAGAGTAGTATAGATTGTGCTATGAAATGAGTGGAACAAGGATGGGACAAAGGAGAAAAAAAGCGAATGCAAGAATTGGGTACTAAGTCTTCTGAAACTTCAGGATAAGGTAATGCGATTTGTGCATATGTAGAGCGGCCATGGTGTGTGTAGATTAAGAATGAGAAATAAAATGTGAAAAATGTATGTTGTATGTTAACTGGGAAGCAGTTCGCATTTTTGCCATATGTTTATCTTGTAATTCTGTAGAGTGTCAATAGCCTTTTAGGTGTAAAGAATGCGCTTTGTTGGGAGATTGTAGGATTTATTGCTTTAATGATCGAAAAGCTTAGAGGCATGTAAGTGTGATGTAATTGATGATCAATTTGAGGTTCTCAGGACAGACCGCACATATATAGGCTAAAAGTGGAATTAATTGTAAAGATAGTCTCCTTGTTTCACGGAGTTTACTAGCTGTGAAGAAAGAAGGCTTCTCATCCGTTGCTGGTTTATCTAACTGAGTAAGCAAATGGTTGTTTGGTCCTTCAAATCGGGGTTTTTATCATGTAAAGATTAAACATTTTATAGACATGCGGAAAACTTTTCAAAGTGATCTGTTTAAAGGGAATGAGGTTGATATTAAAGTCAGGAAGGACCGTGTAATGATCGAAGTTTATTTATACAAATCTAGCCATCAAAAACATGAAAAAGGGAATAAATTAAAACTCCTCTCTCTGTGGTTATAAGGCAAATAAAAGTAGGGAAAGTCAATGAATCTCAATTAATTACATAGCATATATAAGAAAGAGAATTTCAGCTGGGATAGTAATTGGTCGCAGTTCATGTGCAAAGAATATTATCATAAGTCCTGATGAGAGAATACCTGTACAAATAACTTAAGGTGGTGTCATGGATCTCTTCTTTGTTGTCTGATCATTTCAATATACATATATCGCCTTCTGATTAGTAAAAATTAAAAATCATTGCCCAAGCAAACTTCTAGGGTCTAACATAGGCCTAACCAGGCTCTATTGTTGTTTTTCGTCCCTTAGTATTTATTTTTAATCCGTGGTAGCAAGAATCATATCCATCTCTGAGTTGATGCAAATAATCTTATTATTAGGTAAATTAAAGAAATATGTAAGCCATGAATGAACTAACACCGTACCTTTCATTCAATGGTCATTTAAATCATTTCTTTTCCCAAACACAGAGAATCTAACGTGGCCGTAAGAGTATATTATTACTATTGATTACATTGGCCTCCGTTTCAAAACTATTTTATAAACGTCGAAGGTTATCCAACTGATTTAGTTTAATTTTTGCATGTTGAATTTAAGAATATAATTAGTTTCTTTGGTTAGGTCTAATTTCTAAGATATTTTTGATTTATATTAGAAGCTAAATTCCAAAATAGCGCTATCATCCATCCATTTATTACTTCTGTTTTGTCACATTTAGTGATGAGTAACCATACAAAACATATTATACTAATCTTTTCAGATATAGATTTGTATCAAAATGGATCTTACGTGTAAGAATCATCCGAATAGGTTTTTTTACATCTGCGGATATGTCGGTCTTCCAAATCCTCAAGCAAAAATCACAGATTTTGTGTAAATGTCATATGCTTACATCTGAATGAAACTAGCGGACCTGGATAAGTCATTTGCTTCCCATATTTTCCGTAAACACCGTAAAATTAACGGGATTTAAGTAATAAAAAAGGAAGAATATGCCATTTGCTGTCCAAATCGTGAAGAGGGAAGGTGAATATCACATCACTGGCTGCTACTTCTTCACGACAAATTTGAAAGGCATTAATCGCAAGAACAAGCACCATGGGAAAATATGCAAATGTTCTTTCTGCTCTAAAACCAGTCCGGCATGGCCCCTATCTTACTGATCCCAAGCCTGTTTTTATCATGTGTTCTAGCTCTAATACTGAAGCTAGTGTAACTACCGAGACAGATAAATTTGATGCATACAAGCCAGAAAAGGGCGAGCAACGGCTGCCACTAAGGCAAGCAGAACTCAACGATCTGAGACGAAAACTAAACCTTTTTAAAGAACTTAAACACTAAGTGCTCAGCTATTGGGTTCACGTCTTCAAGAGAAATATATGCTGGCACCAGGGACAACAACATTCTATTCATTTCGGAACTGCAAGAGAAATTTAGGATATTTTCACGTTTGAGGAAGCCTCTTTACTGGTATACTGTAACCACATTGCTGATCTGCTCAACTTAATGAGCCTGAAGTATAATGCTATGGAATGAAGTTCTTTCATTGACTCATCTCTAACAAAACTCGAGTAAGTTCTTAACCCATTAGTGCATAGAGTGTAGAAAAATAGACGCTAGATCAATATTCACCAAAAACAAATTTGGTAATAATTACTTATTTTGGGGTTTTAGTTTACCCTTACTGCAATTCACTATCACATTTTCTATGAATAATCTAAGCAAAATATTATTTTCTTTGAAATAAATCAGTTTACTTCAGGATGTCGTCTAGTAAGCGTGTTGCCTCCCGATCTGGGTAAGTAAATTATTATTATTCTACATGTAAATTTATTATTATTACTTTTTTTATTTTAAATATTTAAATGAAATCTTAATTATCGTGGTAAACTTATAGATCTATATAGATATTGACAAACATCCATTCCACAGAGAATAATATTATAGTGTCCAAAAAAACGAACGCTATGCAGTCAGACTACATTTTTGTTCACATACTCCATATTCTTATAATATAAATAACTATTCCCATATAAATAGCCGGTTGGTTAAACTGGTTTAAAATAACTATTCCCATATATATAACCGGTTTGATTAACTGGTTCATATGTATTTTTGTTTATTTTTTATTTAGTTATTTATATTTGATATCTTGTTTTTTGTGTACTGTTGGAATTTTAGTTATATGATTTTCAATGTTTTTTTATATTATAGGAACTTGAACACTCATGAAATATTGTCATCGCTAGAAGACGAGAATGAAGATAATATAGAATCTGGTGACATTATTCTTCATGTTCCTGAACCAGAAGTAAATTGTCTAACTGATGAAGATTCAGATCTGTCTGATGATGAAGCCACTTGAGATATAAATCACCTTAGCCAAACCTTATTGAATACGAAGTGTTATTTTATACCCCATAAATATTGCCAAACTAAGTCTAAAAACATATCTGGACGTTCAAGTGAAGGTAGAAAAAAAATGAAAGTAAGTCAAATATACTGGAGTAAAAAGGTTCCTGTTTTTTATAGAAATTCCTTTAAACATTCAATTGAGAGTTTACCTGAGAACATATTTTAACCAAATAATGAATTAGAACCACTAAAATTGTTTCACAGTGATCATTTTATCGAGTAAATAGTTGAACAAACAAAGATTTATGCTCATCGAAGAAATGTCAAATTGGATTTGAACACTAAAGAACTATGGATAGTATTTGGGAGTTACTTCTCTCGGGCTATGCAAAATATCCAAATAAAAGACTCTATTGGTCTAGGGAATCTGATAGTCCTAGCATTTTGTCAGAGGTTATTCGATGTAACAGATTTGAAGTGATATTCCATCACATTCATTTCAATGACAACCATAAAATGCAAACAACTGACCGTTTATATAAGAAAAGACCATTGATTGATCACCTAAGCAGACCATTTCTTGATTTAGAATTTTTAGAGGAACAGCTTTCAATTGATGAATCGATGATGTCATAATTTGGAAGGTATTATGCCAAACAAAGGCATTTAAACTAGTCACTCTGCTCATCTACGGGATCTATGCATTCATTTGATATCTACATGGGAAAACAACAAAATGAAAATCAGAGTGTCGATTTTAAATTAGGACTTGGGGTAGACCTAGTTGATAGGTTAATAAATAAAACGACTTTTTCTAAATATTCTAGTTACAAGCTATATATTTATAATTATTTTAAATCCTATAAGTTTTTAAATTATTTATCAAATTCAGGTAATGTGCATCTGGTACTGCTAAATAAAATAGATTGATGAACTGTTCTCTTCCTAGTAAAGCTGTATTCACAACGAAATCAAAGGTTACTGTAGAAATCAGTACATTAGATTCTGTAGTGAAAATAAAATATAATGATTATAATGTACTGACACTTGCTTCAACTTTTGAGTCATCAGAAATTGGAAAGACAAAAAGATTTTCAAAACGGTTAACCCCTAGCAATAAAGAATTATAAATGTTAAATGGGCGGTGGTGACCAATTGGACCAGTGGGTTTCTACTTACAGAACAAGAATTAGACTAAATAAATGGTGGTAGCCTATATTTATATGTTTTTTTATGTTTCTACAGTAAACTCCTGGATTTTAATGGAAAAGGTCAAGAAAAACAATATTCCTCTGCTGAACTTTCGAAGCAATTTAGCACTAACTATTTTGAAATCACATGCTACTTTATCAATGCTTGGAAAAAGGCCTCCTTAAGTTAAGAGTGGAGTTAGATATGATGGTTTAAGGCACTTGTTGCAAAGCTCAAACTCAAGGAGATGTGCCATTTGTGCTGGAAAAGCAGCATTTACTTATGTTAAGTGTGATGTATGATTTCATCTTAAGTGACACTTTAGTTAGCACAGATTAAATGAACAGGATTTTTGAGTTCAACGCAAAAAACTGACCTAAAACCAGATATTATGTGTTAGACCTTTAAAACAATGATGACAATTGTTATTCTTTAGCTTTAATAAAAATATTTTTGTAACAACCAGGATCTCTTGGAAAATATTTTCATTCTGATTTCTTGTACAATTTTAAACTTACAAGAGGGGTTTTGAAGCTAAGGGAACATAAAGACAACCTTTATATGTGCAAATTTCAAAATAGAGGGTGCGTCCTTGGTACAGAATAGGGAAACCTATTAATAAACATTCAGATCAGAGCTAATAAATGTACTTATTAACCCTAAATACAAAATGGTCAAAAATGGCTCTCCAAGAACAGTACCTTAGGCTTCCAAAAACCTAGGAATAAGAAAGTAAACAATTTATACCGAATTGCTTGCAATTTTTAAAGAGAAAGATTATTTTAAAGACGGCTATGTTGGGACATAAACACAGTAAATTGACAGTAGGCAATAACTGAAAATTCCTTCGGTGAAATCTCAATGAACCTTAATTTTAGAGAAGAGTAACTTGCTATCAAACCTGAGAGGCTGAATGAAAATGCAGAAATTATTAATAAATATATTTATTAAAACAATTATAAAATCTACTTGAGTAGAACAGAGAGGTTCGATATCAATTCTCTGGAAAATAATGTTAGGCAAAGAGCATAGACCTTGACAATAACAGATTGTTGCAAAGTTTATGGCTCAAGTGAATGTTTAGATTTCTTGAATAAAGATGGTTATTATGTAGTCATTCAGTTTAAGTTAATAAGTGAAATAGCAAGCCCAAATGTGTGGTAAGGTTTCTCACAGGTTTGTGAAACTTAGAGAAGAATGCTGTGGGATTCTACGCTCTTTAGTTTCTTTGTTGCAATACATATATCACACTTTTGTCTGATGTATCTATAATGGGTAAAAACTTCCAGCATGTGTCAACAGGAATTAAAATTATATATGGCGCCAAAACTCTCATAAACACAATGAAAGCCAAAAGTGTTTAATGTTTTAACGTGAGTTGGCAGTTCTTTATGTGCCTTCCCATTTTGAAGAACTCATGGCTCTATGCGCACATTGCGGGATGATTTGTGGGTAAAAAATGACTATCGCGCAGTTGGGTAAATGAACACGGCTGTGCTACCCTCTTTATTGGTTAAATGTTTTCATTGATCAGAAAAATACAATCCTTGCTGAGATGATTTCCAAGAAACGTAATACCCATGGTCCAATAGATAGATTTGCCTGGGATAATTCAGATTCCGTTCTCAAATTGGACTTGAATTATGTGACCGCTATTTTCAAAATTTTAATTAAGACCCCCTTCTTGGAACAGCGGGACATTTTACCTAAATAGGTGAGGCGTCAATTAAATGGGCTCTATTACTATAAATAAAAGCATAGTGCAATCGCATGGTTTAATGGTATAGGGAGGACCGAGTGATGGAAGGAGTTGGTACTTACGGGTTGTTTAAGTATACTCCGTGATTGACGTTATATCTCTCTAAGAGTGCTACATATGTTTTATTATTATTATCTAGTCTCTTGACTCTTTTAAACTTTAAAGGTTCCTTGTGCCAACGTAGCGATTTGAGGATAGAATAAAAAAATTTGTTAACACAAAGTAAAACTTTAATTAAAAGACAAAGACAAAAATAAACCTGAACCACAGAAATCACTGTGGTTACGAGATTGACCCAAGGTACCTACACGGCCTGGATGTTTTACGGCCAACGCCCCGTGTCTCAACTGAGAGAGGAGGGAGAGGGTCGATTCCTCTACACACGGCCTAACTTAAAAAATAACAGTAAGCTTATTTTCGGCGTCAGTGCTCATTTTTCAGAACGTAGCAGGCTAAATTTTTCAATAAAATGAACTTTATTTTTGAACAAAATAAAAGAGTATAGCTTTTCTTAATTTTTAAATACTGTTCCGCATAAAAGCGAATGGAATCGACTTTTAAATTCTTCAGCAAAGAGCAGAAAACTGGTTACCAACCGTGGCTTAGTCTTTTTTGATTTGGATTAGGGATACGAAATTAGGAATTAGGGCCAAATATCGCGACAAACTAGAACCTAAATATTAAATTTATCTGAGTAGAGAAATAAGCTGAAACAACAAGTAAAGTTCAGTATAGTTAAGGTATGATTACGTAGTTTGATATGCCCCACATTCGATCTACGTGTCTACCACTAATAAGTTCCATCCACAAAATTTTATGCAATAAATGGAACTATACAAAAACTTCACACATCACCTCTACGAATCCTCCCACATATGAATTACTCTTCACTAGAGATCAAAAAATCTTAAATCCAACTGAATGATGCAAAGAGTTCATGACTCCAATTACCTATAATCCGCAACAATGCGAAATCACTCAAAAAATAAAAATATTAAAGATACAGCCCAAGTCGCCAACTTCTTTCCCCGAAAGCTATACTTTCAACATAAAACCACTTGAAATTTCGCAAGCTAAAACCACACACTACATCTCATATGTCCCCCTGAAACAGCTATAAAAAAATTGTTATTCTCAAATCAACCCTCCTTCCGAACCTACCCACTACCTGCATCCTGTCTTGCTTCTCTGTACCATCTATAAATTCTAGAAAATCTTTTCCTCACGAGAAACAAGCATATTACACCCACAACATTCCTTAGGAGAAAACACTGCACAACCGCTATATTAACAACAGATAATTAGAATAATTCAACCAAAGTCTTCTCCCACAACTAACTGCTATAGCTGCCGCAGACATCAACCAAGACTTTGTATAGTCCTACGCTATATTTTCATAAAAAAATATACTAGACACCAACATTTATATCAAATAACAATAAATGTTTAGCAAATTTACCTCCCCACAAATATGGGTGAATCATCCATCAGGTCACGATACAAAAGGAAATATCTACCCTGTGGGGACCGACAGGGTGTTATCCTTTTTCCAATTTTAAATTTCCTGATGCATTGCATAACCCTTCTCTATTTTCAAACACAATCATACTAAACATCTAGTTACTCGACTAATCCCTCACATCACAATCTAGCTCAGTACATACACCCCCCAGCAACAAATTTTACCTATATATATCTCCTAAACTGGTTGAAACTAAATATAATGTTCATCTACCTCCACAATTTAAAATTCCCTATATGTATCCCTGACCTGGAAATACTAAACTATCACCAGCACATCTTAATTGATTGACCAATTCTCGCATTTATCTATAATCTCACTGTTCTCGTTGTCCCCCTTGCCTACATATGACCTTCACTCAATACACAAAAGCATGTCCAAAGGACAATACAAAGAATGTCCGATACTCATTTCCAGGTAATTCATCCTCCTGATATAACGAAGCATCCCTAGTCTGGGCCAAAACTTAACTAATATACACCTATACAAAAACGCACAATAGACCCCCTTATCCTCACACACCAGAAAAGAATCCTCCTAGTCAAATGATAATTTGATTCTCTTGACTTTTAAATTCCTGAGTTATTTTCTCATTTTTTATTTACCTACATAGTCATAACCTAATTATTTTTAATATTTTTAATATTCTTCAACTGTATTAGATTAATTTATGTTTTAGAACCTGAAGATGGGTGATACGCCCGAAACATTGTTCCATAAATAAATCACATGTACCTCAGCCTCCTATGTGTCCTTACCTTCACCGTGAAATTGAAGATTAGACTGGTTAGCAGCAACTCATATGACTATATTTATAAGAAATATGGAACTGAAGGATTAAAGTACTACCGAACTTTTTCCAGGCTATCGAGAAGACTTAGGAAACTTCTCTTGACTGTACTTTCCTTGAGATTTGTCGTAATGGTAATGTGTATCCCAGTTTTGTATATTTCAAGCTGTATTGGAAATCCCTTTATCATTCGGAATTTTATAAATCTTCTCTGGAATATTTTTTAAACCATTAAATTGAATTTAAAGTTCAGTCATGCGAGCGCCTATTGGTTGATTTTGAACGCTCTAAATTTAATTTACGCACTCATTTTTCATTTTTAGATTTCATATGCTTTCTTATCCTAAATTACCATGATATTTCAAGGTATTCTCAACAAATATCCAGAATTCATAACAAAAAACTCCACAAATTAGGCCTTGGAAAGCCTGATCTTTTCTCCAATGGTAATAATGTAAAAAATCTATCTATCTATCACCTGTCTCCACGATAGGAGTTTCTATTGTCTTTGGGTTTCCAATTTAAATTGCCTAACTGAAAAATCAAATATCCTTCCTACTAATAATACTTTGAAAATTTCCTACATGACATTCGTAAATTACCCATGAACTATGACTTCAGTAGATTCAAATTGAAAAGATTTTCTCTCATGTTCAGAAACAGTGATATTAAAACGCTAAGTTCCCTATCTAATAATCCAGATATTGTCATTACCAAACCCGATAAAGGAAATGGAGTTGTTCCATTAAATCGAACTGACTATGTACACAAAATGAAATCCATACTTGCAGACACTACAAAATTTAAACTGCTCTCAGAAACGCCTACATAAATATCTCTAAAACTAGAAGATAAAGTTAACAGAGTTCTGTTAAATCTAAAATCCACTAAAGTTATAGACCAACAAACTTATGATGCCCTACATTCTAGTGGTTCTGGGTTAGGTATATTATACGGCCTCCCTAAGCTACCTGAAGCTGGTGTTCCTCTCCGACCAATTCTGGCTTCCTATTCTCCTGCAACTTTTAAGCTTTCTAAATATTGTCACACAATTTTGCACCCTCAAATGTCCTAGTCAGTTACGAGGTATCCTCACTATTTACAAATGTTCCTGTTAATGAAACAATTGATATTATTTTAAATCTAATTTTTAACAAAACAGGCACCTTTCACAATTTTTCTCGTAAAAAGTTCAAGACTATTTTAGAAATAATTTTAATGAGAATTATTTTTTATTCAATAACAAGGTTTACCAACAGATAGATGGAGTAGGAATGAGATTACCAATTGCTCCAATAGCAGCTAATATTTTCATGATTCATCTTGAAAATAACTTTATGAAACGTCTTTTAATTCTCATTAAAAATTATTTCTAAAATAGTCTTGAACTTTTTATCGTAGGTATGTTGACGACTCCTTTGTTATTTTTGATAATATAGAACATGCCCACTATTTTTTTAATTTTATAAACTCTTATCATCCTAACATCAAATATACCATTGAATTAGAGAGTAACTATCAACTTCCTTTTCTAGACGTCATTATAGAAAAAAACGACAAACTAACTACCTCAATATACAGAAAGCCTACCTTTAGTGGCCTAGGAATTAATTTTTTCAGCCATTGTATCTTGTCGCACAAACTCAGTGCAATTAAATCTCTAATATATAGAGGGTAGCATCTCTCTTCCAATTATTCCCTAATGCACAATGAATTCCAGACTCTAAAGTCTTATTTTAAAAATAATTGTTACCCCCCACCTTTGGTTGACAAACTAATCAATAATTTTCTTACCAAAATTTACTCTCTATCCTTTCTCTCATATAATGTTCCCAAAAATGAAAAATTTTTTGTAGTACCAGAAATGGGACCTTACAATAAATTATTCACTAGAAAATGCAACAAATTACTCAAAAAATATTTCTTTCATACCAACTTCAAAATCACTTTTGTTAACCCACTTTCCATAGGAAGTTTCTTCTCGTCAAAAGACAAACTTCCTCTAGAAATGAGCAGCCGTGTTGTTTATGCTTTTACTTGTCCTTGTTGTTTGCAAGGAACCTATGTTGCTAGTACGGTTCGCTCATTGAAAGAGAGGTTTTGTTCTCACATGGCAATAAGCCATCGCACTGGAAAAATATTGTCTAAGAATGAAGCTTTTGTAATTATAAATCATAGTATACAATGCAAGACAGAATCTTTTATAGATAAACTCCAGAATAAGTGGTCATAATAACAATGAATAAAGGCTAAGAATTTTGGAATCCCTACTAATACGTACAAAATCTACTACACTCAACATAAATAATACCGCTGTTCCCCTTCTTCTTGCTTAATTTTAATTACCTCATTCAACAACCAACCAATCTTCTCTCATTTAACAACCAACCAATCAAATTCCTATCCTTCTTTAAGCCACATCCTTTATAATTTCTTCACTTTGTGATTTCTCCTGAACTTCATCGGTAAGCAATATATACTGTAATTTTTTACTTTTGTGTTTTTGCTTCTTTTTTCATGTCAATAGTGATTACATTAGATTAATAATTTGATTCTCTTGCCTTTTAAATTCTTGACATATCGGAAAGCAATATTATACTGTAATTATTTAATTTGTTTTTTTGTGGGTTTTTTTCGTTTCAATAGTGTTATATTAGATTAATAATTTGATTCTCTTGACTTTTAAATACCTGAGTTATTTTCTAATTTTTTATTTACCTACATAGTCATAACCTAATTATTTTTAATATTTTTAATATTCTTTAACTGTATTAGATTAATTTATGTTTTAGAACCTGAAGATGGGTGATACGCCCAAAACGTTGTTCCATAAATATATTACATGTACCTCAGCCTCCTATGTGTCCTTACCTTTACCGTGAAATTGAAGATTAGACTGGTCAGCAGCAACTCATATGACTATATATATATATATATATATATATATATATATATATATATATATATATATATAAATTGTGCCTTTTGGGGGGTATTTGGGGGTATTGTCTTTATATAGCCTTTGAACTGCAACTTAGCAAGCCATTAATCTAAACCTCGTCAACCGTAATTAGCACTCTTTATACTCGTATATATATATCGCCGGTGGCCAGCTGTCTGCCTGTACTTGTGTCAGAATGTGAGCGCTGAACTAGTCTATACAGATATACCTCGACAAAGCCTTTTCTTTAAAACAGCCATGTATCATTTGTTACTATTTTTTTCTGTTTCCTCTCTTTTGAAAATCTCCTGATATTCATCATTTAATAATATGGCACATTGTATTAACAATAATAATGCCAAGTTAATATCTCAGGAAATGAAGCTTATGATATGTTGAAATGTTGGGTTTGGGTTAGGTTAAGTCAAACAAGTACCTAGACTTTGAATTTAGTAGAATAGGAGAGTATGAAAACAAAGAGATTTCAATTATTCTATCCTAAAGTATTTGTAAATCTAAAAAGATTTCGAATTATTTATGGACCAAAATTAAAAGCTGACAATAATCGCTCTATTTTGAGAAAATAAATTTTTCTTTTTATCTATTAAAATTTGGTTTTCAAGTCCTCTGGTAAGCCTGGCATTTGTTGCTTTTCTTATCTTTGATTGTAATAATCATGAATATGATATCATCAGCTAGGTGCAGGTATATTAAATATGACAACTCCAATTAATTTGGATTCATTTTATTTTCCAAGTTTAAATACCTGAATATTATTTTTTCGGCGGGATAGGAAGAGAGATTAGCTCTCTTTTTAATATTTGATTTGACGTAGTGTTGTGTTCACTGGATCTTCATGCGGAGGTAAGGTATGAGTTACTGTTTCACTATGTTCAAAATTGACATATATCAAATTTTTTAACATGTTTCCCAATATCTCTAAAGGATATTGATGGATTTCAGTAATATTTTGAAAAATGAGGCCTTTTATCCAGAAGTGAGTTAATTAGATTTTGGTTAGGATAGAGATAATGATTTTGATTGTGGATCAATTTTACATTTTTGGGCATTGTTAAATAGGGCATTTTCTGAAATTTGTTGGTGGTGTGTGGTTTCTGGTTTCTATAAGGTTTTTAGAACTGAGTCGAGGCTTTTTAGCTAGTCTAGAAAAGAATCGTTGATAATTATAAATATTTCGTTAATTTACTTAAATAATTATTATAAAGCTTCAGTTAGTCCTACATATACCAAATATTACTGAAACCTACATTTTCGTTAGTTATAAACCCACTTGTATTTGTGTTATCAGGTTAGATAACTTTTAGGCAGCGTATAAAAGTTATATTCATGTACTTCGCAATATCTTTAATTCTTCTATATTTCCATTTTTTAAATGAAATCTGATTAAAGCGTTTATCCAAGCCAATGAAATCCTCTTATTAAAAAAAAAATATATACTAAGGCAATGGGTTCATTAGTCTGTTATCTTTGTTCCTGTATCCTGAAAGTTGTTTGTTATTCTAGGAATTTTATTCTTTTACTGATGGGATTTTTAGTTGCGTGCGAGACTAGTCGTACGTGACTCTATATCTCACTATGTCGGTTGGTCGGTCGTTTTCCGGTTGTTTTTTTTTTTGTTTTGGTGAGGAGATTGTGTTGAAACCCCGATGTTGTTTTACATTTTCTTTCAAATAATATAATTGCCTGGAATAAATAACTCTTTTATCCGTCTGATGAATTCGAAATATTCGATTCTTTTTTTAATGGTTCCTCTCCCTTGCATTTGTCGCTACTTCTTAAATGTATTTTTGAAACCTCGCTTATTTTTCGGTTCAGTATTATTGACTCAATTTTGTAGCAGGGGTTATCTCCATGCTGGTTGGCAAAGTTGCACATTTGAAAATCCTTACCGATGTTTTCTGTCGAATTTTGTAATTAGAATTTGCTATTTTACCATTTTATTGAATTTATTTCATAGTTTAAACTTGAAAGTAATTGATTTACATTGAAGTAAAGATTATTTTATTTTGCAAAGAGATTAAGGAACTGGGAAACGGCCATAAACACAAATTAAGACCTGTTTGTTTTGTAAATAGTTAGCTCTTTTATTTAGCCTATAGTTTATATAAACTTGATTAGATTCACTATGAGGAATATAATAATAACAAATACGAAAATTCTGAATTCGAAAATGTTACCTTTCATGTACGATTTTAGGACGAAAGTGAGGGATCTGAAAATTAAATTCCCTTGCTAGGGACAGAGATGTGGATGATCCCTGTACAACTACGTGTATTGCAATTATACTGTCTCAAGTTTCTGTTCACACGCCAGTCATAGAAATTCTCTATAGTACGTCGAAGCTACCGCATATAAGAGGGGCGGTCAATAAGTTTTGCAATTTGGATATAAGGAAAAGAGATATGGGAAAAAGTTGTTTTTTTTCAATATAAATATCGTCGACTTCAATCCACTGGCGCCACTTGTCCCTGAAGCTTCGAATTCCCGACCACCAGAAATCTCCCGACTGCTGTTCAATCCAATCCTGGACGGCGAGCTGAACATCTTCATCGTCCCCAAACCGGCGTCCACGCAGTGCAACCTTGAGCTGACGGAATAAAAAGTAGTCGCTAGGGGCCAGATCTTCACTGTAGGGGGATGGTTGAGCTCCTCGTATCCGCACTCGTGCAGGGCAGTTTTGGCAACTCTGGCCCTGTGGACTTTGACGACGTTGAAGTCGATTATGGGGCGTTCGGTTTCTAGGCACCTAACGGGCAGAGACCTTGGTCATGGCCAAATTATCTTGGATTATGTTGATAACACTTCCATGTGATATTCCAAGTTCTCGCTCGATTTCTTCGACCTTCACCCGTCGATTTTCAAGGATCATCCTCTCCAAACTGACAAATTGTCCTCGTTGATCACGTCTGACGGGCGTCCTGGAAGAGGGGCATCTTCAAAGGACTCACGACCATGGTGGAACTCCCTATTCCAGCGAGCAATGGTTGCATAGGGAGGGGCGGTTTCAGTTTATATTGCGACCATGCATTCATGGATCTCTTTTGCATTCCCTTCCCTCTTTGGTAAAAAAATTGACCAGTGCGCGGTGCTCAACCTTTTCCATCGTTGAAAAATTTGTGACTGACGATCTGTGATCAGCTACTGCTTCTTAAATAGACGAGGCACGATCCTGAGGCTGCAGGTCCTGACTTGTCATAACTTGTCCTAACACCCCCACAAACAGCCATCCCTCTTTCTCTGTTATTCCCTACCGATTTGCAAAACTTATTGACCGCCCCTCATAATGATAGATCGATTAAGTGAAAAGATAAATAATTCGTAGTTAGCTTGAAATAACGAGCTGCGCGTCTTAGGGGTTATGTTTGTGGTGACACCAACGTACCGTCTAGCTAAAACCTTAAATGAAATAATAAATCCATTCTTTCCTTCAAAATATAGCATAAAATCCACGGAAGAATTTATAAATATACCTCTACCAGACCGACAGGTGCAATAGCATTCCTTGATTTGGAAAGCCAATTTACTAATCTGCCTATCTCACAGACCATCGACATTATTATACAAAATGTATAACACCATCCTACAATGTCTCTTCCTTGCCTTGACCAAAACATCTTAATGATGCTCCATTGATGTACACCGGACGGAAATCTCGACACAAAAATCGATGTAGTAGCTATGGGATCGCCCCCGGGGCTGACTTTTGCCAACTACTAGATGGACCAACTTCAAGAGAGCTTAATAAACAACATCAAAAATAAGCCGCAGACATACTGCCAATACGTAGACGACATCTACATCAAAGTCCAAAATGAAAAACATCTTAAGAACATCAAAGAGCAATTTGAGGAGAACTCCGTCTTAAAATTCCCTTACAAATTGAGCATGGACAAAACCTACCTTTCCTAGACGTAGAGGTACAAAACATTAACGGTAATCATGTCACACAAGTGTACAGAAAAGCTACTGAGATGGGAAAGATGCCTTAACACGGAGAGTGAATGTCGTAGAATACATTTTAGATCGAGTAATACTTTTGTCGAAGTATACCTTTCTGTCGTGATTTACTTCTTTTTTGAAGTATGCTTTTGTCTAAGAGTGCTAATTTGGTTGTTTTTGAGGAAGAGTCGCTTCAACACGTAAGGATATAAAATATGCACAGGAATTTCCCAAAATAGACATATATTTTTAAATTTAAAAATTTACTACACAAAAAAACATGAACCACAGAGATACTACGAATTTAAAATACGCCTTGGAGGTTTAATGGTAACTTCGTGGATGCTTCGTTCTGGGGGAAGACTACTGGGAGTATGGGATATTTATTATTCACGTCTAACAACGGAATCGGTTTACCTAGGGGGACCACATTGACACTTCCGTCTTGCTCCAGCGTCACCGCATTTGGCAGAGTTGCATAAATGATGGGAGCGCGAGTCCCATAGTACTCCTTTAACCAAGTACACGGAGAGATCGTGTCTGGATTCGATCTCCGGGGATCGAATAAAATTTTCCTTGTGGGGTCGTTAATGGGCGTGGAGCTCACTACGACTTAGAGCTTTAATGATAACTCTGTGGACGTTCCTTTTGGGAAGGAGCTTACTAGGAGTAGGGGATTCTCATCTGCGGCTACCATCGGACTAGTTTTAACTCGGTTCTCTTCGTAGGTAATTACTCAGGTACACCTGCGTGTACCTCTTCCCTAGTTACTAATTCGTCCATCATTATCCCATTTGACTGGGTTCTCCTTGTAGGTGCTTCCTTAGGTACTCCTGCTGGTCCCTTATCCCTACTTACTACTTCTTCTATCGTTACTCTATTTGGCTGGGTTTCCATCGATGGTCCCTTCCTAGGTCCAGGCCGAGCTAAAACTTCCTCGACCTCCATCTGGTTCTCGATAGATGCACTTTCGAGTGCGAGCATTTTTTATTTTTCTTGTCTCTCCTTTCTTTCAGCTTAAGTAAGTTCTCTTTACCTCTGTATTCTTTTTCTACTTCTTTTCTAATCTTTATTCTTCTTTCTTTTGACTCCTTTTCCCTCTTCATTCTTTTTTCTTGGCTTTTCTATCCGCTTTCGCTAGTTCGCTTTCCCGTCGGGTTCTTGTTTCTTCATCTTTCATTTTTATCTTTATTCTTCTTTCATCATTTTGCCTTTCTATCCTTATTCTTAATTCATCTTCTTCGCTTTTCAACAGTATTATTCTTTCTTTTGTTTTACTTCCTCTCGGTATTCTTTCTTCCTCTGTTTCTATTTTCTACTGTATTCGGACTACTTCTCCTTTTCTGTCCATCGGTATTTTCATTGCTGTCTTTTCCTCTCTCTTCTTATATCTTCCTTTTTCTATCAAAACTGTATTATTTCTTCTTCTTATTCTCTTTTTATTCTCAATTCTGACAGGACGTAGGCATCCATATCCTCGTTTTCAAGTCCCAGAATTTGGGCTTGTTGGTTGAGTCGTTCGACCGGATCCATTTTGTGTTTGTCCGTCGATTTTTCCTTGCTGTACTCTCAGGTACTATGTCGCCACTCACCAGGTAGCGCGTAGCCTAACTTACCCTTAATCACACTAATATGCTGATTGTAATACCACTTCGATATCAAATTTACCACTTGGCCTAACAATTACCTTCAGATTGTTTCAACCCCTAACTATACCAATTTTCCCCTCGTTAATTATTCTCTTATTCCTAGTATTCCTTTTATGTGTTGGCTCTCCCTTAATTAGACGCTGCTGGGTTTTTTCTAATAAAAACCCCACACCTGACACCACTTTTGTCGTAGAATACTTTTTAGATCGAGTAATACTTTTGTCGAAGTATACCTTTCTGTCGTGATCTACTTCTTTTTTGAAGTATGCTTTTGTCTAAGAGTGCTAATTTGTTTGTTTTTTAATGAAGAGCCGCTTCAACGCGTAAAAATATAAAGAAAAGCACAGGAATTCCCCTAAATAAACATTTATTTTAAATTTAAAAATTTACTAAACAAAAAAACATGAACCACAGAAATACTACGAATTTAAAATACACAATAATGACTTCAATTATCTTGGCTCTCTAATATTGGCTAACTTGATGCTCACTTCAATATAAAAGAAATAGGTTAATTGTCTCTACTGGAGTTGAAATACCCGGGTCGCTTTAGCGGCGGGTTTGAGTTTGACCTTGAACTCAATGAGCCCAGGCATCACAGGAATCTGGTGGGTTCTTTGACGCGTGCTTCGACCATATTGTTAGAGGTAGAATGGATGACTTGGCAGTCACAAGGCACTTTGGCGATTGTAGCAGATTGGGTCCACATGGTATTCAGGAGGAGGGGGGCGCTTCTTCAAGGGTAAGGGCAAGACTGGCGACTCACGTATTCTATCTTTCCAGTCTTGGTAGCCATGTCTCTATTGCTGGGACTTTGTAGCCTGGCGACTCACGTATTCTACCATGTTTTTTCCCAATTGCTTGATATTTATACCTCGTCACGTCACTGAGGGTAGGGGTAGGAGCGGGGGTCGCTTATGGACAGGCCACAGCAGGGTTTTTACTTGAACGGTTTTTCTCAGCAAGTCTTACCTCTGCTCCAGCTGGCCTTCGAGCTTGAGAGAAACACGTCTCCTATTTCGTACTTGAGGTGAAATTAAATATACTCTTGAAGGGAGAGATCTTGCAGTTTTAAACCGTTCTGCTATTCATAGAAACGAGTGGCGAGGGCCTGTGGTTACGAGCTTGACCCAAGGAGCCGCGCCCGGATTTTTTTGCGGTCACCGTCCCGTGTCTCAACTGGGAGAGAATGGGAGATGGATGATTCACCTACAGTGAATGTTCTGAAAGCAACAAAATAAGTGTAATCGGCTCATACATCCGCCGGGCATACAAATGCTGCTCAACGTGTGAACTGTTTTATCAAGAGATCTCCCGCATAAATCAAACCCTCATGAACAACGGTTTTCCAAAAAGCATGATTGAAAAACAACTTCAATCATTTTTAAGAAGGCAATTCAAAGACACGGATGAAACGCAAAGTAACCAGGAAGCAGTAAATAACATCAAACTGTATTATAAAAATCTGTTCTCATCGGCCTACAAAATAGACGAAAAAACATCCAGAAGATTATTTTAAAGCATTATATTTATGTTGATTTATGCGAATAGAAGGTTGTTTACCTGTTTGTCGATAATATTTACTTAGGCAACCAGAATACTCAACTGAATAAACTCCCTCCCGCCAAAACTATTACAATTATTATGTACTAATAAATTATTAATGGTCGTCTCATATTTAAAAGCAACAGAAATGTTAAAGTTATTCAAAAGACGGGGAAGATCACTAAAACAAAGAGAAAAAAGTAGAACTAAAAAGTTATTACTATTAAAAGGGAGAGGAGGGACAGTTTTATCAAATGTCTTTTTAGCAGAAGAAAGACAGTTTTAAAGAAACGGGTAAGGGTAGATATAATGTCCGAAGAGGGGAAGATAACAATTCTTTCTTTGTCCACATTTCAGATAAGGACCATCTAATTAACTGGAACTCAGCAAAATTTATTTATCGTTCTAAAGACCCGAAAAAAGGAATATCCTTGAATGTGCTTTTATAAGCCAACGTGATAATTTTAAAATTTCCACTGGCTTATATAAAATAGATGTTATAATTAAAAGATTAATAGTTAAAGAAATTAGTTCTGACTTTTGTCTTTAGTTTTATATACAATCTTTAGTTATGTGGCCCCTTTTTTTTAAATTGTCACTGCTCTTTTATGTACATTGTATTTTACCTACTCTTTCGCTCCCAATGTATTATTATCTTGCTCGTTAGGCTATCTTCATTTCTTTAAATTAGTAATCCTTTCCGTCTTCTCAGTTTGACCTTACTGCCTGCTTCTTGTAATTCTTAATGTGAATCTTTACTTTCCCCCTTCCGTCTTCCTCATTGGTGATTTCTTGTTTTTGAGGCGGTCTTTTATACTTTTATTTCGTATATATACCTCTAATATAATATTATCACTTGTAGTTATCCTTGATAAGAAACTTAATAAAGTTCGAAAGTACTTGGAAACAACATTTCATTTTTTCCTGCGGCACATTGCATTCATTTGATACCGTCACCTGATACTTTGTGAGTTTTTCCTTTCATATATATATATATATATATATATATATATATATATATATATATATATATATATATATATATATATATATATATAATGTTTAACAGAAATCCGAAGGCGAAGAAAATAGCTGGTATCATCCTTTTTATTTACCGGCGACGTTTCGACCACAATATGGTCATCTTCTTAGGCTTAAAATACAAATAAACGAAACAAAATATTTTGCACTGTTAAGAGAGCACACTTCTAAATGTACATCTAGAACTTTACTAGCTAGTATTAGCTTTGAATTGCAAATTTAGAGTTAAAGGGAATATTTCGAAATGGGGCTCAAATTTACAATAGAGAGACTAGGGAGGGATTTTAAATATTTAAATTAGTTATCGAGTGTATTATTGCTAAAATCTTTTTAGGTAGGAGAGTTTTGATTTATGAATCTAATGATTATATAAATCTGTTTTAAAATGTATTTTAAACGAATAATTGAAGGAAAAATTGGCGAAACCTAATATACAAAATCACAAACCTTGCCAACGAGCGTGTTACGTGCTCCTGCCGACCCAAAAGTACCCAAACTGCGCCCCGCAACCCACATCTAAACGAATTCAGGTAACAAGAAGGAGAACCGACGAGAGATCATTATTTAAATTCAGGGAGAGCTGTTTTATATAAAGTGTTTCTAAGATTCGAAGGGTAATAGGGCATTTGTGCGAATTCAGAATTTCAAAGTTATCTAAGGAGATATCACTTTTACACTTTATTACGTGATCTCTTTTTGCTGAATTTTCTTTGGTTTTAAGTATCTTACCGGTTCTATTAATTATACCCATATGAAAAGAGAATCTTGCCTTCAGAGTTCTCACGGAGCTTCCGATATATTTGCCTTGGGAACACCCAGGACATTTAAATAAGTATATAATTGAACTCCGAAGAATCTTTGGGAACCGGATCCTTTATTGTAAAGAAAGATTTTATATTTATTTTATTGACAAAGGCAATTTAAATTCTTTCTTTACAATAAAGGATCCGGTTCCAAAGAGTCTTCGGAGTTGTCGGCGGGCAGCAGAACAGGTAGTAGAGCCAGCAGAAGGTCCAGCAGCAAGGGTTTCAGGGGCAGCAGGGCCAACAGTAGGGGTGGCAGGGGTTTGTCTCCACCCTTTAGACCTATTAGATATGCTCTTTTTCTGTCTTTTCCTGCGGGGTGGGTCATCCTCACAGTTACTTTCATACTCTTCCGTATCCAGTTCCTCATCTGGCTCAGCAATATATTCACTATCATTGTCACTATCATAGATATCTTCCATTTCTACAATATCGTCCTCATCACTTTCCTAAAAAAAATATACTAAATTACATCCTGAGGAAGATTTTTATTACTAGCACGTGCCATTTTTGTTATTGTAAATTGTTACAAACACTTTATGTAAATAATATCGACCTGAAATATAAAAAAACAAGAAAATAACATAAACACAAATTACACAAACACAATTCTAGAATCACGAAATTCGGGTGCAGCGAACCCTTAAATATTACAAAATCACTAAATTCAGGCATAATACACCCAAAATATACTAGTTGTGTATCACTAAATTCGGGTATGATAAACTACGTACATAACTATTACTAAATTTTGGTTCACGAGACCCAAAATCGTCATACACTTTTACCCCTAAACTAGAGTACACTGCATCCGAATACGTGTTTTCCTCGTGGACCCGTCGGAGAATCAAAACGAAACACTCTACCCCTAAAGTGTCTCAACAATTACTGAAGGTACTGTGAGCGCCAACGCTCTACCTTGACCGCAAGTTTAAACAAAGCGAATGATGTCATACGCGTCGGGTATACCACGCCCATGTTTAGTGTTCTAGGGTTAATCTTAATTATGGCAAACGTTTTCCGTTTATCTTGTTTCTTTGCAGGTTGACTGTAAGTGGTGCAGGTGTCATGCGCCCAGCATCGTCTGATGCAAAAATCAGTTAACGAGGAACGGGAGGAGACGAGAATCCACAGCTCGTCTCTTTTGTTCCAAAATCCATGGTGATTCCAATGAATGAATATGCCCTTTAAGCCTAAATTGGAAGAGATGCGTAGTCCTTCTTCTAACAGATATCTCCGAACGCGATCAGCTAAACAAGGCGCTAAAGGCACTGTCGCCTTGGAAGATTGTGCGGGGAGTTTGGGCTCAATCACGAGTTTTTTTCTCACTCTGCCACGAAATATAGGTGGGTGGGGAAGCATCCGAGACTGAGAGCTGTTTTTTGGATTACCCCACGTCTCCAACTCGTCGGGTCTATCATTGGTTTGAGGTGTTAGGACGAAGACGGAGCTCCTTTGGTGATGTGTTCTTATCAAGGGACAGAAATAAGAGCCCCCGAAGACTGCCTCAGGATCGATCGTATTTGCTTCTGGTGAGTCTAAAGACTTGGGGGAGGTGCGCGGCCGTTTTGTCTTAAAGGAAACTGTGCGCGAGTTGAGGAATAGGGAAGCTCTTGGTTTAGCCTAGAATGGGTGTGAGCCCTTTGTTTAGCTAGCTGCATGAGGAAAGAACCAATGAGGAGGAAAAAACCCATAGAACAAATCCAAATGGGCGGAGAAGCGACCGTACTCGTATACCGAAATGGACCAGGGGCAGAGTGGGACCTTTTTAAAAAATAAGGCGTAAAACGTCCCAAGTAGTCATTAAAGCACTAGAACTCAGTCATTAGAGTCTCAAAAGAAGAGACGATCTGAATCTTGAACGGCGAAGAATTTATTTTCTAAGAGATACGAGTCATATACGGTTTGAGAAAGCAGGGTGCAGATCATCGCACTTGATAAAGGTGGCCGTACACGATAAGAACTTAAGGGGATGCGGTTTGGATCAACTTGTACAGTCTTCGGATAAACACAAATGACCTCGATACACTCAAAGGTTTAGGAAAAGAAATGAGATCTTCATCCCAAAACCTTATAAGGGTAGAGGTGTCTTTCTTCTTAACAAATCAGATTACATACAAAAAATGAATGTTGTTTTGTCCGATAACTCAAAGTTCAAAAAAGTCTCTGAATTCCCTCAATCTTTGTCTATCAAGTTAGAAGACAGAATAAACCACCTTTTGCTCAAGTTAAAAAAACCTTAATATTTGGGATTCATTTATTCACAACCGCTTGCAGGTTACAGGTTCCTACCTAGGCTCTCTATACGGATTTCCCAAATGTCACAAGGAGGACATCGCCCTTCGCCCTATTTTAGCATCATATAATCTCCCCTCTTATAACTTAGCTAAATACTTGGCTCCTTTAATAACCCCTTTTTTCTCAAACCAGTTAAAATTTCAAAATAGCTTCACCTTTGTTAAAGAATTACAAAGTTGCAGCTTCCTATCCCTCCTTTATAAGTAGTTTCAATGTTTCATCTCTCTTTACTAATGTTCCTCTTGACCAAACCATTGACATAATTGTCCGACGTGCATTTCCCCTTAACAACTCCAATTTTCATGGATTTACCCCTCCAAAATTAAAAGAAACGCTGAAACTAGCCGTTAAGGATAATTACTTTACCTTTAACAATGAAACCTACTGCCAAATAGATGGGGTGGGCATGGGCAGTCTTATGAGCCCTGTCTTCGCAGATATCTTCATATCTTGGTTTGAGGAACAATTATTCAGCCTGGAATCTGCAAGCATTTAACCCTTGCTTTACCACCGCTCTGTCGATGATACATACATTATGTACAATACAAAGGAGTCCTGAGATAATCTTGTAATATGCCAATCATATATATCCTAATATTAAATTTACTTGCGAAAAGGAGCTCAATTCCTCCATCTCATTTTTGGATTTTCACATTTCCCGTTTCCCAAGTGAATTTGTAACCAAAGTTTTTCGTAAGCCAACCTTTACTGATCAAGCCAAAACTTTTTCAGTTTTGGGGACTTTTCCTTCAAAATAAGTGCCATCAAAACACTAATGTTCCGGGCTTTTAATATGTGTTCATCCTACTCCGGATTTTGGCAAGAAGTCGTATTTCTGAGTAACTATTTCAAACGAAACGGTTTTCCTGTTTCACTGACTGAAAAAAATTACGGCCCAATTTTTAAACAATATTTACCATCGCAAATTTAAATTCCCTACTGTTTGTAAAGATATCCGTTACAAAATATTTGCGGATCTGGGTTTTTTAAATACAAAATTTTCAAAAGAAATTACATCTCTAGTTAATAATTTTTTTTTCATACCAATTTTAAGTTAATTTTCATAAATAAACACCACATAAGATTATACTTCAATTGTAAGGAAAGAATCCCGCCTGAAGCGAAGTGTTCCATTATTTACGAGTTTACTTGCCCCAATTGTAAACTGGGGAGATACATAGGCAGTACGTTGCACTCGCTGAGGGCGAAGTTCTGTTCCCATTAGGGTGTTAGCCACAGGACAGGAAAGGTTCTCTCTACGAAATAATTTTAACCTGTTAGGCTTTACTCTATTACTTGTAAAACCGAAATCACAACGGACAATTTTAAAATCTTGAAAACCACCCCTGATCCCATATCATTAAAGATTCTTGAATCTATGTATATAAAATACCTTTCTCCATCCTAAAATTCCGATTCTTCTTCTCACCCACTAATTCTACTCTAAAAAAATATATTACTAACCTCCTAACCTCCTCTTTCTTCTTACGCTCCTCGCCCTGTCTCCCCAGTTATCCTCTAACGGCTGATTGTTATAGGTTAGTTTATCCTGATGTGTTTCCTGTGTTTCCCCAATCGTTAATTTTTAACTCATAACATAATAATCCAAAAATATCAATTACCTGTAAATTTCTTGGTATCATCTCCTGAATAAACATTAAATCCTTTCCCCAAATTCGTCATTTTGATTATCTGTTTGGCTCTTAACTTAAATTGTTTTCCACGAATTGTATTTTCCAGTACCCAAAGATGGGTGAAAAGTTCACCCGAAACGTTGTATCAAGAAAATGAAATTAATTTCCCTTTATAGGTCCTTTCATTCATCCTTAAATTATGTATATATATATATATATATATATATATATATATATATATACATATAGTACAAAAGAAGAGAAATTTGATGTATAAGAGCAAAGAGACAATAAAGAGGATCATGGAGAGCAAAGGACAGCGCTTTGAAGCAAATCCATAATTGTTTATAGTCAGTGTGCCATGTAGATTAGTTTAAACATTTTCCTCCTGCATTATTTCTGTCCTCATTGTATTGCTTCGTAATGGATTACAGCTTCCACGGTAGGCATGTGTACAAACAAATCGCTCCCTGCATTATAATTTTCTATATCAGCTTGATGGTGTTTGACATGTAAACAAAGAAACTCTACCTGGCTCTCCAATATACACAATTTGGGAAAAACATTAGCGCATTTGATGGAATACAAAATATTAGTTTTAGCAGAATACACACACACAAAAAGAAAGCAAAGGTGAGTTAAGGGCAAACACCTAAATATTGACTTGCCAAAATTGATTTTTAGATATCTATTTTAAAAAAATGGTTGAAAGAGACCAAATGGATAGATTCAGATTGCAAAATATTTTGAATTTTGGATAGACGATAAACCGTTTATTTTCATGAACCTTTTAAAAATACTAATGCACGAAGTGGATAAAAAAAAACAATTTCCTGTTCAAACAATATTGGATATTCTTCATCGATGAAGTCCTTTCAATATTTTTACTTTGTCCAAAGGTTTACTTCTAAATTTATCAATAATGCGATGCCCAATATTGATTTATAGCCCCATCGTGGTTAAACTGTCACCAGCCTTTTCAAAATAAACTGCGGACGAAGGAAAACATTTTTTTCATAATTATTCTCAAAATAGATGGAAACCAGTCTAAGCATCTACTCTTTTAAACAACCACTTGAATCAAAACAATGTTTGTTTTTATTTGGTCCACCAAAGTTAGTGCGATCTACTCACGGCCAGCCCCGTAAATTAGTGCTTAGCAATCTCACAAAAATCCATATCTAGCAGATTTTTATGCAGGATATTAATATCATTTAACACTATATTTTCGTAGAAGTGATATAAATGATTAAATACCTTGAATATCTTATTTAAATCTTGTTCAACAGGATATGCCAAGTATTGCATTGGATGGGCATTCAAAGTAATAAACCGATCTCTTCAGACTAGTAGGAAAAACTGTTCTAGATAAAATCGCAGATATTGATGATGTTTTAGGAGGCTTCCAAATGCTCGTTTGAAAATTATATTTCCGATGGATACATCTGACCTTTTTTTAAGAACGAATTCAAAGATATTTATGACATGGTGTAGTTAAAATTTTCCTCTCAGGATCAGGTATTAAAACATCGCACTTGTATCTTTTAACCTAACCACGATTTTGTATCAATTTTATTATAATACTATCTATTTTATAACTGAACAAAAAATATACCTGCTAGTTTTATATCATAGACGAATTTTCAGGGAATTCCACAAAAATTCCTCGTGTATATCATTAAGAGAAATACATTTTTAATATGTTCGGTCGGATTAGAAGTCTCTCTCACCTTAGAGGAGAGCTCTGTAGTGACCATTTCAAGGCACACAAAAGGTCGCGCCAGTAGTCTACACTATGTAGGTTACGGTTCTAACCTTATAATTTAAAGAGGAAATTCTTGGTTACAAATAAAAAATATATATTAATTAAATATAAAAATAAGATTTATAACATTCAATGTCACCTCGGCCACAAACGACCCAAGTCAATATATAAAAGGGGAGGACGCTTACGAAGAATTTACGTCGTATCAATTAAGCGGGAAACAATAGGCTCCACTACTCGAGTACGAGGTACACACGGAGTAACACCCCCGTCTTGCGCCCTTTCCTACGATGCGGAGAGAGACTCTAGAAATACTCGGAAGCCTAGTAAGGGCTCAAGATGAAAGAAATATTCTAAAGTACCTGATACTAGAGCAGTGGAGGGACACCTCGGATGATGATAATTCAACGGAGGACGAATCCATGGATGGCAACGGCGGAGATGATGATAGATCCAATGGAATAGAAAATTATCCTGGTGACGAGAGATTCCAAAGGTGGTATGGCAGAGGAACCGGCGGACCCCACTGGGGTAATTTTGAGGGACAAAAAGGGTAGACAGGGGGGGGGAGGCGAGCTAAAACGAGCACGGTTTTCAGACTTCCCAATAGAAACTTTCAAGATTAGTAGCACTCATACAGCAGGTTGGGATATCAGTGTCAAAACTGGCAGGAGATAAGGCAAGGATCCTCGCTGTATGGGCTTGAACAGGTTCTCTCTTTCAAAAGAAAAAGTGTCCTTTTATACGGGTGGACGTGACGTAAAAACCTAATGCGCATATCACTTTTCTGGAATAACTATCGAGCCTGCGCGGGTCGTCAATCAACGGTTTAGGACTGAGAGGCGAAAAAATAACTTCACAGGGGGGCACCGAACTTTGTCGCCCTTACACACAAGCTTACAAGCTCCGCATAGTTATCCCATTTACAATAGGAAGCATGCTAAATTTCTTAATTATTTTTAATATCTATATGAATCACCTTTAATAATTAATTTAGGTAACATAGAATTGGTACAGAAACTATACATAACCACAAAAATATAACAATAAAAAGTATCTATACCCTATATAAGAGGGCCGGTCAATATGTTTTGCGAATCAGTAGTGCAAAACAGAGGAAAGGGGATGGCTGTATGTGAGGGTGTTAGGACAAGTTATAACAAGTCCGGACCTGCAACCGCACGCTCCTGCCTCGTCTATTTAAGAAGCAGTAGCTGATCGCAGATCGTCAGTGACAAATTTGTCAACAAAGGAAAAGATTGAACAACTCGCACTGATCAATTTTTTTTACCAAGGAAGGCAAAAATGCAAAAGAGATCCATGAACGCATGGTTGCAGTATACACCAACACCGCCCCTTTCTATGCAACCATTGCTTGCTGGAATAGGGAGTTCCGCCATGGTCATGAGTCCCTTAAAGATGACTTTCATCCAGGACGCCCGTCAGACGTAACCAACGAGGACAATGTGGCCCGTGTAGAGAGGACAATCCTCGAAAATCGACGTTGAAGGTCAAAAAATAGAGCGAGAACTTGGAATATCAAATGGAAGTGTTATCAACATCATCCACGACAATTTGGCCATGACCAAGGTCTCTGCCCGTTAGCTCCCTAGAAACCTCACGTCCCATGATCGACTTTAACGTCGTCAAAGTTCACAAGGACAGAGTTGCACAAGCTGCCCTGCCCAAGTGCGGATTCGAGGAGCTCAACCAACCCCTTACAGTCCAGACTTGGCACCTAGCGACTACTTTTTATTCCGCCAGCTTAAGCCTTCACTGCGTAGACGCTGGTTTGGATACGATGAATATGTCCACTTCGCCGTCCAGAAGTGGATTGAACAGCAGTCGGGAGATTTCTGGTTGTCGAGAATTCGAAGCCTCAGGGACAAGTGGTGCAAGTGCATTAAAGTCGAGGGTAGTTATATTGGAAAATAATAAAACACTTTTCCTCATATCTCGTTTCCTTATATCCGAATTGCAAAACTTATTGACCGCCTCTCTTAATTTGATAACTAATACTCTCTAATACTTAATGTAAGTCACAAATGATTATACTTTTTGACTAGGTTCAACCAAACTTCAGATGTAATATGTACGATTCATGTTTCCAAAACTTCTTCAATTTCCCCAAGTTTGTGTATTGGGTTTTTGTTGTGTTGATAGTCTCATCTAGTCTCCTAAGATAGTTTAAGAGCATCCCTCTTCAAGTAATCTTCAAGACTCTCTTTTCTTTATTGCTCGTTCCGAAGATTTGATGACGAGAGTGTACAAAAGCCCATTGCAGAGAAATTGTCCTATAACAATGCGTCCACCTTCATGTTTTACTGTGTAATCAGTGTTTTTAGGAATACCAACCTTTCCAATTTATGTTAAACATACCAGGCATCATTTGTACCTCGCAACTCAATCTGCATTTTTTCGGAACTTAGGACATTCCTCAAAACTTTGAATCATTCTCAGAATGATGTTCTATTAATACCTGTTTCTCATGAACTATGGTGATATCTGTAGTATTAGGTAGGGCTACGAATGCTTACTCTTAGAGCTGTAACAAGGAGTAACAAGTAAAGGAAGTACCCTAGGAGACCTTACGGTCCATTCAAAGAGGGTACATCTAGACTAGCAATCGAGCAGGCACATGGCTGCTCAATTGGTTTGCGTCCCTAAACGGACACTTTTCAAGACTTTGTCTAGTCTTGACTTGAACTGGTCAACAGACAACTTCCACTGGAAGTGCGTTCAACTTACCGCAGATGCTGTAAGTGAAAATATTTCCACACAGATTGCGGTTGTAACGCTTCAGTTCAAGTTTGAAGCCGTGATTGCGTGTTCTGTTCTCACTCAGTGTGAAAATTTCCCGGTAGTCAACATCATCGAACCCTCAAAGTATTTTGAAAACTTCGATGAGCTGACCACGCAGTCTACGGATTTCCAGCGAGACCAGATCTAATTCTCTTAGTCTATCCTCATAACTTTTATGTCGGATAGAGGGAATCAGCTTGGTCTCCCTGGCTTTTACGCGTTCCAACCTTGCAAAATCCTTTCTAAACCAAGGACTTCAAAATTCTACGGCATACTCCAGGTGCGGCCGAACGAGGGAGTTGTACAGACAAAGTACTATCTCTTTGTTTCGGTATCCAAACTGGCGCTTTATGTAGCCTAACTTCCTTTGGGCTTTCTTTTCTGCCTCGATGCACTGTTTCGAGAACTTGAGGTCGCTAGTGATAGTTACACCCAAGTCCTTCTCAATGTCACTCGATTCAAGAGCAATGCCCTTAAGGATGTACTGAGATTTGGGGTTTCTGTGGCTGATATGCATTACTTTGCATTTCCCCACGTTGAAAGGCATTTGCCACGTGAAGGTCCTCTTGGAGGCGGGCAGTGTTCCTCTCTTTTGCCACATTGATACCAAGCTTGGTGTCGTCGGCAAATTTGGAGATTTTGGCAACCATGTCTCCATCCATGTCGTTGACATAGATAATAAACAGTAGTGGTCCCAGGACGGATCCTTGAGGAACACCGCTAGATATGGGCGCCTATTCAGAGGCCTGACCATTCATTACTACGCGTTGCCGTCTGTCACTTAGCCAGCTCTCTATCCAACCTGCTACCTTGCCGTCTATGCCCTGCGCACGCACTTTCTGGAGAAGGCCGCGGTGTGGTACCTTGTCAAAGGCCTTTTGGAAGTCAAGGTACACAACATCCAAAAATTAATTCATATAGCAGTAAAAAATAGCTCAGGAGCATTACATGCCACTAGAAAGGGGGTAACTATTAATATCTTGGAAACAGGCGATAAACTTGAAATATTTAAAACCAAGTGCTCCTTTAAAGTGAGAGAGAAGTATAAAGTGAACATAAACTTCGACCAGGTAAGATAAATTCCTCTCATACATATACCTAAACTACCAATCAATACTAAACCTTTTGTTCAGAAATCAAGTAATAATTATAATTTTAGAAAATATACCTAGCACATAATTGCTAAATTTGAAAAAAAATTACGGTCTCTATCAATACATTTGTCTTAGTGCCTCCCAATTTCGTTTCCTTGCAATGAATTGAATTATACACCAGTTTTAGTAAGAATAATTATTTATAACTGTTTTAATACATTATATAAACAAACGCTAGGTGAAATCTCAGAATACTTAGGCCGTGTTTTTACTATTAAAATCTGTACAAATGGTGTTTGTAGGCATTGTAATCGTCATTTACGGTTTCGTTTAGGCGCGAATTAGCACTTATTTTTAAGATACTAGCACTCTGAGTACGGCTTTATTTGCAGTGATACTATCTTAAAAATAACTGCTTTCCGCGCCAATATGAAGCCGTAAATAATGACTAAAATGCCTAAAAACACCATTATTATTGTTTTTAAATATAATCTAACATAACGAAACCTAATCTAAATAACCTACCCTAATACATCATTCTTACATCTGTCACCCCTTCTGGGCGGAGCAATGCATCAAGACAATAAACATTGTATCACCTAACGACGTCAGGCAACCGCATTGAATTCGACCTAAGGTAACTATTTCGAAAAGGGAGTCTTCTCCCCTCTAGATGTGAGGGTTGCCCCTTCCACACTCACCCCACTATTTATAAACACCTAGTAGCACTAACAATTCGAAAGCCTAGCATTAGGTTCGAATTCAAATTCTAAATAAAACTTATATTTAGTACTGGGGAGATCTGGGATAGGCAGGGTTATATAGATTCGCCGCGGCTAATAGAAAGTGATAAAAAATTTAATTTAATTGTCTGGGGACTTAAAAAAAGTCATATTAAAGTTCAACAAACTAAATGCACAAGAATCACAATCAGCTATCAATCACTAACGTTTGCCAATGGGTTTTGGTGTTTATTGTTAAATCGGCTTTGTTTTAAGTTTTTGAAACCAGGGTTGCCAATGTTTGAAATAAGGTTGAATTCAGTGTTCCCAGTGTTTTAGATCTTGTTTTTTTTTTACATCAGGAGAAGGCAGGGTGGACTTATTATAAATTAATTTTGACCTTATCAACATGGAGTATCTTAAAAATATGTATTTTCGCGCCAAACCGAACCCATATATGATCACTACAATTCTTAAAAACACTATTAGCACTGTTGCTAATGATAAAAACACGGCGTAAGTGTTCTGAAGTTTCACCAAACGCTACAATAAAAGAGAGAAAATGGACACGAATGCAAAAACAGAAATGGGTGTTTCTGACACGAAACAAACTAATAATTTTATCACGCTAACTATATCTACCTGCAATGGACAAAAATTAGGGTGAATCCCCAGGCAAATTAGCATCTCTTTGCAAACCTCTTACTTCCTTCATTTTTCAGCATCTATTATTTATTAACTATCACATTCATACACGAGACTCAGAGTATATACATAAGACAGGAGCAACGATAAACAACAACGATATAAAATAGATGCAAGCTATACATCTTGGTTCGGAATCCACGTTAAGCTGTTTGTCCCTTAAATAACTAAATCCACTTTATTATCTCCTACTATGTTGCCTTCTGTCCCATCCTTAAACTTTCTTCCCCCACCTCCCTCTAAGTCGTACCCACCGTATATACATCGCCTGGAGCCTACCTCAGCTCTGGACAGTGTTGCTCCGGAAAACTACAGAAGAGTGCTGCCCCCTCTCCTCTCTTTGGCCACTGTTTTCAGAGCCAAGGGGAGAAGGGAGGTCTGGTGAGCGGCTCTTTGTCTTACAACAATTTTTCATTTCCTAAAAGAGTTCATATTATTCTTTAGAACCTAACACTCTTTCCATCTTGGAAAATTCTTATGTCTAAAAGGCTAAAGTTTTGTGATTAAAACCTCCACCCACTTATTCTTCTATTTAGCATTGTCAATAAGTTTTGCGAATCGGTAGGACAAAACAGAGAAAGGGGGATGGATGTTTGTGGGGGTATTAGGACAAGATATGACAAGTCAGGACCTGCAGCCACACGCTCCTGCCTCGTGTATTTAAGAAGCAGTAGCTGATCGCAGATCATCAGTCACAAATTTTTCAACAAAGGAAAAGGTTGAACACCGCGCACTGATCAAATTTTTTGACCAAAGAAGGCAAGAATGCAAAAGAGAGCCATGAACGCATAATTGCAGTGTGCACCGACATCACTTCTTCCTATACAACTATTGCTCGCTGAAATAGGGAGTTCTGCCATGGTCATGGTTCCTTTGAAGATGACCCGCGTCCAGGACACCCGTCAGACGTGTCCAATGGGGACAATAAAGCCCGTGTGGAGAGGATCATCCTCACAAATCGACGGGTGAAGGTCGAAGAAATCAAACGAAAACTTCGAATATCACATGGAAGTGTTATCAACATCATCCACGACAATTTGCCCATGACCAAGGTCTCTGCCCGTTGGGTTCCTAAAAACCTCACACCCCATGATCGACTTCAATGTCGTCAAAGTTTACAAGGCCAGAGTTGCAAAAGCTGCCCTGCACGAGTGCGGATTCGAGGAGCTCAAACATCCCCCTTACAGTCCAGATCTGGGCCCTAGGGACTACTTTTTATTCCGCCAGCTCAAGGCTGCACTGCGTGGACGCCGGTTTGGGGACGATGAAGATGTCCAGCTCGCCGTCCAAAAGTGGATTGAACAGCAGTCGGGAGATTTCTAGTTGTCTGGAATTCGAAGCCTCAGAGACAAGTGACGCAAGTGCATTGAAGTCAAGTGTAGTTATATTGGAAAATAATAAAACACCTTTCCTTATATCTCATTTCCTTATATCCGTATTGCCAAATTTATTGACCGCCCATCGTATCACAAGTCCAAAGAATATTTTTACAAGTCGTCCTTTCCAAGTCGTGAACAGCTTATAAAAAAATACTATTTTACCTTTTATTAAAGATACATGATAGTTTTAAATGTAAATGTCAGGTTATCATACTTTTATTCTTTTATTTTAACTTTTTGGAAGGTGTTCTTAAATGAAGGAGTGAAATTAGTAAAAGTGAATTTGCCTGTGAGGAACAGACTAAGAAGACCACTTGCGGCATCCATTAGGTGTGGTGCAACTGTTTGAACCTATAGTATATTTAGTTATAGGATATCATTTCTTTCTTTTCCTTCCTCGACTACCCTCTAGTAGATTTGGTAGACTTTGTTGGGGTGTCATTTTAAATAACGGATGTCTCATTGTTGCTTTCTTGAGCTATAGCGTGATTAAGTTTCAGCCTCTTTTGCGTCTGTTCTCACTTGGAATCTTTTGTACTCACCTCATACTTTCCCTTCACCAGCATTAAGACTGTCAGTTCAACAGTATTTAAAACAATTAATTATTATAAAGAATACCTTAACTAACACCTATGCACACCGCGACAAAATGGGAAGCACACCAAACTCTTTCAGCTGGCCGTAAAACCAGCTCCAACTCCGAGATTACTCCTCTATGGAATAGGTGTTAGTAAAATCATAACCGAAAATGTGTTTATCCCTACACATCGCGATCTATGGGACACAATTAACTTGCCCTCACATCCACTCTGAAGGCACTTCAGGGATAGAATCGCTACCTTTGTTATCCGAGGAGGAAGTAACTCTAGCTCCAATTTAGGGGTATGCGGATAAGGTTATCCATTCCTACATATTACTGGGATTGAGTATGTGCGTAAAAAGGTGTAGGAGCTAAGCTCTCCCCTAGCCTGGTTCAGTGCTCAGAAATCATAACTCCTTTTAAAGTTTGTTATAAGTAAACTACAAGGAGTGATTACCTGTCGGTAGCTTTGGCAAACAAGCTTTACTTTATAGGGGTCAAATGGAGGAAATCATATTACTCGTTTGGAATCAGATTAAATGATTGCTTCAAGCAAACAACAATGGAACATATTGCTTGTGAATTTTTAACATTTTACATTCCCGCTTAGTATTCCGAAACCCCCAATCGCCTAAAAATAGATTTATTCACTTCTATTATGTTAAACACATTTTGGCGAATCTATATGAAATTTATTGAGCGAAGTTTTTTATTATTATCATAATAACAATTCAAATTTCAATATTTTCCTCTTTCCTATTTGTGACGTCACTGGAGAAGTATTTAAAAAAAATTTAGTATAGTTACGCCATATTGACTTAATATTTTTGAAGGAGCTTACTTTGTCATGTTCTTTCCCCGTTTGTGTCGTTTTGGATTAGGCAGTTTGGCGTTATGACTTGTGGTGGATATGAACTGTATTTCGAAGAACTTGTATAAGAAGTTCACGAAAACCATAATCGTACCTTAGAAATTTGGGCGGGAACACAGTGTAATTTGCAACTCTTTCACTTGGCGCGAGTGTCGGATGAAGTGTAGGGGCATTTTAATCAGAACGCCGTTTTTGCTGCACAAATAAAGTAGTGAGAAATATAAAGTGCAGCGGGATTTTTAGGTTTACTATCTCATATTTGCTGGCTCCAGATATAAATTTGAGATTCATCAAATGTTTTCTTAGCTAAAACTTCAATCAGGTATATTGTCTTCAGAAACTAAAAACTTCTTTGATATCATTTCTTGCTCGGTGTGTGCCCATTGCCACGCTAAACAAGGCTCATTTAGTGTGCGAGGGCTCAACGTAGCAATTGAAGAGTGTAAGTTTGGAAAGAAGAAATACCAGTGAGGGTGTATTGTAAATGGGGTTTGTTAGGCAGGTGCAAAATTTATAGGCCGAAATTTTAAACTCATTTTTAAAATTATAAATCATGCCTGGCAGAACCATAATATCTGACATGTGGAAAGCATATGCAACTATATCACAGTTACACAAAAAAAAACACCCAGACATTCGAACGTTTATGGCGCGATATAAAACAAGGGAATCTACGTTCATCAAATAGAGATGCCTATTACCTCCAATATATCGCTAGATATCAATGAATGGCCATACAGGCAGATGTTAGTCCCCGAGTGCACTTGTTCTTTTCCGCTGCCGCTCAACTCTATTGCTCATTGTCTGTATTGTTTCAATCCCATTTCTTATTGATGATATTTGATGAAAACCTCATCTATTCAAGCGTTCATTTCTTCTATGTCCTCATCTTCATTATATTCTAATTCAATTTGAATTTGAAAATTTCGCCTAAAGTTGAGTTAGGGAAAACTAGAATTTCCATAACCTACCCTTTTTCACCAGTCAGTGAACCTCGCCTCTGTACTATATTAGGATAGTAAGAATGCGTGAATCTGACATTCGAGCATTTGATTATCCCATCAAAGAGTCCGCCCCATAATATAAGCTTGTGATATTAGCTGCTTCCCTGACCCTGCCAAATAATACTACATAGTGGATAAATGACAGGGAAACACGAAGCATTCTCCACTTCCTCATCTTCCTTTCAAATTTCCGTCCGAGATACCGTAGTTTTCGAGAAAAGTGCCTAAGGAAAGAGGAATAAGCAAAGGCTTGTTTTGAGTGAGCGACTCTACCGCGTAAAATTCTCAAAAGCATGCTCCAAATTTACGCTCTGCATTTATAGTTAAACGACAAGATAACAATGGTGTTAAGCCTTTATAAAAAGTGTAACCATTTATGATGGCATAAGTTAAAAAATATGACAATAATTACTAATACAACATTAAATGATTACTCAAGCATTAACTGCAAAATGTGTTTTATTTTTACTAAATCATGCCTTGGGAAGATATCATTATCTTTTACTAGTGACCAAATCGTGTAGTATTTAGAGTCCCAATACTAAATAAATGAGACCTAACATAGCCTTTATTCGAAAGTGCTCTTATCAAATAATTTACATTTTATTTTACAAAATGGTCACACCACTCAAATAAACACAACGATATAGTTTAGATTTATTTTCAAATAGCGCTTCATAGTGTACTATAATATTTTATGTTTGATTTCATTGTCATCTTTATTAATCTATCTATTTCATTCATTAATTTAAAAATAAAATATTCATTAAATTTTATAGAGAATGATAATTCGCTTGGCTAAACTTTGATATTAACCAGGTGCATTACATGTTTCCCTAAAAGAAAAGTATCGCGTGGGGCATCAATTAGCACCCATTCATGGAAAGGGAGCTCATTTATCTCAAAGGGTCAGCCTTAAAATTGTATCAATAAGGCCTCAGCACAGCTCAAGCCATCTCTTTAAGTAAATTTACCATTAAAAGAGAAAAGTGATTGAGGTTTATCTAAAATACAAACAAGAGGAATAAGGTATTCCAGACGGCATCGATTTCCTCTTGAATTAAAATTACCCTAACTCCATGGAGACAATTATTCCTTTCCTCAAGGTAAGCCATCGATAATTAGGATTATTTTGCTGATTTTATGCTCCAGAGAATATCGAATTATGAATTTATACATTTCCATTTAGTTATCAAACATATTTTATACTATTTTCTCCCTCCATTCCTTTCACCCCTTTTAATATAATTTGCTGTACGAATGCTTGAAAATATAAGTTACTATTCCTCACAAATATATTTTGTCAATTTATTTATATTAGCTTAGTGTTTATTTAATTATTAAGGCTTATCCTTTTCACTTGTTTATCTATTTATTGTTTTCCTTATATAATTCAAGGTAAAATCAACTTCATTGTATTATGTACATGGCACTTTTTGTTCTAATTCTATCACGATATTCATATTTCAAATATATAACAACTCTAAATCCTGTTTTTAACGTTTTTAAGTGATTTATTTTATTTATTCATGATATGGATGTTAAAAATTAGAAAAAATTTACTGCTAAGTTGTTATCATTATTTGTGTATCTAAGGCGTGTTACTTAAATACTGCAGTCTTGTTTTTTGACTTATTTCTAATTGAAAATTAACCTACATATTATAGGTTAATATGTAATTGCCTATATCTAGATTTTGTTAAGGTTATTAAAAATACTATATATCTTACTATATATATAAATGTATATAAGTGAATGTAGAGCTGTATTATATGAACTCAAAACTTATAGATATTTGGAGAAAGATTCTTCTGGTTGAAAACTTATCAGTCATATATTATTTTCCAAGCTACCTCCCTCCTTTAAAAGAGAATTGGTACATAAAGTAAATCCTAAATATCTATCAGTGGTAGATAATTTTAAACATTACAATGAAAATTGGAACTCTACTTAGGACTTCTAATAGTTGTAAAATTGCCCCTGAAAGTAGAGATATTTCAGCTAAACTTAAGAATAAATTAAATTGGAAAATAAACAACCCCGGCTTTTATTTTAATCAATGGAGGGTAACCCAAAGTCATCTACTCTAGGGAATTTTAAAACATCATAAACCTTTGCCAAGGAAACGGAATAACTTTGTACATTTTGTGCAATTCAGGGACATTCTGTGCTTTCTTGCTCCAAGTACGAAACTTTAGATTGCAAAAAGGCTAGATGTAAAGATTTAAAACTTTGTTATTTTTGTACTAGAAATCAATACTTCAGTGATACGTGTCCAGAAAAAATAATCAACTTAGTTTTCCATGTTATTACTGTAAATATTATAGTCACATATCAGCACTTTGCCCCAAAAGCCTAAATAGTAAATCCCTGCATTCAAATCCTTGCATCAACCTCAGCGCTTCCACATATAAACCATATGTGTTGCCTATATTTGAATTAAAATTTAAAAGAGGCAGAGATTCTTACAATATTAAATGTTTATTAGATCATGTCAGTCAGAGATCTTATCAAGGTCGGGAATTAATGGATGTTTTTAAATTTAATGCCTTTGATTGGACACATTTGAATTTTGACGTGAAAACTTTTATTAGAACAAATAAGAGAAATTTAAAAAAATGTGCTATGGACATTGGTATTCCTGCCTATAAAGTTCTTACATTGCCTATCTTAATTTATAGTGAATTTGAGAGCCATTTCTAAGTAACAAAGCTTCCCATACATGTTAACAACATAGTATTTGAAGGTTTTAAATTGGCGGATAAATCACTTGCAAAACATCGTGAAAATATCATATTACAAGGACTTCTTCGAGTTGACATGATTCAATTTATTACTAAAATGGGAAAAATAAAATGCATAAATGGAACAGCATGGCTTTTGTCTACATGTATTGTGCCCTTTGGAATCATAATCCATTTTTTGTACCCATCCCAAGTAACCAGTCGTGCAACTGTGCATATTTACTCAGTAACAAATACTCCATTAATTTCATAGATGCTGTTGAATTTTATGGGGTTAAGGAGCCCTCTACTCATGTAAATTTAATCTTGAAACCCAAGAAAACGTACTTCAGTCCTCTCGATAGCACATTTATTGATTGTTTTGTAGAAAATAATTAGAAAACATGTTTGGTTTAGAGTTTGTTGGATGAATTGAATCAAGTGAAGATCAAATTAAATATGACACTATAAAAATTGAAGAGTTTAAACCACAAATTTAGTTTAAGGACAATAAATATTTTGTAGCTCTACCTTGGCATCATGATATCATGAAAGATGTTCAGTCAAATAAAGGCATAGTTATTACCATTCTTAACAAGGTAGTTAATAAACTTCAAAAGAATGACCAATTTGAGGCCTATCAAAATGTCATTAAATGACAATTAGATGATGGAATCATTGTAAAGGTTGATGTATCATCGAAAATTTTTTACAAACAAATAGATTCCTCATAGATTAGTTATAAAATCTGAACCAAATCCGTCCAGTTTTCAATTGTTTTCTTGAAGTCACAACAAACTATATTCAAATGAAGCAGTATATGTAGGAATAAATTGAATGAATAACCTTACTCAACTAATTTTACAATTCAAATGCAATAGGTACAGCATGCTTAGTGACAAAAAACAAGCATTTTTGCAAATTCAATTCGCAAATGAAGAAGATAAAAATCGTTGTTTTATTTTTCATGAATTTGGAGGGAAAATTAGTTTCATAGAGATATAAAACTATTATTTGGGGATTTATTGCTTGTCTATTCATTATGAATTAGGTAATTAAGCACAACGTTAACAATATCTCAAATATCATTGAACGAAGATTTTAAAATGGAACTTTTATTTCGATAATTTTTTTACTTACTTGAAACTCTGAAGAATAAATACTTGATCTCTATAAGGAATCTGATTCGACAATGAAGAAAAGTGGATTCGAGTTACGTTCTTGGAACTCTAATTGCAAGGAGATAAGAGATGCATTTGCTAAAGATCACTGCATCGTCCAAAATAATATTGATAGTGAGAAAGTTCTTGGCTATAAGTATTTAATAAATGAAGATGCTCTTCAGTTAGCAGCTATTGATATCAATCAAGCTACAAATACCAAACGCAGTATTTTATCTCGAATTTCGAAGTTATTTGAGCCGCTTGGATTGACTCTGCCTATAACAACTCGGGATAATATTCTAATGCAAAGGCTTTGGGCAGAGAAACTCGTGGGATCAGGCAACTCCAGAAAAATCCAAAAAATCTGTGGAAAGAACTTCATGCTGATCTTAATCAAATCTTTTAATTTAGCATTTCCTAGTATTTGCATTGCCAAAGATGACATTGACAATTTATTCATATTTTGTGATGCTTCTATGTTATATTGATGTTTTACTGTATACAATGTAAGCAATGGAAATTCACGAATTCTGTATGCAAAGGCTAAAATGCCTCTATTAAAAAAAGATCTGTGACTACTTTGAAACTAATGGCAGTTTACTTGGCCTTGAAATGTCTTCCTATAATCTTAGATTCTTTCCCTACCATAAAGTCTAAAGATATATATATATATATATATATATACATATATATATATATATATCTAGTCTTGCAGATAGTACTATCCTGGTTACTGAGTAAAAATATGAAAACAAAAAGTGTATTTACTCTGAACAGAATCAAAGATATTGGAGTTTTCAACAGGGTTATCTAAGAAAATTATCAAGTTAATATTATTCATAACATAATCCTGAAGATTTTCTCACCAGAGGATTAACCGTTAAAGAATTTGAAATTAAGGAATAATTATTGTTTAAAGGACAAGTATGGCTCTCTACTGTTCCACTTTTGTGGCCAGTCAATTCATCAGAGTGTCTATCAGAAGAGAGCAAGAACGTGTTAAGGTATATTACGCTACTAATACAATGTTACCCCCAAATAACCGGCCCCAAAGTTTGATAGGCTTCATTTCTTAATTTTCTTCAAGGATTGAATTAAATCTTGATGATAACTAGTGTATTGTGTTTATAAACATTTTATCAATACATGTGAGTCTTTGGACTTTTCTTTTTATTCTAGAGCCCGTGTTCGACATGACCTCCATTTAGCTCTTTGCATTTCTTAAGGCGCAACACAGAGTGGTCCATGACGTCCTTACAAACCGACCGACTAATGGCTCTGATTTCCTCCCTGATGTCTTCTTTGAGTTGCGTAATGGTCCAGGGTCGTCTCTCTGCGTACATACTGTCTTTTAGGTAGCCTTATAAAAAGAAATCTGGGGGGCTAAGGTGTGGGCTGTGAGGTGCGCACTCAAAATCAGCCTTGAGACTGATCACATGGCCACCAAAGAACTCTTTCAGCCACTCTCGGGAGAGGTTTGAGGTGGAGAGCTTGCTAGATCTTGCTGAAACTAGAACTTCCCCATAAGTGACGAGAACGGGATCTGCAGCTGCCTCTTGAAGGTTTTGAGAAGCTAAAAGTACCGATTCTTGGTGACTGTCACTGTCGCGCCAGATTAATCGAAGAAGATTTGTCCAATGATTCTTCTGACTAAGATTTCAGTCCATAACGTGCACGTAGTAGTGCGTAGCGGCTTAGGGGCTACCTCATTTGGTCTGGGGGTCCCCAAGAAGACATTTATCATCAAGTTTACCTCTCCTTCAAGATGGAATTGAGCCTTATCTGAGGTCCAAACGAGGTTCAGAAAAGTTGGGGTCTCTTGAATCTTCTCCAGTATCTTGCTTGCTATAACTTTTCTCTGCTCTTTGTCTGAGCCTGTAAGAATCTGCTTCTTCTGTATTCTGTATGGGTAGGCCTTTACATTCATTACTAGCATTCTTTTGCAAGTCTCACGGGGTAGGCCTTTACATTCATTACTAGCATTCTTTTGCAAGTCTCACTGGCTGCATTGACGTTCTTCACTGTCACATAGTTCTCGATGTGATTTACCAGTCCTGAATTCTGTGCTTGGAGGTGGATAAATCGCATTCGAACTGATGCACGAATGTATCCTGCACTTTCTTGACGCTTTTTTTGTTTGAGGCAATATATTCTTTGCTGGATATCCCATTGAGATCTAGTTGTGTTCACATCCGTTGCTTCTGTCATGTTCTGCAAAGTAAGGTTGATTAGTGAAAGAATGAAATATATATCACAAAAAGTGTGTGCAGGCTCGTTTATGTGGGTTACTCTGTATATTAAATGTCAGTGATAGTATAGATGAACCTATTTTTGATATCAATAATTTCCTTTCCTTCAATAAATTCTTTGAGGTAACAATATTTTTTTCAATTTAACAACTTGAGTCAGAAAATTATTTCAGACACTATGGAAAAAGCAAAGATCTAGGGGATTAAATATTTGCAGAAATTCAAATTTCAGCAGGAATTGGAATATTAAGAAAATATCAATCAAAATTAGGAAAAAATATCTGAACTAGTCGATAGGGTTAAATTATTTATGGATGAAAAGTGGATTATAAGATCCAAAGGTAGAATTAGGAAAACGGCTATGTATGATTATATCATTGTGAATCCTATTTTACTGGCAAAATATCACCATCTTACAACATTAATTGTAGAATCTTACCATCGCGGATGTAAACATCTTGGAATACAATCAACCCTTAATGCTGTTAGCATGTGTGTAGTTTGGATTTCACGTATGAGACAGACTGTCAAGAAAATACTTCGTCATTTGCATGATTTGTCTTAAATTCAATTTAGTGTCTTTCAAATATCCTAAGATGAATTAATCTTCCCAATCATAGAGTAAATTTTGTTAATTCCTTAAAGAAATTGTTACCGAAAATGATTTAGTAGATAAACCTCACACGACTAAGGATTATTTGCCTTCAGGTTATTCCGCAACAGATTCTGAAAATATTTCAAATCCAATTCTATCTAATCAACGTGGGGTTGATGAAAAAATTAATTTTAGGGAAAATAATTCACGAAATTTAATAATACACCACTAGTTAATTTACTACGTTTTCGTCTAGACGGTTAGCTGCTATAGCATGCGTTGACAAGATGCATGAATGGTGTAAGCCTTGTGAGAATAGATAGCATGGATATTCTTTAAATTCATCACTATTCTCAACTATACCTTCCTTTTACATTTTTTTTCACTTCTATTGAGGAGAAAATATAATAATTTATTTTTTATTTCATTGTCATTTTCGTAAATCTATATATTTCAATCTCATTAACTTAAATATAAAATATTCATTAATTTTTTATAGAGAATGATAATTTGCTTGGCTAAGCTTTGATATTAATCAGGTGCATTACATTTTTCACTAAATAAAACTATTACATGGGGCATGACTTTGCACCCGTGCATTGAAAATGAGCTCATATCTCTCAGAGGGTTAGCTGTAATACCGCATCAATAGGACTTCAAATCACAGTTCAAGACGTCTCTTTCAGTAAATTTACCATTAAAAGAGAAAATTTATTGATAGCTTACCTAAAATACAAACAAGAGGAATAAGTTATTCCAGACGACAACGGTTTCTCTGGAATTAAAATTATCCTAACTCCATGGGGACTATTAAAAGTTCTTATAGTACCGCACAAAGGCTCTTTAAAAGTTAAAAGTGCATTGATTAAAGAAAAACGTACAGTTGCATTCAGTTGCTCTGAAACAATAAGTAAACAGTCGCTGTGTTTTAGAAATTTGGATTATTTCTCTGCCCATTCAATGAGATTTTAATGCGGTAGGGCCTACATATGCCATTAGTCTTTGCCTGATTAGTGGTCCGCCTGTATTCCAGAATCATCAAATTCCCGGAAAAAGCAGGGAGGTGAGGGAGGTGCTGCCATTTATCTCGTTTAATGGATGTCGGCTGCATACAGAGACTCAGGAGTGAAGACAACCCATTTACGATCCATTGTTTGGGTCTCTTGGTTTTGTCTTTGCTGTTGTTTCCTTTCTGTTTCCTTTAGTTGGATTTTAGAATCTTGTTTGCTTTTTGCTTTTTCTCTATAAATATCCTTAAAGTATGCGACATGTGATTATGCCGACTATACTCGTAGTGTCAGTCGTCAGATAGGTAACTAAAAATAATTACCTAAAATGATTTAGATATATTTTTTCAGATATAAATTACAATATTTTTTTTTAAAAGTTCAAGGATTTTCATTAGAGTTAATCTTGTAGCAATGCTGGCCATGGGGATAATCCGAACGAAATCAGGATGAATATTGTTTAAGCTTGTTTCAACGCAGAACAAAGTGTTGTTTGTCTTGCTCATGAAAGCTCTCTTACACAGAAACGGAGGTGTAGAGGAGTTATTTTTAGAATAGTCAAAATTGGACCCATTTGAATCCTAATAAAAAATTGTGTGCAGAAATGGGATGGACGGCTGAGGGTTACGAATTTCAGATAACCTCCAACCAATAGTGTAGGTAAAGAGTAATAGAGAATTAGAGAAGATAGAAGAATCTAAAATGTGTGCAAGATATATAGCGGAAAATCTTGCTGTGTGTATTGGGACACATAATGTAATTAAATATTTCCTGAGTGTTCGGAACAGAAATGTTTTATTACAGTAACTAAATCAGTTGTATTTTATGGCCTTTGGAACGACCTTACTTTTTTAACATCACGCAATTTTAGTTTTCATTTATGGTCCTTTTATTTTCCATTTTATAGTTTTAGTTTTATTAGGTTAAAATTAAATTTTGGAAAGTCACTTTAAGCTAGGATATAGTTGGCTTCCCTATCTGGAAAATCTTTTAAATTAAGTGTAAAAGTATGCTGGAAAATATATTTTGCTTTCAACTGCTACAAATCTTCATGGAGAAAAAGGCATAGTTAAGAAAATTTAAATAACTTTTTCTAACTTTTTTTTATAATTTTTATTTTAAGTTCCTCCATACACAAATCTTTACTGTAACCCTACCAACACAATCGCCTACCAGCTGCTCCTTCCCATTTACGAGTATGTTACTTCTGCGCTCCAAGATGTTCTCCTCCGGGCGGGGGCGATGGGAAATATCGCGCAACTCATAGCCTATGTTCCCTAAATGTTGGCACACCACCTTCACGTGGTGCCCCTGTTTTTTAACTGAGCGTGTGCCCAACGTCCGAACACCAGGCGGGATATCCTGGTTTGGGTATCTGACTAAGGGTACCCACCAACCTTTTGGGGCAGTTGTGTGTATGGACACCAGCACACTTCTGGCCCATATGGTTGTCTTTGCTGTGGCCTTGCAGTTAGTGAATGGCATCACAAGGGCTAGGTGACCTACACCAACATAAAAGGTGGGTGAGGGGAACCTCATGAGGCGGTTTGATGACCAAACACTGGCATCACTCCGGCATCCCCAAATAACCTTGTGGGGCGACTGTGTGTCTGAACCCCAGCGCACTTTCGGCCCACTTGGTCCTAGTCAGTATGTGTACTCTGTACGAGTCGACGGATGTACCCACTTGGGGGCATCGTCCGCAGGACCGTGCCACGGAGGTAGGTTTGGTTGCCTGGGTCGTTGTTTTGCTTTCGGGAGGTCTTTGCACCGCATTCCAGTAAAACTCCGTTATGCGGCTCCGCTGTTTTTGAAACAACAGTGGGAGTCGGGGGGCGGGCTACCCTGTCTGGACTATATAGGCGCTCTCCGGACTCACGATGGTGATTTGGTACATGCCCTCGGCTCCAGAGACACCACTTATAAAAATAAAAATCATATGGGTAAATTTTCCAAAAACTCATCCCAGAGCCCGCTGGCCTCTGGTCACCGTAAAAACAGCAAAGATCTTCGTCGCTTGGATCCTTTTGGATCAGAAGTAGACGAAGAACTGGATTATGACCGCTTTATAGTACTCAAATCCAGCAACGAACGTTGTCCTCTTAGCAAAGCTGACATCTTTGATGTCTTTGACGACTTCGTAAACAAGTTTGGCGAACCTGCTCAAATGTGGCCGCGCAATGATGGCGCATTGATTGTCGAGGCCAAGTCTAATGAGCAGCAAAAGAGAATTCAATCTCTCGAAAAGTTAGCCTCAGTAAATGTATCATCCGCGTCTCACCCGACATTTAATACCCCCAAAGGTGTTATTCGATCGGGTGAACTCATTGAGTATGATATCGACAGGTTGGTGACAAAACTTGCCAATCAGAAAGTAACAAGTGCACATTGCATTTCTAGGTTTGTGAATGGCGCTAGGGTCCCTACCGCCACCATAATCTTAACTTTCAACAGATTGGAACCGCCCAAGTACGTCAAGGCTGGCTACCTTAACATCCTAGTCAAGCCTTACGTCGAAAACCCCCGGCGGTGCTTCAATTGCCAACGCTTTGGCCATGTAAGCAAGTTTTGTAAAAGCGAAAGGATTTGTGTAAACTGCTCAGCAGAATTTCACGGAACACCCTGTTCCAAACAGCCGTGCTGCCCCAATTGTGGCGGAGACCACTCTGCCACATCACAGCAATGCACCTTCTTCCTCTACGAGAGAGAGGTCATTGCTGTTCGAAATAAAAACAGGTTGAGCTATAAAGATGCTAGACGAAGAGTTAGGGAGACTTACGTTCAGCCTGGCGTGAGCTTCGCGGATGCTCTGCGCACCGCCACGCCAAAGAAGGGGAGAAGCCAGAGACCATCTACAGGCTCTCCTGAACAAACCAGAAGTCCTCCACAACCGAAACCCAGGTCTCCGCGCAGAGATGTGCCTCAACAGGTAGAGGGTTCTCCACACCGTAAACCCGCATCTCCACGCGCACCTAAAAAGGTTAAGAGCACCCCTCGACCGAAACCACGATCAATCGGTAGAGAAAACTCTTCACCAAAATCTAGCCTAGCTTCTGATGGCACAAAGAAGAGGAACCTTCCACCCTCTCCCGATTCACCAAGAGTGGCAAAAAACCTTGCCAAACCTCCACAAGACGTGGATGTGAAACGGATTGGGCCGCAGGTGGTGTCTATTCCAGCTCTGGACATCCATCCTGCCCCAAAAGAACAGAGAACTACAGCCCCAAAGCGAGTAGTCAGCAACCCACCCCTTGCTGATACTGCTTTGGAACTCCTTCGAGCCCTAAGTGAGAAGGAATCAACCTGTACCCCATCACAGGAAACAGCTGTAGTAGAGGCTGCCCCCTTATCCAAGGAGGAGCCGAACCAACCATCAGATTCCAAGAATCCTTCGCCAGCCGAACAATCGCTGCCACCATCACCAGCCAAGTCGATGTCATCGGCTCACGAAATGACTGATGGAGATGCTCCCACATCTGCTTCTCCAGTCAAGACAGTCATTTCGTATAGCTAGCTAACAAAATTGTCACGTTTAAAAGTAAAGTCGAGAGCTAAATTAACGCTCCTGATGCCTCCAGAGTCATACCCAAAACCGGTAATTGGTATGACCAAAACTACCCCTACGGGTAGTATAAAACCAAAACCTCCTACCCCTAAGGGTAGGATGATTGTCTTAAAGAGGTAAGGATGTATCCAATAATTCATTGAAACATCCAAGGTCTCTTCCCCAAGTGGGAAGAACTCAAGCTCCTGTTTAAGGACTACAATCCTGATTGTATAGCTTTACAGGAAACTTGCTTGGGTACTCGTAGTGTACCCAATATTCCTGGTTTTGTGGGATACTATAAGGACCCTATAGAACCAATCCATGGTTCTGCTGTGCTCATCAACAGCAGGGTTCCCCACAACCAGATCGACCTTGCGACAGACCTGCAGGCGGTCGCTGTCCGCCTGTTCTCCCATCGCCACTATACGGTCTGCTCGCTTTACCTCCCTCCTAGTGAGGAAAAAGACAGCCTCTCTAGCTAGAAAACTAGTAGAGGTAATTAAACAGCTCCCTCCCCCCTTTCTATTGATTGGGGATTTTAATGCTCGACACCCCCTTTGGGGGGACCATGATAAGAACCCCAGGGGAAACATGATTGAGAAATTTCCGAGCGAAAATGATGTCTGCCTTCTAAACGATGGCAGCCATACATCATTTCACATCCAGACGTGCAGCTCTACATGCGTGGACTTGTCCCTCTGTTCACCAAGCTGTAGAGCTGATTTTGACTGGGCAGTGAATTCTGACTTGCGAGGCAGCGATCACTTCCCCATTATTATAGCGCCATGTACAGGTGGCCCCCCTCAACCACCTAGTAAAAAATGGAATGCAAAAAAAGCAAACTGGCCTAAATTTAGGCACCTCTCGAGCCATGACGGGTCCTTCCCTCATGAAGATATTGACGTGGCTATCGATGACCTCCTAGTCCACGTCAATAAAGCGGCTAACTTCTCCATCCCGCTCTCCGGCTCAACCGCTCGCGGACCACAAGTTCCCTGGTGGTCGGCTGAATGCTCGAGAGCCGTGACTGAATGTAAAATGGCTTGCCGACGTCACTATTGCTCCCGTACGATGGTAAATAAAATTGCTCGTAACACAGCAAGGGCAGCACGGCGACGCATCCTTCGACAGGCTCGAAAGACCTCGTTAGAAGGTTACATCGCGTCCATAAGTTGGCAAACGCCTATAGACAAAGTGTGGAAAAGGGTCAAAAAGCTATTGGGCAAATCCAATGGCTTTACAGCTCCCAACATTGTCCAAGCTGGAGAATTGTTGGGGGACTTGTCCCATATTTCCAATGTCTTGGCCAGATCATTTGCTAGCATCTCAAGCCTAGATAATTATGAGATGCAATTCCAGTGCTTTAGGCTCCAACAGGAGCAGCAACCGCTCAACTTTATGGAGCTTAACATGGATAACGAGTCTTACAACCGACTCTTCTCTATCCATGAGCTCCATAATGCACTGAAGCACTGTAGATCCACTGCCCCCGGATTGGATGGCATTTCCTATGATATGATTAGGAATATGCATCCATCCCTTCTCTCTCATTCACTGGACATTTACAACTGGATTTGGATCAAGGGCCGCTTCCCTCCCATGTGGAGAGAGGCCATAGTCCTTCCATTCCGCAAACCAGGAAAGGACGGGACGGAGCCCACCCATTACCGCCCCATTGCTCTTACCAGTTGTCCATGTAAAGTGTTTGAGAGAATGGTCAATTTCAGACTCGTCTGGTTTTTGGAGACTCAAAATCTCATATTTCCTTCTCAATCAGGGTTCAGGAAAAAGCAGAGTACGACAGACCTGCTTGTCCGAATGGAGTCACTCGTAAGAGATGCTTTTTCAAAAAAGCAGCACGCCATCGCTGTCTTCTTTGATATTGAGAAAGCATACGATACCACCTGGAGGCGTGGTATCCTTAAACAACTCCATGATTGGGGCCTGCGGGGTTACCTCCCCAGGTTTGTCGAGCAATTTCAATTTCTGCGACGCACACTACGCGTAAGGATTGGAGGCACCTTATCGGAGCCCGTGGACCAAGTTGAGGGTGTGCCACAGGGAAGTGTCCTCAGTGTCACCTGCTTCTCTGTGGCCATTAATAGCATTGTTAGAAATCTCCCTCCCGAGATTTCGTCGACGTTATATGTGGATGATCCGGCGCTCATTTGTTCTTCGCCCAGACTCCCATTTATCGTCCGTAAGCTACAGCGAGCTATAAGCACTGTAGCTGAAAATGCTTCCTCCAAGGGTTTCCGCTTTTCCGCAGTAAAGACCAAGTCTGTTCACTTTTATGGGCATAAGTTAGTGACATGGGACCCCCCCCCATTTGTCGCTATATGGTGTGCCTATAGATTTTGAGCCCCATTTCAAATATCTGAGGGTCATATTTGATTCAAGGCTTTCTTTCCGGCACCATGTGGACGCCTTGAAAAGGTCTTGTTTAAAGAGAATGGACATAATGAAACTGTTGTCTCACACTTCTTGGGGAAGTGATCGACGTACCCTGTGGCTCCTGTATCTAGCATTGGTCCAATCAAAGCTAGACTATGGATCACAGGTGTACTCCTCTGCCTCGTCATCCATTCTCGAAAAACTAAATACTGTGCGTAACCAGGGTGTGCGCCTGGCTTCTGGAGCCTTTAAGTCCTCCCCAGTGTGGAGCCTCTACGCAGAAAACGGGAATCTCTCCCTTCCCTATCACATGCTCAAGTCTAATTTAAACTACCTCCTTAGAATTGAGCAACTACCGCAGACGCCAGTGTATGAGTGCATGTTCAATACACGGACAGTGGCCTCATACGATAGATCTCCATCTCTGGCTCGCCCCTTTGCTCTGCGTATGGCCGAGCACACTGCGCAACTAAGGGAGTTCTCAGTGATTCCCTTTACCATGCCAAAGACCCCCGCGTGGCTCATACCACCTGTAATGGTATGTAGGGAACTAGCTGATAGGCCCAAGGATCACCACCTGCCTGTAGTATTGAGAGCCATGTATGGCGACCACTCCTCTCAACATCGGCATAGCACTTTTGTGTTCACCGATGGGTCTAAGTCACCGGACAGAGTTGGAGCAGCTGCTATCTTTCCATCTGAGACAGCATTGGTCAGCCTGCCAAACGCAGCTTCCGCATTCACAGCGGAACACGTTGCTATGATGGCGGTACTGACTATCATAGCTGGCAGGCCATCTGGTTCTCATACTATATTTACAGACTCCCTTAGTTCGCTTCAAATGTTGGGTGATGTTGGTTCGAGCCATCCGTTGGTTTCCAAGATCCAGCGGTGGCTCCTACGACTATCACCCATCCACGAGATATCCTTTTCCTGGGTGCCTAGTCACGTGGGCATCCCAGGCAATGAGAGGGCAGATGCTGCAGCCAAAGAAGCAGCATCACTGGGGACAGCTCCAGTGGCCCCAGTCCCACTCTGCGATGCCTATCCTCTGATCAATGAATACATGGTCGGCCTATGACAGAAGCGGTGGAGTGAGCTCCCTCCCACCAAGCTCCACTCCATAAAACCCTCCGTTCACCCATGGCCACGTACAACTAGACATCGTAAAATGGAGGTTGCGCTTGTCCGTCTGAGGATAGGCCATTGCCGGCTCACCCATGAGCATTTAATGAGTGGGCTGCCCCCACCTATGTGCATTCTGTGTGGGGTACAAATATCTGTCCTCCATATATTTGTAGAATGCCCATTGCTAAAGAATCTCAGAAGGACGACTTTTCCCTTCATTACCAGAGAAATGGCCCCCCAGCAGGCTCTGCGGGGCATCTTTTCTGAGACCTATTGCTTCTTTAACGTGACTAGGATACTAACCTTCCTAAAAGAAAGCAATCTTTTAAACAAAATTTAAAATAGTTTTATATATTTATTGTTGATCTATTCATAGTTTATGTTTTTACATTTTTAAAAAAATGAATAAATTCTTAACAAAAATATAATTGCTTAATAACTTTTAAAGTTATTATGTTGATATATTCATAGTTTATTTACTTGTTATTTATTATTTTTTACCTTTTGTTGAATTTTTTAATAGTCTATTTTTTGTTAAAAGATTTTAACTCAACTGACTTAATATTGCCTATTAAACTAATTTTGGTCCCAAGGACATTTTTGCTTTTATATGTATTTCAATATGGCAATATTTTAAAAATAATAATTTTAAATTCACCGCCCATAAGTGAATTTGGCTGCGAGATAGTCCATCTGGACTACACAGCTTTTAACCTTTAATGCACTATTCATTCATTCATTCTCCTCCGGGCAAATACCCTTTGCAATCCACACACTCACTGGATTCACACGTTGATGATGACCAAACCACAGCAATGGGCTTTGTTCGTGTGACCCTTTATTAATTCCTTTTAGCAATGCAATCGCAGGCGAAGGGGAATTTGGGGGCCCAACTTCCCTAGATAGGGCCCCTTATCCGACCTTCATCACCTTTGACGAGACGCAGAAAATGAAATGATCACTATTTTTAGCTACTTAAAGGAATAAAGTGAAAAACGAACGAAGCTATATAATTAAAATTGTTCTTGAAAGGAGTTTGATGAAGAAAATTGGGACGTGGTAATGAGCAACAGCGCAGGACTCAGCTCTAATGATCAGCAGCACCTGAAATAATTGAGAAGGAACCCAAAGTAATTAGCTTGGATCACTTAAACATGCACCTACACTCCATCTTTTAGAAATTCAACATTATCCCGACAGATTTTGAGATATTGACAACCAAAGCTAATTGCAACTCATACTTCCCGACTTTCAGTTCTAATTCCAATTTTAGTAACACAGCAACCAAATGCTATGAAACCTGTTCCTTAGTTGAGATCTTGATTTGGCAAACAAATCCAACTTCCTATCGAGGAGTGTTCTTATAGTGTTTGCATTTTTTGTTTTAAAATTTCCAATAAAATCTTTCTGGACTGTCTGGCGTATCTGGGCCAGTTCATTTTTTCAACTCATTTGAGACTGTGGGGCCTCCAAACAGTGAAAAAAACTTCAATTTTCACAGTATTATTATACATTTTACCAGATTAATAAAAGTAAGAAAAAACTTACTCATGTCAAGAAGAACGAAGTAAAATGCTTGTGGTCCGATATTAATAACATGAGGCCGATATATACTAGATATCATGAAAGCTGGATGAAAGAAATCCTCAAAAAAGAGTTCTATAACTAGGAGCAAACTCGTCATTCTCTCCTAAATTTGTTTCTTGTATTTTAGTAATATGTTTGATAATAAAAACACCAGATAAGGTAGTTTACTTATAGCAAGATGGATGAAAAACAAAAATTAAAGTAAACGAGGATGATTAAAATATATGGATCATATCTGGTGAGAGAAAACTCACCACACATTTCACAAAAACTCACTATTCGAAATTTATTGGGGCTCGGTTTTTAATTTTGTGCCACTCAATTTACTTAAAGAAGCTCTTTCTAAAGGAGTGATAATTTCGCCAATATTTACAAGTGTTTATATTCTATAATTGATTTTACACGCAAGAAGCCATAGTTGAAGCACTGGAGCATATTAAAGTGCAATAAAGCAATGGGAAATTTAAATCCAGTGGATCATATTTTCAATAAATTTCTAGGAAATCTTATATATAATTAGGTAGCTTTTTCGTCTATTGAACAGATTTCATCCGGTACACTCCAATATTTTTCATTCGAAACAGTATAATGCTTCCGCAGTTGCGCTTAAACAATTGTTTCCAGCACCTCTATTAGTCACATCAAATTTGAATATGCGAGGCCCAATCTTTAAACGAATCGACGGACAGCAAGGGACCGTCAAGTGTAGAATATTGACCATGATGTTGCTGCAGACATCAACGAATTGTGTTCTCGCTGGCGCAATAGCTCTTGAATGAAATCCGGCGGGCGACAATGACCGCAGGATGATTTGCGACCATATATCTTTCACACATTTTCACTTTTAACTTCTCCATTATATTTTGTGCTACTTAAAGTAAACCCAGAAATCTCGTGAGAGATTTCTGAGTTTATTTTCACATTAATGTAAAACACATATATCGACTCAAAGACGCTTTCTCTCCAGTAGCTCAGATACATTTTTTGGTGGTTTTCTGCAATTCGTAACCCTCACACATCCATCCCATTCATTTATTATTTCTGCACACAAGTTTTCATTAAAATTAAAATCTAGGGATAGATAAAGCTTAAAAATGGGCTTAATTTTGATTATTCCGTCAAATAACTCTTCTCCACCATCGTTGATGTATGTGAGAAAGCTTTCATTAACGAGCCTAAAATCACTTGGTTCTGCGATTAACCCAGCTTAAACAATATTCAACACCTTTTTTCAAACGTAATTTAATGGAAAATCCTTGAAACATCTGATGAAATGCTTCCGAATAATTACACTGTGTAACACAATTTTGGTTACAGAGCAGAAAATAGGTGATTCTAGATGTGTTTCAGGTGCTGATTACAGATTTGTCTTTAGAATTTGCATATCACGTTTAGCTTTTGTGTAATTTGAATTTTCCTTTTCAAGTCATTTCACACTTTTGCTCAATATTGTACGAATATACAATTTTTAATATAAATAATTAATATATATAATAATATATATTAATAAATAATATATATATATATTTACTATATATTAATATTTTTAATATTATATATAAAATAGACTATATTGAAGCTTAAATATCATTGAATTCACAATTACTTGGGTTTTTTTCTGATTTTTTCAGATTATTCAGATTTTCAGATTAATACATACTTATTTGTGATAACCTTTCTGCTACTGATAACTGGTAACTGGTAAAGCAGTAACACGTTTATCCAAATTTTGCTCTAATAAGAACCTTATGATAAGGATCTCACATTGTGTATCGTTTGCTTGCTCAAGTTAGTACTTGAAATCTTGTCATAGCTTCAAGTTCTAGATGCGGATGGGTAAACAGCCCCAACATATTTTGTTATGTTTTGGGGCAATTCACACTAGTGTCACAACGGAGAAAAATAGAAACAGCAGTAAGGATGAAGCAAGCATACAAATACTATTTTGGAAGCAAAGAGGGGACCATAATAAAGATTGTGCCCTTCATATTTTCTGCACGCAGTGTAACACAATGTTGACAGCTTGGTTAAATGATAAGAGGAAGGCAATGCCATTTGCTGTTTCCATGATATGGTTTAAGCCCTCAAATCACTTTGATTATTGTTATTTCTACCTAATAAATGTGGCTGATTTTCGAAGAAAACCAAATCTAAAATTGTTTATCCAAATTGCCCATCACTTCTTCTTGGGTTACAGTTGGGATACACAAAGTACATGTGTTTTCTAGGTCTATTGGGTAGCAGAGATGATAAAAATCACTATAAAAAGTGAGAATAGCCAACCAGAAAAGAACACATTGTTGGCAAACATAATCTTAAGCATAATGCTCTAGTAGATGCAAAAAATGTTCATCTTCCCCCTCTTCACATTAAATTAGGGTTAATGAAAATTTTTGTAAAGGGTATGGATCAAAGAAGTTAAGGCATTCAATATTTGAAAAACAAGTTCAAAGCATCATTAACGATACGAAAATATTAGCTGGAGTTTTCACTGGACCACAAATTTGCAGAGTTGTTTCTGATGATTCCTTCAATTTGTATCTCGAATAAAAGGAACGCAAAGCATATACATCCTTTGGGGAAGTCACTGTAAACTTCTCGGTAAATTTAAATCTCCAAATTACCGAGAAATGGTAAACAATATGCTGGAAGCCTATGAAAAGATGGTATGTAGAATGTCACTTAAAATTCATTTTCTGCATTATCATATCGATTCTTTTCATGAAAATCTGGAAACAATTAGTGATGAACATGGTGAACGTTTCAATCAACAAATTCTGGTTATGGAGACGAGGTACCAAGGAAGATTTAATCTAAATATAATGGAAGATTATTGCTGGTCGTTATAAAAACAAACTTTGATGTATCACAAAAGAAAAACGAGAAGGCTACAGCGAAGTTTCTTTAAACTTTAAGTGCATAACAAAACTTAATCAATACAATAAAATCTTCATAAATTGGGAGGGAAGTGGAGGGGGGGGGGGGTAACTTCGATAGTGATGTATACTGTCTGTACTAAGCCAGAATAAAGAAAGAAGGTTCCCTACTTTTAAAATATTTTGGCTTAAAAAGGAACAAATTACAAAATAAAAAGTTTTTTCATTTATTAATCGGAACAAATAGCGAAAGGCGGGGAGGGTATTACAAAAAATCTAGACGTGATAGAGAATTTTGGTTTTCAAATTATGATTCAGTGCCCTCGAACTAATTCGAAACAGTTATTCACATGTCTGTAACAAACAAAAAGTTAAATTTTGTTGCCTAGTATTATATTTAAACACTTTTTTCGGTAGTTAAATAAAAAAAATAAAGGCTAATATGTGCTTATTCTTCGAAATTTTTTAAAGAGTAATTGCCTAATAAAAATAACTTGGGACAGTTTAAGTGACTGCCTAGGTAGTAAACACCACGAGAAACTTATCAGAAACTTATCCCTCCGATTCACTGCATGGCTAAAAGTCCTGTTGTCAAATTATCCTTATTATTTGCCTATGATAAAAAGACACAACAAAACAGAAAACAGAACCAATGAAAATCTACACAAACCTAGTAACCAATCTCCCCCGAAAAAACAATCAAGAAAAGTCAGAGAAAGCACGCTCTAGTGTCAGATGGAGGCTTGCCTATGACGGGGCAGGAATACGCTCTCAAAACTTTAAAAGTTGAATAAAATAATTTATTTCTGATTCGTGAGTGCATGACACTGTCCCAAATACTAGGGTTAATAGGTAGCAAGAGAGGTGACGCCCCCTTGTCGCGGGAAGAGAGCTTGTGCGTACCCTTGACTTTTCGAGCTATGTCGGCGGGGGTACCTATCTTCTGGTACCCCTGGCAGGGTTTCCCTTGTCGATTTGGTCGGAAATTAGGTTCCAGACTAAGTGCGTCTTTCTTTATCCTACTCTATCCTTCCTCTTTTTTTTACATTAATCCTATTTCTTCTACTTATACAAAAATAAAAAAGCAAGAAAAAAAACCCTATTCCTATCGTGTCACTCTTACCCTTTTTTCATCTATCTACATATAAGGACCTGGTAGATACCTCATGCGTCAGAAGAGAGGCTTTGGAACCTCTATAAACAACGCCAATCGACGCTCACTGGTTACGAGAGACTAAGACTTGAGGATTCTTAGGCGCTGGGGCGTAATTATTGACCGTTCCCAGTGCATGTTGACGGGTACTTATAGAAGTATTGGTCCGAGGTGACGGCCCTTTGTTCCCATGTTGGTTGCCAGGCCAATAAAAAGCCTTAGGTCGAGTCCCTTGGTGTGGCGGGATATCCATTGAACGCTACTCCGAGATCCTGGCCGTTGTGAAGGGAACTAGTAGGAGTTTAGTAAGGGGCGTGCTTCGTTGTTGTTCACCTGGTGACATGTCGATGGCCCCTTCGGGGACCGTCTGTGCTGCTTAGTTGGGAGCCACGGCACGCCGAGGCTTGACGACTCGGTTGCACAAACAGCAGCACATGGAGCGTGCCTTCTCAAAGATCCGAAACGTCTCCGATCGATAGGCGGGAGCGATTCACGCGGGGAGAACTAACCAACCCCCTTTTTTCTATTGATTGGTCACAAAGTTTTGAAAGAGAGAAAGTGTTCAAAATGACCTGGGAAAAAAGGTCCAGTTGCCCTCAAATATACATGTGCGATATGCCAGAAGGATAAGTGGTGCGTGGACTTCCCGCAAGGATGTTTTTCGAAATGCCACCCGGGAAGTATATGCACCGACTTCATCCTTAAAGGAGAGGTCTAAGAGGCAGTGGCATACTGCAACGAACTCATGGATCTCTTGACAACCTCTGAAGAAAAATCTAGGGCACTGGAAAGTAAAATACAGACCCTAGAAACGCAGCACGTGCTTCAGAATCAGCGTCTCGAGGAAAAAATCCTAGAACTAGCTTCTAAACTAGAGGCACAGTCAGCTCAAGCTTGAGATGAAAGTCCCGCGGACTTGGGTGGTTCCGCCGATGTGACTCCAGCCCAAGGAGGTGAAACTACATTGGCAGTCCCACTTCTGCCATGCGGAGCCAATGAGAAGAAGGAAAAGAAAAAGAAGAAAAAGGACCTTAATGCTGCTCACCCCAGTGTAGAGGATTAGAGCGTTACTGGTGCGCAAGGGAAAGTGGAAAGAGAAGAAGGGAAAAAAGAAACGGAAGAAGAGAAAACACATGAAGACAAGAAAAATAAGATGAAGAAGAAAAAAAAGAAAAATGTGGAGATACAAGAGGAAAGCGGCAAGTCGCTTCTGAGAGGAAAGAATAAGTCACCTGCTGACAAATGTGCAAGATTCACCCTTATTGGTGATTCTCAAGCACGGGGCCTGCAGTCCCTGCTAGCCGCCCGACTGCGCACTAGTGTGAAGGTAAGCTGCCTGCCAGGATGTGGTAACCACCACATCAGAGTAGAGGCTGAGAAATCACAGATTTCTGAGAGTTCAGTCGTTGCTCTGATGGTCAGTGGAAACGACCTCTACCTGAGAGGAGGTAGGGTAGGCCATACAGATAAAATCCTCCACCAGGTCATGAGTGCCGTGGAAGACTTTGAGCTGAAAACCCACAAGCGTGTTGTAGTCGGGATGCTCCCGAGGAGAGGTCCAACACGGACCGCTCACTCGATGAATATCTTCTTAAACCAGTGCCTGGCAGATTTGTGTACGGCAGAGGGGGTCTTTTTTGTGAACCCGAAACGCACCTTTTATGGTAGAAATGATCTCTAACAAAGGGATGGGGTACGTCTTTCCTTTAAAGGAAGGGTCTTTCTGTCGAACATGATCCAGGATGTCGTAGAAAGGACCAAAAGGAGTATCCGGCCTAGCGTGAGGGCGGACGTACGCCAGTGCGCCCTTGTCACTCCAGGAACGACCTTCTCAAAGGTCGCAAAAAGGGGTGCCTCGCCAACAAACAAGCCGGGAAACGGAAGAACGTAGGGAGTCCTACAGTCGGGGACTCTCTGAAAGTTATTCTGTTCAATGCGAGGTCAATCAGGAACAAGTTTCCTGAGCTCCGTGGCCTCGTAGCAACGGAAGAACCCGAAATGGTAGCCATAACAGAATCGTGGATAAAAACTTCAAACCGAGACTTTGAAGGCAAATTCCCGGTTCCTGGCTACCAACTCTTCCACAAAGATAGGCCAGACAGAGAGGGTGGCGGTGTAATGTTGTATGTCAAGGATACAATCAAATCTACGAACTTTAATATTATATCCGATCACGAGCTCCTAGGCGTTGACCTAGAGATATGGCCTGTCAAATATAGGACCCTGGTACTTTACAGACCTCCTTCCCAACCCGTTGAGAAGGACAGGGAACTGTACCAGCTGCTGGGTGAGCTTGTTTAAGGCAGAGTGTGCATCGTTATGGGCGACTTCAACAGACAAGTTGACTGGGAAACCAGAGCAGCCTGTGGCGAGAGCGCGCTACTCCTAGAGTTCACCAACAACGAGTTCCTCACTCAATGGGTCAGAGAACCGACGAGAGGAGACAATATTTTCGACTTGGTCTTCACCTCTGAGGATGATATCGTTGAGGATGTCTCTGTAGGTGAAGAGCTCAGTGGCAGTGATCACCAGCTAGTTGATTTACCGTCAAGATCCCGAAGGTAAGGTCTGTTGCCAGTCAATCAAGGAAACTTGACTTGAGAAGAGCAGACTTTGCAAGCCTTCGTGCTGGGCTGACTGATTTAAGGCTAGCGGTATGCGAAGAGGTTGAGGATTCGTGGAACAATTTCAGAAACTAAATTTATGAGTCTTCAATCAAGTTGCATCCCTCTGAAATGCCTCCGTCGGTCTTCTGTTCAACCAAAGTGGTTTAATCAAGAAATTGGCCAACTGCTTAGGGAGAAGAGAAATGCGTACCGGCGATCGAAGATCTCGGGTGCCTTTTACGAGTACCGGAAGCTAGCGAGGAGAGTGAAGTCCAGCATAAGGGCGGCTAAGCGTACTGAGGAACTCCAAAAGGCGAGACTCTGCAAGAAGAATCCCAAGGAGTTCTTCGGCTATGTAAATAGCCGTAAACCAATTCATCGTAGGATTGGGCCCTTAGTGGACGAGGAGAGTGCATTAACTCAGTCAGATGCAGAAAATGCTAACCTTCTCAATGACTACTTCTCCTCAGTGTTTACTAAAGAGTGTGGTCTATCCCCCAGCCTACGGATTCCTACTCAGGGGAAAAGCTGGAAGCAATGGACTTCACCGAATGAGAAATAAAGAAAAAGATCGCTTACCTAAAGACAATTTAGTCTGCTGAACCAGACTGGTTTCTACCCAAGGTGTTGAAGGAAGTGTGCGATGAAATATCACGACATCTATGCGCTATCTTTAACATGTCAATCCGGGCTGGATGCGTTCCTAGAGACTGGCGTGAGGAGGAGGTGACTTCGATCTTCAAGAAAGGAGCCCCCAGTTATCCGTCAAACTAACGACCTATCAGTCTAACTTCGATAGTCGGTAAACTCATGGAAAGCATGATGGTGGAGAAAATAACGTCGTATTTAGAGTCAAATCTGCTACTAAAGGAGTTCCCAGCACGGCTTCCGAAGGCAACAGGCATGCCTGACGAACCTTGTGGAATTCTTCCACTTCGTGTTCAGTGAGCACGATCGGGACAAGGCGGTGGATGTGGTTTACTTAGATTTTCCGAAAGCCTTTAATAAAGTACCACACCGTCGCCCTCTCCGAAAAGTGCGAGCGCTGGACATAGACGGAAAAGTAGCCGGCTGAATCAAGAACTGGCTAAGTGGCAGACGGAAACGGGTGGTGGTAAATGGACAGGCTTCTAAGTGGGTGCCCGTTACTAGCGGGGTGCCTCAAAGTTCTGTCCTGGGACCACTACTATTCATCATCTACGTCAACGACATGGACGGTGACATGGTTGCCAAGATTTCCAAATTTGCCGACGATTCCAAGCTTGATATGTACGTTGCAAAGGATGTACCTACTGCCCGCCTGCAGGAAGATCTTGTGAAAATGGGGAGTGGGCGGACACGTGGCAAATGCCTATTAACGTAAACAAATGCAAGGTAATGCATATCGGCCACAGAAACCTCCAATTTCATTATATCCTTAAGGGCACTGCTCTTGAATCGAGTGACACCTAGAAGGACTTGGGTGTTACTATCACTAGGGACCTTAAGTTCTCAAAACAGTGCATCGAGGCAGAGAAGAAAGCCCAAAGGATGTTAGGCTACATAAAGCGCCAGTTTGGATACCGTAACAGTTAGATAGTACTTTGTCTGTACAACTTCCTGGTTCGTCCACCCCTGCAGTATGCCGTAGAATTTTGGAGTCCTTCGTTTTGATAGGACATTGCAAGGTTGAATCGCGTATAAGCTAGGGCAATCAAACTGATTCCCGCTATCCGACATAAAATTTATGAGGATAGACTAAGGGAATTAGATCTGTTCTCGCTGGAAACCCGTAGACTGCGTGGTCAGCTCATCGACGTTTTCAAAATACTTCGAGGAGCGACAATGTTGACTACCGGGATATTTTCACACTGAGTGAGAACAGAACGCGCAATCACGGCTTCAAACTTGAACTGAAGCGTTACAACCGCAATCTGTGTGGAAATTTTTTCACCTACACTATCTGCGGTAAGTGGAACCCACTTCCAGTGGAAGTTGTCAACAGTGAATCTGTTGACCAGTTCAAGTCAAGACTAGACAAAGTCTTGAAAAGTGGCCGTTTAGGGACGCCAAAAAATTTAGCAGCCATGTGCCCGCTCGATTGCTAGTCCAAAGGTACCCTCTTTGAATGGACAGTAAGGTCTTCTAGTGTACCTTCTTTCCTTGTAACTCCTTGTAACATGTAACGTGTGTAAAGATCCCCTAGAGTAATATTTAAAGTGAATGTCTCGAACAGTCTGCAGTACTATACAGTCGGTGCAGTGAGGTACATTGGAGGGCTTTGCCAATGTTCGAGTGTTCGATCAGTATGGCATATTTGCAGAAACGGAAATCAACGTGAAGACGCACAAGTATTAGGTGCTAGGTTCCCTTGTACAGTCACGGCGCAGTGGCGTGTAAGTTTATGTTCCCACCGGCCGTCTAGCACCTTTTTATTGCCTATCATCACGAAGAACTGGCCTATTTATTCCCATGTAGTCAGTGTGATCAAGAGCAAAACTCTCTTTGGCGACCTAATTGGTGCGCTCATTCACCGCAATCACTACATTTCCAGAAACAATGCAGAATATAATCTTAACATTCGACAAAGTAGCCTCACAGTTACCGCGCTCAGAGGAGGTGGAGAGTTCAAAGCACCAAGAGAATTCACGGACCTTTGTTAGTTTATAAAGATCTTAAACCGCTCTTTGAATCTTACTTGAGTTATCTTCCGTACCGATCAGTGTATTGCGATAAGCTGTGCCGTAAAGATACATGCAGTGCCTGTTAGAGCCCAGCTGAATTACAACAGAGTAGATATGACGTGAAAGCTTACCCACTTTTCGAACTTTGAACCATCAGTGCACACGAGCACAAACCAAGCAATACTTCCTCCGATGTAGAGCATTATGAACATGGTATCAAATTTTGCAAAGTTATATCATCTAAGTAGCCTACTAGAAAAATCCAGAGGCAGCACCGGCTGGAGAGCTAAATTGATCTTTCGAACGAGTTTTCTTTTCAAACACAAAGTTTTTAATACAAGTAACCTTCGCTCTCATGTTACAAAGCTGATCGACCATTTACCAGTTTCTTTATCAGCTTGAACACGTGGGAGGTTAGAAAATTGGGCTGAATCCGGCCGGAGCGATCTCTCCCCAGTTTGCAAAAAGCGAGAGCAGTGATCATCCGCCATTAGTGTGGGAAGATCACCTCAGTCCAAATCCTCTTAAGTAAATCTCACAAAAAGCTATGCCATGCTTACCTAGGTGTCGGAGTATGGTATACAAGGCATCATTTGGAACGTTAGAGAAATGGTCCGACCATAAAGAAAAAGCGTATTGCAACTCCTTCATCGTCGACATGTCGTTGAAGCGTTCTCATCCATTAGAGATAAATTCTAGCCTGCGAACTTTAACCAAATCACAACCTACAATGAATCCTGGTGCAGCAGGACCCTGAATAGATAATGTGGAAAAAGTTTGGCGATGGAGCCTGCCATGGACGTTTGGTCGAATATTGAATTTTCCTTCTCCTATAAAACGAGAGGGAATCGGCTGAGAACTTTAACAGAATCCATTTGACTCGCTTCCACGCCTCTTAAAATGAAAGAAATCCTGTTAAATGGAGACACGTATGCCCGTCAAGAAGAGCGGCGGGCATACTTTGGTAACATATAATATAGGAACGTACCCCAAGCTCGACGAGATTCAACGACGGTCAAATGGTTTAGGCTGTGCTAAGAGCGCATGCCATCATATCACTTTTCTCTGAGTGTTGTTTCACACTAAAAATGAAGTATGTAGATGAGTGAAAAATAAGGAGACATTCTAGGCATACACCTCAAGAGTTTCACGGTTTCATCTACTTACTTAAACTCTTCGACTACAACTAGAAAATGTCATTTCCTGTAAAATAATACCAGCATCCCTGTGTCAATCACCACCAGGCTAGTTTTTCGCATGGCTGCCCCTCAGAAATCTTTTGCAATTGAAAAATGGATAGTACTTTGAAGCTAGCTCATCGGCCATGTCCCATCTAAAAGCTGACCCTCCAATCCTTGCTCAGAAGACAATTGTGCCCACTTTGAAGGTAAGATGCTCACGAGAATTGCCGTATCCTTCTCTGATTTATAATTTTACTAGCTGTTCTTCGGATAGGACGATGAAGACCCTTTCGCCTTCGAGAACTTACGTACAGGTTAAAACGCCATGCTTGTCTATTCAGCTATCCACCGCAAAATATTTGGTGGGAGAGTTGGCTTGCGAGCCAGGGCTGCCTCAGATTTTTGTAGAGTAAAGCATTTCCGAGTTGTCACGACCCACCTGGTTGGCGATAGGGGGTGACGAGACTCTCTTCGTGCTGTTATCCTGCTGGTGAATTTGCCAATGACGATGAACGTGGTGTCACCAAGAGTGGGACGTTGATTAGTGTATAACTTTTCCTTTTATGAGTGATCTATTAGAAGCATTGGTGCAAAGACGCTGCTTTGTGCGACCTGCTCTTTTTCTCGAAGGGGAAGAGCAAGGAAATCATACGGTAAGAATCACCCAATGGCAGGATGTCTATAACCAAGTGGAGAGCAAGAGATAAGAAAACATATTACTTCATTTGATTCAGAGAATGAAAATCCCCTCACTGTTTATATTAGTCACATTTTATTTTTACTAAAAAAAATTATTCAATTTTGTTTTCTTAGATCAGTGATGGGGAAACAGGGGTAAATTATCCCAAATGGGGTAATTTAGAAAAATTAGTGGTTAATGGATGTGCTATGGATGTGGATGCGCTAGGTGAGGGAAACGAATATGAAAGTTGGAGAAAAAGAATGCATCGAGGAACCTTTTTTCTATTTTTCGGTAAAATCTGTCAACATTTCTCCTAATTAAGTGTCATTTTGCCATGTTTTGAACATGCTCCTTTCAGAGGAGTTGATGAATTAGTAGAGCTGATCAAGTGATATAATAGTTATTTACATAAGGTGAGTTATGATATAATCTATAATCTTTACGTTTCTGTATATATTTAACAAAAGTTAAATATATAAATAGAAGATTAGTTTAAACTTTATTGTTTGTATAGGTTTATTGTGCAATAGCGTACATTTATACATAATCTAATACAAATACAATAATAATATGATATAATAATATATAAATACACATAATATAAGCGTACACATTACAGAAAGTGGGGAGCCCACCAGGATTGCGTGCAGTAAGAGGCGGTGGATATTTTAGTTTATTTGAAAGGGGTCTAATTATCCCATTAGTTGTTTAGTTGCCAGTTTCTTACTTTTATTAGGGGTAACTATTATATTTTTCATTTATTTATTTATTTTTATTTAATGAATTATTTTCCATTTAAAGTAAGTTTTTTAACGAGTTTAACTCTATTTAATAAGATTTCATGCAGCCCCTACAGATGTAATGCTCACTCTTTTTTAGTCTTATTATTTGAATTTTTATGGTTGTGAGTTGTGGTTTGATTTATTTTAAAGTTTGAATTTAAACTCTTAAATTCGTCATTAAATAATTTTTATTTTTTTAAAATAAAAGTCAAAAGACCTTAAAAAAGTGATAGATTTGTCTTTCATTTTCGGATGGTATCAGCAAGGAAAAGGACATATCAGGCAGAGTTCTTTAATTATAGATTATCAGAGATAGAGGGCAAAGGACAAATGAAACCTCAATGTATGGTTTTAGGAAAGTACCGACTGCCGAGTCTTTCAAAAAGAATCAACTGAAGAAACACTTGGACAAGGTTCATTCACATCTGTCTTGTAAACCACGAGAATACTTTGAGAATCTGGAAAAAACAGTCAAAAGACAGATTTAGGAAAATAACAAGAGTTCAATGTTTGACCAACGTTTAGCAGCAATAGCTAGTTTTGAAGTGAAATGGTTTGTTGCTCGAAACAACAAACCACATAGTATTGGTGAAGACTTAATCCAACCAGTGGCTGTGAAAATAGCAGAAATAATATGTGGGCAGAAAGTAGCTAAACAACTGAATACAGTGCCTTTGTCTGCAAGAGTTATTAAAGAAAGATTTTCCATCTTGGCAGAAAATATGAGAGAACAAGTGATTTATTCAGTAAAATAGAGTAAATAGTTTGCCATTCAACTTGATGAAACTACAGATGTCAGTGGCAATTCGCCGCTGATGGTATACGTTCGATACAGGGGTTCTGATGAAATTGGAGAAGAAATGTTGCTTTGTTCTCCTCTTGAGTTGATAACTGGTGGTATTGATGTGTTCAATAAGGTTGATGCATACTTCAAAAAACAAAGTTTTCATTTAAATTGAGAATATTGTATCGCAGTATAAGTTGATGGAGCTCCTGCCATGTTTGGTCACGTCACTGGTTTTGTGGCTTTGGCCAAACAACAGAATCCAAATATTTAGGTCATACATTGTATGATACATCGCCATTGGAAGCTGTGTTAAATGATGTAATTAAGATTTTCGATGTTTTAAAAGGGCATGCACTAAACACGAGGATGTTTAGTGATTTATGTGAGGATGGAGAGGCTGAATTTTTAACCCCTCTTTTCTATACGGAAATGAGGTGGCTTTCAGGTCAAAATGTCCTGAATAGAGTGTGGGCTCTTGAAACAAACTTGAAATATTTCTGACTGATCAAAAAGACACACTTGCAGAGAAGTTCAGAAAATCAACTTAGCTAGCTCTTCTTGCATAATTAGCTGACATTTTGGGGTATGTAGATGCGCTGAACAAGGAATTTAAAGGAAAGAAAATCAATCTCATGTTAGCAAGGGAAAAAAATTCAGCATTTGTATCAAAGCTTGAGGATTGGAACCAAAAAGTAAATGTCAATAAGATTGCTGTCTTTCCGAACCTGGCAGAGCTTTTGGAAAAATGTGAAGACTGCAGTCTTAGTGACATGAAGGAATCAATCACAAGGCACCTGACCAAACTTAAAATAGATTCTGTGACTACTTTCCAGAACTTGATTCACACACTCTCAGCTAGGTTGTAAATTCCTTTAAATGTAAACTGGCTGATTTGCCTGAAGAGCCTGAAGGATTGACAAAAGAGCTTATTGAACTGCGTTCCAACAGTTAAACAAGCATGGAATTTGAGAGCATGGATGATCTCTCAAGTTTATGGTTTTCAAAGGCTGCAAAGGCTTATCAAACTGTACATTTGGAAGCAACTAAAATGCTGCTACCTTTTGCAACAACCTACCTTTGCCAACAAGGTTTTCTACCCTTGTAAATCTAAAAACAAAATACAAAAACCAAGTGGATCCTGAAGACAGCATCAAATTAGGTTCTGTGACTACTTTCCAGAGCTTGATTCACACACTATTAGCTAGGTTGTAAATCCCTTCAAATGTGAACTGGCTGATTTGCCTGAAGAGCCTGAAGGATTGACAGAAGAGTTTATTGAACTTCAGATTTGCCTGAAGAGCCTGAAAGATTGACAGAAGAGCTTATTGAACTGCGTTCCAACAGTTAAACAAGCATGGAATTTGAGACCAAGGATGATCTCTTAAGTTTTTGGATGTTAAAAGCTGCAAAGGCTTATAAAACTGCACATTTGAAAGCAACTAAAATGCTGCTACCTTTTGCAACAACCTACCTTTGCGAACAAGGTTTTCTACCATTGTAAATCTAAAAACAAAATGCAAAAACCGGTTGGATCCTAAAGACAGCATCAAAGTTGGTTCTGTGACTACTTTCCACAGCTTGATTCACACACTATTAGCTAGGTTGTAAATCCCTTTAAATGTGAATTGGCTGATTTGCCTGAAGAGCCTGAAGGATTGACAGAAGAGCTTATTGAACTGCTGATTTGCCTGAAGAGCCTGAAGGATTAACAGAAGAGCTTATTGAACTGCGTTCCAACAGTGACACAAGCATGGAATTTGAGAACAAGGATGATCTCTAAAGTTTTTGGATGTCAAAAGCTGCAAAGGCTTATAAAACTGAACATTTGGAAGCAACTAAAATGCTGCTACCTTTTGCAACAACCTACCTTTGCGAACAAGGTTTTCTACACTTGTAAATCTAAAAACAAAATACAAAAACCGGTTGGATCCTGAAGACAGTATCAAAGTAGGTTCTCTGACTACTTTCCACAGCTTGATTCACACACTATTAGCTAGGTTGTAAATCCCTTTAAATGTGAATTGGCTGATTTTCCTGAAGAGCCTGAATGATTGACAGAAGAGCTAATTGAACTGCTGATTTGCCTGAAGAGCCTGAAGGATTAACAGAAGAGCTTATTGAACTGCGTTCCAACAGTGACACAAGCATGGAATTTGAGAACAAGGATGATCTCTAAAGTTTTTGGATGTCAAAAGCTGCAAAGGCTTATAAAACTGCACATTTGGAAGCAACTAAAATGCTGCTACCTTTTGCAACAACCTACCTTTGCGAACAAGGTTTTCTACACTTGTAAATCTAAACACAAAATACAAAAACCGGTTGGATCCTGAAGACAGTATCAAAGTAGGTTCTCTGACTACTTTGTACAGCTTGATTCACACACTATTAGCTAGGTTGTAAATCCCTTTAAATGTGAATTGGCTGATTTTCCTGAAGAGCCTGAAGAATTGACAGAAGAGCTAATTAAACTGCTGATTTGCCTGAAGAGCCTGAAGGATTGACAAAAGAGCTTATTGAACTGCGTTCCAACAGTGACACAAGCATGGAATTTGAGAACAAGGATGATCTCTCAAGTTTTTGGATGTCAAAAGCTGCTAAGGCTTATAAAACTGCACATTTGGAAGCAACTAAAATGCCGCTCCCTTTTGCAACAACCTACCTTTGCGAACAAGGTTTTCTACCCTTGAAAATATAAAAACAAAATACAAAAACCGGTTGGATCATGAAGACAGTATCAAAGTAGATTTTGTGACTACTTTCCACAGCTTGATTCACACACTCTCAGCTAGGTTGTAAATCCCTTCCATTTGGAACTGGCTGATTTGCCTGAAGAGCCTGAAGGATTAACAGAAGAGCTTATTGAACTGCGTTCCAACAGTGACACAAGCATGGAATTTGAGACCAAGGATGATCTCTCAAGTTTTTGGGTGTCAAAAGCTGCAAAGGCTTATAAAACTGCACATTTGGAATCAACTAAAATGCTGCTACCTTTTGCAACAACCTACTTTTGCGAACATAGTTTTCTACCCTTGTAAATCTTAAAACAAAATACAAAAACCAGGTGGATCCTGAAGACAGCATCAAAGTAGCAGTGACATAAAAAATCCCTGATATTGAAATTGTTTTATCAAAGATGAAACAGTATCATTTTTCCAAAGACTCAGGGAGCTGATATATTCAAGTGTTCAATAGTTTTTTCATTAGTTTTATTTGTGTACCCTTCTCATGTCAGAAAGGGTGAACATTTTTTTCGCCATAATATTGGATTCAAAACGATTTCGTATATTGTTTTTGTACGAATTTTAAATACATGATAGTGACATAGTCAATAATTTTCCTTGTGTGCCATGTAATGCTAAAAAGTGACTGTTTTATTTATGTTTATAAATATATAATTTCCTACAATTTTTCTTGTGTGCTATTTCCATGGCAAAAAGACGGACTTTTATTTCCTAATGATAGATGAAATAAAAAATTAAACATTATCCTAATATAAATTTTTTGTGTCTTTATTATCCAGGATTTTTATAAGTAAATTGGTTTGTCCACCAGAGTACTTCAAAGTCAGGGGCAAATTCCTATTACTGCAAATTCTTTTGGGGTAACACCCAAAAAAGTTACCCGACCCCTGTCTTAGATCAATTGTGAATTAATTATCGTACTTATATCTAAGAATTTTAACATAATAAACATTTTTGAAATTAAAGGTTATTATTTCATGTTTTAGAATGTTTTAAAAAAAAATGTTGGAAAAATAGAGAGATCTAGAGAGATTTTCCTAAATTATTGAACTTAATTAACCAACCCATTAAAGCCTAAGTTTTTTTTATTTTTTTAGTTTTTAATATTTACTATATAATATGAGTAAAAATAGCAAATGGGAATAATAATTCTTATCAAAGAATAATATTTAATGATAAATCTTGGAATAAAAAGCAAAAAACATGTGTTGCATATATGCAACGCTAGGCTGATCGGCTAACAAATTAGACATTATGAAACTCTTCAAAGCAATTTATGCACAAACCTACACAACACTTTGTACATTCGGTTCTCGTTATTGATAAGCAATTGAGATCTTCACATCTCCTTATTTTTTATTGGGTATGTATTTGACAAGATGGCAACCTGGATCCAGCCTGATGGAATCAGATACTCGAGTGTTTATGCTACTCTCCTGTGAAATCTTGGGGCGACCACCTACACCTGGTTGACAACCATATTTTTTCAAAAATGGTTGCACAATGGAGCTTCTGAATTCCAGCTGGCTCATTGATTTATTACAGTTTTTGTATAAAACCAAGCATTTTCGACAGCTGCATCAACAATCCATGTAAAGATTGGCCACCACCATTTCTTCCCTCTTATACCAATGCGATAAGCATTGATATTTTGCTCCATGAGATCAGTCCAGCCCATGTGCTTATTGTACTTAGAAGTGATGTTAGGTTGTGTGATATCTATCACTTTACCGGCAACACGTGAGTAACGGCAGGCCTTCGCAACAGGGGTATTGCAGTGAACATTTGAAGCAACTGTCACAACATTCTTATCCAACCAACGTACTAAAATGATGTTATTCCCAGCATTTCTGGCATATTTAAATTCTCCACGAGCCTTTTTCTCAAAATCTTTGGAGTTTGAAATAGGGCAGGTTTTATCAATTCTGTTTTCTTCGAATAGTCCCCGTTCCGCAATAATTTCGTTCTTTTAGGAGGCATAATAAATTTTTGCTTGTAAACAAATTATCAAAGTAAAAATGATACGGCAACTCCTTCTTGATTTCAGGAAGACTGTCAATCATTGTTGCCAATGGTGCAGCACACTTTCCCAAGTTACCTTCATAGTTTAAATTTACTTTTATGTTTTTGCCTTGGTATACATTAAAATTAATAAGATAGCCTTGAACGGTATTCATACACCAAGTTTTGAAACCAAAACGAATTGGTTTTAGACCTAGAAACTGCTTGCAGCCATGCTTGCCATAATATTCGATCATCGCTTCATCATACGATATATTCATTTCAGGTTGGAAATCTTTCGCAAAGTTTTCTTGTAAGATGTCCATGAAAAGACGAAGTTTCCACATTTTGTCTTGAGAGTAAAAATTCCTACTATCGTAAAAATGCAAAAATCTCTTGATTTGCAAGAAACTATCCCCGTTGCTAAAGCTAGATAGGAGGTAGGTCACATACTGAATATCTGCCTGCAAAGCGCAAGATCCTAAGCTAAGGAGTAGTGGTAAAGTGGCCCCTTTTGTGAATATACTAAAGTAGTTTCAGAAAGAAATTCTAGAGTTTATGAAAGGCAAGGAATTTGCAAAAAATACTTGAGCAGAAAATTGAATTTCACTGAGTGAATCTAATTGAAAAATGATAAATTAATTCTAAATAAATATCAATTATAACAAAAGAGGATGTTAACATATTTGTAGGTTGAATGAATAGTTGAATATATTTCCTATAGCTACATTTTAGGCAAATATTTTTGTAATTTCTTGCTGCAGTCTCAATGCCTCCAAAATTATTGCTTTTCGATGTTTCCAGCTACTCAGGAAAGAAATGCGACATGACATTCCAACATGTATTAAAAGGAAAAATAATCTAATTTGCTAGTATCTATCTCTGGTAATTAAACATTTGGGGAATTTGGGGCAGAAAATCGATAAAGATAGAGCAATTGTCTGAGACCTAACTTAAGCAGACTCTAAATTGTGGAGACGACCGCAAAAAAAATTTATTCATTTTATTAATTTGAGTTGGGCATCGGGCACTAATGGCCTCCCTAAGTTATCAGTCTTTATAACATTGTTCTTATAATTTTTATTAAGACATTGTCAATAACTTATCACCTAAAATTATCTAAGTTAGCAGATGATACAGAATTGGGGAACAAGGACAAAATATCGGCGCAACATAGGATACCTAATTATATGGATAGATTGGTGAAATGAGCTGATAAGTGTAAAGTCATGAACATAGGTCACCAAAACCACCAGCATAACATTGGTGGTCGTAATTTCCATGCTATTAGTCTTGAAAAAATTTGATAATGACACAAATATGCTTCATATGAAGATTTATTAAGAAGTCTTTATTCATAAAGGAATTATGGCACAGGTCTTTAAAGACCCCTTCAGCAGTTGGACACAATAATATCGAGGAAAAATATTTCAATGGAGTTAACGTGAAAACAGTATTTATTCTTTATATATGCAATATATATATATATATATATATATATATATATATATATATATATATATATATATAATGATTTCATTGATGAATTAATTTAGTGTTTGAAATAAAAAAAGTAAACAAAAAATATTCAATTATTCCTCCCAAATAAAATTGAACTTGGAAATGTAAACAAAGAAAATAATTGCTTCTGAATAAAAAGTTTATAACATATGATATTCTTTGAAACATTTTGGATGTAACCAATATTGCACTTCTCACAAAAAAAATTGAACTTTACACGGCATAACATACATACTCTTCTCTTTTCAATATAAACACTCCAATGATTTTTTCCATCGTATCTTGCATTCTTTCGCAGATTTTGCCAGATTCTGTTTTTTGGCAAAGATGGTGTTCCATAAGATTTCATATATGTGATGCAAAGGTTATCTATGAAATCGAGAAGGGAAATTTTTTTTCTGCTTTTTGCATGAGGCAGTGTGCGTTGTTGACAGTGACTGATAACAAGTAACTGAATATGGGCCACCACCATTTTCTTTGGCGCATTCTTATTCTATAAGTTCCGATATTTTGTTCCATCATGTCAACATACCCCATGTGCTTATTGTATAATTTGTTATTGACAGGCTGATCCACATCTACTTACTTATTTAGATCTCTTTTAGAGCGGTTTGTTGTTATAATTTCGTGTGTTCCAAAATTCGTTTCATTCTTGGTGATCAATGGACATTTCTCTGTTCGATTTTCTCGGCAGGTGCCCATCGCACATATGACTCTTTCTGACAAGTGCAGAAGAAGGGGAATACTCGTGAAGTAATTGTCAACAAATATTTTGAAACCTTCATTACTAGGAATATTTACAGTGTCAATCAGCCTTAGAACTACATTCCCTCCTAATCCGAATTGATTGTGTTTGACAGAGCCGTCAGGAGTTTTACCTGTGCAAAATTCCAAAGCATGCATATATCCTTTTCTTAAACACAAAGCTCAAAGTTTGAATCCAAACCTTATGGGTTTTCCACGAATAAACTGTTTGCAGTGGTGCCTTCCAAAATAAGTTATGATGCTTTCATCAATAGCCACGTGTTCTTGATGTTCTCTATACCTAAAAAAATTTGGGGACGATGTTCAAACAAAGGACGAAGTTTCTCCCATGAATCTTTATCTCTAATCTTTGTATTATCAGTAAGATAAAAGTTGTGCAATATTGCTAGAAACCTATCACGACCCATATTTTGAGAAAGGACTTTTGGGATGTGATCACTATTATTGCAATATTTTTTTTTATTTAGTTGTGGAGAAATAGCAAATAGTAAAAGACAACCCCTCAAAACAGAAAGTTCATTTTGTTCCAAATTCAAATTTACATTCTTTTGTTGCGCATACCTATTCGATTCTTCAATTAAAAGCTTAAATGAAGTATCATAAAAAAATACTTCAAAATAATGGCGAGGTTCTTTACATTCAACTATATTGTCTATTTCTCCCATACGTCCCTGTATGCGTGTCCATTCAGTGTTAACAGTGAATGTGGCGTTTTCTTTTGACCAAATACGTCTTTTCTTTACACTCTTACCTTCTTGTGATTTCACATCTTCTTTACCTTTTGTAACAATATGGTTACCTCCATCTCCTGTTGTAGCCTGACACTCTACATTCAATATAGCTCCTCCTAGATGTTGCATTTCACCCAGTCCTTCATCATCGCTTGCTCTTCATTTTTATAAGATTCAAGAAGTGGAATGGCTTCATTCACTGTTAATCTGAAAAAAACAATATATATATATATATATATATATATATATATATATATATGTATAGAGAGAGAGAGAGAGAGAGAGAGAAAGAGAGAGAGAGAGAGTGATTGGTATAAAGAGTTATACATAAAATTATAAAAGAAAATAGTTTCACCAAAGAAAATGTAATATACGGCAAATTTGCATAAAAATGTCTGATTTTTGGCTCTAAAGCCGAAGAGGTCTTTAAAGACAACCAAAACAAAAATGCCAATTTAAATTAGTTAACTGATACTTTGACACAAAAAATAGTATTTAAACCCTTAAGTAGGCATAGCTTGTATAGAAAATATGGCTAAAAATTTAAAAAATACTGGTAACATAACAAAATTTACAATATTGCTTACCTAGGTCCTTTAGAACAACTTTCTGCCGCCATGTTTCAGCTTTGATTGAAAATAAATCGAGGTGCCAATTATAGATTTTTCTAAAAAATAAAATATTGAAAGAATATTTACCAAAGAGTATTTTAATATTGAAAAAGTAAAATTATGAAAATAAAACAATAAAATATAGTACTTATAAACCAAAGGTCTTTAATGACCCCTAGGTCACTAATGGGTTAAGGCATTTTTTGCGTAGAGGCACAAAATTAATTCCAAAGCTTAAAAATAAATCAAATGAAAACAAGCTTAGTAAACTTAATCTTTTCTCACTGGAAATTTGTTCTTTGTCTGGCTAATTAACACAAACCTTTAAAATAATGAACATCTTTACTCCATAATATAAATTATAAGTTGTTTTTGAAGTAAGATAATAAAGCGGCAAATAGAAATGAATGAATCAAACCTGTCAACAAGAGAGTTAACACTAGCAGCAGAGTTTTTCTTTGGATCCGGTTTTTCAGATATGCAATAAGGTACCACCTCAAGTAGTAAAAAGCAAATCAGCTTATTGATTTAAGAATAAAAGTGTTACATATTAATTGCACATATAAATTTTAAAATATTTCAAAAGGGATATAACTGATACTCGACTTATAACTTTATTTTCACCCTTTATGATCCTTTCTCCTCTCTTCTTTCTTATTAGGTCTGGCCAAAATGACACTTGCGGTCTTTGCTGGCAATAATTCTGTAATTTCGGGCCTTGATTCAAAACGTATCAATACGTCTAAGTTTCACCAAATTCTTTAAATTTGCATATACATTTTAGTGCCTAATTTTTTATGCAACATAATAGGTCCAGTAAAGTTGGACGACTCCAAGGATAGCTCTCAAAGTAGACACCCCTTTTGCCCTTTATGGTATATAGTTATCGATACTTTTCATTTCTCTTGATCCCTTTTATTCAAATGTTAACACAATAATTTTGGAGCAGATGGCCACGTGGAATTGATGTTTTTAAATTGTGTGTTTGAAGGGAGAAAGATGGGGAGAAACGAATAGATAAAATGTATTTTTTTAAGAAGATTGATGGAAATGAAATGGTGAAGAAAGTTTTGGAGATGTCAACGATATTGTGGATAATAAACAGACGAATTTTTTTGGCATAATTTCAGACTGGAATCATAGATGCTCATTAATATTATTCCTCGTATCTCAGTAAAATTATTGATTAAGATTTGATTTACATAAAATTAAAAGATCATCGTAGTTATTATAGAAATATGTATTTTGATTTGTATGCGATTTGTGGACTTTAATTTGTTAATCTTTGTAAGATAGGCACAGGATTATCCTAACATAATTTTATAGTTCCTTGCTGATAAATATTTATTTTATATATTAAATCGGTGGTATAAATCAAATAAAGAATAATTTTGTTGTCTCATACAAGCTGGAGGGGGAGTGGGGAAGATTGTCTAAAAATATTTTCTAACGGTCTCGACTACTAATGCCATTAAGCGCATAGCTTCAAATTCCGCAGATTAGCCTACTTTTCTTAGACTATATCAGAATGGATAAAAACGAAAAGAAAACCAACCACGCTACTCATAAAGACAAAGACTAATAGAAAGAAAAAGTCACTCTTTGGCCCTCGAGGTATGCTTGCCTCCTTTAAGTCTTTAAACAACTAAATACTATGAGGGAGGGCAGCTCCTCCATAAACTACAAAAATTATTAATCAGGAATACATTAACCAATCCAAAGTAAAAATCTTAAACGCTAACGATCCCGTTCGGCCCTGTAGCTAGACAGGTAGCGCGTGTGAACTTCATCCATGTTAAGACATACAACGAAAATATGTCGAAGTTTTGGAAAACTAAGCAGTCGCACAGTAAAGTTCAGAGTAAAGCTTAAAGAAGTGCCTCTACGTCCTACAATTTTTCTCTGTTCGGATGCGACAAAAGCAACTTTTATATACATGAGAAAGTCGTGACGAAATGGCACTTAACTTCAAACTCTGGAGTGCCGTCTTCCTGAGTTTTTGTTTTGCAGCCCGAAGGCCGGCAGGTCAATCAAGATTATTTATCCCCTAATTAGATGCTAATTTCTTACAACCACTACACTTTCAGGAATCACACGTTGAATTGCGTTGACGTCGTACAGTCTGGATAAATTTTCCATTTCGAGTTTCTACTTGGAACAGTTTATCAGCTTCTGCAATGCATGGAGTATTCCAACAAGCTCAGCACTCAAGAACAATAAAGTAACTTAAGAACCCTGCTTGATTCCCAAAAGGTAAAGAAGGCATAATGACCCAAACATCCTCCGATTAGGCGCAAACCTTGTACTCTGGCACGCATTCAGTGGGATAGTACAAGTGTATAAGAAATTCTAGCCTTGGAAGCAGAGACCTGGATATAAAGGTTTAGCTGGCATCCAATAAAGTAGCGTCCTGGGCAGAACTTGTTGTTCTACTGATACCTTAGCAAAGTCAAGCACGTAAATAAATGTCCAGACTTTAAATTCAAAAGGCTAAGGGAGTGATTGTATCGTCACGTTAGGATAAGACAAAGTAAAGATCAGCTACGGAAAAACAAGGACCGTTGCTGAATTTGGTAGACGTTATAGACGCGCGTAAATACGCATAATACACTGTGATTGCCTTAGAGCGAGCAGCATCTCGAGAACATCATCAAGGAGGCTCTCCAAAGGACACTTGCAGAAGGCATTATTCGCAAAATGGACACCGGTGTGGAATTTAAGGTTATTTACCTCAACGGATGCTTGGCTTCAAATACATAGAACTAGCATCCATAGTCTAGCTACGACCTACATGAAGGGTGAAGCAATAGGAGAATATCCATATCAGCACCACATGAGCTGAACGCTAAGGAGCGAAGAATGTCCAAGAGATTATAAATTGCGAATTAGTTCCTTCTAGGTAAGGCTTCGTTAAATATAGCGCTAAGATAAACTGCGATCCTGCTTCATACATATACGTGAGCTTCCTTACTCGCATAAAGTAAAGAGAAATATTCGATCCCTTCGACAAAGTGATAGATGTAGATTAGAGCCTGTTAGATTCGACCCTATAATTTAGGCATCGGAACACCCCCAAAAGAGATCGAAAGTTGGTCTACGTGGAGAGAGTTGAGAGCAGCCTACGGCAGCAACAAAAAGATGTCTTTGATACTGAAAAAATGAGCGAGATAATGATAATTCTTCCCTTCTGGTTGTCCTTTTCCTATATTTTTTGACATAATAGAACTTCTCAACCCTTACGTGGAATTTACAATCTCGTATGAACTCAGACAGAAGAATGGGGAGACATCCCTATGAAGGAAGCTTCTTAGAGAACATTTATAATCTTGAAGAGAGCATCTTACGTTGAGCGTGAGTTGTTAAAGACGGATTGTACAGGAGATAAATGACCTCTGCTGTCCAGAATATAAACTATCCTATCATTAAACAATTGTCTCATCAAATTGGACACGAAACAATCTTGAGGAATTGAGAGTAAATTTATCTCTCTCTTTCTAGCTAAAATCAAGCGTGGTAGCCATTTGTTACAAATCTAGAAAGATAATGTAGTTCTAGATACTCTATTTTAAACAAATAAAACTGCCTTCCCTTGCTTTCCCTGAGGTAAACCATAACCTACGAGATATATTTCACGAGTGGTGGCATATGCGCGTGGTGGCATATGCGCATGAATAGAGATCAGAACGCAGCTTACTTAGCATAAACAGGTTAGCGAAGGGTAGCCCCTCCAGTAGTTCGAATAAAAGTCAACGAGACTTGATTATAATAATTTATTTTATACTATTTTCTTCTCCTCATAACATGTCGATATTTTATGTTTCAAAAAATTTCTACTGGAGAATATAAATGTCAGAACAAAAACACAAAAACTGTGTGACTGTTTAATTCATGTTTTACTTGTACCAAACATGACTACTAAAGGGCCCATCTCTGCCGCCTTCTACTAAGTCTCAAAGAAGCTTGGTTTCTGCCAATGCAATTGCACTTATCCAAACAAAGAAATTTGTCTTTTAATTATTTGAATTATTTTTGTCCAATATTCCTGACAATTTTATGGTGAGTTGGAAGCCACACACAAATTAACCTTACTCATTTTCCTCAATTCCAACTTATGTTCGTAGGATAGCAGCCAGAATAATTGTATTATGAAATATTAAAATAGTTGTATATTTTTTTCTGATATTATTAAGATGGCAAAGCTTTGAACAAGAATACAACCCTGATTCCATTTGATAAAAGGAACGAGCTTCCTGTGTCAGAATTTCAGACATTGAGATACATCCTAAAATTTTAGATACACTTTTAAGAGCAAAATGCAAAGGACTTCATGAAAAACACAGTTTGAGAAATTATAAATGACATGATAACTCTTCTCTCTGCAGTAAAGTATAGAAGCTATTGCCCTATTCCATCCACTTGTGATCAATCCGCTTAGAACTATGTTGCTACAACTAACGAGATTGTGGCATACAAGAGTAGAATCATTACCTTCGTAAAGGAAAGATGGTCAAAAAAATATTCTGCATGCACTTGATAGTCTGGGGACATTTTCAACTGTTAGTGCTCCATAGCTTTGTATTCTGAAGCCAATTGTTATCTTTCAGGTATGATAAAGAATTATGCAGATATAAATTTAGCAAGAATTAATAAAGCCATAGATGCCAAAAACAGAAGGCCAAAAAAGTTCATTAGTTTATTTAGAAACAAATGCATATTGATACTGCCTAGAGAAAAATTCCAAAGCATAGAAAGTAAAATTAGATGCTGATTTCAAGAGACGTTTAAACGTTTAACATTATAAGACTTACAACATAAGAGACAATTCAAACATTGCTTTAGCAAGTATTTGCCACCATATTGCAACTGATGCTTGTATAGCCGAAGGTCTAATCAGTCGAGAGGATTTATAAATCATAAAACAATAAAGGAGCAAAAAAAAATAATGTAGAAAATAGCTGAACAACATGGCAGGATTTAACAGATGAATGGTTCTCTTGTATTTTATTTGTGATAGAATAGATGAATCAAATGTTATGCTAGCAGTAAAAGGGCTGAACAGTACTTTTCAAGTAACATCAAAGAACAACACTACTCTTGCCTCAATTTGCTCCTGAGTCTAAAGTAGAAAAAAACAACACAAAGAGGTCAATGTTAATCATCTACTACATATGTTCAATACAGGAAAAAAGAATTACAGGTCGGTGCAGACTATAAGTTGAGACTAAAGAGTAGTGAATACTGGAAAAGAATTAAAAGTTTTGTCACAAATCTACATCTCATTAATTAAAACCAAATTAATAAGATCCTTATACGAAATTCTCTACACAACATAGGATTTTGCATTTAATAAATTCTATATAAAAATTGCCCAAAATATTATATCGGTCAAAATTATATCAATCCAAAGAAGAGGGACTTAAAGTCAACTAAGTGCACTGAGTTACCTTAACAAACATGCATTCTTTGATGAATAGATAGATAGTTAGAGCACCAGACATTCACATTTTTGATCTGCGCTTTGTCGTCTTCTTTTTATTCGTGATCCCGAAAATTTAGTTAAAGCCCATTATTGGCCTATGTATGAGTTGGGAAAGCAGTGTGAAGTGCTGAAACCTCATTTATTCATTTTGACATATAGTGGAGAAAACCAAAGATATATATATATATATATATATATATATATATATATATATATATATATATATATATATATATATATATATATATATATATATATATATATATATATATTTGGTTATAACACTTAGGTAAAGAGAAAGATTGATTGGAGCGAGTACTTTCGTTGTCTTAACATTTTCAAACTCACAACGGTTTCTAAAATAGAGAGACACTGTATTTATACAAAGTAATGTTTTTCTTATAAGGGAAAACATTGATTTGAAGAAAAAAGAAAAGATTGGATCTAACGAACACAAACCGAGGCTAATATTTACATTTCTCTCCTTTGTGCTACTGATTAGGAAGAATTCAAATATATTTCTGCTAATAAACTCATTTATATGCATTATGGTATCTGCCTTTGACCCGTTATTCTGGTAACCCATCTTAAGCCTGTGGACGGCCAAAACACTATTTGAATATCTCTTGATACTGAATTTGGATGTTGCTTAATTCTTACAGAGATATTTTAGAAGTTTGACATACATCGAATATATTACAATCCAAGCAAGTTATACTATCTATTACATTATTATCGTTTCCTGGGCTGTTTTATTAACATATATTTAATGTATAATTGTATATAAAATTTACACTCATATTTAGTTGTTTTAACATTAGTATTGCATAGAAGAAATTATAATGGTAAGGTAAAAGTAATATGTTTTTTAAGGACTCTGTTTTCCTCAACTTGTGGTTATAGAATGGTTTTTTTGAGCTTTATACATGCAATTTTCCAGAAGATATTTTGGGTAACATAGATTAAAGCCAATCACTTCAATTTTTGTAAATTCTTGATCTATATAGTCAGGAATAACTACATTGTGAGTTGGAAAATGTTAAGACAACGAAAGTACTAGCTTCAATAATCTTTCCTTCTCCCTACGTGCTATAATCAGATATCTATACTTATTCACGGGTTTCCTTTCGTAACCTTTAACCATATATATATATATATATATATATATATATATATATATATATATGTATATATATATATATATATATATATATATATATATATATATATATATATATATATATATATATTATATGCGTCTGTGTGTGTTTGTGCATCCTCTTTCCTCTCCATGTGATTCTCATAGCCAAATCAAAGTTTTATACTACAACGAATTGTAAAAACCTTTTCTCAGGTTTATGCACTCGTCGACCTATTTGCCAACTAAATAAAGAACGACCTATTTTGTCAGATAGCAATATAAGAAAGGTCCTCATTTAATGATTGAAATAATCATAATTTGAATTTGAAAAGATGTTTGCAATTATTTTTTTATAGACGAAACGCCTAATTCATTGCCTCCAAATTTAAGGCTTTGGAGATAATAAAATCCTTCTATTATATTTTCAAGATTTAAACATAAGATAATCGAAATTCATTCGTATGAAGAGGGAACGAGGAAAAATGATTTAATGCTTAGTTTTTGTTAGACTTGCCACCCTAATTTTTTAATTCTGATATGCCCTACATTCCCTTACACAAAATATATTAATTTCTATGTAATTAGACTCTATTTTAGTCTTAGATTCAATTTAAGTATATATAAAGTAACTTGTTTAGCACTCTCTATAGTGACAATTTTCTTTTCTTCGGCATCCAGTGAATTGCTTGCGTTTAATTAAAGAGAGAATTATTATTCATTCGATATGAACTTTTATAGTACGAGAACAATTGCGATTTGGCATAATGTCAGAAAATTCGTTTCCTTTGCTCCTGGACACGATTCAAACCCTCATTCAATTTTAGCCGATTCTACCATTTAAAATGAAAAAAGTTTTTAGTAATTTTTTGTGTTTCAAGTTAGGTGATGTGGTCTCGAATACTGAAATTATAAAATTGGGGTTACCATCCCCCCACAGCCCCTAAGGAACAATGGAGATCCATCCAATCCATTCAGACTTTGGTCATTATTTCTCTCATTTCACCAGAGTTCTAATATTCGTAGTCATAAAAGAATTTCATTGTGAAAACTATTCTACGAACACACTTGAGATTTCTGAATTCAATACATACTTTGCGAAAGAAATATTTCAAAGAGTTTTATTCACAATCATATAAATTAGCATTATTGGATATCGAATATAGGAATGAATATTAATAAATGTTCAGGTGGCTTTTTTGATCGAATTTTGTCTTGTATCAGATGCTCTTTTCTATTAATAACTTAGCAGAAGTGATTCTTCTAGAGGAATAAGAGTAAGATAATATCATTTATAAAACAATTGCCCTCGATTCCACACTAAATAGGTCCATTATTTAAGATTGAGAAACATTCTTACAAATTTTCTTTTTTGATCACCTTTTCTGTACTGAATTTTTTTAAATTTCGAGTTTAAGTTTTGTATATTCATTTTTATGTACTTTAAAAGAGAGCAGATATTGCGTGCTTACAATGACCAGCGCCATTCGCCCTTGATAGCTAACAGAACAACATTTACCTTTGATTGATATGTGAAAGAAAAAAGGAAATATATATTGTTAAGGGATACATAAATACAAAACCAATTCACTCTTGTCAGATTTTTTTCCAGTTATTAAACACAAGAAATAGATACGAAAAGTAATAATGGCAACTTTTTAACGATAGAAAAACTCGGAGTTTTCAGGCGGGTTCGAGCAGATATGAATTTAATATTGACAGTATTGGCTCATGAGTTTAGGTGGTCTCGATTCAAACTACCTACCCATTATTGTATTCTTCTAAATCATGCAACTATATCCAACCTCCTTCAAAGTCACATACATATATAAACTACAGACACGCAGACTAGCAAAGCTACACCCAATACATACAAGACAAACTTTGCAATTTCACCATAAACAGTTACCCCTCGCTAGACAAAGCATTATATTACATTAGCAACACCAACACACATACAAGCAGTAAATTCCTCCATCCGTACTACTGAAAAAATAATACTTTGATTTTAAAAACGATATAGCAGACTGCAGAAAAAAATTGAAACATTTAAGAACAAAACATGCCCCCCCTTACTACAATAAGTACGATAAATCCAATTACCAACACTCATATCTCAAACCTGTTCACTAAATAGCAAACACATAACTTAAATTCAACCCGACTCTGGAGAACCATAAATAAAGTTCACACATCCCTTATCATCCCAGCTCACCCACACGAGTCACTGGTTACCAACAACACTAAATTGCAACACCTGGACAAAATAGATACATTCACAAAAACATCAAGAGCACACACATGTTTTAAAGACCAAGAGCCCCCTTTAGCAGATAAATATTAAAATAAATATTAAAATAGTTAAAAAAATTCTATAGCCAATTTGTCTAGAAAATATCCATCATAAGTACCTAGGTAACACAGTACTCTCAGTCATCAAACTAATTTTTAACCACTCCTTGTTCACCATCATAATCCCCTAATTCTTGAAACTAATCCACATCATACTCATACTCAAACCAGAGGATGTGTCTATAAAATTGAATTCTATCCACTCAATCTCACTTCTGTGACACTAACCGAAGGACTTGTTAGGCTTATACACCAAAGAATCAGCCTAAATTTATCCCTATCCTAATCACAGTACGGTTTCAGGACAGCATATTTAACCACGCATGACCTTGTTTACTAACTAAACACAACACATAATTAATAGCTTCAACCAGCCCCCACCTCCCCTCCTTACGTACAAGCCTCAACAATTGAGATATAAAAGCCTTAGACACAGTAAAAACACAAGTACTAACGCAAAAACTCAAGAACGCAAACCGCTTCCAAAGCGATAAAATAAGTGTAATAAAGTTCATCTTTGTCAGGCCGAGCAAAATCACCGAAGAAAGAGACAAAAAAAACGGCCTTTACTAATTTATACATGCAATTCATTTGCCTGAGCGGCAACTAGGCAGCACCAACACAGCCACAGCCAAGTCTCACAAGAACAAACCCCAAACCACATAGATAACACCAGCATATTACTAACAACTCCCCACAACAACCACCACCTAACAGCAAAGCTTCCACTGCCCTAATAAAAAAATAAGGGCCAGCATACTACTTTCAACACCTCCACACTAACATTCCTCTTCCATTAGTAAAACCTCTAACCTCATCAACTAAATACTCACTACCTTCATCCAAAGTAACTTGAATGCACTATCACCAAACATCATAAGCGAGCCTCCTCTCCTAATAAACCAATAAAAAAAATCATTATTTAGAAATCACAGAATAATCATATTTTAACTCAATTCAAGCCACTCCACCGTAATCCAACAATACAAGCATAAGATAAACCTTGCCCCGTTACCAATATGCAGCTATTGCAACGAATTCCTAGACAAAATACAACACTTATGTACTCTTAGATGGCAAAATATCACACAAGTACGTACTACATACAACATCTCTTCGCTTAGGGACCTATGGACCAGCCCAGGAAGCGTGTGACCTAACTAGAGGCTACCCTTTTCACAGAAAAAAGGAAGAGGCCGGAAAGTAATTAAGCAAGGTAATGATCGTCTCTCTTTGGGGGCCAAATAATAGCGATTGTACATTTGGGGATTTGTGAGACACTCCTTCCTACGCTCTTCGATAAAGTCATTCAGTATTGACTACCTTAATTATGCAGGTATATGTGAAAATGTGTCAACTGCGACTTAGCAGCCACTTAAATACTGTAACTGATTTTAAAAAGGTAAAAGCTATCTCAGAAGAGAAGTTTGAATGAATGTAGAATGAGGGTTAGGTGAAATTACATATGCTGTTATCCTGCCTCATGGCGCCACATGCAAGCTTTCATTTTAGTTAGTGATGCCTTGTGCATTACCATCCAAACCTAATGATCAAAAAACCAGAATATACACTTTATTATAAATACTAGATTAGTTTCAATTAGAACGTCACAGAATATTCCTTGAAATTTGGCTCTGATAGTGTGCAAGTTACATTTCATAGAAAAGCGGCTTAAAATGTTATTAGGAAAGAAATGTGTGTTTGAAGATATATTGCGTCTCACACTAGAGGACAATAAGAAAAAAAATACAGCCCTAAACAGAAAATACATAATATCAATAAGAGATATGCAGGCCTTTGTTTCGAATAAGTATAGCACCTTTTTGGCCGCACGACATTCATTCTTCTTCTGGTCTTTGCTAGAAATATTCAACATTCTTCTGTTTTTTAGACAAGCTTCTCGCTATATCTTGTACATAGGTTCTTTATTGAGTTTAATTTAGAGCTCTATACAGGCCATTTGATCCAAGTCCCTTAATATAGTGTATAATAAATTTTCTCTTTCCCCTTTCAAGCAAAGACTATTGTTGCTCTTTTAACTATCAATAGCGAGTTTTCCTAATTATTACATTCAGGCTTCCATAAGTGCTCACTAACTAGTGTGGAGAAGCAGTGAGGGTTGAGTGAGCGCTCGAAGGATGTTGCAGGATTAGGAAAGAGCTCAATGAGTGGTATGAGAGTAGTCAATCAATGGTGATTATGAGAGGTATTGTTCAGGGGTACGTGAGGAATCAAATGGTGTTATGGAATAGTTCTATTTTGGATCAAAGTCTATATTAAACCTGCCCTAGCTGAGCTAGCTTTTTGATGTTAAGGCTGAAAGAAGGTTACCTTATATCTCAATGCTTGTCAGGTTTTGGACCAAATATGCCGAAGCTGTGCTAGATCATTGTTGGTGGGACTCAAAAGGTGTTAACTGATGGTTCACTGGATGTTATGAACCTGATGGATCATTTCAGAAATCTACAGCCTTGCTGCCCTGAGAACTCCAAGATCGTTACAAGAGGACTTCAACCATGTTATGAGATGGAACAATGCTTAATATGGTCCCAAAGAAACATACCAAGTCGACTCAAAAAGCGTTATGTTACTAGTAAAATGGTTATCAAGGGGAGTGCTTAATGCCTGATTACAGATGGATTTATGGGTGTTAATGGAGACCTTAATATGTCTAATATGTGTTTCAAGATGGATCCCGCTTCCACGAGTTTGTCAACTATTTACCAGTAAGCAGTCCAAGAACCCAAAAGAGACAATTGATAGCCACCACGAGTGTCATATTCCTGGGGGATGTAGCACGTGCAAAGCTTCGCAAGCATGAGATATTCGACATGAAAGTGGCGAAGAGTCAGTGGGACTATGTCTTCGTAGAAGGGTTTTGGTTAGAGCTGTTTAAGTAAGCGCTGCCCCCCGAGATTGTGTAAGTCCCAGAGTTGACGGTAATAATCGCGCGCGAAATTTCAGGGTGTCAAGTTTCCTCGACCATCTTCTTTGCCATGACTATCAAAATGCTGCCTTAATCCCTTATATATAGTCATTGCGGAAGGAGTAAAACGTATTATTTGGTAGGCCATGAAACGCATACTTCCTGAATTTCTAATCAGCATGCTCAATCTTCGCATGATCTTCATGTTTAGGAACCCATTATAAGCGATATCGACTTGCCCCTAGCTTTTAGCCACTGTTTCCTCGTGAATACTGAGGGAGAAGGGAATAGGTGGAGAAATTCTAAGCACAGAACGCGCTTTGGAAGGGGCTATAAAAACCGGTATCAGACACTAGTGCAGCGCCTAAATGATACGAACCAAGTGATATATTGCAAACAGGTAGGTTCCAAAGAATCATGCACCCCCGGAATGTATTAACCAGACTCACAAAAGAGGTAGAATGTGTAGAGGATTTCTCCTGATTCACTACCCCTTTTGCTGAATAAGCAGTGAAAGCAGAGGTGCCTCTATAACTATTCAGAGTTAGTATTCTGTAGAATGTCGTCTTGGGCAGACCCACCAACAATCATGGACAGAAACTTACATTGAATTCTCAAAGGAGTTTTGTTACCCTAAACGTGAAGGGCTTAGAATATGCTTGGCATCAACACCATTGAAATCAATCACCCACAAAATTAAACCTATTGACAAATAAAGTAGACATGCATATGCTGAGGCATCTTATCCGTGTCAACAAGAAGGATTTTAAAAGGGGACGTGCGAAAGGCACCTCTCATCCAACCAAAAGCAGTGTGGTAGATTGAGTGGACCTGAAGCAATAAATGCTGTGTTCTGCATTCATATAATTCGCAACTGTAATCTAGCTTCGAAAAACAAATAAATGGTGAAACAATAGAAGATAGGCTCTATCAACACCCAAAGTGCTGAACGGCAAGTATGGGAGACACTCAACAAAAGTTGCCCTACTTGTTTTCCTCTTTCTGTCCCAATGGTTTGAGGAAAGCTCCTCCAACCGTACGCAGAATCGATGATCTTGTACGAACTCAGAAAAGATACTGGGAATCTTCTCATCCACTCCTATTATTTAGGTTATTCATGATACCGTATCATCAGGCGGTATCATATGTCTTATCAAATACAAAGAACACCGTAGCCAAGTGCTGTTTCAATGAAAGGCCTCACATATAGCTTCTTCCAGGTATAGCAGAGCATCTAATCTGGATGGCCACTTGGAATATCCGTAATGTACAGATTAGAGTGATCTCTCCCTGGCTTTTAAAAATCGAGCAGACTAGCCAATTTGTATGAATATTAAAAGATACCTTGCAGTGAGCTCCTGTGGAAAAAAAGCTAGAAATAAAGCTACGAGTATTTCCCGTTCACCTGGTTTAAAGGTATTGTTTACGGGATATGGTCGAGACTATGAGCTATATCTTGCAAGAAGTGATTGTAACCTCAGCCGCCTCAGCTTAAATATTTCACTAAAGGCTTCTGCTAATTTTGATGTTATATGTTCATGGAGGACACGACGGGGGTTTTGCAAGAACTTATTCTAAATTATTTTGACACATTTTAACTTGTACGCAAGAGAACTTCACAAATTAAATGACACATATTCTCACCAAAAAACAATGGCGAACTTACTTCGGAAAGAAACTGACATTGTATCTGGCCAGGCGGAAATTTATTGAGGGTAAACTCGCATAAACTGTGATTTTAGCTCAAATATCTAGAGTTCTAGGGACTTATATGCTCTGATCACAGTCCACGAGGTAAAATAAAAATACTCGTTCCGTTCCCTTTTCCTGATGAAAAAAGATCAGGCCGTCAATGGATCCTACTGGAAGGAGGAGAGAGCTCTTGGTTTGATTTCTTGGGTCTGTTTCTCCTTAGGAGAACCTTGCTTAGGTATAGAAACAGGCTGAGAGTATTTAGCCTTGAGCCATTGTCTATCCTCCAAGAAATGACCATCGCATTTGGGACATTTTGTCTTGGAATCCGCGTTCAACTTTAAAGGGCCTTCCTCCTATCTGGCGATCCTCTCTTGAAATGACTTGGATGTTGACTGATATCTATTCAGCCTCATAACCTATGAGGGGTCCACTATTCTTGGGAACTAGTGCGCTGGATGACATCGGAAAAAACCTACGAGAGGGCGGGCCAGATGTCCACATTTTACAAAAACAGGAGTCAAACGAGAGCAGGAACGAAGAGTATCCCTGTCCCATAGTCTCCCTCATAGGATACCTTACTGCTATTATCGCCTGCCAGAAGTGAGCTATCTCTCGTTCCTAGCTGAGTATGCTCCTGTTAGTGCGTTCCTCTGTAAAAGAGAAGGTTAAGTGGCACTGCCGAGCCAAATTTAGCGCCGCTCGAGTGTGTCTCGATGAAGAGACTTAAGCCACGTCTTGGCTAGTGAAAGTTTGAAGGGCGCCCTGGAAAAAAATATAGAGAGCTATCTATCTCTACAAAGATCTCTGGTAAGAGCTAGCAAGGAGTAAACCACTTTAGCACTTTTATATATTAGTAGGGAAGATCCTCACCTGTTTGGAGGTATGCCTCAGGCTTACTTGCATCCCTCGTCCCCTAGTGAGGACAAGACAACGCTTAAAGATGGATATCCATTTATTTTCGACCATGATTATGATTAGAGTGTAATATATAAAACTTAAGCAAGAAAGAAAGGTATTATGACCTCCAAATGCTTTGCATGTTATAATCAATTTCCCAATAAGATGAGAAACATCCTTAATATGATAATCTAGACATAATCGGTTTAGCTTTTGACCCAGGTTGTGCTTTTATAACCTGACCCATCATAGAGGCTCTTTTGTATTTACATTTTAACCCACAAACGATTAGGTGGCGAATCTATTTATTATGGGCACTGGAAGAGATGTAGTGATTGTGCAGCATAGCACAGTTCATACCTAACTTCCCTTCGCCAGCCATCGGTAATTTGGCCTTTACAATATATCCTGCCAGTCGGCTTGGATCTCGTTCTGGCAGCCAGCTACCAGAACCTCTCTTAATTGTATGAAAATCATTTGTAGGTGCAGACTTGGCTATGTAATAAATAAAAATAAGTATAGGTGGAGGTCAATTTGAAGCAAGGTTGATGGTCAGCTATTTTTATCATCATCCTACAATTGGGTAGGGAGGGTGTGGGTCAGAGGTTTTTAATGAGAAATGCGAAAGGAAAGTCATGTATGCTCACAGAGAGAAAATCGTGGAAGATATAAGCCTGCTGGTCGTTCAAATAGTGGAGCAGGGATGGTGCACAACCTTAGTAACTGCGGCAGGGAATGCCCGCTAAAGATTGAAAAAATAACGATCACTTCGGCCTTGAAGACATGCTGTCTCCAGATCCAGGTGTAACACTCTCCATGGAGTACGCCACTTCCGAGACTCAAGAGAAATTCTAGGTTTACGTAGTCATACTGGTTGGAGAAATATTTAGTGATTCTCTTGTTAAGCATATTGATTTAGTTTATTTTAACTAGTTGCTACGCTTAAGCTTAGCATATTTGAGCTACCTTATTCTAGACCAAAATCTGAGTTATCGTAGTGGCAAATCTTTTGATAACATATTTAGATCCATTGTTTCTAGTTCCCTCACGGGCAACTCGTACTTTATATATTAATAAAGCCGTTTAGTGATTTTAAAAACGATTATTTGTCCAAGCAAACGAGAAGTTTTCAGTGAAAGCATGTTAAGATCCCTCAGTCTGCCGTTATATGATGTACTTTTAAACTCAGCTTTAATTTTCTTGCTCAAATCTAAAAATGCTTAATGGCATCTATGTAACTTGGCATATGAAGAGAACAAAATTTAACTGTGCAAAACAAATCAGTTATAACAAGCATCATATAAAAATAATAGATTTTGATTTTATGGGATGAATACAGCTGCTATGTAATAAAGACTCTTTCGTATGGATGGTACACTACATTGATTAAAGGTGTTGAGTTAGCTCAAAATTAATACAACCAAATCTATTTCCATTGTAAATGCATTTAGATTATGACCACTCATGATGTACAACTAAATATGGGTTTGGTGACATAATTGGAATACTGTACATTTATTTACGTCAAATCTCATCTGACACTTTTCAGGTCATTCCCTACTTCCCTCCTTATCGCTTTGTAAATTTTCCTAGTTGCGCCTATTTTTTTCATCAGCGTATGTACAGACGCCGGTAGTTGCTCTGTGAAATTCAATTTTCTCACCCGAAATGACAAAATAACATTTTACCAATGAGTAAACAAAAGGTGTGACCTAGTAATTTCGTTTAATTCTTCGCTTATTAAACTAAATATGGGCGAGCGAATTTTAGCATCCATTCCTCAATTGCAAATTGCTTCAAAAAACAATATTGGAAGAATTTTTATTGATATTTAAGAGAGCGCTAAGGAGTGCGTCAAAAAATTACCAAAAGCGTTTTTCACACCTAATTTCTGGATTAATAATACTTACTGTTTGAAAATCGAAGTCACATTCACCTATGGTTGGGCCTTAATTTACATATATTTTTCAGTTTTTTAATCAATGTTCACATACTACTAATAATAAATCTGTATTTGATTATTCTTCTAACACCCTGTGAAAAAAATCGTACGAGCTGAGTGCAAAAGTATAGAGCTTATATTGGTTGAAAACAAGACAATTAACAATAAGTAAAATATCGATGTTTTTTAAATATGGAGGGTTTCAGCAGTTATGAACAGACCACAATGAAGATGCCAACCTGCAATGGATAATTATGCCAAATAATTTATTTCTTCTACCTTTACAGTCATGGCTAATAGTTTTGAGATTAATATTAATTTTCCTTTTTTTTCATTCGTTTTAACATATACGTCATATGAATAAGCATTCAAATATTTAAATTATTGCAGGCTTAAAAAAAACGGCATTTCAAAAATATCAAGAAGAAATGTGCATTTCTTCGCTAAATCCAAAATCACGCTCTCGTCTTGTTTATCTAGGAGATGAGTTTCAGTCCCTGTTGCCTTGCCTTTCGGTCAAAAGGGTCAAATGATTACAAATATGGGTTAAATAAATGATATTGTGTAATTATAATTTTAATATATTTTAGGATGTAAAAATAAAGGTTGGAATATTTTTCAAATCCCAAATTGTTCTCTCCAAGGCAAAGCGCCCAATCATTGCTGCTGTACACCAAATTGGCATGAAATACCAAGTGATCATTAAAGAGAACCATTCTTAGCATGATTAATGAATTTACAAAGATTGGTTACTTTATTATGAAGAAGTATTCTTGAAGCACAAGACCTTAAAATTGACACCAAAATCGCCTCCTTGTAAGGTCCTAGCTTATGAGTAGATTGTCTCCAACCCTAAGCTCTCCCATGATTAGAAAGGCGCTGAAGAGAAACAGAGACCTTTCGATAAAAGTCTCAAATCGATAAGGGTTGGGATGAAGCTTTATTTCACCAATAACCTTGAAGATAGGCTAAACTTATTTGTGTGAAATATTAAGAATGGATTGTTAAAGCTAAGGCAAAGGATTTTTCCTCACGAAGTTCCCTTCCGGTTGTATGTAGCTGCTGTAGGAACTTTCGGTTTGGAGGAAAAATAGAGAGCGCTTTTGCGCGTCTCATGGCGTGCGATCGCTGAAGCATCCGGATAGTCTCCATGTCTAGGGCTTCCTTTGATCTAAAGGAACTGGGTTAGTAACAATGTTTCCTTAAAAAACAGGCTAACTCAAACTGGTACCATAACGTGCTTCATCAGCACCTTTTCCTTCCCGTCTATGACCTATTTGGGGATGATAACTGTATTTTGAAGCATAATCGGGCACCTTGTCACAAATCAAAAACAATAACAAAGTTCTCTACTAAAAATAACATTGAATCTTTGGAAACTTGGCCAAGGAATTCTTCAGATTTCTACCTAATAGAGAATTTGAAGTCGAGAATTAATAGGCAGTTGATAAACAGAATCCATTTAATTGTGAGCAATTGCAGGTGTGTATTGAACAAAAACGCACCAATATCAATCAAGCTATCACTAAAAGGATTTATCATTATTTTCACTTGATTCTCCATCACTAAGAACACCAAATTCAATTGTTCATGCTTAAATTTCTAAAAAATGAAATAAAACATATTTTAATGTTAATGTAATTGAATCAAATAAATTGAAGATTAACTAGTACAGCTATACTCATTAAAATGAAGAATGTGAGATACGTTCGTCTCTGAGTCATATTCAAATAAGGCTAGGACGTAAAATTCGTTAAAAAACATTCAACAGAGAGACGAAGCATTCGTGAGGAAAGCAACAATTAACACATAAGCCAAATGATTTCATCAATAAAGAAAGGGAAAACTCCCATCAACTGAACAAATTCATTTCCACGTATAAGTGCAAGTGATCATTCTGGAGTGAGTCTCACGGCTTAGCTCCAAATTACTACGATATTCCGTAGTTTATCTCACACAACTTTTATTTATTTTTTCTTCGTTTTCTTTAGCATTTCTTTTCCAATTACTATCACTTTTAATTTATTGCTGTTCTTTTAATTTAATCCTTATTTATTTGGGCCGACCTCTAATTAATGTCCTTGACGAGCCACCCTCAAACCATCATCGTGCTACCATAGTCCCACCTCTCACTGTGACAGTGAAACGTAGAAATCTCATATTCAAGGCATATTAGACTTTCGAACTCAGGTTCTTTTTTAATGAAACCAACCTATTTTTAAATTAAAAGTATGCAGATGTATTGTAAGATAATTTAGCAAGTTTGGGCAGATTGATTTTAAAAATGATTAGCAAGCTTGAGCAAAAGAATTGAAAGAAATTAATCAAGCTCGGGGAGGTGGATTGCAAGATGGCTTGTACGATAGTTTAGCCAGTTTTGCTTGATAGATTTTAAGTTTTCGGCCTAGCTTAGGCAGATTTCTTTTACGATATTTTAGCCAGGTTGGTTAGATATATTTTAAATAGATTTAGCCTGGATGTGCAGATGTGTTCTAAGATTGTAAGATAGTTTACCTAGCTTGGGCAGAAGAGTTGTAAGGTGGTTTAGCCGTCTTGGGCCGATGGATTTTAAGAAGTAAATATACGATACTTTCAACAGCTTATACAGGGAGATTGATTGTAAGAGAGTTCAACCTGCTTTGGCAGTTTGGTTGTAAGAATTTCTAATCAGCTTGGACAGATGGATTGTAAGATAGTTTTGTCATCTTGTGCAGATGATTCTAAGATAGTTTAGCCACTTGGACAGATTATTTATAAGATAGTTTAGCCCGCTTTAGGAGAAGGATTGTAGAAAGGTAAATGCAGATGGAGAGGATGGCTTGTAGCATAGTCTAGCCAGATGAATTATATGATAGTTTAGCCAGATTGGGTAGTTGTATTATAGAGTGGATTGTAAAATATTGTGTGGAGTATAAATGTGAACATAAAGGGCCCAACATTGGTTACCTTTCATCACTAATGCTGATGGGGATCTCGTTAGCCTAGTGGTGGATAAGCCGTTGCCACCTTCTCATGTGTGAATGTAGGTCCTTCCAATGATTTTAATATACACCCTGGCAAATTACAACACCAATGTCTTTTCGTCCATTTGCACCCCAACTTATCAATCTTCTCTCCCGGAACATGCAGAGATGGTTTTCATATCCACGCTCCTCTGAACTAACATGAGTGGCACTATAACATTACTTTGTTCGCTGGTTGGAGTCCAAACATACTCGTAGCAATACTATTCTTCTTGCAAAAGAGCCCTCATGGTGAATAGTCCCTGGCAACCAAGGGTTAGTCCGCGATTGTAATTTTGATTTTTATGTGAATTTTATTATCGGGTTCAGAGATCTCATTCAAAACCGAAAAGAGATGGGAGGCAAAATTAGTCAACTATCAAAAAGTTGGAATTCTTGTGTGTTTAATGTTAAAACTTTGAAAATAACTTTGTAAAATTTCAATCATCACAAGCTGTAAATGTAAATGTCCCAAACACTTGAATTGTCCTCGTTGTTCCCCAGTTTTTACCGATTTTGTCATTTGAAAACGACTTGTCTTCCGCTGGTGAAAATTTCATTTCTGTTGTAGTTTGTCTTTGCCTTCGTTAGGTTCACTTTCCGTTGTTCTTTCGTTTTAATTGGAATAACTTTCTCATTCATTCCCTTTATCCAGGTCGTTCATTTTACGGTTTTATTTTGTCATTCATCCCTTTCTCATTTACCCGCCGTTAATTTTATTTTACTTTCTCATTTATCACTTTCTATTTAACCCAAGCGTTCATTTATTCTTTTACCTTTTCATTCATCTTTGTCACTTTTCCTTGACGTTTTTTTTCCATATCTTCTTTTTTAGTCGTCTTTTTACTCTTTACATGTTAGTGTTTTTTGTTTTACTTTATCTGTCTTTTCCGTTCTTCTCATTCATTCTTTTCATGTTTCACTTTCTTATTCATCTCTTTCTCTTTTCCCCCTAGTTATTTTTCCTGTTTTACCTGATCATTGATCTCTTTCTTTTTTCCACTGTCGTTTATTCCTTGTTTCACTTTCTCATTCATTTCTTGCTCTTTTCATTCGTTTTTCTTTTCCTGTTTTAGTTTCTAATTCATCCCCTTCTCTTTTCACTGTCATTCATTCCTTGTTGGACTTTCTCATTCTTTTCTTGTTGTTTTATTTCGTTGTTCTTGTCCTGTTTTACTGCCTTACATTTTTCTCCCGTCGTTTATTTCTTGATTTACTTTTTCTTTCAACTTTTTCTTATTCCTCTTGGTTCTTTTCCTTATAAACTTTCTCACTCATCTCTTTCTCTTTTCAGTGTCATTCATTCCTTGTTTGGCTTTCTCATTCATTTCTTGCTCTTTGCTTTCGTTGTTCTTTTCGTGTTTTACTTTCTCATTCACCTCTTTCTCTTTTCAATGTCGTTTATTGCTTGTTTGACTTTGTCATTCATTTCATGCTATTTTATTTCATTGTTCTTGTCTGTTTTACTTTCTTATTCATCTCTTTCATTTCCTCCCATTGTTTATTTCTTATTTTATTTTTTTCTTTCAACTTTTTCTTTTACCCATTTTTTGGGGCTTGTTTAACTTTCTTATTCATATCTTTCTATTCATCATATTGTCAAGGAATAGGTTACCTCCCCAGATAATACGTCTATATATTATATACATATATATATATTTATTGGTTGGGAGGGAAAAGATAAAAGCCACGAGAATATGTATATATACAGTTATATACACATATATCCTCTAATATACGTTCATTTAGTAAAAGTATTCCGTTGATTACGAGGTATAAGAATGCAATTTTAATACAGGAGGCGATAGCGTTTAATGAGTTCACTAAGTTGCAGTTCAAGGAAATATTTAAAGAGTGAAACCCCTAAATATAATTTCAATAAGTCACTAGTTAACATATATATATATATATATATATATATATATATATATATACATACGGGAAATATAGGAAATGTAAATAAGGTTAATACTGATAAAATATAGATAATTGGCAATCGGGTAAAGTTAATGACTTGTTAATTAGTTTTTAAAGGGGATACTATAAATCCTTTATACAAAAGGAATATTTAAAAGTTGGAAAGCGGGTCGATTAACGGGAGATGCAATCCTTTTACCTTAAAGGAGTCCTCGACTCGAGGAAGGGGAGTCGTTTAGCGAGTCGGCGCGGGGAAATGGAAACAGAAAATGGTCGTGATTCTCTGCCGAATATTCTGATGGTGACGAGGATGAAGGGGAGGTGGGAACAGAAGATGAGTTCACGATCCTCCATGAAGACCAACGATGGCACCTCTGCTCCAGAGAAGTGCAACCTCCAAAACTCGATAATCTGACGCAACTCGGCGCGAAATCTCACACGCGAAGCTGGAGACACTTGAGAGGGGGTTCCAGACTAGATGAGAGGAACCCCGGCCAGTCCTTTGGGGACGAAAGGATTAGAGGCTTGATCTGAACAGAGTAATCCTTCACAAAAGAGATGGGTCTGCCTGGTGATATCCAACCTTGATGGTATACGCAAATACTAGGGACTGAAACAGACACACGATCTGAAACGAAGGCGATGAGATCTCAAACTCAATCTGCCGATCTTTGAAAAACCCAGGGTATTTATATGAGGGCCATTTTTTATTTTTTCTCCTTTGATGGAATGCACATACGTCTGTGAGAAAGCTTTCGGTGCCTAAAGGGATTAGCTTTTGTCCCCCGACACCCGCCTTAATCGTCTCCAATGATGTAGGTGGGAACTTTCGGCTATCCTTTTCCCGACTACGAAGATTAGCATTTCATCCGCGAGGTGAAAGCTTTTAGCGCCCAGCTTAAGTACATCTGTGAGGCGCTGACCGATATTCAAATTTTTTCTTCTTTTATTTTTCTCCTTGGATACCGGGCTTACTCCACGTGGAGTTATACTTAGGAGACATAGAGAGGGAGGGAATTCGAGAAACAAATGAAAGGGGTATTCATCTTGGCATCCCCTTCCCTTACAGATATCATTCTTTGTTTGTTTTACTTTCTCATTCGACTCTCTCTCTTTTCGACTGTAGTTCATTTCTTGTTTAACTTTCTCGTGCTCTTTTACTTTGTTGTTCTTTTCTTCTTTTACTTTTTCATTAATCTTTTCCTCTTTTAACCGGGCGTTCTTTTCCGCTTTTGCTTTTTCATTTATCACTTCCCATCGTCCCTTTTCTGTTTTTCTTTCCTATTTATCTCTTTCTCTATTTCCTCGTTTTCTTTCCATCTCACTTTCTCATTTATCTATATTTGTTTTCCCCAATTGTTCTAGGTTTTTTATTTCTTATTCTTTTCATTCTCATTTCCACGTCGTGCTTTTCCTCTTTTGCCTTGTCATTGATCTCTTTCCGATTTTGGCATCCTTTTTTTCCTGCTTTCTTACCTATTTCCTCACTTTATAATTTCTCGTTGTTTGATTACTTTTTTACTTTTCATTCATCTCTTTCTCTTTAAATAAAAAACAATTCTTATTTCACTTTTTCATTGAATTCTTTCTCTTATTCGTCGTTTTCCTTTTTCAGTTTCACTTTCTCATTTATCTCTTTCCTTTTTTTCTAGTCGTACTTTTCCTGCATTTACTTCCTCCTTAATATCTCTCCCTTATACAGTCGTTCTTTTCTTCATTTACTCTATTATTCAACCTTTTCGTGCACATGAGTATAGGCAGGTTTATTTGTCCACTTTTTCAAAGCTCAACGATATTTATAAATAAAGAAATTGCATTCCAAATAGTATTTTTTAATTAATTATATTGATTCTCTCTCCCTTCGTTATTTGGTACAATAGGTTTGTGAAGGGGGGGGGGGGTCATTACAATAGAGATAAATATCGAAAAATCTGTGGTAGATATAATGTCGCCAGTCGCTTAAATATGTTCTTATTTGTATTTTACGATCCTTTTATATCATATTCTTACAAACAACACCAAATCTTTTAATCGTTGTTTTTTATGTTCAACGTCGTTTAACCACTCAATTTGGCTCTCTTTCATCCTAGAACTTTCTTTAATTCAACATAAATACTCTTCACACGTCTAATAATTTTCACTCACTTCCTGTATTCTTTGCACCCGCTGGAATGTTATCTATCTACACCAGCTTTTTCCAACCTTTTGCTCCCTCAAGTCACATTATAACTTCATATCATTAAAAAAGATATATGACTCTTTAATATACCAATCTTAACTTTTGAGTACACAAGAATCTAACTAAACTATTCATTTGTCACAGAAGAATAAGTGATCCCTTTACTTTAGTAAGGACCTTTGGCCTGACACTTACAGCAGATTTCCTGGATTCGATGAGATAACTTTGTTATCTTCAGCCGTAAACTTTCACATTTTTAAATTACGAGTCGGTTTCTCTTAGTTTGTAGCAAATCGTAAGCAAAATAAATCAAAGGTTCCCTCACCAATGTAGCAGTGTTTGGTTATTTCCTTTCCCTCGGTCACATAGCCACATTATACCTTTGATTTTAAACAAATTATTCAATGATTCATCATGTTGCAACGACAAGCAAGCTGAAGCAACGAAGGTAATAGCGAACAAAATAGTTTTTATCTTATTCCATATACCTGTTGGATGACAAGTTGCCACTTCGAAAACTATGAAAAAGCAGATAGATGCTCATTGTAAAAAAATAATCTTGGATTCCGCATTAACGCTCCACCCAAATTTTCCCAGGCACGAGAGTTGTGCTACACGCCCAACTTTGTGAATCACTTATCTACACAATCCTAAGGTTTCTCCAGATCCATTAACTAAGCATGTTTTTTTTTCTTTCATCTTTTGTTTTTTAGTTCGCTGTTCCAGTGAAAATATTTAATCACCCACCCTTAAATTCTTGGTATGAAACCGGGATATTTCCAAAATTTGCAAGCCCCAAGAAGAGATATTTTTCAATTTATATTATAGATCTAGTTACTTCTATAAAAAAGTGTTTTCAGACTCCATCACCACCTCAACCATATGATTTAGTGTTGACACTAAAAATATTATTAGAGCTTAGACGCCAACACCATCTCAACCATATGGTTTAGTGTTGACACTAAAAAGATGATTAGAGCTCACCCATATGTTAAAGATTCATCTAAATATAACAAGGCACGGAACATTAAAATATACTGAATATTTCAGTGCTCATTTGTTTCGACAATTCAGATTGTATACTTGATTTAACTTTCTTAAAAAGATTTTAATAGATTTATTTTTTCCGAGAACTCACAACAGCTTAGGTGAATAGTGAGTATACATTACATCAGTCTTTTAAATGTTGCTTTATTCATGAGAGCTGTTTTTCGAGACTAAATGCTCTTTATTCATCATTCATTTATTATTTTCTTTTACTGGGATCTCAAATGGCTCGTAAAAAAATAATGTACTACATAACGTTACTCGGATTATTTTCAGAAATATTTTCAAGTGTTTAAAATCTTTTAGTTATAGTTTTCACGCACCATTTTCCTTTGCTGTACACATGGCACATTATGAAAGCCCAAAGGATTTACCAAGAAAAACATCATTAAAAAGATAATTAGCTTTGATTATAACAATTCCTAGCTCTTTCTTATATTTTTTAGCAGATGCTCCAATATCACTTCACAAGCAAACACTCTGTTCTAATACTCCCTGTGTTCCGACAAGTAGTCACCATAAAATCTGGCAAATCCTTTCCAAATCAATTCTACCAGACGTTCTTCTTCTTTCTCCCACAGAATGATATTTTTTTGGCACAAACGGAAATAAAATCATCATCTAATGCTTTGGTTATATAACAAATTTACTGCACAAAGACTCTTGGGGGACGACCTTCATTATACCAATCCAACTTATCCATCTCCATCAAAAGAACTACTTTAAATTTATGCCTGAAGATTACCTATTGGATACAGTTTAATGTTTAGTATGAAAGGGTTGCGTTCTCGAGTAATAAACGATGCAGATTCAAGAAAGCTTCTCTTTGCTATCATAGTCGCATATCTTGGCTGATTTCATGGTAATTTAACTAAAATTCATGGGAGCTTTCTTTCTCATTAGTCTTCACCTTCAACTTCTACAACAATATTAATTGCAGTGATTTTCGTTTTACAACAAGGAGTAACGACAAGGAAAGAAGGTACCCTAGAAGACCTTACGGTCCATTCAAAGAGGGTACTTTTGGACTAGCAGTCGAGCGGGCACATCTCTGCTCAAATGCTTTACGTTCTTTCACGGCCATTTTTGAAGACTCTGTCTAGTCTTGACTTGAACTGGTCAACAGATTCACTGTTGACAACGTTCAATGGAAGTGTGTTCCACTTACCGCAGATACTGTACGTGAAAAACTTTCCACACAGATCGTGGATGTAACGCTTCAGTTCAAGTTTAAATCTGTGATTTCTTGTTCTGCTCATAACAAGTGTGAAAATATCCCCGTAGTCAACATTATCGAACCCTCGAAGTATTTTGAAAACTTCGATGAGCTGACCACGCAATCTACGGGTTCCAACGAGAGCAGATCTAATTCCCTTAATCTATCTTCATAACTTTTGTGTCTGATAGAGGGAATCAGTTTGGTTGCCCTGGCATGTACGCGTTCCAATCTCGCGATGTCATTTCGAAATAAAGCACTTAAAAATTGTACGGCATACTCCAGGTGCGGTTGGACAAGTGAGTTGCACAAACACAGTACAATCTTTTTGTTCCGATATCCAAACTGGCGCTTTATATAGCCCAAACATCGATGAGCTGACCACGCAGTCTACGGGTTTACAACGAGAACAGGTCTAATTCCTTAATCTATCTTCATCACTTTTATGTCTGATAGAAGGAATCAGTTTGGTTGCCCTGGATTGCACGCGTTCTAATCTCGCGATATCCTTTCGAAATGAAGGACTGCAAAATTGTATGCCATACTCCAGGTGCGCTCGGACAAGTGAATTGTACAAACACAGTACTATTTCCTTGTTCGGATATCCAAAATGGCGCTTTATATAACCTAGCATCCTTTGGACTTTCTTCTCCGCCTCAATACACTGCCTCAAGAACTTGAGATCACTAGTTATAGTTACACCTAATTCCTTCTCAGTGTAGGTAGATTCAAAAGCAGTTCCCGTAATGAAATAATGAAAATGAAGGTTTCGGTGACTGATATGCATCACTTTGCATTTATTCACGTTAAAAAGAAATTGCCACGTGCCCGATTACTTCCCAATCTTCCGAAGATCTTCCTGCAGGCGGGCAGTATTTCCATCCTTTGCAACGTTCATACCAAGCTTGGTATCGTCGGCAAATTTGGAAATCTTTGCAACCCTGTCACCGTCCATATCGTTCGTTGACGTAGATGATGAATAGTAGTGGTTCCAGGACAGAACCTTGAGGCACCCCGCTAGTAACAGGCACCCACTCAGAAGCCTGTCCATTCACCACCACCCGTTGCCGTCTGCCACTTAGCCAGTTCTCGATCCAGCCGGCTACTTTTCCGTCTATGCCTAGCGCTCACACTTTTCGGAGAAGGCGGCAGCGTGGTACCTTATCAAAGGCTTTTTGAAAGTCTAAGTAGACCACATCCACCGCCTTGTCCCGATCGTGATCACGGAAGACGAAGTGGAAGAATTCCACAAGGTTCGTCAGGCATGCCTGACCTTGTGGAATTCTTTCACTTCGTTTTATCCGAACTTAAAATTAATTTTCTAAGAAAATCTAGAATTAAGTTATTCAATTACAACAGAATGAGGCAACAAATTCACAGCATAGAACAAAGATTTTGTAGATCTATATCATTAAACTGCACTGCTGCTACGCACTTTGTGGATAATCATGTGTTTAAAATAAAGAATGTGCGTTTTCCCTTTACTGGTGCTGTAATAAATTATGTCTACATATATAAATATATGATGATAGAGTCTAGATATGACACAATAAATAAATTCGAAACTTTTTTAAGCTGAAATCTGGCAAATTCCGATGAATTCGAGAGTTCAACAGCACTTTCTTTATACATATGACACCAAAAAAATTAATGAATTTAAAAACTATGAGATTTCAAACTGAGATATTTGGGGACCATTTAAGAATAAAAGAAACATCCAACAGATCCAGTAAGCGAAGATCCCTTAGCTTCTCCGCTCTACACCGGAACAAACCCTGTTATACTTCTCATCCGCACAATCCTAAATTTTTTCAAGACTGCCTATAACGTTCCATCAAATTACTCCCCTGCAGTTCTTGTATTCCTTTATATCTCATTTACCTTTACGCGATGGTAATATTACTGCTCCCTTCTAGTTAAAAAGCACTATTAGACTTTCAACCATCAATCATTAGGATGGCTTAAAATTTAGTCACAGTTAAGGTAACTCTGGTCCCTTTGGTCAATATTTAGTTAATTAACAAATATAGTTAGTAATTTTGTCGAATTTGTTATTAAAAATGAAAGGAAATAACTGCATTGGCCCTCCATGATTTATAAATAAATATTATTCACGATGTAAATTCGAGACTGATCTTGGATAAAACACCGGATATATTACATGCTCGAAATTGTGCACAACTTGGTATTAATAAAAGAGCATTAGTTCGAAATTTATCCTGTAATTAATAGACCTGGTCTGGCAAGAAGTTCAGAGCGACATAGTTTTATGTTTAATTTACAGGCCTAAGTTAAACTCTACACGATAGAAGTCTCGAAAACGACATGCATATTACCTAAAATTTATATTACTTAAGTTTATGGTGGCAGATTATGAAAGATAATTTGTGTCGTTTCTTTAAAAATATACCACCATTTAGGAGTAAACTCTACAAGCTAACTATTTTAGCACACCATCAATACATTTTATGTATAATTTACATCACTATACAAGTACAAATTTCCTATTGCTATACCCGCATGTCAGTAAAATGTGTATATATCACTGTTACCAGACTTATGAGGAATTAATGGTTTTCAAGTAAGCCATATCAAAATGCCGAGTTTATACAAATTTCAGATGTCATTTGGGTTTTGTTAAAAGAAAAGAAGAGATACGTAATAACCTAAGGTGAACCATTTTTAGAATCTAGGTATAATTACATTTGACCAACTTGCCCTTCATCGCGATGGTGGTTCACTTTCTTTCTTTCCTACTTTATAATTTGGTCTAAGCTCCATGATCGTAATGTTTGTGTCTCTCCAACAATAGCTCAAACATACAATAATCATCCAGCCGCTGATTCCAACCCTCATTGTGTAATCAATAGGAACTCAAAGGTAGGCTGTTTCGATACTTACTTCTTTCCTTGGACCTCAAATCCTTGGAGCTCTCTTCATTCGAAAGTCTTTACCAATAGTTGAGGCACTTTTTCAACAGACAAATCTTTCGCAATTTTTGTCTGTGCTGGGATCTTAAAAAACAAAATGCCTAGACCTGAGAAAAATAACTTTCCCTGGATACTAAGTGAAGTGGAATGGCCAGACGATATATTTATATATACGTGGTGCTTTTGGGGTATTGGCCCAAAGTGGGTTGAAGACCGAGCGTAAAAGCGGAAATTTTTAGGAGTACAGGGGGGATGGTTTATTCTTAATTTGCTGCGTTCTTTTAAACAAATATTTCAGAGTGCAGGTTTGCTAAAGCTTAAAAGGTAGCTGGTACCCGTTGGGGTTGCAAAAAAAAGACAATGACAAAAATATAACTTTACTAACAACAAAAAAAGGATATACAGTATATATTTACGTAGAATTGGGTTTAAATGGAATAGTCGCCAAGACAGGGTTAAAGATCCACACGCGATCAGATAGGTTGATGGAAGGATTAAAGAGGTCAGATACAGTTAGTGATTTAAAGGTGGATTTTAAACTGGGGTGTTCACACAAATAATGTAGCAATTGTATAAGCTAGATTTAAGATCAATCTGCAGGCGGCAACTGTTACGATTACCTTATGAGCTCATTGCCAAAAAGGGGCAAGTTAGGGTAGGGTGAAGGCGACGGAAGAAGTTGGTTTACATCTGGCTTTATACGAGGAAGCCCTATTCGTCTTCGGAGTTGGAAATCCTTGGCAGTCCTTGCCAATTGACTAGGGCATAGTTCACTGATGTCGAAACCTGCCGATTGACTAAGGCACGGTACACGGATCGATTTATCCTTTACTTGAATCGAAATCGCCGCTGGGGGGGAAAGGGGGCAAGCATCCTCTAGCTCGTTCGTCGGAGTAGGTAGAAGTGTGACAGTGCTCCTCTCTAAACTCAGTCGAAGCGTTATATAGGAGCCCGGAGAGGAGGCGTGTGCAATCTTGGTGAAAAGTCAGCGACTTCTTAGGGGAAAGGGGGAATTTTGATAACGCTCGTTGGAATGTACAACGGATTCCAATCTTTGAGCAGAAATGCCCGTATGCTCGCGGAGAGGTGGCCGCGTAAGGGGCAAGGAGATGACATTGGTCCCTAGGCAAATACAACTGGACCGTGTGATAACAGATTCAGCCGCCTCCTCGCCTAGGTTCCCATGCTTACACTAGCTCCCTCCGGTGATCTCCGGATTCCCGGGGGTAGAAGAGAGTACGTGTCCGCTATTTGACCTCATTCTGCTGGACTAAGCTATTACGAATCAATTAAAACAGCTATTGGAACAATGGCAACCAACAAGATCTAAGAATAAATACTAGGTATATAGAATATAGACCGACAATTTTCACTTATTTAGGCCATGTACACAGCAGCAGAAAACTAATATTCTAAATTCCCACTCTCGTATGGTATCAGAAGGGTTATTAACCTTTCACCCCTAATTTTTAACTAATTCAGAATATTCCGCAACGACAATTCCGAATTCTTAAAAAAATACTCAAACCACCTCTTGATAACAACACAAAACCCCCAAATCTTCACAGCCACCAAAACAGTACATCGATACAAAAACACACTAGAACAGTGGTTCCAATATGAAATTTCACGACCTAATTGAAGGTTGCGGGATGAATACAAAAAATGAAAGTAAATAGAGAAAATATGCGAGAGAAATATTAGAAGTAAAAATAGCTAAAACATAATTATTAACATCATAATTGTGGAAGATAAATCATGTTTTTAACCTTGGCAGGAATATAGTTATGAAAAATGAGGTACGAAAAATGGAGATAAAATAAACATATACGAGTATGATCAGGTCCAAAACTTGTAGTGTACGCCAAAGCATGTTACTTTTTAATTTTCTGTAAATGCCAATCTAATTCAGCATTAGTATCTTTAACAGTCTAATGAACAGGAAACAGCATAAGCTTGTAAATTTTTACTCATAAAGGAAGATTGCTAAAGATAAAGTTACTCTTACCACTGTTGTGATAAGGTTAGCAATTTATACCTATGTTTTTTTACGTTTAAAGTTAATAACCTTGAGCATTTGAGTGAGCGTGTATGTCATTCTATTAATTAGTAATTTAAAACAGGGAATGGTGCATATATATATGTATATATATATATATATATATATATATATATATATATATATATATATATATATATATATATATATATATATATATATATATATATATATATATATATATATGCAGGTTCAATTGAGGTCTACAGCTATGGCAGCGTTATTAATTTTAACTTGTATTTTCTTAATATTTCTTACAAGTTTTTTAACGTGGTCTTTGAGGTGAGACATCCTTTATTCCTAGACGTATTTTGACGCCACCATGAAAGAGAAAATGAACTTGGCTGCGGGCCCTGGCGTCATGTCTACTCCGAAGAAGAGTAATATCGACCTTTATTACAATGCTCGAAAAGCCATTCTGCATCGTAACGTGACCCTAACCGACCCTAATACAGATAATAATCTAATTATATACTACAACACTAAGAAAACAAGTAGTTGCATCATGAAAAACAGCTGTCTCGCTCCAATGAGCGAATATTCGTGCACGAATATTCGTGCAAAGTCGGTGACTGCGAACACCGCAATTCAAAGTACATTAGCGTAACCCTTAACAACGCTGTCAAGGCAACTGACAGCTCACCTTCAAGATGGCGCGATTAAAAAACACGCCCACTCTCATCGAACTACCCTAACCCGTGAAAAACTGAATCAAGAGACCTCCATCATCCTGAAACTCGAAATTTGGAGAAGATTGTGGATGGCCGAAGACGTGATCATTCATATTAAGAAACCGGAAATAAACGTCCAACTTCAGCCGCAAACCATACTCCTAACATCTCGGCGTCTCTGAGTTGAACGCCGTTAAAAGAAGCACGTTTTTAAACTTCATTTTTTTGCCTCCTTTGCCAGAGAACTACATCAGAGTTATAAATAGTCAGACTTTGTCTTTGTCTTTGGGGAAGTAGCGAGTATTAGAATAGTGGGGTTTGGGAATAGTGTTGAAATAAGGAAGTCTGAGGGTTGCAAGATTTGCAAAGGCGCCTGGAGATCACGCTAATCTCTTTAATTGTCTGTTTTTTTTTGTTTTATTATTTTTTTTTATATATGTATATATATGTAGACAAGTATGTGTAGTTTGATTGTTTAAATTTATTTTAAGTTTTTGTTTCTACATCAATTTTTACGTGTGTCTTATTTGTTTTTATAAATGTTTTGCTATATTCATCTTTGTTTTTTTAGTATGTGTTTTGTGTGTTCTGTGATTCGTAATTACCTATTTTCTTCATTTTTTCTTCATCATTATCTTTATTAGGTTGTTGTGGTCTTCTTTAGTCTTAAGGTAAAATCGGTTTGGTTCGTAATTATCGGTTGCTTTTCATCATCGGTTTTGGTCGATAGTTTATTCCTATGCAAAAAATGGGACAATTGCGTATCCAATCTTGCTGACGCTGCTTGGGAATCTTGCGCGCCTGGGACCTTTTTGATTTTCTGCGATAAGTGCTCTAATTTTCTCGTTGCTATGCATTGTAATTTTCTCTTTATATCTGACGCTCTTTCCTTTAAGATTATATTGAGCGGTTTGATGTCCACCGCTCTGTGAAGATCCACTTCCGATGGAGGTTGTCTGCAGCAAGTCTTTTGACCAGTTCAAGACAAAACTAGTCAATGTCTTGAAAAGTGGCCGTTTAGGGAGGACGCAAGGCAATTGAGCAGGGATGTGCCCGCTCGACAGCTAGTCCAAAGATTTCCCGCATTGAAGGGACCGTAAGGTCTTCTAGAGTACTTATTTTCCTTGTTACTCATTATTACTCCTGGGTCCTCCTTCGTTTATTGGGAATGAAATACATACACTTACTTTGTATATTCTCCAGCTCTTTTTGTGCTGTTTTAGAGACTTTGAACAGAGATGCTAAGGGATATATGAGGGTGGGTCTGACAAGCGTCAAATACAGTTTCTTTTTGTTATTTTGGCTGAGGTTTGCGAAGTTGTAGAGGGTTCTGACTGCCTAAGTTTTTTTTATCCGTTCTGTGAGGTGCCTATTGTAACCGTTAGAAGTGATCTTCATCCCAAGTACATTGCACTCGTTCGTGTAGAGATAACGCGTATCCCCCACTCTAATATCTGCTGTTTTTCTTCTTTCTAAGGCGATGATCTTGAATTTGTCGCCATTAGTTCGGATTTTCCATTTTGATTCATGAGCGGAGATTTTTCTTATTTCCTCGGCAGTCATTAGAGCTTGCCAAGTCGCGTTCTCTATATCCACTAACTATGATTTGACTTGTGTTATCGGTGAACTGGATATTCAGGTTAGAAGGGTGGGTTGGCTCTGGTATGTCGGCTGTATATATCGAGTATAAGGTTGGACTGAGGCATCCGCCTTGAGGCAATCCTGCCTATAGATTAAAGGCGGGTTCTCGTGCACCCCATACTGATGTAGGCTGATCTCTCCATGACATAATCACAGAGGATATTTTCACGTTTTGAGTTCAAACCCAGCTGGAGGATCTTGTATTGCATCCCGCTTAGTCATACTTTATCGAATGCCTTTGACACGTCCTTGCATACTATTAGATATAGCTCATGTTTTTCTTCGCTTGAGGAATCTTTTCTGTGATGACATTTATTGCCATCTCAGGGCTTCTCTTCTTTCTGAAGGCGTATTGGTGTTCGTTGTAGAGCGAATTTTCCTCCAAGTGTTTGACTAGTCTTCTGTTTAGCATTTTCTCTAAGAGTTTTCCCCTAATTTCCAGAAGGGATGTTGGGTGATAAATCTTCCTCTTCGTTGGCTTTCCAGGTTTGGCAATAAAGATCATTTTTGTCATTTTGTATGAGTCAGAAAAGCAGCCTACATTTAGGCAGGCATTAAAGATGTTGAGTAAACCTTCCCACAAGCATATCGGTGCTTTGACGAAGTTTAACTTTTACAAGCCTGACCGTCCTGGAGCTTTACACTTAAAGGAGTGGAGCGCGCTTTCTAGTTCTTCTAGCGTCACTTTTTCTCATTCTCATTCCTGCCTGTTCACTTGGTGGTTAGGATGCGTCCTCTCAATAATCTCGTTCAGCTAGGCTATAATGTGATTTTCAAAATCTATGTCTGAGTCTTCATTTTCTTCTTCACTGATTTGGAAAATCTGTTCCCAGTATTGCCTGGGATGGAAATCTCTTCCATTTAAATCTCCTCTGATTTATTTCCACCTTGGTCGTCTTCTAATTCCATCTTTTTTCTTCTGGAGCTTTACTCTTTTTCACCTGATTTTCGCCTATAATTCTTTTGATGTTGCTCCGCTATCTAGTTCTTCGATAGCTTCATTCCATTTATCCTCTTGTTGTTCGTAAATTAGAATTTTTTGTTCTTCTTTTATCTCTCTCATGCGGCTAATTATATCACGGGATGCTCCCGTGTTGATGCTAACCTGATACAATTTTTTCAGTTCACGGTGTAAACCTTTAAACCGATTCGTCCATTTTATGTTGAGATCGTTTTGTATGTACTTTTAGAAATTAAATCGCTGTTAGCCTCGATCATCTGGGTCTCTAGTCGCTCCATTTTCTCGTCTATTTCCTCTAGCGTTGCTTCCTCGAGGTTCACTGGGACGAAATTTCTTAGCATTTGATCGTAATTATCCCAATTCGCCCTGCTGTAATTCTTCCTTGTATGCGATGGTATCATTATAGGGTTAACGTTGATATGAAGATTAATCCCTATATGGTCACTAGAAGGTATCAATTCAGGGCTCATGTGATAGTTAAATTGTAAGAGGAAGGCGGCCAAGCAGATGTCCGGCTTGGTGGCTCTCCTTTCCGTGTAAGGTCGGAAAGTCGAGGCCCAGTCTCTGGACAAAGTTCCTGTCCAGGAGAGTATTCAAGCATCTGCCTATACCGTTGCTTTGGGTATACCCAGACTTGGCACAACATGCGTTTAGGTCCCCCATAAATATCGTAGGGACCCTTCGCCCGAGTATACTCACTCGGGTGTGGTTCGGCAAATAGTCACCTCTTGGAGATTGGTATCCTGTGGCAACGACCATCTTTTCCAGGCTTATCTCTATCTCTATGGTGAGGTAGGATTATTCCAAGTTCCTGAGTTGCTTGAATTTGATTCCCTTCTTTATTGCAATGGCTGCTCTGTCGTATCGTTCTTGAGAATGGTTCACTGTCAACACGTCATAGTTCCAGATCTTGATTATGTCCCTATCCTTGTTAACTCCGTTTTCATAAATGAATATTATGTCAGCAACGATTTGTTGGAAAATATTACCGTAGTTCCCTCTTTTTGTGGTCCATCCGTCGGTGTTGATACTCAAGATTTTTAAGCTTTCTCTTTGCATTATGAGTATTTATCTACAGCTTCTTTAGTCTAGGGTCACTTTTAGGGACCTTTTGACTAGCAGAGGATGGATGTTGATTCGTTTGTTCGTGGATTACTTCCATGCCCTTGTTCTTCTTTGGTAATTGTTTTCTGGGTGGGCTGGGAGTCTTCCATATACTCCTCGAGGCCCTCTGAGATCTCGTTCTTGGTTCTTTCTCTTCTATTTCTGGTTGCGGGTCGCTTGATGACTCTTCTTCAGTATCATCTGAATCATTCTCAGATGTAGAATACTTTTCTTCTTTTCATGGTATATGGATAAGGCTGTGCTCATATTGAGTATTTTTAGTGACTCCAGTGATTTGGGCGTTTGATGGTAGGCAGGTTATTTGCCTGTAGTAGTGAATTAAGTTCACTCTCGTAGCTTCCTGGGATTCCTATGTTATCGATATGGGCGTATGACGCATGTCAGAATCTTCGAGCTCAATTCGGTGTTCAGTTGCATCGTAGGTTGGTTTATGACTATTTGATTGGTTCTTGATCCTACGGTTTCATAACTCTGGGTACTACGGACTTGAGCTTTTTCTTGATTTTTTTATTATTTCTTTTCTTCGGAAGCAATTTAGTTCCGATGTTCGGTGGTCCCGTTGCAATTTAGGCACCTTTTGGTTGTTGAGGCACATTCTTTGAATGAATGTCCATCTTGCCTGCATTCTGAGCATAGCTTCTTGTCCTTGTTGGTGCAAGAGTGGCTTGTATAACTTTTCAGTTTCTAACAGGGAAAACACATTTGGATATTATGGAATTTTTCCTGTTCGATGTTTTCCGATGAGATCCTCATGCTGAAACCTAGGAGCCAATCTCTTTTTGTTTTTTGTGCCATTTCGGTTGTCTGGAAGGTGATTTTAAACATATGAAGGGGGTTATTAAACTTGATTAATTCCTTAATCTTCGCCCATGTGTTTTGTGCCTCAATTTCTTTCTTAATTTCTTCGGTAGTTCTTTCCTAAATCCAGCCTTCAATTTTGCGGCCGATGACGCACCTATTGGCGCCAACCTGGGTGGTCAGGGATTCTTGCCTCAAGTCCTATTTTCTTTAGGGCTTCCGTTCCACGGAGGGACAGTATTTCATCCGTGTCATTCGTTTCCGAGCAGAGGGCTATGTAGCTGTTGGTTACGTCGATCAAGTGGATCAGGCAACCTTAAGTTCTTCAAAAAGAACCAAGTACACTTGAGCTTTGGCCAGAACTGCTTGGCTGGGGAGCCCCCTGAGAGAGAATCTCTTCGTTCTTTCCATCCCCCCTGAATAGGGGTGAGGTCCTTATTTTGGGTTGGTCCTTTTCTTATTTTTCCGTCTTCTTCGTGTTATGTGAATGGATTTAATGTGAGTGATGTTATGTACTTAGGTGAGTGAGATATAAATTCAGAATAGGGCTGTTCCCTGCCGTAGTGCGGTCCCGTGAGACCTAACTGCCCCCCAAATTCACACTTCCAATCCCTTCCTAACCACCAAGTTCATCAGATCAGCGCTGCTTAACTTCCCTGCCTTCTGGTCTTGAAGATCCCGCAACCCTGTCGACGAAACTTTCTGTTTAATAAGAGTTCCTCCGATGGATTAAAATTTGAAAACGGATTCGTAAATGGATGCAGAATGGCTAGCCCCGTAAGGGACATTTGCAGCTGTATCGTATTATTCGAAGAATTACTTCCCCCAGTAGGCACTAACCATAAAAAATGCGCTGTGGTCCACGAGTACCTTGGATGAGCAAACCGTTTGCCCGTCGTCCGCTTCTAATTGAAATGGTAGTATTTTGCTGGATGCACTGAAGTAGTCGCAGCCCCGAAAAAATTCTGCGTCGTGTTAGTCGGCCATAACCCCCAAATAACCCCCTAATCAGATCGCTCAGCCCACCATTACCCGGACCCAGGCTCAGAAGGATTCTGTGTCTTCAGTTCCACTAGAGGCCGCTCATGACCGGTGATTCCAAGCACTCCACAGCGATGCATTTGCGCAAACACAAAAAGGGTGCGCAACTCTCCTACCCCTTCGGGAAAAAGCTAAGATTCATGAAAAAGACTGCTCGCGGAAAAAGGGAGGTCTCTTATCTCATTAAGGAAGGCCTATTTTACCGTGCCTGTTCGGTTGGGGTTAGCCCCGCGACTCACACTTTATATGTATATCCTTCGATCTCACGTCCGCCAAGTCCTCAAACTCGCCCACGACGCTCTGTTGGCTGATGATTTGAACCATAACAAAACGGCACAAAGAATATGCCGGTACTTCTTTTAACCCGGCGCTGCTAACGAAATTGCCGAATTTTGCAAGGCTTGTGATATTTGCCAGAAGACAACGGCAAAAGGACTTATACCGCCAGATCCACTCCAGAAAGCCCTAATAATCTCTGAGCCCTTTTTCAGAGTACCGTTGACCTGATTGGCCTGATTCACCTCCCGTCCAGCAAACAAGACTCCTACGTTCTCTTCTTCGTCGACTTCGCGACTCGATTCCCAGAGGCGGTCTGCCTCAAGATAATACATATATAGTGTGATCTCTGCTGTGGCCCTAATTTCTATTCTCTCTCGCGTTGGTAACCCGAATGAGATCTTTTCCGACAAAGGAAGACAATTCTTCCTAAAATTGATGGAGTACGTCGGCAAGCTCCTGAGGATTAAATCTCTGTTCACTAGCCCATTTCACCCCTCTGCAAACGTGATCTGTGAAAAGTTAAATGGAACTCTGAAAACCGTATTAAAGAAGCTCTGCCATGTTCAGCCCTGAGAATGGCATCGGTACTTACCCATTGCTCCATTGGCCTTCCGGAAAATCCCTCATTGCACCCTGGGATTTGCCTCATTTGAGCTTCTCTATGGTCGAAATGTACGAGGGCCCATGGGTATACTAAATGAGCTGTTCGCAAACGCCCGTCTAGATGAAGAAATAAATTCTTCCTATTTATATTTATTGGACTTCCGCAATCGCCTAGAAGAATTTGCGGACACCGCTTATAAAAACGCTGATCTAAATCTTAAGAATATCGTACCTATTTGGATGTCAAGTCAAAAGGAAGACGATTCAGGCCTGGCGATGAAGTATTACTCCTTTTGCCCACGGATACCTATAAGCTCCTAACGATCTTCGAGAGTCGTGGCCCCTTGGTTTATCTGAATAAAACCCACTCCGGAAATAAGCTGTTCCACGTGAACATGCTGAAGCGGTATCACTGCCGCGCCTTTATTAATAATATAGTCGCCCTTGATAAGGCGGCAGTTATGGAAGCCTCTTACCCCTTCGAACCCCTTAACGAAGTTCAAGCCGTTTATGTTGAGCAGAATAGTGATTATCCTCACCCCTCATTACCCTTCCAGAAGATGTAATTATTACACCTGTTAAACCAATTCCAAGACGTGATCTTAGAAAAAGCCGGGAGCTCGACTCACTTTGAACACACAATCATGCTAACAACGCAAGAACCAATTTCAAAACCCTACCCTCTACCAATCTATTTATGCCAGGTTTTCAACGCAGAGGTATGAAACCTTTTGAAATTGCAGATTATTATACCCTCCAACTCTGATTATTGTTGCTCCATCGTCATAGTTCGAAAACCTGAACAGTCCTTTCGTTTTTACGTAGATTTTTGAAAGCTTAATGCCGTGACCGTTTTCGATACAGAATCAATCCCCTCATAGAGCAAAAATACAGCTATTCGAAGAGGCCAAATTGATTTCCAAAATAGCCCTATGTAACTGCTATTATCAGATTCCCCTTAAGGAAAACGCCCGGAAATATACCTAATTCCCCACTGAAAAAAGACTTATGCAGTTTCAGAGGCTTCTTTTCGCAAAAAAATACTTCTTGCAGTAACTATAATCAAATGATACGTCGGATACTGCTGGATGGGTTGCATAATGTATCATTCTACTTTGACAACATTTATGTTGCCACCCGCATCTGGAATCAACAACTGATCTTCCTATATTCCCTCATAATTAGGCTCCGTAAGCACGGACCTACTGTAGGCTCCAGTCAGTGCCATTTTGCGTACGGCACCATAGAATATTTAGGATTCTACATCGGGAAAAATCAAATGGCACCCCAGGAAGAGAAGATGAGGGCCATCGTAAGCATACCACTCCCCAGCAGCAAGAATCAGTTACGCTGACTTATGGGATTAACGTCATTTTAACGAAGATTCGTCCTGAATTTTGCCTCCCTAGCTGCTTCCCTTTGCTCCCTGCTGCAAAAAAAATCCCAGATACCCATGCCTGAAACCCCAAAGATACCGCCCATTTACAAAACTAAAAGACAAGCTTGCGTCAGCCTCCATTTTAAGAGTCCCAAATACAAATAAGCTTTTTGGCATTCGATTGGACGCCAGCAATAACGGCATCAGATGCGTACTCCTCCAATATGGAGAGGATGGCGAAAGCCACCCTGTTGCTTAGGCGAGCTTGAAAATCCTGACGCGGGAGAAGAACTATGCGGTAATAGAGCGTGAAGCTTTCTCGATTGTATGGAGTATTCGAAAGTTCGGTAGGTATTTTATAGGGAAAGAATTTATTATATAGACGGATCATCGTCCTCTAGCTTATTTACAAAACTCGAAGAGCCAAAAATGATCGTTTAATAAGATAGAGCTTACTCCTCCAAGAGTACCAGTTTCGAATTTTCTACATAAAAGGAACTTATAATTGCATAGCCGGCAGTCCTATTAGCAACCTCTTGGAGGATATTCCCAGTTAAAGTAAGAATTGTTCTCGCTTGTAGACAAAATTTTGTGGTCGAGTCTGCGTACTCGCGTTATAAAACTCGAATTAGATAGTAGATGTACATATTCTTTGTATACCGTTAACGGGCGGGTATTTTAATTGTATACTTTAGTCCCCTGTGTATATTTATTATACAATTGTCCTTTATTTGTACTCCGTTCCACTACCCTTTGCCTGTCAAATCGGTTTTGATTTTTTTTGTTTTTCTTTGCATATGTAATATTATTTCTTTTATCTGTTTTATCGACTCGGTGACTTATGTATCAATTGTGTTTTTTCTTCACATATATTACTACCAAATAAAGAACCAATGCCCAGGATCAAAAAGAATCCTTTAGTCTTTAATTGGTTTGCCTCAGTAACGGCTTAAATTAAAATCCCCCTTTGTAGGGACTACCTAACTCGGTTGAGTCAGGTAGTGATACTATGTGCACATTTTTGAAGCAGGCTAGGAATCCAACGTCCCCATCCGTTGGTACCCTCCGAGCACGACCGTTTTCCAAGTTTTCAAGTTTCGGAAGGGAGGAGCGTAAGAGGATGACCTTGAAGGTCCGCCTTGACCCCCCCCCCCTCGTCCGTGGAGTAGAGACGACGCGTCCATAACCAGGATTTACAAAAGCGAGGCAACAAAGAAATTCTCACGAGGGAACTACCAGCCACTGTTCACAGCTGTGCTTACTTACGACGACCGATACCCTGCTGAGACGCCTTCATTGAGAACAAAATGCCCTGCGGACATTCTAATACCCCACAGACCCGAGGCCTTGAGGCGAGGATCGCCGTCTAAGCGAACGTCTTCCCAAGACCTTATCTAGGCTGGTAACGAGGAATGGCGCCAACAGATTCCCTTGGGATTTCCATGCCGTAGAGGCCTTCTAGCGAGCAAGCCAACAGAGTATTTATTCGAAGGTCTCCGATTACTCGAGAGAGAGAGAGAGTACCGCCTACTATCAGTGAGGAAACATCCCCTCGCCTCGAGTCGAACCTCAGAGTTAGAAGGTTTCGTCGGCTAGACTAATTGCCGTGAATTTTGGCCATAGTCAATATGCAAATTGGTGAAGCGGCATTTCTTCGGAGAATTGTGCTACACACTCGTCTGATTCCATTTTCAAGATTACCTTGCCCCTCGTGGAGATTACTTATTCCCGCATCCAAGAGCATTTCGATCCGAGTTCAAGAATATCTCGACTCACCTTTCAAGAGTAATTTACCTAGTATTCAGGATTACTTCACTCGTACCCAAGGTAATCCAATTCCGCCGTTGAGATTACTTTGCCCGTACACTAAGATTATCTCACCCAGAATAATCCGAGCTTTGGCTTTATTTCCCCCTTCATCAAGAGTCAAGTCTACAAGGTAAAAGCATTTCCACCCTATTTATTCATCACGAAGATTATCCCCTATTTTCATTGTTTTCCTTTCTAACTGAGGTAAGCATTTATCCCCTGATTGTCGCTTTAGTCATTGATTCATTATTCCTTTTGAGCCCGAAATTAATTTTCAATTCATCCTTAGGTACATATTTCCTTATTTATCTTGTTTTTGTTATTAAACCTTTATTTTGGGTTTTAATCTGTTAATAAACTTCAATAAAACTTGGCATTTATAGAACCTTCCCCGGGCAACGAATACGCACTCGCATAGATTTAATCACTTTTAACTTTCCGAACCTAAGGACGACTCACTATCCCACCTCAATAGCTTGGTATAACCGGTCATCTCTCGGCCGCCTGCCACGTAAGTGTAATTGCCTTCACAGCTGCTAAGGGAAACACTTACGATACCACGACATAATGGAAAGCTAAGGAAAATAGGTAAAACGAATTTGAACAGACGCCTCTTCATGCTCAGCTTTTTCTTAGGAGAAAGCTTACTTGGGATCCTTTGAAGTTACATGATATATTGCACATTCGATAAAGTCCAAAAACATGGGAGAAGAGCTAGTATAAGCAGCAGCCATCGCCAGGTCAAACCAATTTGTGTTCACGGTCAAGACAAAAATGTTTGGGAAACACTACACTAGAACAATGGCTTAAACAAAATTAAATGGCAGCCTCCAACCTCAAATCACCATTGCTTATTTTATTAACCCTAAATTTACAGTGAAAAAACTGGTTGAACTTCATAAGTAATAAGGTGTTTTAGTCCGTCATCTCCAGGTTGACCCATATTTTGTTCGCAGTTAAGGTGACCAGGCTACTCTAGTCACTCGTTTTTGTGGTTAAGGTGACAAATAGAGTTATTAATTATGACTAAATTCTTAATTAAAATGAACAAAAGTGTTATTGCTGCATCGGTTCTCCAAAATTTTAAATAAAATTACGATGCAAATGTAATTGAGAACAAAAACACTCGATGACCTCCATAACTATGTTGACAGATGGAAATGAAACTAAGATATCCGCGATGTCCTTTTTGGATAAGCAAAATTAAATTCTAGTTCATAGCCGTACTGGAATGCTTTTCCGTTTTAACAAGAAAGGATAAGTAATTCATCTGGTGATGGATAATTGACCGTTCAGGTTAAATATATCGTTTAACCGTTGTAGATACCTTAAGAAAATGAAGAGAGCGGAATGGGAAGAAAATACGTATGGACCTTCAAAATTGGACATTGTAGATTTGCCGATATGAGTAAGAAAAGTGTAAAAGGGCGTGTATATGAGAGAAGAAGAGGAGGCAACTTTGTAGGAATGATAAGAATTTCAATATTAACTTTAACGAACGGTTAAGTAACAAGATACTGAAAAGTGTCTCAAGTGTAATAATAAATATAATGGAATATACAAACTTAAACCTCAAGTAATTTCAATTCTAAATCTAGTACAAATCTTGTACCTCGTTTTTCAAATCTAAAAACTACAAGAATGTTCATATTCTCTCTTTTTTCCATTTGCAAAACTACAAATTTCCCATTGATCTTTAGGCATAGAGATATAAAAAATGATCCACTAATGTTATAGCATTGATGCCAATTTCTATTTGACTTCCTTTGATCCTTTATGCATATCAATTTAGAAGTATAGTGAAGGAACCGCTAAAGTTTACGAATCATCAAAATTTACATGTTATCAATGAAGAGTCTCGTTAAAGAAAAGATTGAATTTTTCGCTTTAAAGGTAAGTTTTAATTGAATCTCATAATTTGCGAAACAATTATTGGAATTTTTTTTTTTAAATACCTAACGAAACCATATTTTTACTTTATGATCATTCATTAATGCTCTATGTATTCTCTTACTCATATCTTTTATCAATACTAAGTCAGGATATTGCCTCTTTATCAATCAATGTTCCTATTAATAGAATCTGTAACCAAATTTAGTCTCCTTGTTTTTTAGAGTTAACAAGGTTTTCAAATATTATTTGCTCATTTAAAGTTTGACAGAGGTACAAAAGTTATACATTTCACCGCTTTTATAAGTGTGTGCTTTTGCTTCCTGCTAATTTCCAACGAATTTGTTAAGCGAATAAGTTTATCTTCACAGAGTTTTCGTCTAACTAGTAGGCGAAGCTTAATAGTAGGACTATATCTACTAGGCACGATTAAAGGCACCCATTGAGTATGGCTAGAGATACTTAGATGCCAACATGAATCTAAAAGATATCCTATAATCTGGGGCGGCTAAATAATGTGATTTTACTTAGGAAATTCTTATATGAGCTTATTTTAAGCCAATAATATCTCTAATGTTAATTTTATTGTATCTAAATTTTCAATTTGACCCTTTTAAATCCTTTTACAATATATTAAAATATATAAAACAAATCATTTATATTGACAAAGCCAAAAACGATAATATACATATATATTTTTAAAAAGTAAACTGTATTTAAATCACTTAGTACAATTACAAGGGTCATTTTAGGGATTTTTAAAATTTTGCTAGGGTATAGATTTGACTCATACCTGACAATCAGTATCTTGCTGATCTGCTCTGCACTCATGAGAAGTACTAGGCATGAGGCCGCAATCACCATTGCAACAACTGGTCAATGTTTTATGTGGTAATGGCACTTGGGCATTTTCATGAAAGAGTTGATAAAGTTTTTCATTTCGGAATTATTAGATAGCCAGTAAATGTGTCTGAAAGGTTTTCTAAGCAGCTGCTCAGGTTAATAATGTTGAAAGCATTAGAATTGAGGTAAAGTGTGATTCATATCCTAACAGATGAATCCCTCAGTAGCTTAAAGGGGTACAAATGGAGGAGAATGCAGCTAGGAAATTCTATCGATAAATTCGTGACATTCTCGATAAATTGACAGAGATAATACACTCAAATAATCAATTCCACAAGGCGTTTTGCCATCTATAGCCTGGGATGTTCACTAAGTGAGTTTCGAATCTAGAGTTACTCCCAAGAGCTTGAGCTGGTCAGCCTTGTTAATCAAAACAGATTTCCAATAAATCACCAAAAGGCATATATATATATATATATATATATATATATATATATATATATATATATATATATATATATATATATATATATATATATTAAGAAAAATTATTGCAGTAACGCAATTAATTATGCGGCTAAAAGGCTATTTTTTGGCAAACCAGTCTTCCTCAAAGCCTTCGGAAGGAGCTCTTCTCACCTACACGAAAAGGTAGCACTTAAAATAGGAGTTCTCTCAGATAGCCAAAAAACTATCTTTCGATTAGCGTACTTAAGTGTCACCCCTGCTTTTCGAAGAGAATGGAAAATTTGTTTGATTCTCCATTTTCGCCTTGCCTTATAAATTAAGAAAAATTATTGCAGTAACGCAATTAATTATGCGGTTAAAAGGCTATTTTTTATTAACCAGTCTTCCTTAAAGCATTCGGAAGGAGTTCTTCTCACATACACGAAAAGGTAGCACTTAAAATAGGCGTTCTCTCAGATAGCCAAAAAACTATCTTTCGATTAACGTATTTAAGTGTCACCCCTGCTTTTCGAAGAGAATGGAGAATTGGTTTGATCTCCATTTTCCCTTCGCCTTATAAATTAAGAGGAAGACTCGTTTGCCAAAAAATAGCCTTTTAACCGCATAATTAATTGCGTTACTGCAATAATTTTTCTTAATTTATAAGGCGAGGCGAAAATGGAGAATCAAACAAATTTTCCATTCTTTTCGAAGAGCAGGGGTGACACTTAAATACGCTAAATAAAAGATAGTTTTTTGGCTATCTGAGAGAACGCCTATTTTAAGTGCTACCTTTTTGTGTATGTGAGAAGAGCTTGTTCCGAAGGCTTTGAGAAAGACTGGTTTGCCAAAAAATAGCCCTATAACCACATAATTAATTGCGTCACTGCAATAATTTTTCTTAATTTATAAGGCGAGGCGAAAATGGAGAATCAAACAAATTTTCTATTCTCTTCGAAAAGCAGGGGTGACACTTTAATACGCTAATCGAAAGATAGTTTTTTGGCTATCTGAGAGAACGCGTATTTTAAGTGCTACCTTTTTATGTATGTGAGAAGAGCTCCTTCCAAAGGCTTTGAGGAAGACTCGTTGCCAAAAAATATCCTTTTAACCGCATATATATATATATATTTATATATATATATATATATATATATATATATATATATATATATATATATATATATATATATATATATTCAAAGAGAAAACGGAATAATTTTTCCTTGCAGTAATATTTTTATTACCCCTTCTCGAAAAATCCGTGCAGCGAAGCGATTCGAACCAGGCACTCTGAGGCAGCGAGCACCACTTTAATCACAGTTAAAAGTATGCCGTTAGTACACTACGCTACGCAGAGAACCAAACAATTCTCTGAATAGAATGGCTTTTAAGGAACACTTTCGCAAGCTCGAATGGAGACTATGAAAGTAATAGAAAATTAATTGGCAATTCAAAGAATAAATAAGGAATAGTTAATCGCGTGGCATATATACAAATGTATATATCTCTCAAAGTAGAACGAGAGAATGATGAAAATGAATCTATTAAACCACATTGAAAGAGAAAACGGAATATTTTTTCCTTGCAGTAATATTTTTATTACCTTTTTTATAAAATCCATGCACGGAGAGAGAGAGAGAGAGAGAAAGAGAGAGAGAGAGAGAATCCGGCGATTCCACGACAATGATCTTCTTCGCAAGTGTTTCTTTTCTTTTATTCTATCTCATTTTGAGTATTGCTCTGTTATATGGAGTTCTACTGCAGACTCTCATCTGAGATTGCTTGATCGTGCATTCAATTATGAAAACTATTAACTCTCGGATTTGAATTCAGACATTGGGCATCGTAGAGACGCTGGAGCTGTTTCTATTTTATTTAAAGTAGTAAATGATGTTAATCATCCTCTGCATAAATTTCACGAGATTTTATAAACCAGCCACAGTTACTAGGTATTCTGAGACTGTAAATTTCAGGGTATTCTAAATTAGTCGTCATTCTACATATCAGTTTTCTAAGTGCGTTTTACCAATCATTTGTAAGTTGTGGAATACCTTGCTCACAAATATTGTAACTGCTTCTACGCTTAATAAGTTTAAAAGATTGGCTAATGTCTTTTTGTTGCGTAAGCGTAGGGCTCCTTTAATTCTTTTACCTTTCTTTCTTGCTGTGCTTTGACATGCAATGACACCTCTTGGTGGTATAATTTCTCAAATTTTCAGTGTTGCTTTTTGCATGGTCTATATAATAATAAAAATAATATCAACCAGATCATCAGATCCACAAATGAAGAAAACTTGAAGATTGCTGAAGCAATTCTCCTCAAAGAAAAGAAGCCGGAATTAAACACGAAATGTGAAGAACTAAAATAATGGTTAAATATTTTTCATTAGGTTCGCATTAAAAATAGTCCGTAATAGTTACAATTGTAATAATAAAAATCTGTCTTTAATACATAGTATCGCATATAAATTTTGGAATTAAAAGTGTATATATTTACCTGCTAATATACATAATCATGTCTGTATAATGCATGTACAATATATCCAGTTGTGGATACATAGATAGCCCTTTCCGGTGCAGCTTTTACCCTCTCCCCCTTGCCTTCGTGTCTCATTAAGGCTAGCCTCTGAACGGCCTATATGATAAGCCTATCCCACCATTCCATTCATACCTGAATATTAAAGGTGGATCAATTTAATTTTACTTACTATATTCTGAAGATAGGATAAGTGTAATCGTGAAACGTCAGCTCATAATGAATAAAGCTATAATAAAAGCAAGTTTTATTTTCTATCTAGAATCATCTTAAAACGCTTAACTTTCAACGCAAGAAAGATTTTTCGTAAGCTGAAAAAGAAAACCCATAAAACAGGCAATAATAATAATAATAAAACCTTCGAAAGTACTCCGAAGCTCAAATTAACTGTGCCTATGGAAAAGAAAACCATCTCGGTGGCCACGCTATTAAAGGCCGTCAAGAAGGAGGAAAGGAAGAGCGTGAGATGCGTCGAAGGACTCTGCTCACCGACCGCATGCGAGAAAAACGTCAGAAGCGCTGATGTCGCCTTGTCTTAGACTTGAAGAAGAATGGAAATCAAATTTTCATTTATTCTGATGAAAAATCTTTCACGGTCGATCTGGTCTTTACCAATTAGTACGACTTGCTTTGTATCCTTACGCTAGCACACCTCAAAGGTCTGCTACGTGTCAACAACCAAGCACTTGGCCTTTGTGATATTGCTTGGCGTCCTGGCTTCGAATGACGAGAAGATGCTACGGTGTGGTTCGCGGTTGGTTACAGACTCACCGCGGCCAATTACTAGGACATTTTGGCCAAGAAATTTATGCCCTTGGTGAAAAATATGATGAAAAAAGAAAAAATAGGTATTTCAGCAGGCCGGTGATCCGACCCACACGGCCAAGGCCATGCAAGAATGGTTGGATTCGGAATTATGTCTGCCGCATTCGCCTGACCTCAATACACTCGACTACAACGTGTAGGAAAAGTTTAGCAGAAGGCCTGCAAGGTCTACCGCAGCAACGACGACGCGCTAAAGTCCTCTGTCAACAGCAGCTGGGCTAGCATGTGAAATGACTTCGTCAGCATCACGTGCACGGCCTTCTGGTCTCCCCTAGACAACGTACTCGCCGCGAAGGGCGGTCACATTGATTAATATTACAATATAATCACATATTCATATGTTAAAATAATATACGAGCAAACGTGTATAACTGTATAAAAAATATATTTCTGACCTTTGTTGAAAGAGAAATAACCAGTCCAATGGTAGTTTTGCAATACCTAGTACTACACTGGCCGATTATACCTAAGTCTATAATTTGAATTAAATAGAATTAGACCTGCTGAAAACATTGAAAAGACATACTCTAATTTATTTAATATAGAAAAACGATCAACAATTTAATAATAGCGAAATGCAAATTGATATAGGTTAGGTTTATCAAAATTAGTTTTTCCCAGATTCGTTTTCAACACATTTAAATCTATTACACTGGCCTGCGTTTGAAAAAGGATTTTCTGTTCCTGCGGTTTTCTTTAGTGATTCCTAACGAAATAGTTCTCCTAAATTGAAAAATGACATTCATTTTGCTCAATCAGGTCTGGTCTTTGAGATACAGCGCACTACTGTTTTTAGAAAAGGTTAATTTTTGAAAAAATCCCTTATTTATATAAAAGTTATTTAATAAATTACAATTACTTGTAATAAAAAAAATACGGACTCAATTCGAATTTCTATTAATTAATTTTAAACTTACAGACTACTTATGAGCTTACCCAGGAGTGCAAAGAAACTATTTTCCAAGAAAAGAAGTCCTTGATGACTTCCGCTTGTGAAGCGATGTTGGTTCGTCGCGTTTAAGACACCAGCAATAGTCAGCTAACATTTTGATGTCCCAGCGTCCTTGATATCTTGTTTCCATCGTCTTTATGTCTTGGTGAAATATTTCTTCTTGTTCCTCGCTATAATCTCCACAGTTTGCCGGAAAATAGTCAAGATGTGACTGGATAAAATGCATTTTTATCGACATGCGAGCTCCCATTTCTTCGAAGCTTTTCATAAGCTCATTTACATGTGAGATATATTCTGAGCTTCTTTTATTTCCCAGAAGACCGTCGATTACTTCACTAAACGCTCGCCATGCTTCTTGTTCACTGGCTCCCTTATTGGTGTAAAAATGCTTGTCCTTTAACAGAGTTCTAATTTGGGGACCATCGAATATGCCTGCATGGAGCTTGGCATCACTGATCTGTAGGAAGTTTTGCAGTAGATAATTAAAAGCTTGGCCTTCTTTATTCAGTGCTTTGACAAAGTTCTTCATCAGGCCAAGCTTTATATGAAGAGGAGGCAGTAAAACATTTTTGGGAGGGACTAGAGGTTGAGCTACCACATTGTGGCAGCCAATTTGGAATACCTCTCAAGATGGCCAGTTTTTTTGCTTATAGTGAAGACTATCTGCCCGGCTATCCCATAACCACATAAAGCATGGATATTTTGTGTAGCCTCCTTGCATCCCAAAAAGAAGGCACACAACCTGAAATAAAACATATTGATGCATATTGATGTACATGGTTTCTAAGAACTTCTATTTTTTGCATAGGCAATTTTCACTAAGTTTATTAGGGGTAGGGAGAAAATAATATGTGTATAATATCCTTCTGTCATTGGTATTTAGAAACAAACATTTCTTGAAATATTTAACAAGTTCAATAAAGTAAAATATATCTTACCTTGAGATCACCACATATTAACTAGTTCTGGTTAGAGTACTTGATTGTATTAATCAATACTTTCATATTTTCGTAGCTTTCTATTAACTGAATTGAATAGCCAATAGGTACAGATGCCATTTTATTTCCAATATTTAAGAGTACTGCCTTCAAACTTCTGCTAGAAGAATCAATAAAGAGCCTCCATTCACTTGGTTGGTAAGGAACGCCAAGTGCCTCAATTAAACCTTTTACATCATTGAAACACACCAAAGAGCTGCAAGAATAAACTGAAAAGAACTTTCAAAACTCTTCGTATCTATTTCTGAACCAAAACTTTGTAGTTTCTTGAGAGAGGAGGTTGCTCTCACTAAGACGGGATGCAAGAAGTTGTGCGTTCTCTTTAGAAAGACCAAGATCTCTATTCAAGTCATTTAATTGACCTTGAGTGAGTGGTCTTGGCAAAGTCATTGTAGACGTAGGCTGATATGTCACTGAAGTGTCAGTCTCAGCCACTTCTATATCTTCTATATTGTCTTGTAGCTTAGTATTTTTAGGTGGAGAAGGAACTAGAACTCTTGGACCATGTGGTTGTGGTTTAATGGCAGAAGGAACATTAGGATAGACTACAGTGTGTTTGTTCTTCTTATTAACACCTGAAAAAAAGTTTCGCATACTTAATTTACATACTTTTAATTCACTCGACCCTCGTTTCCACATTTTTATACACATTTTTCACACCCGGTAAATTTACAATTTTTAAATACAATCAATTTTTATATACAATTTAACGACAATTTTTCTACCAGCATAATACACTATTTTTATACACATTACAATTTGAATAGGCTACCAAAAGATTTGTATAAACATTTCTAGATTTGTCAAGGACTATATTGTTAAAGTAATTATCTCACCTTTAAGATTTGTCATGCAAAAATAGCAGTCTGTAATGTGGTCCTTGCCTTCTCTCCACACCATAGTTACACCAAATGACAAACAGTTAGTTTTGCCCTCACTCCAGCGTCTTAAGGCTATGACACAGGCTTTGCAGCACATATGTGGAGCAAAGTTTTTGTCTTGATCACCTAGCTTTATTCCAAAATATGCATTGTAAAGGAACTTTACTAAGGGCGTTATAGTGCATTGCTGGTCACTAAAAGTTACCTTTTCACAAACAAAACAAAATCTATCCGGACTGTTTTTACACTTTCTATTCATTTTTATGAAATATAAGGAGTTTGCTAATGTATTTGCCTGCAAAAAAATTCACAAAGATAAATAAAGTTTTAGAAATACACTTTAAACACTGTTCATAGATGAGAAAAGTCATGGATTAAAAAACCAACACTTAGTTGGAGAGTGAGCAAGCAACACACAACCACTCACGCTCGCGGTCAGCTAGAGACTGAGCTCTCTAACGCCATTTAGGGAGCTTGGTCTGTATCTTAAAAACTAGACCTGATTAAGCAATATAAATGCTTTATTTGGATTTAGGAGACAGATTTCATTAAGAATCACCTATGAAAACCTCACGAACATTTTTGACGCAGACCAGTGTTATTTAAGCACCCCTATAAAAAAAATACATGATATAAACCACCATACCAAGCAAGGGTGATGAAAATATCCTAACAGCTAGATCATTCCACAAAGATTCTGTAGGAAATATTCGATGTGTGAAGAATATGAATGGTAATCTTAAAGCTGCTGCGATCAGGGTATGGAAGGATGCATTTGTCCTTGTGAGGAAAGCCAAGACAGGATTACAAACGTTATCAGTATTAGATTTTAGAGAACTGACTAATAAAGTTGATTCATATATTTCTAACTGCGTCGAAAAAGGGCGCATGGGGCGTGAGATGGTTAAAATAAGGGGCAATATTTTTCCAGCAATAAAATTACTCAGGAATTCTAGCCTCTAATATCTGTTTTGTTTTGATTAAATTTGAGGCCGTTAGGTGGTAAAAATATAAGCAGTTACATAGTTTCTAAGATTCTTAGCAAAAGTGGCTGTATTTTTTTACAAAATCAGCCTTTTCATCTTAGGCATTTTAAGAGGGCATCATAGCCACTGTAAGCAAAAATATAGGTCTATCGTTCAGTTAATTAAAAACAAAACAAAAATAAAACATAAAGGACAAAAATAGAAATAATCAAAACAGACAATACAGAGATCAACAGAAAAGAAAGGCAAGCTCAGGTGCCCACCTGGAAGCCATCCTCCCTGTGGTGGATCATGATGAGCTTCTCCAAGGCTCGGTTATGATCCGCTTTTGTTTTACACATATTTTTTCCTCCTTGCTTTTCGTAGGCGTCGGTATTTTGAAGGATAAAAATGCAAATCTATTTCTCCTTTTCCTCACCTCTCATCCGGGCACCCAGGCGCGTCACTAATTCACGAATTTATGACAATTTAATGAAAATAAATATTATAGAGTCTACTCGCCTTCTTCCAAATCTTATCACAAGTTAGGAACGAGCCCCAACCCGATTTCAAGGGATATGAGATAGCGACCTAAATTTCACGGTACCCGAGAAAAGCTGGGTAAAATGAAAGAGAGATCTGCATGTTTTCATCTAAATCCCGATGCCTAAGAAAACCAAAGAAAAAATAGGGGTGAAACAAAAGCGGACCAATAACTGACCCTTGAAGAAAATCAAAATGCTCCTCCACTAGCACACATTTCGGTAAATTTGATTTTTCAGCATAGAATTGAAGTTTATTCCATGCTTCTCTCTAGGATTCTCTCAAATTCGCTACTTATTTCCGTGCAAATTTTAGAATTTGTTTCCAGCCGAAAGATTTCAAGTCACATTCACTACAATCAGGAAAAAATGCAGAGAAATCGTGTATTTAGGGTAGTAAAAGGTGCAAATAAGTTACTCTCGATTGAGATGATAATGTAATTTGAAATATTGAGGGGATCTAAGACAGATTTTTCTTATTTCGTGACGGTTAAACTCGTGGGAATAAAAGAAAACGCTCAATGAGACCTGTAAATTCTTGGCGCGGTGTCGGCCATGCGTGCAGTCTAGATCGGATTAGCGCGGTTTTGTTTGGTTTACTCTCGCGAAATTTTAAATTATAGAACACAGAGCACGACCAATTTAAATGAAATATAGAACAAGGTCTGCTCACCAAAAGGTCACGTGCCCTCACTTATTGTGATTTATGACCTCACGACCTTCAAAACTTCAAAATAATTCCCGGAGTAACCATGGCAGGAACTTTGTATAGCCACATACCTAAGCATAGCATAGTAGAGAACACCCGAGCCTAGCATAGCGTAGCATTGTCTAGCATAGCATAGCCTAGTATGCCTAAAAAAGCCTATAGCCTAAACTTGCCTAGTATAGCATAGCATATCATAGCCAAGCATAGCATAGTATAACCCCCCCCCCCCCTGTATTAACCTAGTATAACCAAGCCTAGCCAAACATAGAATAGCCAGCCTAAAATAGAATAACTAGCTGTGCCGTGCTTAAACTAGCCTAGTTATCATTTGAAAGAGACTGTAAAACAATGTAAGTTATTAAAATTTTGTTACAATCGGCCGAATAGTTATGATGTTATAGCCAAAACAAAATAATTCCTGGGCTAACCTTGGGAATACTTTGGAAACTATATCATTCAAAGGAGAATGTAAATCAGCATAAGCTTTTCAAATTTCCTTAGAATCGGCCGAATATTTATAAAGTTATTACAAAATCAATACAAAGCAAAACGGGGACCGACTAACCGACGACCGACCGACATAGTGAGAATTTGGTTTGCTCGCGATTAGACACGCACATGACTAAAAGGGAACCCCTTTAATTAACGTCCTAACCTTTAAATAAACTATCCTTTACCACCCTAATCTTCTGCTGATAACTTCTATCTATACTAAGTAAAATGGAAGACATAAAAAATTAACAAGGAGGCAAATGCTTGCAAATGAATATATGACAGCTACAGATGGCATTGGCAAATAATGTCCGTAAATGGCGGTATTTAAGCAAATTACCCAACAAATATAGTTTTTCGAAACAAATCAAGCTAATTACGTATTTTTTATATAATAAAAGTGGTTTAATAAAGGATCTGCCGTGCGGGCAGCGCTAAAGACGGCGTGCCCTGGAGGGAGGAAGAGCAAACGCCTTTCACCTGCTCTACTCATAGAATGCATCCTCATTCTTGATTTTAACTCTGACCTCAGAGTCTTCCCGTTATTAATTACGTTTAGCTTACCGTAGCGAAACTCCCCTCTTAGCCGTCCACGTCTATTTCTCATTACTCTCGCTTTCCTGATCGGTAGTAAGAAATTTCCCTGAACGTACTCTGTAAACACGAACCTCATTTTTATCTTGCTTGTTTTTTTTTGTTCGTTTGGAATTAAACCATTATTTGTTTACGAGATTCCTGTCAGACCTTTCTCAATCACAAGCCTTCGTTAAGACCAACCAAGCCGATATATTATTCAAGTATTTTTTGGAGTCAGATACAAACTTAACGCCACCTATCACTTTACTCAGGGCATAGTAGGGACCTCGTGAAATATCCGCATCATTTTTAACCATAAATGGAACTGTTACATTTACCCGTCTGTATCATAAAGCGGCTTCTCTGGACGGCTTTTCTCCGTCTACCATGAAGTGGTAACTCATGATTGTTGCTACATCATGCTATAAAGGTAACGGTAACGTGCCCTTCCTGCCTTAAACTTAACTGGCAACCACTACGTCTAACAACAAACTGGTAACCGGTGGTCGTTTCCCTTATACCTATAAAATCGGGTACCCCTTAACTGGTGACGTCCGGGCTATTCAAGCAAGGCCATGAAATGCGCGGAGACGGTGAAGGAGAAGAGCTACTCTCATACCCCAATTCCCAACATTTAGAAGCATGCATCATTCATGGCAATTTTTAAAACCAACAAAGTTCCTACAATTACTTCCTCACATGTTTCTTTCTGTCCCTCATGCATCACTTCTAAAGTTATAGAAATCGAAAACACATCAGAAATATTTTTAGAGTCTAGACAAAGATGGATGACTAATATAATAAAGAAACAGTCTTATTACAGACTTCTCACGAATAATCTTATATGGCATCCAGCAAGCCCAACCATACAGAACACTTTTTATAACACCAGACATGATCTAATCTTTTGCTGTTATCCCCAATACAATCCCAATGACAATATTTATAGTCAAAAACATGATATATGAAACAAAAAAAGGTTGGTGACCAACTACTTAGCATGCAGACACGTTCATGAGATATTTGCCTGTCAGATATGAAACACCCTAAAACATAACAAACGGTATCTACTAATCGCTCCTACTGTTCTTCACCTTATTTAACAGGTACATGTATGGCATACTCAAATCCTTCTTAGCCAATTTAAATATAGTTTTATACGCAGACAACATAACTCTCTCATGCATGCAACGCAGCCAAGATATTTCAATTCATTTCTTCAAATTTTACTTCAAAAAACTATAACATGTGGTTTACCACAAATATAATCAAAATACCACCAACTAAATCCACAACTATCCTTCTCAACAATTAACGGTTTATCTAATAATCTAACATAAACAACAACAATATACCTCACATCCACAATTCGAAATTCAATGAACATTTCACAAACATCAAAAACAAATCTTCTCAGACTTAACGCCAGCAAATCAGTTTTCAACAGAAAATTTGGAAAGAATAGAGCAAATACAACCAAGGAATACAATGAAAAGAAGAAAGCTAGGGAAGGGATAATGCAATCTTTTATTTGATCCTGTCATTCTCTCAAATACTCATTAGTTTCAACGTGTAAGTGGATGGGGGTTTAGTAGCTGTGTGGTATATGTCTTCAGGTTTAAAGGGTTACCTTGAGAGGGGAGGGCTACTAGTTATAGACGTAGGCTCCACAAACCCAGAACAGCCAGTCTATTAAATTGCAGAACACTTTCCCCCTATAAAGAAACATTAAAACAACAACAAACTTATATTATATTCTGCCTTCCAGAAACATATCCACAACCACTTCACTCAACACAGTAGCCACCCACTTATACATAATATGCTGCTACATACACAAGCTATTCTTCCACAGGAAGAGAGTCCACTTGACAAGCTACGTTGTGGACATCTCTTAGACTTTCTCGTTTACTCTATAGTTTTACTACATATATTTCATTAGTGTCAGGCGGCTGCTGGATCAGATACCCTGATGAACAAAAAACAACTTACGCAAAAACAAAGACCAACCTCCCCATCGAGACAGACTGAGCAACAACCACATCTCAAGCATAACCAAAGGCCAAGCTCCCCTATTCAGACAGCCTCAGGAACAATAAAATCTATTCCATAATCCAACAACAAGTTCCCGCATTCACCCCCAAAAGTGTTCTAATAAGAATCCCTAAGCCTAATAAAGAAGTGCAAACAACTTAAAGTAAAAAACACTGACAAAAAAATTGATTAGAAGTACTGAACAAGCTCATTAAAAAGAAACAGAGCTAACATCAGAGAACACATATAATACACTAATTGTTTTGGAAACCATGAAAAAATGAAAGGAGTATAAAATGACTAAGAGATACTTCAAAAAGGAGAATCCCACATAGGAGCTATAGAAAAGGAAGATGCACAATAATTCAGGATTGAGGGAGAATAGTTAATATAACTAAGGACTAATAGGAAAAGTTGTACTCGAGGAACAACACCATCCAGAATCACAGCCAATCAACAACTCTCAAGAATGTCCCTGCAGTTCTCAATGCCTGAAACTTCTGGAGGTTTTGCTGTAATAGAACACAAAATTTGGGGTAAAAAGTTGGAAAGAGTGCATAGGTCAGGAGTTCTACTTCCGTTCTAGGACAAGTTCATAGTAAGAAATAAGGAAAAAAGTTTGGCCTATCGACATATCTGGTAAAATATTTGATTTTAAAGGTATGATACTATGGTAAAAGGAATAAGTATACTACCTTTTCATGATTTTGCTTTCCTTATTCGGAGAGATGCCCTTAATGATTAATATTTGTTGAGCTTCCAATCGCAAGTCTCCAGTTTCTTTTAGGGAGAGCTTATTTATTTTTTAATGGAAAATTAACATGACTAAAGACAGCACAATCTATGACTAAAAAATACGCATATTAGGGAATATTTATTAGGCGAGAATTGCAGCGAGCAAGCAAGGCTATTTTTTTAAACCTCTCGCCACCCTGTGAGGAAGCAGAAAAAGTGTTGTAGAGTGATGACGTCATTTACACGGGCAATTGACACGACGCATCAACTAGGATGTATCTCGCGTGAGGTTATGGGGCAATTGAACTCAGAAATCCTAACTGTTGCATAGCCCGCTATGATAGGTGTTAAAAAATTATCATAGCATGCAACAGCTTCAACCTTCTTTACCCTACTCCCTCATGGCTGCTTCACGGAAGATGCGGCCCCACTTAATTGTTGTAACGTTAACCTAGCCTACATCCCAGGCTGCAGGCTCAAAAGTTTTCACTCTTAATCCTTCAAGCGGTGGAAGTAAGCAGAGGTTATTCTTTCCTGGGGAGCAATGAAATAACTAGTTTAGGAAGCATCCTGCTTCTATTTTCAATCTTGATATAATCGACACCGAAAATGGAAGCATCTATTTAATAACCTACTCTCTTTAAAACGATTATTTATAAATAAATTTCATTTTTTCAGCAATTGGGAAGTTCGGCACTGCACTGCCATCAAGCCTTCAACCAATTATGAATTTCGAAATGCAAGTAAGAGAGGCAACACATTTGTACATTCTTTGGAATTGTTTGTGACAATCTTAACTTTAAGCCAAAATAAACTAGACCCATTGCTCTTGAAGAAGGATTGAGCTTTGTTCTCCAAAAACATCTAAGTAGCTCATATAACAAGTTTAAATACCTGTCATTATTTTAGATTAGGATTTTAAAGGGTACTAATAATCCATTCAGTAACTTTTAATTTTCCCAAGTTCTCGGAACGCACTCAAATCTCAACTTCTGTTTTTACTTGCATGTCTTGAAGGAATTCTTTTAAGTTATATTTTAATTTTTGCTAATTACATACAATCACGAGTCAATACATTTTCAAGTCTAAGTTAGAAAGGAAATAATTGATTTGAAATTGAATTTAAAACAAACTTTCAAGTAGTCAATTGAATTTTGTCGTCACTTTTAACTGTTTGTACCTGTCTTTGCGGTGGCTTGGATGGTTTAAAAAAAATATCATATATACTCGTATCAAGCAATATGCGCTACATAGGCATTTGAATTAATGAATATACTCATCAAATAGCAATCAATACTAGTTTAACTTCACACATTTAACAGTAAAGGAAGAGCAATTAGTATTAAAAAAATTATCTATAGTCCATAAGTCGTAGCGAAAATTTATTTTATCCTTTCCACTTGAGGCTATTCAACAAAATAAGAAATTTCTTAGCATAAATTAAATTATTTTTTTTTATACTGAAATTATAAAATTTAATTTGAAAAATAATAATGATGCATGGTACATACCTTTAACATCACTACATAGTTATAAACATTTGAATACAATTTAATACAATCATGTTGACTCTATAATTTATTATAGGATTTGCATATTTGTAATTGTGCCTCAATACAAGAGGTATTTAGATTTCGCATAGATTTTTTATATATTTGGACAAAATGGTAATCGATTGAGCAAAATGACAGCTTCATTTTCTTCATCAAATATAATGAGTTCATTAGCGTATTTGCATTCGATTCCTTATCACTCTCTCGATCGGTTTATTTATAGGATAAGTTTCATAAATCAATAGATGCTTGATTTACATTAAATTAATGAGATTAATTAAAAGCTCTCTTTACGATGCATCTTTTAATGTAAGTGTTCGAGTTATACAAACATTTGCATTGTTAAAATAAATACTATGATCTTGGGTTTTGCATTTTCGCAAATGGACTGAATGAAAGTGAAATTTATCTCATATTTTAGCGGTGCTTCTCGCTCGTCTTTACGTGACCGCATTCATTCTCATAAGAGTGGGGACAATCTTAAAAAGCTACCAAATTATTCTCATCTTTTCAGTGTGTGGTAAGAGTTTTTTTACATCTTGGGTTAGTGAAATGAGAGTAATTCTTTCGTTAACATTATCATAGATTTTAGGGAGAATTAGAGACGGAGTATACAGAAAAGGCGTATATTTTAAAAATGACTCCATGATTAGAAGTTTTACAAAAGCAAAAAAATACTTGCTTTAGAGTGGCATTAAAAATATAAAGGCAATATATAAGCTCTATAAAATTGCATATAAGGTGGTATATATATATATATATATATATATATATATATATATATATATATATATATATATATTGGCCCTAACTTTATCTTGTTCTGCGTTTGTTGAAATTCAAAATTTATAAACTGATAGAATCGCAGGCTCGAGGTTGTTAAATTATTTTTAAAGTGGTTATATACTGGGTGCAGGAGAAGTAACGCCATTTTGAAGTGTTCAGAGAATGTTGAAGAAGCAAATGTATTAAACAAGAACGGAAGCATTTTGAGCACGGTAATTAATATAAAATTATTGTATTGAACCTCTGTATTCATCCTTTAACGACTTTAGTGGATTGATGTTTTTATCTACTCCAATCAAGTTTTGCTCAAATTAAAAATGTTAAATAGGGCGTTACTTCTGCCACACCCTGTATATTACTTTTTATTAAAGCCCTATTGAAAATGTGAAAATTCGTTGCTTTTACAAGCATATAAGCCTTAAAATATCTTGTTTCAAAAAAGGAAGAATGTGGCAAAGGAGCTACTGGCCCTAAGCAATTCAAACTCAGCTCTCACTTTAAATGCAGTGGTTCCCTTTAACAATATATATATATATATATATATATATATATATATATATATATATATATATATATATATATATATATATATATATATATATAGATATATATTTTTATATATATATATATATATATATATATATATATATATATATATATATATATATATATATATATATATATATATATATATATATATAAATTTGTTGAAGGTTTCTTGGTTTGGGGGAAAGTTGTTAAATGATCCAAGGGTCTAGACAATTTTAAATAAAATTTAAATGTTTCCCTAACAAAAACAAGGAATAAATTGTTTCAAATGTTGAAAGGATAGAGAAATTATGTTACTTAGCTCCTGTAGTGGTTATAATTATCTACGTGCACTGCAAAAGAGTAAGCAACTGCAATATAGGCTTCGAGAATTTCTGCAATATTAGCTGGCGGATCATCCTAAATTCTTGGTATCTTTCCAATTCATGTAAGAGTTAAGGTGTCATTCAATGACTCAGAGAAGGACGTTTCTCTTGGTATCTCTCTTGTATTCTTCAATCTTTCTACGCAGTTGTTTCCTTGTCTCTCTCATAGTTTTAGAAAATCAATACTAACATCTGTTGTCATACATGATCTGGCTTGTTCTTCCTCTCTCCGCCTGTCCTTCACCTTAGGGAGATGGCCTCGAAGGTATTGTTCTGTCTAGCGGTAAGGGTTAGGTCGATGTCATGCAGAAAGGACAGAATTACCGTTATCGGCGATGGCCTAATTATGAAAAAGAAAGTGTTTCTCTTGCGTTGTGTCTCGGTGTCGGTTCGAAGTAAAGGACTTCTTCCCTACTTTAACAACGGTTTCTGATTGCTATTGACCAAAAACACCGATTTCAGCTGTTTTTATTACTCACCACGTAATTTGGCACATAAGAAATACATTCTTACCCTGCTAAACAGTGTGTTGACCTAGGTTGAAGGAGAAGGTGAAAGGTTCAATGCAAAGGCAATAACAATCCCGGTCACCGTGCGTGTTATTCCTATACAACTGTCGCCTAAGTATGTGTATGTTTGTCCATTTATAGGAATCAAAGGCTCCCATTCTAATCCTCTCCCCCATATTTATCACCTCCACTCCGCCCACAATCTCCCCTCTTCTTTGTTCTTTACTCTCCCCCCCTTTCTCCTCTTCCAATCTCTACTTCTTTCCCTCAATCTCTCCCCTCCCCTCTTATCCTCCTCTACATAACGACATCTAAATCAAGATAAAAAAAATCCCTTACTTAAAATCTAGTTATAGATAAGAAAAAAATAGCTTCTAGAAATCTTACAGACGTCATTTTAGGCTTTCTAATGGCTATAAATTGGAAACTAAACAAAATCTAAAAAGATATCTAGCAGCACAGTATAAGAACAATGAGTTCCAAATACAATGCCGCACACCAGAGGTTTTCTATTTCAAAGTGTTCTCTAGTTATATGTCCTAGAATGTTGATAATTTACATCAAAATTGTTCAAAATTTTCGTATTTCTCAGATATGTTAAATTTCATTTCCAAAAACTTACATACATATACTAGGTTAAAGAATAAAATATAACATGTAAAACTATCCGAGGAATATATGGTGGATCTTTTTATTATTTGACCTAGGTGATTCCACTTGAATCTACAATATAATTACATTATCTTATATTTTGGCCAAAAATTAAGAGTCATTTCATATAAAATAGACAGAAGAAAGCAGTTCTATCATCTAGATGAACGTTAACAGTGATATTTTTATATATGTTCAATGCAATCTAAGTAAATAACTTTCAATTTCTTTTTTCATAGTATAATTTTGGCAGTCTTTTTCAACCCAGTCACCGACGGGTATTTCTGCTAATATATATATATATATATATATATATATATATATATATATATATATATATCTCAAAGTAGCACGAGAGAATGATAAAAATGAATCCATTAAACAACATAGAAAGAGAAAGTGGTGCTCGCTGCCTCACTGTGCCTGGTTCGAATCGCTTCCCTGCACGGATTTTTTCGAAAAAAGGTAATCAAAATATTATTGCAAAGAAAAATTATTTCGTTTTCTCTTTCTATGTGGTTTAATAGATTCATATATATATATATATATATATATATATATATATATATATATACATATATATATATAATTTTCAAATGAGCCTTGCTATCAAGGTTACATTTTATTAAGGAAACACCTAGCGTCAATAAGTAGTGAACCTTCTTGAAATGATTGATCAAACGTTTCATACAACACCCTCTTTATCCTCAGACTCATAAAATATTTAGTTTAGGATAATTAAGTGGGGCTAAATTTTTTTATTGCTTTAGGTTTGAATTAAAGGCTAATACTTTAAAGCTATCTATAAAAATGTTGATTTTACATTTTATACTACATATGTTTCATACTCAATTATTATTTTCTAGTTTCTCCAGTATGTTTCCTTTCTGCAACAAGGGAATCTCGCCACAAGAGCCTTGACAATATTGCCGATATCAGTTGCACTCGTAGAACTGGGACATTTGGAAAGAAACGCCATGGCTGCAGTTTCAAGAAGGATATCATCTTCGAAGCGAGAATCATTCATATAGAGATACTCGTACTGTTTATAAAATAAATATGGGGATTTATTAGTTGGCACTAAAATTTAATTATGAAAAGCTTACTACTAAAATATTATTTAAGAAAACTTATTTCTAAATTGGGCTAAAATTTAGGCTTTTTGGCAACATCAATAGGTAATCCAGGGGGGATAGGGAGTGCAACTGCTCATTTAGAAATAGTTTAAGGACTGTCATGGAGATTAGGTGAAAAGAAGTTAGTATCAAAATATTCCTTCAGGAAAACAAACTAATTATAAAAGGCAGTTGAGAACACATAAGTTGGAAAGATCTGTATAGTAAGATTTTATTTGTTGAACTTTTATATGTCAATTCACAGTGAATTTCCGTTAGCGGTCATTGTTGTTTGAAAGTTACTATATCTATAAACGGCATTTTATTATACAGTTCTTCCACAAACGTGAATTTTATAAAGGGAATTAGGGTTGAAGATAATTTAAATTTATTGACCAATTAGCAGGTACTTCAAAAATTACAAAAACTCAACAACAAAATGCCAATAATAAGAAGGTATACATAAAATATTACTTCCCTAATGGGGTCATAAAGAAGTCTACAAATAGTTACCCTTATAGAGAGCCTATTATAACTCTACTAGTTTGATGAAAAAATTAATTGACGTAGGCGAACCATGAACCAGATAATGTGTAGTAACTATTTAATTCATTACGCAGAAAAACATAAAATTTGATTTGATAATTGAATTCTTCCTCCAAAATTATAGTGCGTGTCTAGTCAATGCGAATGTTGGTAAATAATGATAAAGCACCGAAGCAAATCATTTAGTTATTTTGAGTTCTGTATGGAAAATTGCTTTATAGAAAATGAATATTAAAGTGTATGGCGGGATTGTTCCCCTCTGTAAGATAGAAAATAAACCCATCAAAAATAAAATAGAGGATTATAGATTGAAAAATGGAGCAATGGTTGATATGATTAGGAAAGTTCAATACAAAATAAGCTGACCAAAAAGTTTCGTGCTCTCACTTATTCTGATTTATGACCTTACGACTTTCAAAACCTTTAATAATTCCAGGACTAACCTTGAGAGGAGCTTGGCAATCCTATAATTCAAAGAAAATGTAAAACAACATAAGGGTTTCAAATAAAGTTAGAATTGACCGAATAGTTATGATGTTATTTCCAAAATAAAATAATTGTCCGGCTAACTTTAGAAAGACTTTGGCAATTATATAATACGAAAGAGAATGTAAAACAATATGTTGGTATCAAATTCCGTTAGAATCGGCAGAAGAGTTAGGAACTTATAGCCAAAACAAAATAATTCCCGGGCTAAACTTGCGAAGACCAGGTCGATTATATTATCTGAAAGGGAATGTAAATCAACATAAGAGTTTCAAATTTTATTAGAATCGGCCGAATTGTTAGGATGTTATTGCCAAAAGAAAGAAATTCCCTCTCTAACCTTAGCAGGACGCTATCAATTATATTATTCGAAAGAGAATGTAAAACAAAATAAGGCTTTCAAATTTCTTTAAAATAAGCAGGATAGTTACAACGTTATTACACAAACAGCAAAAAATATCAAAACGGGGACCGAGAGACCGACCAAGTCATATGTAGATTCGCTCACGACTAGACTCATATGCGACTAAAAAATTAATTAACGATGGAGATAAATTTAGAAAGGAGGAGGAAAAGAAAAGGGAGGCAGATATGTAAGTACATATATAATTAAATGTACACACAAACATAGAAACACGAATACAAATGCTAATACCTATATACATGCATTCACACATATACATGTATATTTATGCATAGAAAGAGAATAACTATTGAAATTTAATATATATATATATATATATATATATATATATACAATTCATTACACGATAAATGTTTGGACATTTTTGTTTGAATGCAATTTATAATATACATTGTCATCGAGTTAATACAAGTCATGATTTATATTTAGATTAAGGAATTTACTAATAAATGTCGATTCAATAACACGCGTAATATTATCTTTAGCATTACAAAAGATTTTATCTGAATTCCAATCGATGTTAGGTTAAATTGTGACATATGTCTATAAAATGAACTACTCTGGTCTTCACCTCGGACATTATATTTGTTTTGAGATATACGTCTTGGCAAACATTTACTAGTTTGCCTTAAGTATTATTGCCATTGGTGGATGGAGCATTCTGCAATAAAAGTTCATGAATATTTTTTTTATAGTAAACTACATTAGAAATAACTAATTCGTTAAAAATATCAAGGAGAGTAGCAAAAGAGGGATTAAATAGTAATACGAGAGTATTCTTCTTATTAATAGGAGGGCTTACGTGCAAAATTGAAAAAGGATTTTTTTGCTAAATCAAGACATTTATTTTTAAAGAAATAGAAATATTTCAGGAAAATGTCGATTTTTTTAAAAACTTCTATATCAAAGAATTCAGGACTAAGCAGGTGAAGGGTACGGAGGGAGAAACATGGAGATAAAAAGAGAACTTTTATTTATAATATGATGAGAGCAGTAATAATGAATATAGAATGAAAAATTAGTAGATTTACGATAAACAGATTTGAAACCAAAGAGCGTGCGGTGTATTATTAAATCTTGGGAAGGAAGGGTTGCGTTCTCTTCTATTTCAGGACTAAGTTTAATTGAAGTTACGAGCGAGTTAAGCTTGTTCCGAAAAACGGGAACATTTCAGAAATGGGCCATAAGAATACATATCATCGATATAACAAACCCAAATGATAGTAAAGTCAAAACAAGGTCTACTAAGCAAAAAGTCGTATGCTTTAACTAACTTTCTGATTTATAACTTTACGACCTTCAAAATTTTAAGAATTCCCAGACTAACCTTGGATGTACCTTGGCAATTATATTATTTAAAAGAGAATGTCAGTCAACATAAGGGTTTCAAATTTGGCTAGAATTTGCCTAATAGTTATGATGTTATTGGCATAAATAATAATTTCTGGGATAACCTCGGGAGTACCTTGGCAATTCCATCATTTGAAATAGAATGGTAATTATATCACTACTGAGAGAATGTAAAATAACAAGGGTTTCAAATTTTGTTAGAATCAGCCAAATATTTACAATCGGGAACCGACCGAACGACTTAGTGAGATATACATAGAGTCGTCCGTGCTAAGTGCACTCGAGTAAAAATTCTCTATATAAGTTTGATTAAACTAGAGAAAACTTTTAGCGAAAGAATTTACCATTTAAAGAAACTTTTGTCGACCTAATTTACCATTGACTAAAAACTAATTAGACAGTGAAACAAGATCTAAAATTAAATTAGTGGGCAGAGGTAAATTAACCTTACACAATTTACCTTTAAGAGATTAAAACAGATCATCGACCGAAACTTTGATAAAAGAGAATAATCTTCGTAGCTAAAAAGAGCAAAGATGGAAGAGTAAGGAAAGTTATTAAGTTTTTCTATGTGGTTAGAACTATTAAATATATGTGAATCTGAGATGCACCTTACAAAAAGGATAACGGCAGTTATTAACCATTTAGATAAATCATATGAAACAGACCCAGGTGGTCTGACACTGAATCTCATTTTCAAGACATCCAAATATGGCTCTTCTTGGCTCACTTTCAAACGTGAGAAAATTCGTTTACGCTCTCCATTTCTATGAAGGTTTTCCTGACAGGTCCCTGGGTGCCACCTATTTGGGGGCACTAAGAGGTAATAAACCTTCACTCTGCAAAATCTATGCCTAAAATAAATTAACTTTAAAAATTTAAAAAAATATCTTCTATATTAGGGGTGGGAGATAACAGTTCACTCAAAGTAGCCAAACTCAGCTTCCACTGCGGCCTCAAGGTGGCTCCAAATATGCATTCCTCACTGTATTTCTGGGAAGATATTCGAATGCCTCCTTGATCTAGGCCTTCAGTTAATTCTTAGGGGAGCAGGTGCAGCGGGTGGTTTCTTTCAAAACCGGCTCCTACACTTTCTAATTCATGGGATGAATTCCATGGAAATAAGCATGCCAGTTTTGGCGCTGGTAAAATCCTAGAAATGCTGGATTTATTTCATCATTCTCTCGCGCTCATGCGGGATATACATTGTATATTTACTACGTGTTTAACTCAATGTTTCCTTTATCCTTTGAATTCCCAATTAATTTCTCTCTCTTTCATAGTCCCGATTGACGTAGCGAAGCGTGCCTTAAAAGCTTGTCTATGCGGAAGAATACAATTTCTTCCACGTAGCCGAATTGATGAGGCTAACTTAAATTAAGATCAAAGCGGTTGCTCGCTGCCTCAGTGTGCTTAGTACAAAAACCCACCCCAGTACGGAATTTTCGAATTAGGAAATAACATTTTCAGAAGAAAACAATTATTCAGTTTTCTCTTTCTTATGGTATTCTGGATATATATATATATATATATATATATATATATATATATATATATATATATATATATATATATATATATATATATATAGATGGAAGAGAAAGAGAAAAAACATAGAGTGAATTGTAATATTGATCAATATGGCTGGCCTGGCGGCAAACACGCGCCCCAGGCCAGACCTTAAGTCGTTCCTAATTCTAGCACACACGCGGTTAATTAGCACATCAGCTTGTCAACGTTGCTGTGGCTGGCCGGGAAGGCCTTGCCATCAACAAGCGCCCCCGTGTTGTTGTCAGTGGGATTGAAGTTGGGGCACTATGGTGGCCAGAGGTCTTTCAACGAGAAGTTCATGTTCCACCCCAACCGCTCTTGTACGGTCTTGGCTCCCTGGGCCGGGCCCCATCCTTCTGTAAGTCCAGGCGTTTTATGGCCAAGATTTCACTCTAATTGGCCTCGTTGAGTCTTTAAACGGCCGCAAACCACACCAGTGGCATCTTGGGGCCACTCGAGCCCATACCGTCGACCATCTTCAAGGAGGCCGGGTGCTTGGTCTTGGACACATAGCTGACCTTGGAGACATCATAGCCGAAGCTTCTCACGCGGTCTTCCTGCGAGTTGATGATCAGATCGACTGTGAGGTTTTTTCCTATCAGAGAAAGAAAAAGAGGATTCGATTGCCATCACTCTTCGGTTCGTTGAAAACGTGATGAGAGCAATACTGACGTTGATGTCGCATACGGTCGCTGAGCATAGAGCTTTTCACGCACCTTAACTTTAAGCTCTTGCTGCCCTCCTCCTTAAGGGGCCTAGGCACTAGCCCGTGTGATGTTTTTCCTTAGAAACTGTCATTTTAAACTTCGGAACACTTTCGAAGGCCTTTATAAAAGAAAACGGCTTTCAATTTGATGTCTGTCTGAACGAGGTCAATGTTTGAAGTCTTGCCCGTTCTTGAACCTCTCCACGACTTTGTGGACGGTCATCCGGCTGACAGTGAGTCACTTGGCGATATTGTGCCCCGCGCGCAGGTGAGCATACATCTCGTTCCTTTTTACTTTCCTCTCGCCACACCTCTGCACAATGGAAAATACGTTTTAATTACACATGCTGGTAAATTATACCTTTAATTATGTTTGCTGGAACCTTTTCTATCACTTACCAAAGCCGCTTGAGAGATAAAAAATTCAGGTAGAACAACTTTAAGTGAAGATGACCGTTTTTAAGCTTCACAATTATCCTTCAGGATTTGATCCAAATCTTTGAATAGCAAGCTTCTTGTATAGCCCGCAAGTTTGACTGTCACTCTATCATCTTTAGAACGAAGGTTTTTTGAGCTCTAATTGATATTTACTACTTGAGCTTTTCCATCGCACAATCAAAGCCGAGTGGATTTACATCAATTACTTTTAACAACAAATTGGCGTCAGTTTTCCTGCAGTGATTTCATAAACGTTTTCGACTACAGGAAAGTCAAGAAGTACAAAATCAAGATCAAAGTGGAATAGAGAGTTAGTTTGTAAGAAGAAGAAATAAAATGTTAAATTTTAAAATAAATTTAGTATCGTGTCAGGCTATTTTTGGTATAATATAAACAATAATAAAGTAATTATTTGCAAATTAGATTTATCTAAGGCGTGGGAATGAGCCAACAGGATTTAGCCGGTTCAGAATTTTGTAGAGGACCTCTCAATTTACTACATCAAATTTAGTACTAACACTATAGAGGCGGATTTTTCAGAAATCGATATATTTTTACCTGGTAGCAGTGTATGGAATTTTAGTAACTTGCACGCGCTCTTAATTCACCTCTCGCCAAGCTGAACAGAAAACAGTGCTTCCAAGTACAGCGAAGTTGATGCCCATTTGGCACTGTGATAAGTCACCAGATACAGTCCGGATGAGTGTTGAATTCATTTGTGCTGCCTTATTCTGTGGATAATCATTTTTAAACTTCCAAGTTCCCTTTGAGAAATAAATGGCTTGAATTATCTTAATGGCATCAGTATCATTCTTATTAAACACCTTTCCACGAAGATGATTCGTTGCCTATCAAGGAAATTAAAATTTTCTATAAATACGACTTAATATGTAGGAATATCTGCGAAAACATTCCTCATCTAGACAATAACTCTTATATTTTAATTACATTGAATTTGAAGTCTACTTACTTAAATTCACCGAAATAATTAAAATGTATTTATTAAAATCCACAAAGAAAAATAAGCTTATTAATTTCTATACACGGAATCCGAAAAATTACTATGCACTAGTAATAAATACTCACGCCAGAATCACAGTAAAGAAAAGGCAACTCTTAGAGGGTCTTCAAGAGATCCAGTAGTAAATCTTTAAAAGATATCATCCATTTTTCATATACAGGGTGTCCAAAGGTTTTCAACCTGGATCTCTTGTAGACATTCTAAGAATTGGATTTTCCTCACTGATTCTGACGAGGCTATTTATTTCAAGTACATAGCAACTTTTAGTACACCTTGTGATGCATATATATTAAAAATAGCAATCCTGTATAATAACTATACTGCTAATATGTACAGGGTGGCTCATAAGTCCTAGGAGACGCGACGTACAACTTTCGAATAAATATGTTATTAAATATATTATACGTTATTAATTGTACAAAGGTTCTACGTAGAGTGTCCTGGGACTTATGGGATACCCTGTATATTCTTGAGAATTCGGAACAAAAGCAAATAGGAGCTACTCTACTAGATAAAGCGATGGCTTTCTAGCGTCGAGGCCCGTGTTCACTCCCAGCAAACGCGGACACAAATATTTGAGCCAGCCTCCTTTTAGGGGTATACGCTAATACTCTCCACTTGAGATTTAAGTAGCTCTCACGCAATATTCTGCATGTAGTCATTAACAAAATCGCTATCGTTTCACTTTTTTGAAGCACAACCTACCCATTCTCTCTCCTCTGTTTCGTGACCCTGTCGAAGTAGAGTACTAGTGCTTTGGGCCACTCCTATCCACATATTACTGACGCAAAACAGCTACCCCTCCCCCTTAACTTCCTATTGTGAAAACAATTGGCGATTCAAGGAGAATATATCAAACGGAGTGAAACAGATCACTCTAAATTGTAAGCATATAGTTATTTATTTATTATGTATTACGAGCGATCATTGTTAATTAATGCAAGTCAGTTCACCTGAAAGGAATTAGAGAGATAACTCTTAATAGTCCTCCGCGGGAGGTAGGGGAGAATCACTTGGATGTATGACATAAATCGACACCGTTTAGTATGTTTTATTTTTCAACGTTTGCTGGCTTACTATTTTGATGAAAGTTTAATTTTCTAAGTGGAACATTGAATGGAATGGAGAGCCGATCCAATTTATTCCTAGGTAAGGACTGGATTTGATTCGTAGGGAGTTTTATTACTTACATGTATGTGTATGTAATGCTAAACTTTCTAATATAATTTGTCCAAGTAAGGGTGTGCACAATCGATGTCCATGTTATTGAAAATCTGGAGAGGAAGAAGACGGAAAACCTCTTTTCTCAGTTTTGGAGTGAAACAATAGGGAGAACCTCTCTCTCTCTCTCTCTTCAGTTTCTCTAGAGAAGAGGTTCTGAATAACAAACTCGATTGCGACTTTATTTATTGTCATCTTTTTTTTTCGAGTTCTTTCAAATGCGCCTGAAGGGTGCTACTTCATAAAGCCTTTGTTCATTATCAATTATTTAAATGGGCTAGAAGGTTCAAAATTGAACGAATCCGTTTTCACGCTCGCGTTCTTGTAATTCCAAGGAAAGTTAAGATAACGTGCTGCTATAATTGTACTGCCGGAATTATATGATGTAACTAACCCCTGGTTATGCAAATACTTTGAGATATTTTTAATCAATGCAAAGGCTTTGCTACTTTTGCCACTCAGTACATTGTGGCTATTCATATTTAGGTCGTGATATTTAATTTAACCTGGTTAAATTTTTTATAATTTATGTGAGTAATATTTCGTGGAGTAGAATATATTTGACTGCAGATTTGAAGGAGATTGGGAAATAATGAATTATAGCATGGTTTTAAAAAAATTCATTAAGACTGAATTTGTATGAGTGAATAAAATGAGAGAAAGAGAGTGGTGATCAATAAACCGACGAATTGGTACGGCGATGCAATATCACAATCCCAATCCACTGTTCCTCGGCGCAAGAAAAGAGTTTAGGACCCTCACGCGTGTACGAAACTGGCCTGAGAAAGATGAGGTTTTCTTTTTTCTATTTTAGATTTTGTATTTTTAGTTTATATTTTCTATTATCTATTTTTCATTTGAAATTTTATATTTGCTACTTTCTATTTTCTAGTTTATTTTTAATCCTTATATTTTATGGTTTATATTGTTGTTTTTTCTTTACCATTAAATTTGTTTTACTCTTTATTTTTACATTGCTATTTACTTTTCATTTTTACTTTTCATTTCTACTTTCAGCTTTTATTTTAGTTACCTTTACCGTTTCAATTTCATTTCTCCTTTTCAGTTTCCTATTCTTTTATATTTCTCTTTTCACTTCATTGTTCTTTTTTATTTCTATTTTCCCTTAATTGTTCTTTTTTATTTCTCTTTTTCACTTTACTGCTTTATTATTTTACTTTTTCACATATCTTTTCAATTTCCTTTCCTTTTTCTAATATCTTTTCAATAACCTTCCCTTTCTTTTTCTAGTACTAGCTCTTTTTTTCTTTTAAGTTTTCTTTTTTACGCTTTTCATTACTTTTCATTTTAAGCTTCGCTCTCCATTTCCATTTCTCAATCTCTTATTATTCATATTTCGTTTTTGCTTCCATTTCCCCTCCCCTTTCTCTATTGGTTTCCTTTCTCCTTCACCTTAAGCTTTTTAGAATTTTCTTCCGGCTTCCATTCCTCTTTCTATCTGTAAGAGTTTTTCCTTCTGTTTTACTTTCTCTTTTTCTCTTATTTTTCTCTTATTTTTCTCTTTTCTTGTTTTCTCTTTTCTCTCTTTTCTCCCTCCTCTTTTTCTGATTTTCTCTTTTTCCTTTCCTTTTTGTATCCTATTCTCTTTTTCTCATCTTCTCTGTTTTCTATTTTTCTCATTTATTCTCCTCTTGTCTTTTTTCTCCTTTTCTCTTTTTATCTTATTTCTTCTTAGGAGGCTTGAGGAGTCCCCCTCATTAAGCGATGGCTTCTTTTATCAATATAAAGTGACTCTAATATTTATGGACCATTTGCTGCAATATTTAAAAATATCATAGTCATTGTATTAAAAAAAAACAATACATTGCTTAACTATGCTCATTCCTCAAATCATCTTTCAACTCTCGCTCTACAATCCAATATATTATCTTTCAGTTCCGTTTTCCTACATATTACGGTCGCTTCAATGTTAAGAAAAATGTGTTTTTTCCCTTTTTGATCAATTTTATTGTTACTTCTATTAATTAATAATTTTAGTGTTTAAATATGTATTGGATTTTTTTAGTAGTGTTAACCTTTCCTTCTCTTAAAGTTAATTTCTGTTTTGATATTACCAAAGTTGAGGAAAGTAAAGTTGATTTTAGATAGATCAATTTAACATCCGTCACCAAAACGCTTTATTTCGTGAAGCGTTGGGTAGGTTAGGCAAGAGAAGATCGAGTTCTTATTTAGGTTGTTTTTTTAATCAACCGAATAACGGCCGAGTAAACTGTCCTACATAAGCAATCCGTTATTCCACTCCACATAATTTATAAGGCATATCTTTATTACTTCTTTAAGTTTCACACACACCACTCCTCACACATTAACGATATATCCCCTATCAGAAAACACCACACACACACACTCACACACACACACACACACACACATATATATATATATATATATATATATATATATATATATATATATATATATATATATATATATATATATATATGAGAAATATGAAGACCCACGTGGTAGCTCCAAACATTTATTTTCCGGACGTTTCGGTCATTAACAATGACCACCTTCAGCGGATTGAACTCTAATACGAATACAAGAAATTCTTAAGAATTAGATGACAAGATTGCAAAAATAGCACAAACAATTTAATATTAGTTATGATAAGAAAAATATGTTAAACCTAACAAGAGAGGAAAGAGAAATTAAACCAGAATGAAAAGCAAGTAGTTAATTTATCGATATATGAGATTGAAAAATATGTTAAAACAGTAGAATGCAAGGGATAAAGCGATCGATAAATACGAGTTTGACCAAGAAAGCAAAATTAAAAATTTGAAATTTAATTAAACAATAGTCACGGCAATAAAAAATATGAATAATAAACATTAATTAAACTCAATATGAATACAAGAAATTTGTTTTTAAAGTAATGCCCGACAAAGTTGCAAGGGCAGGGCGAACAATGGAAAATGAAAGGTAAGTAAAATAAAAAAGCCAGGAATCCGAAAGGCAAAAAAAGCAAAGCAAACAGCTTAATAGAAGTTTAAAATACAAATATATGATAGTGAAAAATATAGATAAAAAACAGTTGAATACAAGGGGTAACGTTAATTCAAACGATCAATAAATGCGAGTAAACCAGGAAACGAGTGTAAAACTTAATTAAGCAATAGTGAATCAACAAAATAAGAATGAAAAACATGAAACTAAGGGAAAACTTTTATATATAAGATCATTTAAATACCAAAGGGACAAATCTTTTAAATAAACAGATTACTCTGGTAATGGGTAATTTGCTTTATCATCAATTCGCATACTGGCGATTTTTCATGATTCTTCATGAATCTCTGCATGAGTTACGGCAGGAAAACAGGTTCAGCATTGTCATATCTTCCTCAATGCCACAGGAGAACTGCTACTATATTTATTGGTTGGACAAAATTATATAAAGACTTGAGAGATACAATACCTTTGCTTACCAATAAGGTGTTGAACCACCAGCTGACTTTAGTAGAGCTGCAATCTTTCGTGGAATAGAAATAATAGTATTGCTGTCCAGCCTCTGACTATTGGGCCACAACGACCCTTTTCTAGTGTTACATTCGTAAATACAAATAAAGGTATAAGTTTTGAACCGAATATGTTGCCAATCTACAACATTGGTGATTAGAGACGATGTTATTGGGCTCCTTTGGTCTGCATGCATTCACTAAATATGATTAACTGTGTCTTTGTAAGCCGTGGAAAAATAAGTGATACGAAAAACTTTCGCTTAGGTAGGTGAATCCAGAAACCTACAGAGTAAACTTTTTAATCAACTACAAAGGTTTACTACTTAAATGTATGTAATTTCATCATAGCAACTCCAAATTCAATAAACTACGCTCCGAACTCTCCAGCACAAAACGTGGGTAGCTGGAATCAAGTCACCTCACCCCAAACAAATACAGCCTAATCATGGATACCTTTCGTGCAAATTATCAAGCTGGAGTTTGAAAGCGTTCCATCAGGATTAGTTAATTGTTACAGACCCTTAATGTTTGGATATAACTCTGGTGATGATGAGCACCTGTAAATTTACTTGATGCGTGTGTTGCCTATAAAGATTGCGGTAATATTATTATTATTAATTCCAGTTGTCGTGGTATAACCAAGTGTACGCGGTTATACGCACACTGGCCTACTGACCGATCGAAATTAAGGCTCCACCTGAGGATGTTTCTAAGAGTGCTTTAAATACACAGTTGCTAGGCCAAGGAATATTCAAACACGGCTAGAAAAATATACTTTAATATGACTAAATATTACATATACATATAGAGCAAGTTAAATGGCAATGCAATTAAATGTTGACGGTTCACGGCTAAGATGATTAACACTATCAATTAAGTTTGAATCAAGAGATCATTAAGTAGTGATTTTACAATTAGGCAAATTCTAAAGCAAAGGGGATCCTGTAGGTTCGACGCGGTAAATGTGGGAGGAGCGTGACGAAACAGGGGTTATATCCCTTTTATCTTGATATGAGACACGTAGGACCAGTTATGTACGTTCATCCTTAAACTTGTGGGCATCTCACCAGACGCTCAATCCAACTTTGAGAAACTGAAGGTTTTTTTGGGGGGGGGAGGGGCTTTTATCTTTAAGAGGCAAATGAAGGGTGCTTCGGGGAGGGATTTTCCGATCCTTAAAATCTGTAGACATGGTGAGAAGGGTTGAAGCGCGCCTAACTATCTCCACGATCAACACAAAGTGACTACTAGCTTTTCTTTGGTTTTTCAACAATCACTCAATTCTTCTAGGGACGAGAATGTAGTCGATTTCCTCTCGACCTACGAACATGTTACAGCTAACGTACGGGACGGCGGCTTCAGGTACAATCTGCATGTGAACTTCGAAGTCTCGAATATATACTCCGAAATTATCTGGACGTGGAGAGAGATTCATCGCCAACAGGCTTCCTTAATTGCCTTGGGTCGGGATAAAGTCCCATAGCGAGAAGTTACGATGTCCTCTTAATGTTCTTTTCATTGTGCTAATTTTCGCATTATAGGGCAGACGAATTCAAAGCGGTTAACGACGAACTGTGAAAGTCAGTGGGGTGGGGGGAGATTTCTTCTCTATCTCCTTAGTCTTCCACAACAGGCATGTATGTATATATACCTTTGGTTTCAAGTTGCCACATTATGCATTTCTTGAATTTTGACTTCAGTGAATTAATATATAAGAGTTTAAAACGAGGGAAGATCAGAAAACTGATGGACAAGAAAATGATTTAATCTTAGGAGGGATGAAGAGTATGCCAGTGGAAAATGGATTTTTAAAATCAAGGTTAAATCATTGGAAGCGTTAGTCTTCTATAATATTCATGATTTTGATTTAATCAATTTATGTCATCTTCAGTATTTTTACCTGTTTATATACATATTGAATTTAACTCAGATAATTAGCATATTGGTATGCTCTGTAAATATAAAAATTTTCTAATAAATTTCCATATTTATATTTGAATTATGTAGAGAACATTACTGTGAATATTTTGGGGGATTATTTGTTTCTGTAAGTTAGAATATAAGTATTCTGTGACCAATGATGTTTCCTTTATTCCATAAATCTAACATAAAAGGCGCACCTTTTATACTAAATTTAAGCCGTGATAGCCAAAAACCATTAAGTTATTCATTTACAAGTGTTATTATGCTATATCATTCTACTGAGGCATAAACCTTTTGAGAAAACACCAGGAGATTTAGTAGAATTTTAGGTAAAGATATTCGGTCAGGTACATGGACTCTTGTGCTCGTAACAAATTAAGCACTTAAGCCTTTTAAGCCACAGACGCTCCACCAATTTTCCGTCTTTACAAGTCTAAAAGGCTACGCATTATTCCGTCACCTAGCCGTGAACATCACTGTCAACGTGTTGTACACTGAAATACAAAACACAAGGATTGAAACATTACCTTCGAAATAAATCAACATTGCAGCATTCCTTTTGAATCAGTGTTGCCAACATCTAAAAATGTACAGAATATATCCAACCCTGTACCTTTCAAATATTTTCACTTGCTCATCTTCTCCATTTTACTTACATTTCAAACAATGTAGCAGAGATTACCCTCATTGGTATTTTTTCATTATAGAGAATTACCAAACCAATTTTATGGCCTCTCTTTTATTGACTTTCCTACGGATATAACTGAGTGTTTATTTTTAATAGATAAAAATCTATTCCATTTATTTGCAATTTATCCTCTTTTTTTTCAATAGCGAACATGTTTCTATTATATTACTGGTCATTCTTTCATATTAATTAATAATAAAAGGATTTAGCACATAAATAGAGCGCAAAAACTGAAAGAAATATATAATTATCATTTAGAGAGGCGAAACTTCCACATAACGAAAATCAAATCTATTTTTTGCAATAACATGCAAATTATTTGAATAAGGGGTCTCAGAAGCAGCATGGTAAACGTAATGTTTATTTTCAAGCAAAAGCAGAAAAGTTAAGTCACTTTGTTATTTAGCGAAAGTTACAGATTTGACTATTAAGAATGATGGGAAAAACCAATAATGAATCCTCAAATGGCTAATTTAAAAATCAAGAATAGACACGTGGAAAACAAGGTAAGAGAGAGAAAGTGAGACCAATTGCCAGTTAGTTAATTTATGGAGACATTTTAGTATATCATTTAGCCATAATTTACGTTCCACTAATGTATCTAAAAATATGACAGGAGTCACTAAATATTATCTCTCCTTTAGGTAGCTTGGGTACAGTATTAAAATCCTACTTAATAAAACCAAATATATATAGTCATTCGGACTTACATGACCTTAAAAGGAACACAGGTTGAAGGAAGTTGCTATATTGGATTTTTAACGATTCTTCGATTTGCAGCAGGCGGATAGAGGTTATCCCCGATATAAGGATGGTGGGGGAGGCGGGGGGACGATGTCTAATTCTTCTTATAACTTCATCCCCGGTTATAAGTTTACAAGAAGCAGAGAGGAGTTGTGCTATTTGCCTCAAGGAGTACTATTCTGGGTAGCTCTTGAGTTCTTTTAGTATCCTCGTCTTCTTCACAGGGTTGTCCAACTGGGTTTTGGTATACGAGGTGATTTCGAAAGTACATAAATGGAACTTCCTTGGAGATTAGTTCTTCTCTCACAATTACCGAGATTGCAATTTGAGAGTCACTCGAGGGTGAACGAGTCTTCTTTTGTCTTACTCCAGAAATTCCTGCTTGGCACTAGGAAATGTGATCGAGCCAGACCTCTTTCTAGTCTGTGAAGGATAACTTGGTATGGCACCGATAAGAAAAAGCGACGAACTTCTATGTCTTAGAAGTCGATTTCAGAACTGGGTGAGAGACTGATCCCATTGATCTAGTCCTCTATCGTCTCTAACAGAATAATCAATAATCCTCTTTTTCCTTCCTCACGGGGTTTATTTATCGTTCGGTGACCGCCCCACCTAAGGGGAACGGAATAATGCCACTAAGGGGAGCACAAGGGGGATGAGGGGGTTCCATCACGGAGCCCAGGTCTGCTTCTTAATGAGAGGCACCAACAACCGTCACATTAATTCTCCTCAGTTTTCTTTTTCATCTGGCACTTCTTTTGGGGGTGCCCTAACCGCAAGCCTCCGCACCTCGTAGATAATTGGATCTTTTGAGAGCTGCTTCATGGCGTTTGTGGTTACCTTGCTCCTAAATCTTGACTTGACTACAAACTTGGCAGAGAAGATCAAAGCCTTTCGGCAGTTTGAATGTTAGTGAGACGAAAAACGTTCTCACGCCCCTTAACTTTTCGTAGGTTTCTCTCGCTCTCTCCGAAGAGGGACTATAACATATATGTCCGCTTGGTCCTCTGTGTGGCATAATGTTATAATTCCTTTACACATATCTTCTAAAGACTATAACTCTACCAAGCCCCTACTACCCCAAACAAATACACACATCTAGGTGATGAGAACCTGATCGTGAAACGAAAGTTCATACTCCCTGCTTCCTAATTGTTCCCCGTTTGACAAAACCTAAATACATCTTTTACTTAGGAGACTCAAGTCAGATATATGTAGAAGGATCGCGTTTCAGGTATGACAGATCGTAATGTGCTTGGATTACCTGATATTACATCACGTTACAAAAAGCACTTTATTGAAGCGGGGAAAACGCGGACTAGTATTAATATACAGGGTTAAACTTCTTAGCCTGAAAAACAAGAAGAAGATTTTATAGCACCTAATCTAATCAGCAAAAACTTATCAAATCATAGCGATGTACATTATCTTGAAGAGTATAAAGAGGGCAGAAGTAAGTTATGTATATAAATACAAATACTTGAAAAAGCGAAAGAAGAATACAAACTGCCCATCATTATGAAGCCAAGATAAAATAACTTAACAGACTAAATGCAAGAAGAGCTAGGAATGTCAGAGTAAAGACGCAATATGAAATAGGCCTAGATGTCACCTACCAGATTGCTAAACAAGCAGAGAGGAGAACACATCACGTATTCCCAAGTTTACCAAGGATAGAGGGAAGAGAAGAAGAAGAAGAGGAAATTTACACCTATGGAGGATGAAGATTATTCTACATCTCCTACGATTATTTAGAAAATCAAAGCATTGCGAGAGAAAAGTATATACTCGTGAATAACCAGAATAGGAATAGAAAAAATAACTAGAGAGCTAGAAATGCGTCATTCTCACGCGAAGTAAACTTTTAACTTAGACACGCAACTTTATATACACTGTACGTGGGAGAGGGTTAACGACAATAACAACATTATTGTTTAGAATCCAAGGTAATCTGTAGGTATACTAAGTCAAATTTATTGTGTCTACCTCTTCTTCCTAGCTATCCTATCATGAAACGTTCTTCTTTCTCTTCATCTCACTCATTATCCTCCAGATCCATCATGCCCGGCACCTACTTTAGCCTTTTCCAGTGAAGATGCAGAGGACTACAAAATAAGTATTCGGCTCCCTTTCGTTACCTTCGTTGCGTACTCTTAAGAAGGTTAAGGGAGAATGGGCGGGTAATTGATCTGTTCTTTGTCTTTAACTTTTCTTTTAAATTTCAGATTTACTGACTGTCACGAAGATGACAAACGAAAAGATTCAACGACATCTTGGTTAATAAAGAAATGCCATTTCTCATAATTTTTTCTCACCCTAGACTTACTGTGAAGAGAGTTGTCTAAAAGGTTAAAAGACTGTAACGTAAACTCAACCATTCGGACGTCGCTGTTGACCTTACCGAATTTGGTATCAAACATGGCTTTCTACTACAGTATAATTATTATATACATATATATATATATATATATATATATATATATATATATATATATATATATATATATATATATATATATATATATATATATATATACATATATATATATATATATATATATATATATATATATATATATATATATATATATATATATACATATATATATATATATATATATATATATATATATATATATATATATATATATATATATATATATATAATTATACCGTAGTAGGAAAAATCAAATCTTTTTTTTCTTTTTAATATACAGTAGGAAGGATTATGAAGAGGATTGCAAAGCAAATTAAAATTTGGGGAACCCTGTACATGGAACACTACAATTTTGTGCAGGGCACAATTTCAACATGATGAGCATAATTCAACAAGAATTTTCCCTAAAAGTTTTCAATGGGACACCCGGTATATTCCAGTCTCCGGCAATTGAACTTCATTTATACTTACATAAGATACCAAGCTCAGAGAGTAATCGGATACTGGCTTAACTGTCCTGCTTCTGAGTGCAAGATTTAGATATTTTGCTCATCAGAATGTTTGAATACATATATTTGATGATGATTGCCTCTAAACAGTGTTATTTCCGAATTGTTTCTGGCTGTATTAAATAAAAAAAGTCACTTTTAATCCACAACTTTGCTTTTGTGGCTAAGACATTGAATTTGTAAATTAGCCCATTTATGGTAAATAACATTATTTTCAAGCAAATAATAAAATTATAAAAAAAATTTTCAAGGGTTATATTTTATTTCAGTTATGGTATAAACATGATATACTATATTTAAAATTTATAGAAACAATAATACAATAGTAATAGCTATTATTTCCTTAATACTTTGTTTTTGGCGACCTGGAGATCAATGGCAGTTCTCTTAAATCCAAATATTCATCACTAATTTGGTGAAAAATAAACCGTAGAACTTTCTAGAACTTTTGACATTTTTTATACGTTTGAAGAATTTCTAGAACTTTCTGGTACCGTAGATGACTGTATGAATACAAAGCATATCTACTCAACGGATCAGTTTAACTCTAGCCGATATAGCGCATACATAGTCAAGAGGTTTTTAGCATCCGACAGACGCGTTTTGCTATGTCTGTGGCGAATTTATTGAGAAAAGAGCGCAAAAGTGCTCTGAAGAGAGATCTGCTAAAATGTATGAGGCCTACAAGGCATATATCTGCATGCCAGTCCGAGATCAAGACAAAACTTGGGCACCTCATTACACCTGCGAACTCTGCACGAGAACACTGGAAGGTAATATATATATATATATATATATATATATATATATATATATATATATATATATATATATATATATATTTATATATATATATATATATATATATATATATATATATATATATATATATATATATAAATATAATTTGTTTTGATTATTTAGATACTTGATTATTTTTTAACATTTCTAATATGACTAAGAGAAAATTATTTGTATATTTATGTTTTCATTTCATTTTTTTATATGGAGGGTCCAGAGGCGAAATGATAGCTATGAATTTCGCAATCCCACGCATGTAGAGGGAACCAACTGACCACTTAAGTAATTATTTTCTCTGCTTGGTGAACTATTGCAAACGTCGAGCAGACAGAAATGCGCCTGGTATCATTTATTCATACCATTTAGTCATCTATTGCACCAATACCGAGAGTTATGGGCTCCGTACAGACTACTCCAAAAAGAGAACTTTGATTTTTCGAAATGAAGGGCAGTTCAGAAGAGGATGAATTCATTGATACAGATTACAGAGGTGCAACTGGGGATAGAACACCATACTCCCCTAACCAAAAAGATCTCAACGACCTTGTGAGAGATATTGGTTTAACACCTCCAATATCGAGCTTTTAACTTCGAGACTCAAGCAGTGGAATTTGTTAAACGACAGTGTGCAAATATCAGGTCAGTGAAAGCGTCACCAGTGTTTTTCAAGCTTTTTTACACGTCAAAATGAGCTTTTCTTTTTTTACAATGTGACCGGTCTGTTTGAGGCAATTGGATCGACTGTAACCCTAACGAGTGGCGTCTCTTCATTGACAGTTCGTCCAGGAGCCTCAAAGCAGTGCTGCTTTATAACGGGAACATGTGTCCATCTCTTCCCTTTGCTCACCCGGTCCAGCTCAAAGAGAAATACATCACTGTCAATATCTTGCTAGATGCATTGAAATATTAAGAGTGCGGTTGGGAGGCTATCGGAAACTTCAAAATGGAGGCCTTCTTGATGGGTCTCTAAGGTGTCTTTACCAAGTTTCCAAGTTATCTTTGCCCTTGGGACAGCGGGGACCCCGTGGCACACTACCATCAGCGGGATTGGCCTAACGGACCGAGTTTATTGTGGATAGAAACAACTCAATTAGCAGCCTTTGTTGGACCCACGAAAAGTACTGTTACCTCCTATGCACTTAAAATTGGTGCTTATGATACAACTTGCCAAAGCTTTAAATTAGGAGTCTGCAGCTTTCAAGATTCCAAGATTTCTTTCATAAGCTATCTGCGCCAAAGGTGGAAGCCAGGGTCTTCGTCGATCTCTAAATAAAAAAGATCATGGAGTGCAGGGAGTTTCCTAAAAAGCTCACTAGGACGGAAAAAGCAGTGTGGGACAGCTCTATTTCATTGGTTCTGGGCTTCTTAGGTAATCACAAAGCCGAAAACTAAGTAGAGCTTGTTGACAACTTGGTGAGAAACTACGGCAAGATGGGTTACAGGATGTTCCTGAAAGTGCTCATTCTTGACGTTCATCTTTATATATTCAAGAAGAACATGGGAGCATACTCCGAGGAGCATGGCGAGCTCTTTTATCATGATCTACTGGACTTGATCACCGCTATCAAGGATCGTATAATGAAAATCTGATAGGAGACTATATTTGGGGGCTGTTTCGTCAAAGTAATTTACAGTATCAGTGTAAATTAACGAAAACTACTTATTTCTGATATTTTAATTGTCTCACATATGTAATTCTAGAAAAAATAAATGCTATTTTTGTATCATGTCGTTTTGTTTCTACTTTGTGCAAATAAAAGTTTAAATTTGCCACTTCCTTCCAGATGGAATAAGTAAATTTCATATAAATATCATGATCTTGGATATAAAAGGAAAGTTTGAAAAAAATAACAATATTTTTCATGTATTATAGACACAAACAAATAGAAAAGAACAGTTGCTACCCAAAGATAAAAATCGTGTTAAGGGTATTCTTTAATTTCTTAATGAAATTGCTACTGTAATTTTCTAAAATAGCTCTTCTAGCCAAAATCGTGATATTTCATATATGTAAATATATAATTCATAGAATTTTCGCAAGGGGGACCAAATATATCAAATCTATACACTGAAATCGCCATGAAAAACGGCGAATTGCATTTTTTTTCAAAAAGTTGAGAAGAATAAGGATAAAGCGCAAGAAAGGGGAGGACATATCTCATCCATTCCATACACACACTAAAATTTCGCTCCGAGGTATAGGACTTTCTTCGATATATAAAGCGATGAGAAAGCCATTTCAAAAAGGCCGAATCGAACTAAAGAAAACCTTAAGGAATGTCAAAATAATGACGTAATCCCTGTCGTGGTATGACATTACATTATATCAATACCCTATTATATCTATGGAGGAGGGACCAATAACTTAAAGGCGAACCGACAAGGAATGGAACGCCACGAGTTTTGACGTGCGAACAGCGAGATAGAAGGCAACGAGGTCAGGTAAAATTTGAGCAATGGCAAAGCTCAAGGAAATTTAAAGAGGCATGTACAGAAATATAATTTTATTTACATAAAATTAGAAAAGTAATTGGTAAAATTAAATCGGTACACGAGGGGGAAATTTCAGAGTTATTCATCAGACTCTGAAAATAGAAATTAATGTATTACAGAATGAGACTATTCTAATGGGGGGGGGATTAAATCAATTGGGTTGCTGAAAGGGGAGTGGGGTTGGCTTACGGAGGATCCTGGGTGAGACGTCACGGTAAGGCTTTACGGATGTCTTCTGCAGGCAATAAATGTGCGGGCGAGGGCGCTCGGAGCTTCTGAGCGGCAAGTTGACGTGATGACGGTTTTCCAAAAGGGGAGGGGGCGGTAACTTCGGGTCCAGCGGAGAGTGTTTCGGCCACCCGAAAACGAGGAGGGCTTCGACAGGAGTTGATGAGTGGTGTCGGAAAAATCGCTCGGCGGCGATCGTCAAATGGAATTACCTCACTGGCTGGGCTAATTGCAACACACAAAAAGTTCAGCCGTCACTTTGCTTTGTTGTTAGCACCTGACTTGGAACTAAGGGAATCTTCTTGGGTCCGGGCGAGACTCCTCAACTTTGTGTCTCCCACATGGAAGACGAGCCCTATATATGTCCGAGGCTCCACCTGTGGGGCTGGGGGAAACAGCGCTACTCTTGAATGGTCTCGAATCTTCATGTCGAGGCGATTCTAACCCACGTAAAGGTGGTCCGTGTTAGACGCGGTTTGAGGCTACCGCTTATGGCTGGGGGAGGGGAGGAGTCTTACCAATTTAAGCCTAACAAAATTCTAGAATTTTCTCCAGCGCATGGACTTCACTTCCCTGCTGGAAAAGAAATTCCACGTGGAATTCCCCCACAATCCCTAATAAATATTTATGAGGGAAAAAACAAGTTAACGATGATGTCTTAAAGGCATTAGTTATAGACACAATAGATTTTATCGCGAGAATGACTTTGAGGTGCAATTTTGCTTTTTAGGCGAAGATTTCGGATTTACTGCTTAGGTTTCCTGTGGTAAATTGTCACCATCTTTTATAGCTAGAATTGAGGTTAAAACTTGACTTTGAGTTTTACTGCACTTACCTGCAAGAAAATGCTGCCAGATGTAGCCGGGTAACTTTCTGTGGCTTATATCTTGAGGAATAAGTGCCCCCATCCCCCAACACCAATGATTACAGAGGAAACTGCTGCTCTATATCTTTTACATATTTCCCTCTTCTCTAAATTCTCTAATTTCTTAACATTGTGCCTTACAAAATCTCTACGTGATTCGCCCTCGTTGGTTTTGCCTTTTAAAGTCAAGTAAAAATCCTCCGTATTAGGAGGCTTCATCTATTAAACAGCCAACCGAGATTGTCATCCTTTATAAGGTGGATATTGTGGATAAATTGAAATCACATAGGGGGGGGGGGAGAAGGGGGGGAGGTAAAATCCATCGGAACGTGTGAGTCCCATATGCTTATTCTATATTCTTGTCCTATGGCGGCATGTATGCTGTCCTCTAAGGACGTCAAATAGGCATTCACTTAAGAGTGTCATGGTTTTTCAAACCTTAAGGAACCTATTTAGCAGCAAATTTCTCATGCTTTTGATTTCTCGAAACAGGATCTGCTGCATGGGCGAGCGTGCTTTCTCTGTAGCTGCCCATAAGCTGTAAGATGGGCTGCCTCCTGGCATGCGCTACTCTTTTGTCTAGTTGAAGAACAGGTGCCCTAGGAAGTCTTCAAGGTATTGAAGGGCGCCCTATAAAACATTCACTTTTATCATTATTGTTACTAATGCATTAATTCAATTGCATCCATCGCGGAGCATACCATTAATTTTTATTCGGCTATAATTACCGTATTCGTGCGGGCTGCTCCTCATAAACGTTGAGTATTTTTTTTGCATATTTAAAATTAGCTTTCACCTAAAATGCACATCTATTTATTCGTGTTTATAATTGTATTTTATTTAAATACATCGTCTAAATATACAACTTTCTCCTTAAAATAAGAGGAAGGCACTTTACTATCTCTTCCTTTAGTCTATTTTTCTGGATTAAATTAAGAGGCAAAACATCACTCCGGAGGATTCAAAACACATTAGTTTTGTCGAAGCGAAGTGAGGATAAGATTCCTGCTCTCACACGACGCAGGAACGTTTTTCTTTATTCTCGTGTCTTCTTTGCTTCTTGTTTTGTTTTACTTTGCTGTTTTTGGCCTTTGGCTTTGATGGTTGTTTTGGGTTAGGTTTGGGTTTGTTTTAATCCAGACTACTCTAGGCTGTAAGGGAATGAAGGCGACGTGCCCTTCTAGGCAGTAGCCAGATGGGCGTTAAAAAAGTGCTGATCACACACAATAAAATTTATTATCCTCTCATCGCGATCTGTATATTTTCTGATCAAATGACTTTCAAGTTGTATTCTCTTTCTGTTTTACTCTATACTTGAGGAGTTTTTCACCCCATTAGCACGTTTCCTTTCTACTATTAGCCCGTTTTTTTTATTTGAAGCTCACATATTGTACCACACTATATCATTTCCCTGCTCCATATATCCTCCGCCTTTATATATAAGAGCAATTACACGTGGTTGATGCAAATCTCATGATTCTTTTCAAATTTATCACTAATAGAGAAAGATATTAAGTTAACAAGAAATTAATGTCCTTTCATTATATATGTATAAAGCTTTTTATATAGAATAATATAACTCTCGTAGATCTTCCACCCTGCGTTAATTAATTGCCTTTCCTTCGACTCAGATAAGTTTTATAGGTTACAATATTCATCCTTATTTTAAGTTAATTTTTTACTATATAGTTTAATCTAAATAAATTTGAGAGATGTATTTTTAAGGAAAGGCACCTCGAAAAACGCCAGTTAGAGAGAGGGGTGGGGGATATCTACAAAAGATCTGAATAAACTAAATATTAAAAAACTAATATAAATTAATTTAATGCCGCTATGCCAAATCCCCTCTTCCATTTCTCTACCCCCCTTCGACTGCCCACACCACCCCTTCTATAGTTTCCACCTCCCCACCCTTCACCCATTTCAGCCTCCTCCACCAGTTAGAGAGAGGGGTGGGGGATATCTACAAAAGATCTGAATAAACTAAATATTAAAAAACTAATATAAAACTAATATAAAAAACTAACACTTCTCACACCATGCCTACTAATACTGCTATTTTTCTCAGCAGTTCCAGCAGCACAAAACCAAACATACCACCTCCAACAAACTCAACCCGCCTCAGACACGTGTATAGGTGGCCGCCCCCAAACCCAATTTCCTAGTAAAATGCCGGGAGATTAAGGCAAAAAGCTGAATCAGCAGCTTCCCGAGCACTTCACACTTTAACCGTGGTCTACAGAGTTCCTGAAGCTTAATATAAGCAGCTGACACGGCATTCGCCATACTAAATACACAAACCCGACATCATACTATTGAACTCCACCAGCCTTCACTCTCCGGATAATAGACTCCACTTTGCAGGCAAATTCCCTTAGCTAACCCAAAACTGCTACATCTTGCAATTCTAGATAAGCGGCCTACAAACAACTCCTTTACGAACACACGAGACGACTCTGTCCTAGCCTGCAAAATACAAATGAGTTCCAGCCCTATCCTATTGGCCACTCACTACAGACACCCTCGCGGCCTTATCCAAACATAACTTGCCTCTCTTATTTTTGATGGACATGAACACTCACCATCTCACAGTACTTTCAAATACCACTAATATTCCGGCAATCTTTCTGGCTACCGCTGTAAAGCAATATCGCTTCGAGCACATCGAATGGCCTTCCCCCACGTGGTCATCACCAATGACAATATTATACGCTTCTACACTCACATTGCCCAGGCCCCCAAGTACTATCCGACCACATTACTATATGCGTGACGATCCTATCATCGCCATTACTCATGCCCCCACCCTCTTCGACTATAGAAACACGAACTGAGTAGAGCTCAGTTAACAGATAACAGAAAACACATCACACAATATCAACCTACAGAAGAACAACCATAGCCAAAGAGACGTCCACTGGTGTTCATTTATGGACAGAAAAAATGCCGCACATAACCTACATACACCACGGAAAACATACAATCAAACCAAAGAATTTACATACTCTATTTATACAAAGATACTAATTACATTTTGCCACAGCCACTAAAACGGAGGACTAAAAAAACACACCATCACGCTCCTACCTGCAGCTAGACCGTAAACGCCCATGACACGAGGTCGTTGGTACTGCGGATAAAACTCGATGCATTGACCGTTCTTTTTTATGGTGCCGCGTAAGGAGAGTGGTAGGCGCGGATTCACTAAAACTCATCATACCCATAACTAATAACCACTCACTCACTCAGAATAAGCATTTGGATCCAGCTGAGACAGTGTGATGGCAATAACCCTCTAGTCGTGCCACTTAAAACCAATTAAACAATCAATGAGACAGGGTGCACACACATCCCGCCCAAACCACATGCAAGATAACACTTGCAGGAACTCCAGAAATGGTCCCAGTTCCATACCCGATGAGCTTGCGTACATCCCCTTTATACTAATGGAAATGCTCGACAACACTACAATAGTAAGCACACCTATCAACGTCGATGGAACAAATTACTACATTAAATCAACACCACCTTAATACACCATCTCTCTGAACTACCTATAGAGTGTCTCACTTAGCTCTGGTCATTTTCAACAGACCTTTAAAATATCAAATAATATCATAATACGCAAAAAGAGATGCGAAACTACCAAAAACTACAGGCATATTGCCTTGTTATAACACCAATGAAAGATACTAGAACGAATGGTGAACACCCATTTGCACAACTTCCTAGAGAAAAGGAACTGGTTCTCTTTCTGCCAATATGTATTCAGAAGGGACCAGTCCATCCGGGCTGTTGTGAACATTCTTCACGAAATAATAATAAAAAACACGACAAGTAGGACAGAAAGCACTCTTCATCAGTAAGGACCTGGAGAATGCCTTCGGCAAAACTTTGGCATCAGCGACTCCGTTAAAAACTAACTAACCACACGGAGCAACCTCTCTTCACCAAAATGCTTCTCTCCCACTTCCTCACAGATTACAAATGTCATATGTAATACAACAACACAACGTCACGCCCATTCACACCACACTCTGCTTTATAACAGTATAGCGTAATGGCACCTACACTATACATAATGTACACAAAGAACACCATACGCCAACTTAAAGACTGCAGACATACATACACGCTATCCTACGATGAAGACGACACTATTCTACTCTGTGGCCGAGGAACAGACAGAATCGTACACCACAAACAGACAATTTTAAACTCGAAGACAGATTATGAGGATAGGTGCCTTATAGCTACGAAATCTCAAAGGAAATTATACAGTGCATGCGATCACTACATTCAGAATTTCAAATATACACACAAACGGCGCACCTCAACTATATGAACTCAACAGGATTAACATACTTCCCTAAAATTACAGTCCCAGTGGCCATATATGACAAGTTCCTAAAATTTCACACACACTAAACTATTATTCAAACAGGAGACAAAAATACCAACAAGAAGCTGCGCAGGTTGTAGCCTGCCAGCCGTAAACTGCAAGTACACTTATATAAAACACTTGTCGAACCACTCTTTACATATGCCTCCATTACAATCGAAGCTGCGTTCCACACAATACAGACAGAAGCACAGCGCATCCAAAACTCCACTCTGAAGTGTGCCTGTTGCTCCTCCATGTACACAAGCATGGCCACTTTAAAAGAAAACAACAAATTAACAGCACTAACCTCTTATCCCAACAGGCACTTAACGCAAAAACTGAGAAAACTCGCAAGAGATCTTACATACATGCACATTCACACTAGACGACACGTTACAAATGGCACGGTAAGACCCCACAGCACGAGAATACCACGAACCAACACCTATCACAACTGAATATATCAGCAGCGTGAATAGTGTGTCTCCCTAAATACGAGCCTCGCTTTCCACCCCAACACTTCCTCCCACTCCAGGGATATCAAAAACCCCTACATACACGTCAAACAACACCTCGCATCGTTCTCTATCCTCTTTTATCTACCTTTTAAACGTTTCCTCAGCCATTACTTGTTCTTTTGTGGCCTCCACACTAGGGTGTATTGGCAGAACCAATTTTAAAGCACATCTCAGGTTTTGTAGAGCAGACCATCCAAAATTTTGAAATGAAGACGAAAAAAATATCAGAAAAATCGTAACATCCCATTTTGGTGAACGAAACTTTACTTAAAAATTATCTGTTCGGTAGGGTGAGGCTGGTTCTCGCCACTGAAGCTAAAAGTTTGCTCTTTGATTGCTTATATATCCAAAGTTTAGGTAATTTTTAAATAAGGAATTCCTAGTATGTAAAATACTGGGAGGGCACTGTAAATTGATCGATGTCTGACGAATTTACGAGATACGATGGGCGGTTAATATGTTTTGCAATTCGGATATAAAGAAACGAGATATGAGGAAAAGTGTTATATTATTTATCAATATAACTACCCTCGACTTCACGGCAATTGCGCCACTTGTCCCTGAGGCTTCAAATTCCCGACAACTAGAAATCTCCCGAATGCTGTTCAATCCACTCCTGGGCGGCGAGCTGGACATCTTCATCGTCCCCAAACCGTCGTCAACGCAGTGCAGCCTTGACCTGACGGAATAAAACGTAGTCGCTGGGGAATCCTAGTGATGCACCCACGTTTTATCACCTGTCACTATGTGTGGCTCGAATCCCGCTTGGTCTTGCTTGTACAGGAGCAGCAGCTCCTCCGAACCCTGACGACGTTGAAGTCGATCATAGGGCGTGAAGTTTCTAGCAACCCAAGAGCAGAGACCTTGGTCATGGCCAAATTGTCGTGGATGATGTTAATAACAATTTCATGCGATATTCCAAGTTCTCGCTCGATTTTTTCGACCTTGACCCGTCGATTTTCGAAGATAATTGTTTTCACACGGGCCACATTGTCCTCGTTGGTCACGGCCGACGGGCGTCCTGGACGATAATCATCTTCAAGGGACACACAACCATGGCGGAACTCCCTATTCCAGCGAGCTTTGTTGCATAGGAAGGGGCGGTGTCGGTGTATACTGCAACCATGCATTTTGGCCTTCCTTGGTCAAAAATTTGATCACTGCGCGGTACTCAACCTTCTCCATTGTTGAAAAATTTGTCACTGACGATCTGCGATCAGCTACTGCGCCTTAAGTAGACAAGGCAGGAGCGTGCGGTTGCAGGTCATGACTTGTCATAACTTGTCCTAATACCCCCACATACAGCCATCCCCCTTCCTCTGTTTTGCTCTACCGATTCTCAAAACTTATTGAGTGCCCCTCGTATTTAAAGAGTATTTCCTATGAAGGGATATGGCTTTACCTTTTTCAATGTATGTTATACCTTCACTCATCCTATTTATTATTTCTGTTTTATACTACCGGGTCTTTCTATTATTTATTTCCAAGGCTAAGATAAGTAAAAGAACTAGAATATCAACACGTCACAAGGTCTTTAGCTCTCCATTCCAGAACATTCTCATCATGAGCTGGAAGATATATTCAGTATGTAAAAACAATATACACAAGAGGAACAAGGATAATATTACTGAAGTATCTGAGGCCCTTACTGAGATTTGGGAGAAGCCAGTATTCCAGTTCAGCCGATCAAGAATCTTAAAACCTGATTGCTTCGATTGGTGGAAGAGGCGTTTATGGTATGAAAACAAGGAATGAATTTTTTCTCATCATTGGGTCAAATTTTTTAGATAGCAGGCTTCCAGTGTGTTGATCTCTTGGATTGCAAGTGTGAAGAGAACATTAAAGGTCCACGTCGAGAACATAAATTTCCTAGTGATCAAAGAACTGGGCGTCATTTGAACATTGTAGGAGTGGATGTAAAAATTAGTCAAAGGATTAAAAAAGGAAAATCAGAGAAGATCAAATTCACGAAACAAGAAAAGAAGAAGAGTCATAAAAAGAGAAGAGGGAGGAGAAAGACTTAAATTTCAGAAGAAGCCTTCAATGAAGAAACCTCATCTTCTGACATTTCATATGATGAATGAAAAAAAGTCTTTGCGAGAACAGAAAATAAAACCAAACCAATGCCAACAATTGCCAGGCAAGCAAATCTGTATTTTTTGTCAAATAGAGCTGCTGCTGCTATTAGCAGTGCAGCCCTATTCTACTATGGTATTATAAATTTAGAAGACTACCTCCGTGTAATTTACCATCACAAATTCCGGAGGGCACTATAGAAGTTAAGGAGGAATTTCACCGAATCTGAATGTTTGCGAGCTAAGAAAATTACTCCTTTGTTCTTTGATGGGAGGAGAGACACAACACTAACTAAAAAGAAGTAAACGAACAAATGTTATGAAGCAAAAGAAATTCAAGATCACTATGTTCTTGTTGGAGAACCTGGTACTTTCTCTTAAGTGATTTAAGTGTTAAGCAAGGAACAGGTGCAGGAATTGCAAACGGACTGATGAAATGGTTTGTTGAAAATGATATTAAAGATGACATAAATGCAGTGGGACCTGATAGCACGGCAATGAATACTGCCTACAAGAATCGAGCCATAAGAGAAATAGAATGTCAACTACATCGTCCTTTACAATGAATAATCTGCAGCTTGCATCTAAATGAGCTTTATTTGAGTCACCTGTGCAGGAAATATATTGAGCCAAGAGAAAGTGGAACTCAATGGAAAGGACTACTTATTAAAACATTAACTACCTGTGAAACTCTACTCTTATCACCAAATGGCTTTAAATGTATTACTAAAGGAGCTCTTCTTGCAGATCTAAATAGATGTAAATGAGCTTACTTGTACAGAATTATCAGGTCTATTAGAAGAGGTGTAATTGACGATCATCTGCTACATATGAAACCATGGACGATATCTCATAGAAGATGGCTCGCCACTCCCAGCAGAATATGCTTACTTTATTTAGCAACAGAAAAACCTAACACTGACTTGTATGTCATCACAGAATTTGGCGTGCGTCCATCTGGTTTCACGTTATATTCTCTCCGAAATGCAAGCTGGGATCTAAACATCCCCTGCAAATACTCTAATCTGCCATTGAAGCAATAGCATAGCAAACATTCCAAAGGAATTCCTACTGTTCCCATCCCGAGAAAATTCCTTTGGTGATGCTGTCAAACGTTCATCAGAAGAGCGGTAAATTAGCTATTGACAGAATCAAAAATAGCTAACACTGCTAAGAACCTAACAGATCTACTTCTCCCTGAAGGGAATAAAGGTTTAAACCACCACTTTCAATGCATCTATCTAATGCGGAGCTGCAAAATATTGTCGACCAGCCACTCTCTAATGACTTTCCATGCCATTCACAAAGTCTGGAGTAGTGTGTGTGAATGGTGACGGTAGCTTGGGACGAAGTTTATGGAAAAGAAGCAAGAGATGGGATAAATTCGTGCAGTACTATAATCCCGTGACTTCATGCCATCGTTTGAGACAAATCATGATTTTAATGTATCAGTGGACAAATAGTATGTATCAGTTATATAATACAAATTAAACTTTTCACATGTTCGTCATTATCCTTCAGTTTAAACTTAACTCTAATATATTTACAAGCAGTTATAATATAAATCTACAACTCTGATGCTGTATATCTTTATGACTCAAGAATGAAATTTTGAGCTAAAAAAAGTGGGTGTTCCACCTATTTCTTCCCAAAACTTTTTCCACCTTTGAAATATGACTACTCAAGTGTACGAAACCTAAAATGTGCAAGTTGATTTGTTGAAATTTTTTTAGGGATGATACAGCCTACTCCACACCACGCAAGGAGCACGGCGATTTGAATGCTTGGCTGCCGTGCTGATAGGAGTCAGCTACCCATCCGGCTCCAGCTTAGACTTTTCTCCTTTTTGCTGACCCCCTGTCGTCTTACCCTGCTTCCTGTGTCTCAGTCGCTGTGTTTAGATCGGTGGATGAGGCTGTTGATTCATCTTTGGCCACCACATCGCCGGTAAACTAACTAATATTCCAAGAACGTGGGGCCGATTTGCACACTGACCGCTTCCGTGGTGGTCAGCTGAGTATGAGGCGCCCATTATACAGTAGCGTTATGCCTACCTGCACTATAAACACCGCCCGAACGAGCTCACTATCGATTAACTTCATCGAGATAAAGGGAGATTCCAGTATATTTCGAAGCAAGCCCGCCACTATTCCTGGTGGGCTTACGTGTCTTTCATTAGCTGGAACACCCCTCTAAAAAATGTAAGGAAGCGAGTCAAAAGGATGCCAGGCAAGTTGTAGCAGGACCCCCTCGCGTTTTCCAGGAGAATGCGACCACAATTTAGAACCCTGCCGCCGTGGCAGAGTCTTTTGCTAACGCCCTTCTCCATATTCTCCGGGCAAAGGCTACTCAGCCAGCATTTAATGCGCATTGTGATGTCGCAGAGGGCCGCCAACTTAATATTACTTCCAAAGGCGGGGAGAACCCTTCAAAGTAGTCTTTTCATTAAGTGGGTTAGTTCTGCTCTCGTTTCGTGGGCGGACACTGACCCTCGTCTGAAATAGCCTCAAATAAGGATGAAACAACAGCCTCTAATATAGTCAATTTAAATTTGATCTAAATTTATAGTGGTGAACTATTAGCCTGAACTTGCCGACTCTTGTCAAGTAGCTAAATTTCCTGAGTCAATGAATAAATGTTTTCTCCATTTTTTTTTCAAAATTAGCAGAAGTAATCGATATAGGAAACATTTTGTTTTTAAAACATTTTTCCCACAAAAGTTAAATGTCATTTATGTATATACCAAATCATTTAGTCTATATACTCAACCTAACATTTTTTTATGCAGTAAACTGAAAAATCACTCTCATTACAGTATATCGAGTCCTTTTTAGCCTAATAAATATAGTACTGTAACAGAATAAATCTCATTTTCATTTCACTACGGTGTATTTTCCATTTTTTTTTATCTATTCTTACTGCTAGTCACAATAAGCGCAAGATATTTCCATTTATCCATATTTATCACTCAAATTTGCATTGTTACGAGTGTCAATGATAATATCTTATCTTTCATACCTTATAGCTCTTTTAAAAACTTCATAAATGAAGCCATCAGTTATTCTTTCAGAGTTAATTCCTGTAATAAGTTATGGCGGTGCCCTTTTCAACAATCGCATTCTGTTTTACAGTACATATCCCCAACTTATTTGTGTGCTCCGCCAAGTTCCTTTTATGGACTCTACTGGTTAGTATTAAGCTGTAACCATCTGATTCTCATCGTTACTTATCTTTCTCGTCTGACGACTAATATTTACTCGTTGAAAGCTTTACCTATTAAACAAAAAGGCAGGTTATTGAAACCTAGGAGCTGAGCGATCCTACGACTTTGTGATCTAATTATTTTATCCGGCTACGTGACTTCTTTAAACTATCATCTCATACTACCACTTGGTCTCAATAACGTATTGCCCTTCATGGTTTACTATTTATAATTTTAATTTGTTTTAAAAAGGGAATTTTCTCACTAAAAGAAACATTTTTTTAGTTGACTCCCCAAAATATATTTTTATTCCGGTAGCAATGAATAATTATTCCGAATTACAAAACTTAATTGGAAATGTCAGCACTTCGGAGGTGGCTCTAAAACCTTTTATCGCCCTAATTCCTATTTAATCCTAATCAAGATTCCCGCAAAACTCTTTTAAGTGCTGTCGTAAACAGCTTTGGAGAGATAGATCGTACTTGTTCCACTCCTTTTATTTCGTTTGATTCCTACTAAATCAATTAAGAATTTATGACGATATTACTTGAGTGTGCTGTAGGAGAGCATGTCACCCTTAGTGTTCCTAACTCCCTCCCGCTGAAGAGCTTACGTGAGGACATATTAGAATCCCTTCAGTAAGGTTTTTAAATTGTAATTAAATTATATCTCTAATATGTTAAATAAATATAGACGAATGTTTGTGCTAATCTTGTGCAAATAACCTTTTCATTATGAATCACCTCCTCTTTGATAATGGTGTCTTTGTCCCTCTATCTTTGCCTCCATTATGCTTTCATTCTTGTATTGTGTAAAATAATTCATTCAATTCAGTAAACCAGACAACCTAGTAAACATCTCCGATAGAGATTAACATTATAATTTTAGTAGATAATGAATTTATCCATGTGAAAGGAAGATACAAGAGGGAAACTAATTTCAGAATTTAATCTCAAATGTGTTTTGACAAAAAATTGCACATTTAGAAAATTAGATAAAATGAAAACCTGTGCGAGTTAGTTATATTAAAAATAGCAAATTGCCGAAAATTCATGCATCTTCCAAGACTTTATGCTCCTTTGCTTCTACTTTCATTTACCTTTCGATACATATTCGGTCAAACACCTGAATCCAAATTTCCTAATCAATCAGACTTCACGGAATTAACCAGTGGGTATCAGCATAAACCACCACAGACATCACCAATTTCTCACCATCTCACACGCTTGTCCCATTATCCTCTTATTATTTTATCAGCATTAAATTTGATAAGGTTGAAAAAACCTCTACCGTGACATTAATAACCTGTGCATTACAAATCCAGGTATTTGGGACACCACCTCGGCTATCTCTCACGCTAACGCAAGTCGTGCTTTTAACAGCATAACTTTTCATAGCGAAAAATATTCAAAACGCTCCATACATCCCTATAACATGCAACGAAGCTTCTTATCGACAAGATCATACTTCCGTTTTAAATCAAATAACTCAGCGAATTCCTTTATAAAATGTTTCCATTTTTAAATCAGTGGTGTGGTTATTGTCAATAATAGATTTAGTAGGCTCATGACACCTTTAAACCTCCTTTTTTAATTATCTTTTACCTCTTCATTTACCTTTACATGCGTTCTTAAAAGGAAATTTACCATGCACTAATCCCCGACCACCCAACAGTCTTATTCACTGTAGTTGTTGCTTTCACCTTTCTTTTTTTTCATTTAGACTGGTAATGTTAAAGCTATTTTCACTCATTTTTTCTAATTCAATTGGTATTAAACCAAAGCCACAGGATACATTTTTTTGCCCAATCTCTACCCTTTTTTAGAAACTTGACTAATAGCCATCTTATAATTTTTCAGATATTACTCAGCTATGAAAAGTGAAATGTATACCTTTTGTTTGAAACGATGTTACCAAAGCCTATTTCCAACGAGGAGCCCAAAACATTTGCATTCGCTTCATCTCGAATAACTCCATTATATTAGCCATTAGAGTAATGTTATAATCAAGTTGACATCCACGGCATTCAGAAGTGGCCTTATATCTTTATCCCTAAATTTTGACATCTACTTTTAATTTAATTACAACTTTACTCGCTTTTGCTCAAAATAACTTCTTTATGTGACCCTGTTCCTCATTTGTAATTCTTCGAAATACTCAAATTTTATTTTCTTATTAACTCGCAAGGGGCAGCATAGTCAACCATGCTGTAGTTAAGATCCGCAAACTTGCGTGCCATATGAGTTCTTAACGTTGGCCATTAAATACCCTTCAGGATCCAATGATGGCATGAGGTATATAACTTCCGACATTTCTCCTTCCTATATTTTCACCACTTTCTTTAAAAAAATATCTTACTAACAGTCTACGGGATATTAGTTCGTTGGCTTTCCTTGAATATATATATATATATATATATATATATATATATATATATATAGAGAGAGAGAGATATATATATATATATATATATATATATATATAGATATATATATATATATATATATATATATATATATATTAGTGTAGATGGGTAGCAGTCTTTCTTGAATGCAAATTTTGTTGAAGACCATTGTGTATTTCGCCTTAGTTAATTTCCTTTGGCATCTTTCCATTCTTCTTTTGTCTTTTTTATTCCATCTTGTAGATGGTAGATCACTTGTCCTGTATTTATCTCACTTTTAAATGAATGGGTGGGTTTGGTAAAAACCAAACTAAATTGCTGATCTTTCGATCTTATTCGATCATCGAAAGCTCAGCAATTTAGTTTGGTTTTTACCAAACCCATTCATTTAAAAGTGAGATAAATACAGGGCAAGTGGTCTACCATCTACAAAATGGAATAAAAAGACAGTTAGAAGAATAGAAAATGGACAAGGAAATTAAGTAAAGCGAAATACACCATGATCTTCAAAAAACTTTGCAACCCCTCTGCTCTCTTAAGATATATATATATATATATATATATATATATATATATATATATATATATATATATATATATAGTAGAAATATGAAGACCCAGGTGATTACACAAATCATATATTTAATCGGACCTTCCCTAGAACCATCTTCAGAGACAGTATCGACTAATAAGAATGGGAAGGAATATTGACGATAACAGTTAAAAGATTGCATTATATAATGGCTACAAAAGCGGATTAAGACAGGTTAAAATAATAAAATTGAGAATTATTGAGATTAAAGTAAAAACACAAATAACAATATATAGAATGAATTGATACTATCCAGTTTATTTTTAAAAAATAATAGAAAGAGATGAAGTTATAACATAAACTGACTAGAATATAAAAAAATAAAGGTAACAAGAGTAAAAAATAAAATAACTTATTAAATTATAAACATAAAAAAAAAACCGAAAACAAATATGAATGAATTAAACAGAGGGACTAACTTTTATCGTGGAGTTATGAACCCACAGCACTAAAGATATTTATGTTACTAACGAGATTTGTTCGGTTGGTCCGTTGGCTAGTTAATGCATTGAAGTGTTGGTTTGTTATATAGTGAATAGTTTAATTGAGGGGGAGTAATTATTTAGGTTTGTACTTATTTTATTGATTTACAGTGGCTCCAAGTTTTTAAAATCGAGAGAAGTCTGTTCTGTTCCTACCCGTATCCTGAAATGTTTGAATATTTCCCTAGTATTTAAGTTCATAAGTTCTTAGCCTAACTCACAAGGAGCTAAAAAAGAGCCAAGGTTCACTAAACTACTTCTATTTATTTTTTAACGTAATCACCTTTGACATTAATGCACTTCTCTAGTCTCTTCTTCAACCGCGAAAATCCGGCCCTAAAGAATAATGGGATAAATCGCTCAAATCCTCGATGATCTTCTCCTTGTTGCCCTCGTCACCAGTAAAAGAGATACCACGCAGCTGCTACTTCATGTGTGCGAAAAGGTTAAAGTCTGAGGCTGCCAGATCGGGAATAAAGGCGAATGGGGCCACAATTCCAAGCCTCAGAATACCATGATATATATATATATATATATATATATATATATATATATATATATATATATATATATATCATGTTAGATAAAAAACACGTCCCATATTTTTAAATCTTTATTTAATTAATCTTTGCAAATTTAATGAAATTAACATTATCTCTGCAGAGTAGGAATTTTTCTTCAATTAACTTTCCTATTCAAACCCAGTTTATTCTATGTCCTTCAATCTTTTATGACTACTATCTAATTTTCAAGCAATTTCATTAGGAAGCCATTTTGTGGAACTTTTGTTTCTCTATTTTCGGTAATTTACGAATATGTAGAAGGAAAGTAATTATCTGCGTTCCATAGAAGTGCCCCATTTAGTGTCAACGATGATTAATTACTATCGTTAAATTAACTTCATAATCTGGCTGCTTTCATTGCAGTTTAAATGTCCTACTAGCAAAAATACCAAGAAGCATTGTCCGGGCATAAATATCTATATTGAACAAATTAAATTCTCTGCTTGAGTTAAATTACGCAACTAAAAGTTGGTAGGTATAAAATATAGGGTTTATTTAAATTTAGAGTAATGGTTAGTGTATCAAGAAAGACTAACAAAGAACGATTTTCACATTACAGTGTTGCGGCAGGGCGAGCAAGCGAGTGGTGGGCAGGAAAGCAGGCAGGCAAACGTGAGTACCTTGGTGGTAGAAAAATAATTTAAAGCACGCCGTAAACAGATGGGCACGAGATTTAACTAAATATCTAAATTATTCGAGTCTTCTGCATGCTGATAATAGGTGTTACCACGTTTTTAAAATATTGCAGTCGAATAATTGGTCTGGCATACCTTAATTTTTCCACGGGCAATATTGTTGTCATAATTTCAAATCATGGCCACGAATCCCTTTCCAAAACAAATTAGAAAAGGGAAAATTTTGAACCTAACCTAACCTAGCCTAACCTAACAGCCAGGTGTTGCCGCCTTTGCCAGATCTTAGTAGCCTATGCTACTTACCAGGTCCACTTAATCTAAAAGGTTACTTTTGTTGGCCTGCAGGATCGATCCAAGTGGCCTTCTATAGCGGTCATATATATATATATATATATATATATATATATATATATATATGAAAATATTGGATTAACGCGATATATATCACGCGCAAAAATTAATAATAAACCACAATATTTCAATCTGATTTATTTATAAAAGACGTAACTAGTTTCGGTTTGTTAATGCCATTGTCTACTGTGTAATGAAATGCAAGAAGGGTGACTCGAGTATATAAAGGCGAACAAAATATTAAACCAAATGAAAACAGAGGAAACAAACTGGAAAACATCAATATTTTGGGTCCATCCGGGGGCAAATTACTAATCCCCGTGAAGAAATAGTTCCTGCGGTTTATAGATAAGTTTGGCAACTTTATTCGAGACTATCTGTTGAATTTGTATTGCCCTCAGATAAATTAAAATTCTAGAATTTGTTAATAATGATTGATTCTGCAATTCTTCTTTTAATATAATTGTTTGATTTATAAATAATTTTTGCTTGGTTAATATCAATACTATGTTCACAATTTTCCATGTGCGCAAAGATATTTGAAGAAATTCCACCCCTTCTATTATCTACTCGGTGTTCTTTTATCCTCTTATTAAAGTGATCGGACTTTCCGACGTATGATAAATTGCAATCTTGGCAGGGCATTAGTTATACGCTGGCATCTTGGTTAGTGGGCCACAGTTTGGTCAGGGATTTTTTTATGGTATTTGAATGTTTAAATGTAATATTTATGTCATTTCAGTTCGCATACGATTTTAAGGGAGCCAAGTGGTCATATGGGAAACTAATACATTTTTAAAATGCCTTTTTTTGGTGGGTTGAGATGGAATAGAAGATCTTTCCTGCTTTAGATTGTCATCTGCTAATAAAATAAATTGGGTATTTTAGTTCGATCAAATTACAGATAAGGTGGTGGATTTAACCCTGAAGGAAAATTGGGTCGCATATTCTGTAGGCTAGGAGAAAATGGAAGAAAGAACGCATATCTTAACAGATTTGTCATGTAATGAGAATAAGAAATGTATGTAGGCATTTGAATTTTTAGGTTTTCAATAGACTGAGCACTGTATCCGATTATTTAAACGGTGGGTTTTACGTCCAGAAACGGTAAGGAATTGTTCTGTTCCCATTCTACTTTGAATTTTATCGATGGGTGTAACAAATCCAGGTTGTGTAAAAATTCATTGAAATTCTTATTATCTAAGGGCCATCCTGATAGGATGTCGTCTACATGTCGGAACAAGATAAAATGTTGGAATGGATTCTGGAGCAGGGATATTTCGTATTTCTCCATAAAAAGATTGCATAGAAAATGGGAAGGATGATTTCTCATGCTTAGGCCATATTTTTGGCAGAAGAACCTATCTTCGGCTGAAAACACATTATCAGTTACACATAAGCTCACCAAGTCAATAATTTTTGAGAGAGGTAAAGGTAGATTAATATCTAGATTGCGAAAAAATCTCGATAAAACATGAAGCACCTTATCAACCGGGACTTTGGTGAACAAACTCTTTATGTTAAAGTTTAACAGTTTTTACCATCTAAGGTCGAGTTTTTTAATTTTGAAAATCTGGTTGATGAGTGCATACTTGATATGTGAAATAAAGATTCTGCCCACCGCGTTTGATAAAATTCCAGCAAGCCATTTGGATAGCTTATAAATATAGGAGCTAATGCAAAAGATAATCTTTGTAAGGGGATACCTTCTTTCTGGGCTTTCGGTAGCCCCTACTTATAGGAAAGGGAGGGATTGATTGTTTTAAATTTCTTGGTTAATTCAGACTTGGAATCTAAGCTTTTACGATTGGCTCTATTAAAAGATTTCGTTTTATGTTCAGAGGGTTAAAACTTTATAGGTAGTTGTGTCACTTAAGAGGTCATTTAGTTTTTGTGAATATTGAGTTTTATCCATCACTATAATTTCTTTAGTTTTATCGGATTTGCTTAAAAATATGTTTTTTTTGCTGCAGGAATTTTAAAACAATAAGTAACCTGTTGGGTATATTTTGATATTTAACACTAACATTCGAATTAAGACCACCGCAAAGATAACCACTGAGAAATTTACTATTAATCTGCCGTTTTTCACTACATTTATTAAGGGATTTTAAAAGTTGTAAGTTTAATAAATCTCTATTAGAAAAGGACAACGAGAGTCCATAACCAAGAATAGTTTGTTCTTCGTATGTTAATTCACGAGAAGAGAGGTTCACGTTGTTTTTTTCTTGGAGATAATGAGGTACACCAGGGACTTTTCTTGAAGACGAGGTCAAGTTTCTTATTTAGTTCGAAAGATTTTCTAAGGTAGTCGTGGTAAGAACTCCTACTTTAAGTAGCAGTTGACCGCACAAGGAGAGAAGTTGTACATCACTTCCTCCTACAACGTGAATCCTTTGGGAAACTGAGAGAAACTTGTTATGATCGTGAAGATCTCTCTCATTTTCTTCTCACAGCCAAGACCACCTTTACGTTTTGTTCTTTCATTAGCTTATATGTTCTCATTTCGAAAAAAATGAACTTCAAATGTATTATCTAAAATACTATAATGGTCTACTTTTCATAAAGTTTGAAATCCAGGTAAACTAACTGGTTATGATGAAGTTAAGCCTCTTTTCCGGCAAGTTTATTAGAACATTATTTTGAAAATATTTTCATTCGTGATTTACTACTGAAAGGTAAGCTTCACTTCGACAAAAATTGAAGCTTTTCAACAATTTAATATCGATATTTCATTACATCCCTTTCTGTGAAAACTCGATGAAAGCGTACTGAAAACGAATTTCAAATAGGATTTTTGGATAAAGTTCTGAGAGTAGAATTACCGCCTCATAGTGTTCGCGTCATAAATTCTAAACGTAGTTTGGGTAATCCACCTCAGATTCTTTTATTCTCACCTCTGACCTACCTCAGCATTAGTAAAGATATAGTTTTTTGTTTAATATCAGTCAAATCATATATATTTAATCAAACCATCTCCTTGTATGCCACAAACATGTATTTTCCTTTAAGTTTACCAATATGTATATTCTCGCGCATCTTTTACAGATATAAAACAAGTTCTTATCATAAAAGGAAAACCAGACAACCGTAGAATATAAATTTAAGAAAGATTGATGATTCCAATATACTTTTTTATTTTGATATCTTATATAAGAGGTGTAATAAGAATATTATTCTCACTTTCATTCATTTACTTTATACACGGAGCCAATCTGCATTGTTATCTATGACGATCTATCGCATCTTGATATACTTTCCTAACGATATCATAGCCTTTAGCAGACTCTGTGATAGGATAGGTTGGCAGTGTACGAAGTGTTAGGTATACGAGTACAAACCCCGTAGAAACAAACCCCATAGAAATATAGAGAAACATAATTAACGAGATGGAGCTGAGTTGCTTCTCATTTTCAAATAAAAGGAGAAAAAGATGTAAAGAATATCTAGAGTAGGGGGGGGGGGGGAATTAAAATGAAAAAAATATTAAAAAGGCATAAAAACTATAATGAGGTAACAGAAGAATAGAAGCTTGTCTCTTATATGATAATGGAAAGAATTATTTCATCAAATATGAATTTTAATTTTATAGAAATATCTCTTATGCCAATTTTGAATTTATAGTCCATTTTAGTGAATCCCGTTACATTATTTCATAAGGTTACTTACTATTTTCATTCAATACTCTAGGTATTTCTTTGCATTTGCCAACGTATAATGTCAGCCCATAAGGAGTGGAGAATTTTTATCCTAGAGAAGTCTGCTAAACTCGAAGTTTAGGAACTTGTATGTCTTAGCCTAACACACACCTTAAATTTCGAAAACTATTTAATCCTTATTTCTTGGTTATTAATTTTATATCATTATTGTTATTTTAAGTTGAACTTTTTCATTTAATGATATATATTATTGACTCTTCAAACTAACACATTTGCATTAATATAATTTAGGAGTTAAGAGAAGGAGTGTATACGGTAAAGAAACACCTAGTGTGAGCTAGTCACAACTAGGGTTTCAAAGTTTTCTATTGGGAAAACGTTAACCTTAAAGACTAACCCTGCTCAGGATAACACATTCAGTTTCTATAAGAGCAGTAATAAATAACAGTAGAAGTTAATCCGATTGTAAGTGTTGATCACTTCACTGAAAAACTACATTCAACTGATTCTCCTGTGCAACTCTCATCTACGAGGTTTACTGCACTCAGTTAGATTGTTTACATCTACCACATCGACTACCAAGTTGTTACACGTTTTGAAACTATCTCTCTAGTAATTGTATCCCACAATAGAAAGAAAATGAAGTTATATTCCATTAGGATCTTGTCTCATGCCATACATCCAACCAAATCAAGAATTGCTCGGGAAAAATTAGCATGACTTCTATGGAGCCACCACCGAAATTTCTAGATTTAAATCCAATAAAAGACTTTGGAAACCCTTTAGAAAAGCATTAAACCTACTAAGTGTAAAAATATGAAATATATAAAGTAAGGGATTATAAGTATAATTAAAGCAAAAGAGCTCCATCTAAGTAGTAAAATAATTTGATTGGAGACTTCATAATGGTAGCATTTCTGACGGGTCTCCAGGGATATTTTACCAAGTTTCCATGTGATATCTGTCTTTAGGACAGTAAGGATAACATAATATATTACCACAAGAAATACTGGCTTCAAACAAATGAGTTATCCTTTAGACGTCATAATGTCAAGCATGTACTAATGATAGACGCTCAAAACGTGTTATTTCATGCAACACAATCAAAACTATTCCTCATGAAGCAGTTTGTTAGAGCTCTTATGAATGATTCTGAAGCCTTGAAGTATCTTAAATATTTATTTGCCAATTTCTTGGAGAAAAAGATAAAAGATGGTGTCCTTGTTGGACCCCAGGTCAAGATACTCGTTGATGTTCAGAATTCAATGCAAAGCTTACTACAAAGGAAAAAGTTGCCATTAAGAGATTTCTTCGGCGTGGCGATGGCTTGGGGGCAACAAAAGGGCAGACATTGGGTGGTTTAAAAGTTAATGAAAAGGTTATGGCCAAATGTGCTGCAGGCTGTTCGTGAAGGTGAACATCGTTGATGCTTATCTTGACAAATTCAAGTGTGTATAATATGGCAAAATACTCAGAAGAGCAACGAGAGCGCATTCCTCAAGATATCCTGAACTTTGAACATAGATACTAAGAAGTATACAATGGAAATAGGGTAGTTGACTACATTTGGGGTTTGTACAGGAAGTCATTTTTATTACAAACGGAAATCGTGGAAAACTGTTCATTCAAACCTTTTTGTCCTAAGTGTATAATGGAAGTTTCAATAAAATTGTTTAAATTCAACTCTGTGTTTAGGTTTTTAGCCCTACAATGGATAACAAAAAACAAAATTTGCCTAACTTTATTAAATATTTCATCATACGAACAACAAAATCAAAGTTTAAATCAAATAATGTATATTTTCTATAGTTTTCCAATAAAAGGAGTTGAAAAATAACACTTACTGGCTAGAAAAACACATTGTATTTAATTGTGATTTTCTCCCATAAATTCTCTAATGTATTCATATATGGTCCTAAATGTTCGATGTTATTTTTAGCCAAGATCTTTGTTTATGCTTTAGCTTTGTGAGAAGTTGCGGCATCATGCTGAAAAAATAAAGTTGTGCTGCAGTTCCCCTAGTTGAGAAGCAGCCCCATACATGGAGAGTGGGCAGATACTTTACCGTGGGCACTACAAATGACTCCTGAAACGATCCAACTCTATGTTTATAACTAATGAACTTTCAGAAGCCCCAAACAAGCAGAATTGAGCTTCATCAGAGAATATCCCTTTGCCTTTCTTACACTGTCCTTTCTCTATATTTCATAGAAAAGTGAAGTTTATCGGTAAGTTTCTTCTTGGTGAGATGAGGCTTCTTCGCAGCCCTTCTCGACTTGAGACCTTCTTTGAAAATGATCTAACTCACTGTGCGCAATGAGACGTGATCAGCTGTTTGTTTCCAATCAAGAACAAACTTGGCACTGGAGCCACCACAATCCTTGAACTGGCATCTTACTAGCAGGCGAAATTGGTGTTCATTTGAAACTCTTGGGCATCCAGAATACTTCTTCATAGAAATGTAATCAGTCTTTTTAAAGGCAATAATAATAGTACAGTCGCTGCTTCTTGCTACAGTACTCGTAGCAACTCTCTGCTCTCTTTGCACTTCCTACATCTTAAGTGCAGTGAAACAATGACTGCTCGTTTTTCTTTCGAAAGAATCATTTCTCGTATTGAAAAAGTTTCATACATTTAATTAAACTAACTAATGTTAAGAAATAGATTATATTATACAACATTATATTACTCCTTTTATCGAATAGCAAAACTCAAGGGCCTGAAACTCAGATGCTACAGGCAGAAGACGAGAGCGTGATATGGATTCAGCGAAGGAATGAATTTTTACCTTGTTATTTTTTTAAAATTTGCCCTATTAATAAACATAGAATAATTTAAATATTAGAATAATTATACTAATTACGTAAACTTTAAAAAGGAATAGGCAAGTAAAACCTAGGTTTTCTTTAGATAAGTAACTAATTTGAAATGTGAATTGAGAGAATTTTAGAAACGTTTAGTTACTTTATAATTACGAGACTTTCAAGAACAATTTTGGTTTAAGGGAATCTTTTCTCAAATTTTCTTGCACACATTGGTTCCTTGAAATTTGAACTGTGATGGCAAGCATTGCACCCAAGAAAGTGCATATAAAAAAAAGTGGCAGACAATTTTTCTGCAGTACTGAAAACTTTCTAAAATCTTCAAAATGAAGACCGTAAAAACATAAACAAGAACCTTTCTAGTTTTAAAAGTTTTATCCAACTTTATCTTATCCCAAATTAGTAAAATTCGACTAATTCAATACGTACTATTTGGTATCATGTACTTGTAATTAGCTCTGATTTTTTTACCTGACTTTAGGTCATATAACAGAAGCATACAATTATTTTTGCATCTCTCACATACAAAGTCTGGCCTTGTATATCATGTGTAAGCATATAAATCCTACGAAAAGATAGAGGAAGGAACGTCAATCTTTCTAGCCAAGAATAATGGAAATACTTCGAATTTTTTTATTTCATTGTTTTAGTTATATAAAAACGAATTAAATGCAAAAAAGCTAAGCCAAAATGCCCTAAAGATTATTGCAGAAAAACAGCTCCGTTCAATTGCGAGGTACTAATAATTGAATGCGACAACACTGGATAATAATTGTCAATTTTATTGAACCACAAATAGAAAAAAAGGAATGCAATCTCCCAAAGTGACTATTGGATTTCATTTGATTGTGATAGCCATCTCAGGGGGTAATTGAATTGATGCTACTTCTCAGTGTGAATTACGATTTAGACACAAATAGAAAGGGAAAACTTTGGAAAGTTCAACATGGCGCAATTTTCCTATGAAAAGGTAGTCACAAGGAAGCTGCCTGACTCATATCCAATGCGGTATTCAGTTCAACACTTTGCAGAAAGGAAATCCTGATATATCTTTTGCGTTTAACATCAAATCTTCCCATATGGTGAAAAAGTCAGTTCTTTCCCTTACTCTCTTCAAGCCTCTCTAAAGCACTTTAAGTGTTAAAATTGCAAAGTTCATTATAAACACTTGCTATCTTTTCTCCATTTGGGTGACCATCTTAGATTGTTGTAGATGTTTCATAGATTATCATATGAGGAAAACTAGGCAGCAATTTTCCTAAGAAAATCGGTAATTAATCCATCAATATGGCTTTGATGTTTACAACAAATCTTGTTTTTATTTTGTAATTTCCGCATTACCATCACCTACCGAGCTATTTTTCTGAGCTTTACTAAAATATATCAAGTTATTTGCTCGTTTGAGCAAGCTGAGTTAGGTTTTCTAAAATTAATAGTTTGGTCAGTAGAAATTTATATAGTACAGTAGTTGCAAATGAAATGTTTAGATTGAAATTTTATGGAAAATATAACATGAAATTTAACTCAGAGAGATTTTAGTTGATATTTTTTTTTACAGTAATTACTTGGTAATATTATGCTTCCCTTTTAGCTCTTCTTAAGTTTTTATTGCATAGACTCGTTAAGTGGCACAAAGTAAGAGGCATCCACGTTGAATCACTGATTCTTCAGCTCTTCCAACAGCCTCCAGGTGTGGCTGAGACTTGCATCGTCTACTTTGATCTTCCTAAGTTACCATGGCACTCAAACGTTGATTCTACATATTGTGACGGACCTATATAAAATAGGTCCTTCACAAATGTAGAATTACCTCTGTATTTCTAGCAAGGAGCAACATGATACAGAAAAAGTTGCCTCCATGAATATCAAACTGCACAAGTAAAGGATTACTACAAAATTCCCCTTCTTCCTTTAGTACCAAGGCCGCATTGCGTCAGCGACATTAAAAGAATTTCTGAATTAAGCACCCATTGAAATCTAGATAATGAGCATAGAGGGAAATAACCTTTTTACCTGTTTCAATATTTTTTAAATTACACTTTTATTCTAAATTTTCTGCTCGAATTTTAAGGTTTGCATTTCACTTTCGTCAATTTTTAACATTTGTTACACTTACTTACGGTTATACATCTCAGACGCTTAAGGTAACTCGGTAAAAAATGCACAAAACTGTCACGCAACCAATGAGTCACTCTAAACATGGCTTTAACTTATAAGTAGTTACCTATATTAAAAAAAAAACTAGGTCCTCATATTTTTCACATTCACCTTTTCTGGGTACCTCGAAATGTCGCGAATTATTTTGTACCTAAAAATCGGCGTTGGCCATTTTTTTCCTATGTTCATGATATGTTATTGCTAGTTCTTACATTAGCACAGTAAATAATAATTTATTTTAGTGTATTTTTTCTGAGTATGTAGTGGTATGACCAGGTGTACGCTGTTCTACGCACACTGGCCTACTGGCCGACCGAAATTTAGGTCCCACCTGGGAAAGGCTTAAGAGTGCTTTAAATACACAATTGCTAGGCTAAGGAATATTCAAACACGGCTACAAAAATATACTTTAATAGGACTAAAGATTACATACACATATAGGGCAAGTTGAATGTCAATGCATTTAAATATTGGCGGTTCACGGCTAAGATGATTGACACTATCAATTAAGTTTGGATCGAGGGTAAATTACTTAAGAAATGATCTTACAATTAGGCAAGTTCTAGATAAAAGGGGATCCTTGAGGTTCGACGCGGTAAAGGTGGGAGGAGCGTGACGAAAGGGGAGTTATATCCCTTTTACACAGTTGCTAGGCAGAGGAATATTTAAACATGGCTACAAAAATATACTTTAATAGGGCTAAAGATTACATACACATATCCGGCAAGTTAAATGGCAATTTAATTAAATATTGACTGTTCACGGCTAAAGTGATTGACATTATCAATTAAGTTTGAACTGAGGGATAATTAATTAAATAATGATATTACAATTATGAAAGTTTTAGAGAAAAGGGGATCCTTGAGGTTCAACGCGGTAAATGTGAGAGGAGCGTGACGAAGCGGAGGTTAAATCCCTTTTATCTTGATGAGTGGCGAGTAGGAACAGAGAAGTAAGTTCGACCTTGAACCTCTTGGGCCCCTTACAAGACGCTTAATCCAACTTGGAGAAATTGAAATTGGGCCACTTATCCTTGAGAGGAAAACGGAGTATGCTTCGGAGATGAATTTTCCGATCCTTTAAATCCGAAGACGTGGTGGGAAGGGTTGAAGCGCGACTAAAACTATCTCCACGAACAACACTAAGTGACGACTAGCTCTTCCTTGGCTCTTTGAAAATCACTCAATTCTTCTCTGGACGAGAATGTAGTCGATTCCCTCTCGACTAACAAAGATGATACAGCGAACCTACTGGACGGTGGCTTCAGACTTAATTTGCCTATGAACTCCGAAGTCTTGAATATATACTCCAAAATTATCTAGACGGGAAGAGAGATTCATCTCCAACAGACTTCCTTAATTGCCTTGGGTCGCAATAAGGGTCCATAGTGGGAAGTTGCGATGACCCCTTAATGGTCTTTCCATTGGCAGACGAATTTCGACCGATTAACGGCGAACTGATGATGTTTAGGGGGGGGGGATTTCTTTTCTCTCTCCTTATTCTTGCACACTCCTCCCTTTTCAGAAGGATATTTTTCCCTCAATTGTAGTGCGAAAAAAGTTTCGAACTAATTTTTATTGACGGGGGAGATGCTATGGATATTGAAATAGTGGAACGCGATACAAACAAAATTCGGACATGAGCGGGGTTAGCAATTAATAATAATTATTTCAGACTATACGCACAGGTATAATAAAAAAACTAACAATAATTAAAACTAAGCCATATAAAACATTGAGTATCTAAATAAAAAAATATGAACCATTACTAAAGACACACTACAAACAGAGAGAATAATTATACAACACTTCAAACAATTAACCTATATATAAAACAAGGAGATACGCTAATGTTCTTATTAATTTATGGCAATAGGGTCTTTTAGAGGAGTTCTGCTTAAACTTATTCGCTAAGCAATTTTGAGTACCATTCATATACTCAATATGGAATTGATATTCCATGAGCAACAGACTCCATGGCATTAGTTGTCCATTTTGACTCTTGAAATTGCGAAGGTACGAAAATGGCTTATGGTCGATCCCTCTCAATTAGGAATTCGGTTCCTATAAGGTACTTTCTAAAATGGTGAATCGACCATACTATAGCTAATGCCTCGTGTTAAATGGTGGCGTAAGCCTTTTCGCGGGCAGAGAGCCTTATGCTCGCATACGCAATGAGATATCAAGTTCCATCGTTTTCATACTGCATCAAGGCACAAACTATATCTTCACGAGAGGCATCAGTACGAATCCCAAACTTTTTGTTCAGATTCAAGAGTCTCAAATAGGAGCAAAGATTAGCTTTTTCTACAGCTGGTTAAACCTAGACACCGCGGGGGAGTCAAACTGACAGGATCACGTCTCGTTTTCTTTAACATATCATTAAGGCTCATCGAAATGACACTTCGACAGGCCTATTGTGAGTCCGTGTGCGCTCAAACGGATTAACAAAGCGCGAAGGGACTCTAAGTTCCTGTCCGCAAGTACGAGTGGCAACGTACACGTTATAAAAATAAAAGGATACACTGAATAGGCCGTCTACAATTCGTGCTTTATTTGATCATAATTTCCACACGCAGTTACCAAACCAAAGGAAAGGCGGATAAACTGCATTAAGCTTTTCTCTGTAGCAAAAGCTGTAAAGCGCTTGAAAGATTCGGAAAACGGAATATGATGGTAGACCTTACAGCGATCAATTGTGGAGATGAATTTTGCATTTTCGAAAAGATGTAGGTTTGGATTAATCAAGGGTATGGGCTCGGCGTCAACTGGGTGACTGAATGAATTTAATTTGCGAAAATCGACGCACATCCTAAATGATTGATCAGCCTTTCTGACCATCACAATTGGGGCACAAAAGTCAGATGAGGAAGGCTCAATGTTCCTCAACCTGAGCAAATTTTCTACTTCGGCGTTAAACGGGGGGCGTAAATGAATAGGAATAAGGTAAGGCTTAGTTCTTACTAGTTCTTTCGTTTTAAAACAATCTCATAAGTGAATTGGGTTGAACAACCTGGGGTTTCGGAAACTACGTCCGAGAATTCACTTAGTAGGCTCGCCAATTGAGCTTTTTCGATGGGTCGGGGGTGGGGGTTAAAATCAAGCTCGGGGGGGGGGGGGGTGAGTCCGTTTGGGAGGTACGGAGGGACGGCAAGGGGTATTCGTCGTCTGCCTCCACACAGATCGTTTTAACGAGGCAAAGCGGTCTCACCGGGTAAGTTGCCTCTAAGACGAGGTCTTAGAGGCACATTATTAACGTAAGCGCGTCGGTGGTATCTTTATAACAGGTTACCAGGGTACACAATATTACCTGAGGGGGGGTCTGAATTAAGTAGACGACTGAACCTCAGGGATCTAATACTGAAAAAGGACCTTTCCACTGAGATAGGAGCTTATCAGACTCAAGGGCAACAGAATTAATACTTCGTCACCTGCTTCGAATTTCCGTGCTTTGTATTTGATGTCAAAATAGGTTCTGTATTTTTCTAAATTCACTTCAGAATTCTTGAAGGCGAGGAATGCACAGTCTTTTAGGTGAGTATGCAAATCCAACACATAATCGGTGGAGGACTTAATCTCCTTATCAAGCTTGGGGTTTGTCCATAATTCTTTTAGGATGTTCATCAGCCCGCGGACTTTGTCTCAGTATAATAGCCCGAACGATTCAAATCAGAGCGTTCGGTGTGGGATTTATCGACACACAAATAAAGCCACGGAAATGTAGCGGTGCCATTCTCGCGGTTGGGCGTGGCACAATTTCTTGAGAACTGATTTTAGAGTCTCGTTTAATTCCTCGCACATCCCATTTGAGGCGGTGTGATAAGGAGTTGAGAAAAGGGGTTTAACCCGCAGGAGCTTTCCTACATACTCCATCAATACTGAAGTGAATTGACGTCCTCTGTCCGATAGGATCTCCTTCGGGATTCTTCCTCAGGAAAAAATAGAAATCAACGCCCCTGCACACAAAATACTATCAATATTCTTCAAAGAGACTGCATCCGGGAAACGAGTGGCACAATCTACGAGGGTCAAAATATAGGTATATCCCTCAGTAGATGGAGGACGGAGAGGGCCTATCAAATCGATCGCGACCCTGAAGAAGGGTTCAGACACGATTAGGGTCTTCTAGGAAAGCGGGGGCAACACGACCTTTTGCGGTGAGCTTTTGACAGATGTAAACGGACTTGCAAAAGTCGGATATTTCTTTGGCAGCGCCTGGCCAAAAGAAATATTTTAACACGCGCTGGACTGTCTTATTATGGCTGAACTGCCCAGCCATTGAGCCGTCGTGAGCTATCTGTAGAACCTCACATACATACATCCTGGGTACACACAGGGTAGTGACCGGGAACCGGGAATCTATTTCAAGTTCTTCATCGCGCAATATTAATTATCGCCATTTTTTAATTATATCTTCATATTCCGAGGCAAGAAGGATAGTTGACGAGGGTTTTCTTTATTATTTATTCAAAGAATCTAATGCTTACATTAGAAGTACAAAATTTCGAGTTGCAAATTTTTGATGTGTAATTTCTTTCATATCTTTGGAATCACGATTAATTTTATTTCATTCAAGATTCCAAGAACAATCGTTAGAATTATTTTTTTATGTCTCTCCTATTGCTCTTCTCTTTTCATAAAATTTAGAGGATTTCTCTGAAACAATAACTAGGAAACACAAGATTACAATTTATTTGTTTGTTGAGATTAAAGTTTTAATTTAAATTTATTGTAAATTGTTGTATATGTTTCAATATTTTGGGAGCCAAAGTCAAGAAGAAAGATTTAGAATTAGAAAAATATCTAGTCATTGAATTAAGAGCCTACTCATTTCTGAATAAATAGACCAAGAAATAATATTTTTTGTACAAATTAAAGGAGGAATTTTAAAGGATTAAAGTGATATAAAAAGGTTAGCTCGTACCAGAGCGGTACCAAAACAGCAGAACACCTAATTTAGTAATGCTGTAGCTGACTAAGACTATGAACCATGCATCTTCATGTATATATATTTACATAAGTATATCAGTGGAGTTGATAATCTATGAACGTGAACTAGTCTCAAATAAATGTCTAATAAAATTTGAAAAATCATGCCTCATCTATGAAAGAGAAAAATCGCCAGAAACAAATATTCGTGTCATTAAAGCCGCACCTTGAATCTAAAGTAACGATAAGAATATAATGGCAAAGTTTCCCTCTCTTCCAATCCATAAACGCTGCCATGATGCATCGTCCCTTAGGAACAGACAATACTTGAGAGACACAAAGCGTGCATAAGACAAAAATGCGGAATAGTGATTTTCATCACCTCACTAATATAGGATTGACAAGGTGAGTAGAGGATAAAAGGAACAAATAGGAGTCATGTTTTTTGTTGTTAATACGGATGGATAATCAGCACAGTTGTTAGAACCGCATACTTATTTATGTGAACAGCAACTTAAAAATTTAATTAAAATATAAAATATCTCGAAGGATAAAATATCTTCCTTTGCCTCTTTTTGAGATAGATTGTTTTGATGATAAAAATAAACAAACAGATTAACGATAAAAACTTTGGGCTATTACTTGGAAAAAAAGGATTGATCTTTCCACTTTTTCTATTTCCAAGGTAAATTAAAGAGGAAGAATCCAAATCAAATACCGAAATGGTGAAATATTTTGTTATTTGTTTAAAGTTTTATAATTTCCTTATATTCCATTCTCATAAAGAAAGGTTGAAATATCATATATGGATTAAAATCCATAATAAACTTTCCTTTGGTCTGAATTATTATTTGTTATTTTCTATGTAGAATGGAACAAACCTTTTCTTTGTATTTTAAGTTATGACATACTCATTCCGCTTTGATAAAATACACTGTGCTATATTGCACTGCAGATAGCCTTTCAGACCTTTTTTTATGTTTCCATTTTCATCTAAGAGAATTAAACATAAATTTTTAGCGTTACATTTACTCCTTACAAATAAATGCAACCGCAAATTTCTAATCTTTTCTCATGTCCAGGTATTTACAAGGAACGCTATTTTGAGCACTAACTTTTAACTTTAAATACCCACTACCTATTTTTAATATTCGAGGTCAAATGAAATCCCGCAAATGTCACCCACCAGATATTAAAAAGTTTGGAAAGAAATCAACAGGCGTGTTGGATTCTCAACCACTCTTGCTAATGGCGAGCACGGTTACCATTAAGCCTAAAATAAGTAAGTTGTCTTGCGGCTTGATCCTGTTTAGTGTGCTAATAAAACAGAATGGGCCCGTTCACATAAGTGTTTAAGGATGAATTACGGAATATCGTCCTTCCCTGGGGTATTTTTAGCGCAACGAGCAAGATCGGCGTGCATTGATTGCTGACAGAACACAAGCTTAGCTGTAAAATTTAGAGACTGCTGTCGCAAAACACTCTCAATAGCAGTGTAGTCGGCCGAAAGGAGTGTAAGGTGTGAGTGTGTGTGGACTTAGTCAGAATTCTTTTGCCACTTTTTTACAATTTGTAAGAGAGGTTCTCTTTTTGGTTAAAGACACGTACAAATGGCAAGAAGAGCTATGAACCTGCTTTGAAATGAAACGGTATCTGGCTAGTGCTCGACCAAATTCAGAAATAATGTAATCGAGATCAGAGAGACCTGTAGCACTCATACGGGAAACGCTTGTCACAGAGAGCCGTCTTACATTAGCGCTAGAATCAATGTAGCAGAGAGCGTGAAAAATATACAGATGTTCAAAGAATTAAAGCTTGGCTCTCACCTATGAGAGTGGTGAAAAATATGTTACGGCCTCAGCTACCAACCTATATCTCGTGATTGAAATAGAAATGTTTATCATTTCCTGGAAAGTGCACCAACTGGTTCGATCCAATCATAAGCGACGTACATTCTCGAGTAGAAGCGGTCCACAAAAGATCTTTGAATGAGGAAGAGATTGCTGTCATGTATGCCGTCGATCACCTGCGATACAAACTGCGCTTATCATTAGGGTGGCTTAGGCAAAATTCGAAACTAGAGAAAGACGTGTTTCTAAGCGAGTTATGTTTGAAATTCATCATCTTTTATTACACCAATCTCTAACCATTTAACCAGCTTAGCAAGGATGTTTTCTCAGATTGGTCGAGTCCCCCTTCAAGATCAAGAGAGGGTGTATCAGGCTTCTGCAAAGTTATTACGACGCAAAGGGACTACGCCTCATCCATGATAGTTGAAGGTTGAATATATATATATATATATATATATATATATATATATATATATATATATATATATAGAAAGAAGAGAATATCTAGGTGAAGTTGAAATTATACGGCCTTGAAATAGGAAGGGAGAGACCATGGGAGAAAGGAGACATCGAATAAGGTACAAATTTCGTACCAATTCACCCTGACCCATGCGGTAGGACGTACGCTCTCAAAATTGTCTCTTCTAGACAAATAGTTTGAAGAGAGATGAAGAAAACAAGAAATACAGCTTTTTCAAGTTCCCTCTGAGTTTACGGCAAGTGCACAGAAAGATTTTGTCCTCAGAACATATTTTTCAGAGTGAGTATGGCGCCTGCATTTTTTGCTTTGCAATGTATAAATGGATGGACATTTTAGATACCAGAATACTGGCTCAAAAAGGTAGTCTTGTAGGTAACCTGCAAATAGGTTCCCAAATAGGTGTACTTTTTAGATTTTTCTAAAGTTTGTTACTATCCTCATATTGAAAAATTTCGATTTCTTAATACTTCTTCCGTCCAGACACTATCACCAAGCTCTTCTCTAAGATTTACAAAGCTTTTAATTGTTCGCTTCTTAGTCTTGTCTTCAATCATGTTGTTCCGACCCTGTCTGAGAACCACACTGATCGGAATGTTCTTAGCGGATTGGTCATCTTTAAAGGTCAGAGCCGCTAATTATCATACCAGAAGAAAAGCCCCCTTAAAGTTCTAACACGAGGCTAAGTTTTAGTAATTGTCCAAAATAGTTTTCAAGGACAAGGAAGAATTCGAAAAGTCCAGTTTTTCCTGGCAGGGATGAGGTTATTTTCGCACAAACAGCACATCCTATTAATCTTCTTCACCATCCAAAACCCCTCCATCCTGTTTTCTAGAATGCCTCATCAGTTAAAGATCGATTGTTTAGGGAGATATCGATGCCTAGCTTCTAATACTACATAAGATATTTGGAGTTTTAAAAAAGTGTAAATGATTACCTGACACAAAGCTCCAGGTTTTCGTGTGCACTATGGGTGGGAAGCCGTTTGCTTCGCTAGTTGCCAGCTATAAAAGCCTACACGAGGCACGTAAAGGGAGCAAGTGCTTCTGATTTTATTGATATTGCTCAGACAAACGTCTATGAGGCTGCAACTGAAAAATGCTACAAGGCTTTACTATGGTTCATAAACCTCCAATTTTGGTTTTAATTCAGGAGTGGAACAAATAAAAACGATAAAAGTATATGAAAAAGCTGTTATACAGATTATAGAGTAGGAATTAGACTTTTCTACGGGTAATTTTCTAAACTCAACTCTACGAGTACATGATTTCTATTTGAATACCCCTGTCATATATTTAAAACATATTCATTTTATTCCAAATAACAGGTATGTTTATTCTGACCGAGCATAAGGAAATAAATAATCAATTGCTCAATCTAGGTCGTGGTTGTTTACTTAATTATATATTCTTGAATCAATGTTTAAAGAAGTTTAGTTATTTCGATATAGTTTAAGATTTCAACCAATAATAATTGTTATAATGCAAGAAACGACTAAATGAGGGCAATCAAAAACATGCTTCAAGTAATAAAACTAAATAAATTAAATGAAAATCAAATTAACTACCTACAATGAGTATGCAATTAAAATCTAAAATGTAGTCGTTGCTCTTTACTGGTATTCCGTACAAAATATGTAAAATTATTAATGTTAGAACCGCATCGTAGATTCGAATATGACTAAAAAGTACCTCACAAATGAGCATTTTGTACTTTTACAAAATTTTATAATGGGTTGCCACGTTCAACCAAAAAAACATCTGACGGAGGATAATTTGAAGAGTGTTTCAAAAGAGCGGTGATCCCCGGAGGTGTCATTATCTTAAGAAGGACATCAAGTTATGACCAAATTATTGTCAATAAGACAGTTAGTCTTTTAAAAGAGCTGATTTTGATATCCTAAGACGGTGGAATCTTGGCAAGAGGGCAAACTTGCAGGGGAGTTGTCTAAACTACAAAGACTAAAAACAAGCGCTCAAAAGTCTACTGCCTAGATTGCTTAAATAAATGAAGAGAGCTCATATGAATTAAAGCTGATGAACCATCCTTCTTGAATTGAAATTTAAGGAAAAGAGAAGTGGGAGACAAAGAACAGTTCTTCCGACACTTGCCCTGCCCCTTTTAGCCCGTATGGAGCAGCAAAGCATGGGGAACGAGGCCCGGTACTCGTTTGTATATCATGTAGTCACACTGTCTAGAGCCAAAGTAGGCCTCAAGCACTGTGAATACGGCGGATAGAAGTGAGAGGGAAAGGAAGAACAAAGTTTTAGGATAATACAGCGAAGAAAATATTAGGAGACAAATTGGATTAGTTAGTCATTGGACCTACAGTTTAACCTGGAATCCGAACCACGTTGTGTTGCTTATCTCTAACTACTTACTTTACAGTTTATCGTGACATCTGTCCCACGTATCTACTGTCTGCGAATGTGATAGTAATATTGAATAGATCCTAAAAGCTGAAGGAAGTAAGATGTTTGCAAAGAGATGCTAGTTGCCTGGATATCAGGCTTATCTTGTCCATTATAAGTAGTTATAGCTAGCGTGTTAAAGTTAGAAAATTTGTATTTTCGTGAATATTTGGCATTGCTGTTATTTTCGTATATGCATCTAAGTAGCGTTTGTATATATCAGGCGTTCAAACCGTTATTAGTAATTATTCTTCCCAAAACTGGTCCAGCTTTCTATCTCTCTATCTATTTTTTCGTATTCCTATCCTAGTTATAATTGACTTCATGCTATTCTCTATTGATGCTTCGGTTATTCAATTACTCTCAGTTACGTGTTTTTTATAACCTGATTTCGTACTGGTTAGTCCATGCATCTTAGAATCTTTTTCGTATCTGTATCGCTGTCCTTCTACATATACATCTGATATTTTCCTCCCCTACACGGGTACCATTTTATATTTATACAGGTTGGTTTTAATTTTCAATTTTCCTTCGTATCTAATAATGCTTCTTATCTCTTCTGCAGTTATCCTAGATTGCATTGGTCCGTTCCTGTAGGGCAAACTATGTTCTGGGTGACGTCGTCGGCAAATTGGAGTTCAGGCAGCCCTCATTTCTTGGTAGTGGTATATCTGCTGTGTAGATTGAATAGAAAGACGGAGTCAGACATCAGCCTTGGGGCAAACTGGCCGTGAGCTCAAATATTTCTCCTTGATGACGTCCTATTTCTACATAACCACGTCTTTCCATTACATAATCAAATGAAATCCTTTCGATCTTGTTGTTCATTCCTAATCTGAGTATCTAAGTTGCATGCCCCTTTGGGATACTTTGTTGAATGCCTTGGACACGTCCCGGCATACGATGTCTACGCTAATTTTTCCTCTTTTTGCTTTTACCATCTTTCAAGTATGACTCCAAAAGCCATCCCAGTGCTTCTGTTTTTCCTGAAGCCAAACCAACAGCTGTTTCTGCGGCCATTATCATCGAGGAATTTCTAAAGTCTGTTACTAATTATTTTTTTTCTAATACCTTACGGATAAAATCTATTAGCAAGACGGCGTGGTAGTTACCCACTTGATCTGTATGTTTTCCGCATTGAGTATGAATATCAGCCTTGCCACTTTCGGTTTATCAGGAAAGTATTCGTGCTCATGAACGCATTTAAGATGTTTCTCACTCACCCCAGTATGTTCGGGGGTGCTTCAAGGTAATTAAATCTGGTGAGTCCCGATCTGCTTTTCCTCTAAAAAGTAGAAGGGGCATGTTCTTTCGATCTTCCCATTGAGTTAATCCACGATCTGATGTTTCAATTTACTGTCATAGTTCTCGTTCTCTTCTCTAATTTTGAATTCATTTCTCCAGTGCCCACTGAATAATGCCTCTATTTCTTCTTCCTCTTCTAAAATTTTGTTCCCCGCATCCTTAATTTACATTTTATCCCTTACTGTCCGTGGCTTTAATCTGTTGATATGTTTCCAAACTTTCCTTGGTGATGTTTCCAGATCTATTTTCGCAGGGTGGTCTCCTGAGTTTGTTGAATGCTTCCCTTGATGTTCCGAATCTTCTTATATTTTATGCGGCCTCTTGAATTTCAATGCCCGAGCAGGAATGTAATTAATTAAAATTAAACGAGCAAATACAGTCTACGTAAAATCTAAATCTCTCCTAACGTTACATAATTCAAACAGCCCAGTTAAAATATTTCAAATGTCTCTCATTTTTCTAAACAACGTTACATTCGTACGAGTAAATAAATAAACTTTTCTACGTTATTAGCACCAAATTTAGAAGAGGTTGAAAAGAAACTAAAAACTGTACTATAGTAATTTTGGGTTGGTAAATATACATCAGTGTAAAAATTCTATAGATAATAATTTTACTCTTATTTCCTCAATTTATTTAATATAAATCGTGTTGAATAGAGGATAAAAATCGCATACCTGTTCTAGAGCATTTAAATAGAAGAAATTCTATAGATAATAATGTCACTCTTATTTTTTCAATTTATTTAATATAAATCATGTTGAATAGACGATAAAAATCGAATATCTGTTCTAGAGCACTTAAATAGGAAATTTAATGAAATATTTAATATATTATATTCGTTATGCATATGTAAGATAAGAATTCTGATAAAAATAGAAACAATTTGACTATAACAATGCATTCGATTGCTTTTGCTTTTGTAATAAGTGTATATATCTGCAATTAAAATCAAAATAATGAACGATAAATTAATCTTCCAAAAATCTATTTTAATATTTTAAAACGCTCTAAATTTAGCCTAATTTTATCCGAGAAATATATTAAATGAAATTTCTTAAATCTTTTAAATTGATTATAATCAATAATCCAACAATTTTGAGATTAAATAAATACGTAAAACTTTGTAAAATAATTAAATTAAATTTAGGGAAGAAATATGTTATTATGTTAAATTAGTATTGAATGTAAGAAGCGGTCTAATATGAACTCGGTTTGTTTATTAGATGACCCTTAAGAGTAATCCATTGTTTCGGCCAGGTATTAATGAAAGTGTCGTATTAATTTCTTGTATTATTATATAGAAATTGTAAGACCTGAAAGTTATGTGAGAATTGGTAAAATATGTTAATTTAAGTTGAGAAAATTGATTTAATATTATGGGAACTAATCAAATATATAAATTATGTATAAGGTGATGTTAAAATACCACCGCTGATGTAAAGAGGGAGAATGATTGTGTTTAAGGACAAATTATCTTAACAGAAATGCCATCAGATCACCTTGAAGTTTCCGGCCAATAAAGAAAATTTAATCCATGTCCAAGATTTCGTTTACCTTTGAGGAAATTTCTAATCATCATTTACCAACCCTAAAATCAAACAAGAAGAGAGCTTTCTATTCTTTTAGAGTCTGTACGTTGTGAATACCTGGCATTCACAGTAGAAGCAAACAGCCAGCCACCAAGCCAAATCAAGAAACCAATTTGTGTGCCCCAAGGGTGGTACCAAAACTCGGTGACAAATCACCCTTGGTATTGACCCCACTCTCGAAGTTGCTTACCCAGCCTACCCAACCTATAAAATCTCACAAATTATCAAACAACTTTGCTATTGTAATAAACAGGGATGATGATAGAATGATGGTCGATGACGATTTAGAGTTCCAAAATTAGTTTCATCCCGGTAGTAAACCGAAAGATTATGGAGATGATAATTGAATCTAATTTAAACTAACTTCATACGACCTCGTCAGCGAGATATCAATTAGCCATGAATAAAATATTTAAAAAGATAATGAGAGCGAATGCATATCCACCAAACCATTTGGAGTTAAATAATGGAGCTTCTCTGAAATTTTGAGTTGAAATAGAGGGATATATTTTATCATCAATCTTTGCGGATGATATCATTATTCTCCTAAATACTGAATTAATGTTTTGAACAACAGAACGGACTCAGGCAGTTTGAAGCTGAAGTTTTTAACAAGAAAATAATGAAGGATTTATTTTCTGTAGAAAGAGTAATTAGAGAGTCGTATCAAATTTATGCTTAAATAATATATAGAAAAAACGTTTTAATAAGTTAGTTCTGTATGCCTAGTGGATGCAAAAAAAGAAATCAGGGAAGGAAGCAAATTACTTTGAGGAATGTTAAAAAAACACATTATTTTCAAATAAAAGTGATATTTATTAGAAATGTTATAACGTTTAAACCCTTAAAAGGTAGAAAATTTATAGTTATTTATCTTTGCTGTCCACTAACAACCAAGATTGAGTACCCTTAAATGCGAGATATTATCAACATTTTCTAACTAAGGAGCAGCACGTTAATTTCCACAGCTTTAGTTTTCTAGAGTCGAGTTTAATAGTCTATATAAAACTTAACTATGAGTATAAGGCAATAATAAGCAGGTCTTAAATAGAGTATTACATTAAATATATTCTACTCAATACTCTAATTCATCATTGATGTTTCATATTTAATAATCCTTATCACTAAGAAAACCAATAGCTACGTTTCATTATAAATGTAATATTGCTTTACCAGTAAAGTAACAGTACTATTACATATATTTCTTCCACTTTATCGAGTATTACTTGAATTAATCTGCATTTCCACTGCAGAAAATATAAATATGAAATTCAAATCAATGTGTGGTTGCGTCCATTTATGTTTTATATGTTGTTATATGTGCAATAAACAGTAAGCAGCCGGTTGTGAATTAAGTGCACGCATTTATCTCTCTCTTTGTACTTCGCAAGTTTTTATTTTTGTTTGTATTTTATGAAAGAATTTGGCAAGCGTCTAAATCATGTAGTGGTTTGTTAATAATATGGTGGCATTTAAAATCATGTATGATTTTTTTCACTTGTATTCCTTACGAACTTTACGATCATGTGTTTGTTATTGATCGTCTTGTGGTGTTTTTAAGCGCGTGGTATGTTTATCTTATCTTACACGCACCTATGTTTTGTTCAGATATTTGTGTTGTCAACTGCACATTAAATAATTTCCAATGAGTTTAAAGACGCGGACTATCTTGAATAATATTTCCGATCTTGGATGCAACCCCATCGAAAATGGGGGCGCATAATTCCTCAGTGTGTGATATTATTAGAATCTGAGGAGTGAGGAAATTAGGCCCTCATGCTTGGGAAATGACTTTGCGACAACATATCCTGTACTTTTATCCAAGCTTAAGGCATTCTTTCATTAAAGTAGCTAAATAAAAAATCAATCTGTTGTATATACACCATGAATATTTCATCGAGAACATTATATTCTAGAATATTACCTGCCCAAATAAGGAATGCCCTAAACGTGGCTCTTAATGTAGTCAATTTTATCAAAGTTTAAGACTTAAACATTCGTATCATTAAACTGCTGTGTAATATATAAAATATGAAAAATAACTCTTGCTTTTTCTCACGAACGTACGATGGCTACTAAATGGGAACATGCTGCCACTATATTATGAAAGGCGAGAATAAGTAACAATATTTCTTGATTCGCAGAGGAAGACAGATTTCTATGGAAAGTTCCAGTGTGAATGTTATCGACCTTAAACTACGAAGTACAAACATCAACATCAGTACGCAGCAGAATACCATTCTTCCTCTGGAATTGAAGAAATAAACAGGAAAGTACCGTCACTTTTAGTGAATTGTATGGTGTTTAATTCGGGCTAACTTTAGTTCTGACATTAAGAAACAAATAATCACTTAGATATTTGATTTTAAAACAGAATTCATCAGAAACTTCTCAGATATATATGAGAAGTATGAAGCCTAGAAATTCATAAGCAACCTTTTTAATTGTGAAGAAGCTGAGGAGTTTCTTGAGTTGAAGCTCAACTCTCCAATATTAAAGAATATTTAAAAGAACTATATCCTGAGACATCCTGACTCAAGTACTTTCTTATATACGCTCTGATCTTACAACAAGCACTTCGTATTCTATTTGTTTGCACTAAATTTGAAGCTGAATTTTCCACGCGCGTTGCTGAAAATGCTGAATCTTGAAGGAGAAGAACATTGTGACTTTCAAGCATTTAACTACGCATTCAAGATCTAATTGCTAAGAAACAGGGTCAAGTATCTCATTCGTTGTTGATATGCAATAAAGAAATTGAAAACGCTTTTTGTTATTTTTCTGGAAACTCCTGGAGAGAACGCTATTGGATGCACCAATTTGCTGAGGGAGCATGATTTAATCAAGTTAATAAGAGCTGGCCTACCCGTCCAAAATCAGGTTTCAAAATTTTTTCTAAGAAAATTTTATCTGGTCTTAAGTTTTAGGTTCCTTTCTGCATAAAGAGTCAATGCCATTTATTTAACTGCCTAGTCATTACTGTTATTTAGTATGATAATGCTCTTGGTTTTAATAAAAACATGGAGCTTAAACATGTAGTATAAAGCAGGTCGGACAAGGTACAACTCCCACAGCAATTTATTCTTAGCATAATTTTAGTATATTCTTTTAGTCTATCAAACTTCCCACAAAACGATATATTTTTATTTTATAACTTTTATATATTCACCGAAGAAATATTCCTAATACAAAAGACTAAATTTGTTTTGGAAAATATTTAGTTATTTTATTTATTATTTCAAAATATCAGTGTGAATTTGCTTTTTCAGCGAAGTATTTCAGAAATTTAGTTAGCGTTAAATAATTTGCATTTTATGGCAGTAATTAGTTAACTAACATAACGTCTTACCAAACAAGAATAACAGACTGGCAATGTCAATGACAACATATAATCGCCAAAATTTTAAGAACCGACGAGATTAAAATCTCCCTAAGGAAAGTTATGAAAATCCTAAGCAATATAGTACGATTCGGACGTAAAAGGAATGACTTAAGTTAGGTGGTTCAGTAAACAAATAATTACCACAGAATACAGGATTAATCACTTACCACTCGTCACTTACAAAATTAATATAGCAACATCAGACATTTGATTATGGTGAGAGATGTTTTCTTAGGAAAGCTTTTACTTGTAAGTTCTGTCCATTTAACCTTCATTTCGCAGATATTTCTCAATTGTGCCTGAAAGCAGGAGAGAAAGAACGCACAATTTTCGGAATTCTTGCGTTTATTGATGAATCCGTCTGCCATGCAGTAAAGAAATCTAGAAGCGTCTTTGAGCTAGTTTATGGAGCTCTCGATTATGAAGCTTAGATTGCCAAGCTATTGTTTAAAGGAATTCAGATGAAAAGTGGATGAGAATTTTAAAAGTTAGGCAGTTAGGTAAATGTTTGAATAAAGAGTGATAAATAAGATATAGCAATTAAAAATCTGATGAAAGAACATTGACTGGAAGCGAACGAAGCCAATAAATTATGGAATACGTTAAGTTTTTTATAGCATTAGCTAAGATCCATCGATAATATAATTGTAAAAGAAAAATATTAAATACGAACGACTCGAAGAAGTCTTGACCCACCTGATGAATTATTTACCAGTCAAAAGTGATTTATGACTATTTTTCATCAAACTCAAACATATTTGAAATTCTTTATAGCCAATCATTTAAAATAATGTAATTAAATATTAATGGCAAATAAATTTAGTAGATATCTTAGATATTTATTTATTGAAATTATTTTAATACTCATTTATTGCTCTTTTTCCTATAATTACAGGTATGATTCATTGTAGCATAGAGCTAATTAAGTTTTCACAAATTTCTGACGCTATCTTTCCATTCAAATTTCATTTTTCAACAGATGTTTTATTTTTACTTGTAGTAAATCTTATTGATTTTCAGATTACTACACTCAAGTATTCTATTAGATTTAAACATTGGCTCTGTGGCTAGATATATGGCATGGGGCATTTCACTGATAAAATATAACTTCCCTTTTTGTGCCCTAGAGTTTAATTTTTGGGTAGATGACTTTAAAATCTTGTGACGACATATATGTCCGAGTTGTGGCGTTCATTCTTCCCAGGCTCCAAAACATCCAGGTTCACCCTTATAAAACATGCAGCTCCATACAATGATAGGACCACCTTCATCCTTCACAGCAAGTACAACTCAAGCAGGGTGAAAAACTTCTCTAACCTGCCTTATCATGTATGTAGCCCCAAAAGAGCTGTACATCTGAAAATTCTTACAAAAATATTTAAGCATTCAAATAATTTTCTCGAAGATATTTTTAAATGAAATCACATAAATTATATGTTAAAAAAACAAAACAAATATTCTTTCTTACTGGACTATTTGCAGGTGACCTTAGATATCTTCGGCTTCTTTCTTGACACGCAACCTTTCGTCTCTTTATCTTTAATTTTCTTTCTTTCTTCGTCTTCGATGATAGATCTGTCTTTTCTTGTTGTTTTAAAACGATTTTTGCTACTTCTGTTTCTTAATAAAAAGCTCTCGGTCTTTTAATATCGTTTTATAGGGATTTTGTAAAGCATATCCCGGAATTTTATTATTGTTAGCAATGTTAGAGTTGGATTTTGATCTTTACACTCCTATAACTTCTTCAATACTAGTATATTACCGAATTACATTGAAATTGAATGCACAATAATTATTTAGAAATTTAAGCTCAAACAGGAAATATTGTTTAAATTCTGATTTTATAAAACACCATTTTATTAATTTCACACTATTTAGTAAAATAATAATTCAAAAATAACAAAGTATTCAAACGTTTTAGTGAAAAACACATTATCCTAAAAAATTATAAATAATATGATAAATTATAAAAGGTTTGATCAAATATGTTCAAGATATAAATCAATGATGTCCCCCTCATCCTAAATTTTATTGAAAAGAATCGACCGTCTTTCTGAACAAGCTAATTTATACGCTGTTGATCCAAAATTTACCTAGAATAATATCTGCTGTTCTTTTTCCCCTATTCATTCTCATAGTCTAGGTAACATTGGTCTCGTATTTACCTTCTCCTCTTCTATCGCTATCAAATAGCTTCATCTCTGTTTATTTGTTTGCAATTAAGCGGCATACATGTCATAGTAAGTCACTTGTTATCAACTGCGTGCATATGACTAGCAGTTACCATTCTCGCACAGGCTTATCTGATTAAGTTGCATAAATTAGCCTGTTTAGTGAGGCTCTGCCAATGAAATATTCTAAATTTATCAATTTTGTTTTAATTTTAAAATAGTTTATAAGCATCTAATTCGCTCCGCTCTTTCCCTCTCCATTCTCCTTAAACCAACTCTCAAATTCGATAAATGAAGAACGCTAAAAAGGAGTAGCACGACCTTCAAATTCCTTAGATATTTTAGTAAGTTACTTTGCCATGAGTGCAAGCACTCTAACTAATGTAGATTGACTTACAATGGGTCTTAGAATTAAGAAAAGACGTGATATTCACACATATGAGCGATTGAATGGAAAATGGTAGAGTTTTGCCTTCTGAACTCCCAACTCTTCTTCACGTTCTGAAATAAGAACTATTAATCAGAGAACTAAATCGGTGAGAATGAAAAAACTACCCGGCTAAAGATAAGCAGACAAGTAAGCAAGGCAATGTTCCAATGCCATCAAGCTTAACACTTTTGCTGATGATGAAAATGAACGACAAATAGCTGATGCTCAAGAAATGGAAGTCAAGAAATGACATTAAAAATACGGGGCACATCTTCAACTTCCATTAAAAATCCACAGTACCAGACATTATAAATATACTAATATAATATAATGATACTAATTTATTCGAATCATTCTAAAATTTAAAGTTTTCTCAAAACTTCTTTCACAGGAGCTGCCAATTTTGCATTATCACAAAAATAAATACTTTGGTATTTTCTTGCCTCCCGAAGAATATTAATATATATTAAAAGTAGTAATGGGCCCAGAAATGATTCCCACTATTAATCTTCTTCCAGTATGACATTTAATCAGTCCTAGATATCCAAAGCCTCTTTTAGCTTTTAAAGTACTCTTCTATGTGGAATCTTGTAAAAAGCTTTTCAAAAGCCAATTAAATTACATTTACGTTCTCATCCTTGTCTATTTGTTTTGGTTCAATATCTAGAAGTTAATTTAAATTTGTTATACATGGTCTATCTGTTCTAAATCAATGCTGAGCTTCAATGTTTAACTATCCATTTTAAAGGCGTTCCGAAGATCATTTTAAAATATTTTTTCTCTAGAATATTACATATAATAGGAGTTATTATTAGTATTATAACGTTATATAGATCCAATTTAATTCCATTCTTAAAACTAGGCATTATATTCGCTCGTCTCCAGTCATTAGGTATTTTTCGAACTCAAGTGATCTCAAAAATATCGTCTCGAGAGCCACTGCTAAACTTTCTGTCTATATCAATAATAGTGAACTCTCCTTTCTTTTATCTTGAAATATAATATATTAAACTGCTTGCGTTTTCATCTGTGAATATTGAAGTAAAATGGTTATTTAGTAACTCAACTATTTCTTGATTAGCTTCCGCACAAGATCTTCATATTCAATAGATCTTATTCTCTCTCTGATAGATTTTTTATTTATTTTATAACTAAAAGATTGCCTTGGACCATTATTGCTATTTTAAGCGACTTTAACTTCTGATATCTCTTTGCTTACCTTTATAATCCTATTTAGCTCATTCCTAGGTAACCTATGATGATTGAAATTTTCCACATTATTTTGTGCCTTAAATTTCTTATGCCCTTGTTTCTGATAAATCTTTCTGGCTATTGTTGGATTCCGCCATAAATGTTTCCTTCCTTTCTTCATGTTAGCAATCATCAGGATACGTTGCTCTTTGACCGTTTTAATACATGTTTAGAAGTATTTCACAGCCCATACGCATTTTCCTTCTGAATTCTCCGTGCCAATTCAGCAGATTTGACAACTTCGAAGCTTGCGCAGCACTTTCAGATATTCTACCTTTCTCAATAATTAAAATAATATACTTTGTTTTTTAAGCTTGCTTCAATTCGTTCTTGGCATGATGAAAAAAACTTTGTGATTATATCTTTATTAATATTGCCGCATATTTTTCAATATGCAGTGGCAGCTGCCTCCAAATGAATTGGTATGTTTATGAAGCGCAAGTTTGTTTATTTATCAATATATAGCAAAATTTCACTTTTTTCTTAGTCCTGGGTTAATAGTATTTTTCTGCAGTTGTTTGTAACCAAAGTAAATTAAAAAAACCTATCTGATTCCAAAACTTTGCTTTAGTAGGTAGTGAACTGAATATATAAATTTGCCCATTTGGAAAAAAAATGCTAGGGTCATATTAATTTCGGTAAAATTTTTAGAATATATCAAGGAGTTTAATTTTAGAAAATTGTAGATCTCATTAAAAAAACATTGGCATTCTGTAGAATAATATTTGTTTTAATGAAACCTCCCAAAACATTCTTGATTTAATGAGAAATATTTAGAATTTACTAGCATTTTATGATTTTTAAAGAATGTTCCAGAACTGCCTAGCACATACCAATGCAAACTTCTATAACCTTCATGAATATTACTTCACAAATATTTATACAGGGATTCACATATCTCTTATTATTTTAAGTCCAGCAACCATAGTGAACACATCAGGAGAGAAATGACATCAGGAGGTGGCAATTATTCTCCAGATGCATTATGTTATATCTGCGGACAGTTCATCAAAATAAAGACAAAAATAAATTTTGGAGTCTACTACGGTGACAACATCTATGAGAATGTGTAAAGCTGACAAGGCATGATTTATTATACTAGTTTAGGACCAAGACAGACAGTTGAAACTACATTCTGTATTTTAAAACTGTAAGAAAACCTTGAAAGGTAAGAAAATTGTTTGTTGTAAAGATTAAAATAATAAATTTCTATGTTCCCTCCAAAATAAAGTATATTTCTACATTTACAAAATGGGACATATGGAGGTAAAAAAGGGCCGTGAAGTTTGCCATTCCCTAGATTTGGTGTGAAAGCACTGATTACTTAAGTAACTGCTACTGCTGCAGGGTGGACAGTTTCAGACGTTAAACTAGCAAAAATGCAGCAGCTATTTCCTATCCTAAACTTTCATCCTCTATTTTAATAGTACCACACAGTACTACTCTTTCAGTACTTCGCCATCCAGAAGGGAATATACCAGACTAATAGAGAACAACAATTCAGAAGCTTACAATCTCTGTGAAGTTATATACTACACTATAAGATATATGACTGTTGAAAGAAATTTATACAATTCAAACCAAAGAGACATCATTGATCTTGTTAGAGATTTTGGCTTGTCAAATTCAAAGGCTGAGCTTCTGAATTCCAAAGGTGCAAGATGATGTCTTTGTTTGAGAAAAAATCATGAAAATCATAGCGTGGTAAGAATTTCCTGAAAAGCTCCCAAAAAATGAAAACAGAATCCAGGATGAGTTTTTTTACCGTGTGTCGCTGCTTTTTGGCCGACCACAAGGCTGGCAGTTATGTGGAACCGGTCATAAAAGTTTCTCAAGATTTTTTTCTTATTAAGCTGGCTTATGCTACTGGAATGATGCATCTGGTATATTTGATGCAATTAAAATCGCATGTTATTTAGATGAATCCAGTCTCTTCATTCATACCTCCCTAAGAAGCTTTAAAGATCTACTTCTCCTCAATTCGATTAAGCATCCATCACTATCCCGTGTCTCATTCAGTGTAGCTCAATGAGGACTACAACAGTATCAAGCTCCTGTTGCTAATACTCGTAGCCTTCAATTATAAGAATAATGGCTGGAAAGTAATTGGAGACTTCAAAATGATAGCATGTTCGAAGGGGCTCTAGGGAGGTTTTACCAACTTCCCATGTCATCTCTATCTTTTGAACAGTTGGAATACCACAACAGATTACTACAAGAAGCTATGGCAACAAATGACAGGGTTCTTTATTGGATAGTATAATATCAAGTATGAGCAATTGATAAACCATCAAATGGTGTTGTTCCCTCTATTATATTTAAAACTATGTCTGATGAAGCAGTTTGTTTAAACTCTTAACAAAGAATCTGGATCCTTCCAGTAGCTTCAATTTTTTTTCTTTTTATTAATTCTTTAATTTGTATTTTTAAATGAAATCAAGTAAAGCTTGAGACAGCATAGGTTTATTCCTATATGTTCGAATAGTTATACACTTTCATCTGAATTATGTCATTTAATTGGTAAAGTATGGCTTGTTATATTTTCTCAAAGTCCATTTTGACCCATCTTCTCACCTAAAGCAGGTTGAATTTGCCTCGTTTTGCTTGAATACCACTTGTTTTGGGCACAGAGGATTTCTACTTATAAAACTATCTTAAAAAAAGTAGAAATTCTAAATTCTGTTTGCGTAGAGATCAGGTTAGACATAAATTTGTGAGGATTGTACTGATATGAAACTGCTTAGAGGTGTGAGGTTAAAGCTTCCTGGCGAGAAATTTTGAGTGGCAAGGGAATCAATTAGCCGAATGATTAATCTGTCGCCAGATATTGTTTTTTTTGAGCGATTGAAGTGTTTTCTTGATCCCAGGTTATTTGGTGGGGTTGTTCTTCAGCTTAGAAAGAATTGAAGGACAAGTTAAAAATATCAAACTAGTTCTGTTCTTAAAATATAGATTTGTACTCGTATTGATATATTCTCTTTGTCGTAGAGACGAAAGTCAATGCTAGTCGAAGATTGATTCTGCGGTGACTCGGGATGTGAGCACGCCAGAAATTGGGATATAGATCCCAGTGCGAGGGTTAATTAATGAAAATCGAGTGTGGTTGGCCTAAATAATCAATTCTTAGAGGTTCTGGATTCTCAGAGAAATTGATTGTAGAAAAATACCTTTATTATATACCAAGAAAATATTATTAGCAAAAATAAATAAATAACAATTAATAAGATGAGAACCGGGGTACCAAACGGGTAGGGGGCAGGATACAGATGACTTGACGGGCACAAAAGTGCGAGAGAGAGGATGTACGATAATTGCTCCCAGGAAAATGGGACGAGTGCAAATGAAGGGGAACTCAAGGAAAGACTAATGGACTGGAGGTTTTGGGTACCCTTATTAGGAGCAAGTGTGGCGCTGCAAAGGTCCACTTGCAAAATTCCATCTTCTTTAACCTCAAAGAGAAATGAACGAGGGAGTACTCCTGGCGAGAACGAAGTTGATACCCTAATGGAAGATGCCTCTCCGTGTCTATCATCTGTCGGGCGGGAACTCTGGTCTTAGGTACGAGCGAGACCTAGTAGAGAGGTGACGCGTCGCGTTCAAAACTGGAAGCCGTTAAGAGGCAAAGCAGGCGTACGAGATTGTACCTGGCTGCTAACCAAGACGAGGCTTTATGGTACTAATGTATCAAAGCTTTTCTCGAAATATTTATGCTGCCTCGGAGGAAGAGTGTTGCTGGAGGCCCCCAAAGGGGGACGGGGATCTTATTAGAATTGGCGCAGCAGGGGGGATATTCTCGGCGAGCACATCACATGCTCATGGGAAAGTCCAGTTGAGGTAGGTTTGGCGCCGATCAGGCTATGAGATAGGGAAGAAAGAGAACTCAAACGAATCACGTGCTCGCGTGAAATTCTCGCTGTTCCTTGGGCTTGTCTGGCCGTTCAGGTGCATCTTTATCAGGCGCCACGGGTAGAGGTTTGGTCCTAAGGGGAGGGAACTTCTCTTTCTGACACTCTTAATAAATAAATTAACGGAAAACACTTATGAGAAAGGGGTTAACTTATCAGTGGAATGATTCTACCTGCCATAATATTTTCCCTTTTTATTTGATCGTGTATATTTCCATGGAATTTCCTGTAGCTGGTTATATGACAATATTTTTTTATATCTAGAAAGGTACTGACCAAATTCATTCACCTTATGTAGAACTTTAAAAGATAATGACATGTTAGTTAAAATTTTGTCTGAGACCGAGAAATAAATTCTTATTAAATACTTTTTCCTTAATATTTTGATCTAAGAAAAAGATGTATTGAAATCATATATTCAAATTTTCGCTGCCGGGCGAATTTTTTGGTACTTGAGTTTGAATTTAAATTACATTTAGCTCGCAATAATAAACACTTAAAGATTTTTATAAACTAAATAATAACAGTAATTAGGAATTAAATAAGGAAAAATCTTAAAATATTTATAACCAAATATTTACAATTAGAAATTACAGAGAGATAAATCTGTAGTCTTGTCAATGAAGTTGAGAAAATTGCTAACTCATTAGTATAATGACGAGTGACACGTAAACAGACCAGAAACATCGTGGTAGTATACAAAGTATTATGATACCCGTACCGACCTGTCAAGCATATGTCTTTCACTCAACCTGGAAGCTAAAAGTTCTGCAGCTTTCTTGGAGAGTGCCAAATCACGTATCAAGTCATTCAAATCCTCTTGATTGAAACAGTGAGGAGCTAATGACTTTTCAACATCTGATGATGAATCTGCGGACTCTGACTCCATTTCCTGCACGTCCGTATCAGGTACATCATTTTCATCCTCGAAAAAAGCATATCCCGTGAAAATTGGAACTGGTAAAAACTCAGAATGAGGTATTAACCGAATCGCCGAGGGAATATTGGGGTAGTCGATCTTCTGTCGATTTTTCTTGCCAATCCCTTTAGTATTCATCAAACAGAAAAAACAGTCCGATACATGATCTTTGGGCTCTCGCCACACCATGGGGATTGCAAAAGGAAGACCATTTCTCTTTCCTTTCGTCAACTTACGAAGGTGTTTCACACAACTATGGCAAAAAGCATGTGGGGCCTACTTCTTATCTTGATCGCCAAGAAGAACATCAAAATATGCCTTATAAGTGCAGATCACAAACTCAACTAGCATGTAACAGCTACATATGTAGCAGAAGGTGTCTGGATTATTAACGCAATTTCCTCTTGACGAAGCCATCACTCTAACATGAGAACAGAAAAAAAACAATAATGTCAATATTTTGCACAATAACACTTATTACTATCTTACTACTATGTACTGTGAAGAATTTGTTTTCTACAAGCACCTTTTCTGTCCGTCCGGAAGGCAGTTTTCAGGGAAACGAGAAAATATAAATCACAGAACAACTCTAGCATGTAGGTCAAAATGGATTATATATTTGAAATCAGCATGAAAAAACGAATTAAAATCGGCAGATAAATCTAAGTCCCCAGAACAGGCGATTAAAATTGTTTCCTTGTGTTTTCAAATCATTGTGGGTATAGCTGATCAGAATTCCATTAAAGAAAAGGAATTATGAAGACATATGAGATGAACAAGGAATATCGTGGAGCTATAAGTAAAGCTCATGGAATGCATTCAATCTATATCAGTAAAAGGAGAGGGGATTAACTTGCTCGAGCCTCGTCTAAAGAGACCAACTTACCCCAAATAACGCTAACCCCTTTATAGGCAATTTTTTTCTGTGGAATAACCTTATGACTTTTATTATATTACAGGATATCTCAAATGACCAAAGGATTTTATACATTAGTGGTTTTACGACTATTAGACGGATTTACCATATCTGCTGACGAGTTTCTCGAAGCATACGAGCTACTAAAAGGACTTAGGTCGACCAAAGCGTTATTGTATAATCACATGTGTCTACAATGCTTTACTTAATAGAGCCTAAACTAACTCCCAATCACTTGTAGAATTCCGTGATGCTTACGAATGTCACTTGCATAATTTAAAATCATGTGGCTTGAACGGATGTAAGTGAAACAAGATTCTCCATTGTGACCGTATTATTGAGAAATATTCCCTCTAATATTAAGAAACGTTTGAATAGGTGTCTTAATGAGAATATTGTATATTAGAATTTAAATGAATTTGAATGCCTTAGGGAGGGAGATCCAGTTATTCAATCAAATGAGAGATGACAGTCGTCACGAGAAAGGCTATCAACTGAAGCCGCAAATTCTCTTGTTTCTGCCTTCCGTCATTACTGAGTTTGAGGTACTATCATTTCTGCCTACGGAATGAAAGATATAACTATTTTTTTATAATCTAGATCATGTTTTGGGTACGATACTCAAAAAGGAAACCTCTAAAATTATTGGTCTATTTTTTTCTAGATAGAAAATATTTACTTTTTTATATTTTGTTTTCACCAAACTATTAATGGTGTTCGTGTGACAGAAATGCAGACAAGCAGCTCTAATAACAATTTAACACCCCAGATAAAACTGAAAAAAACCAGATTATTACGATGTTTTGTCACCTCTTTTTTTCAACCCAGAAAAGATTTTATTTCAACAAATACACATAAAACTTGCACTAATAAAAAATTTTACCTAGCACTCAACGGTGAAAGCAAAGTCTTCACTTTTCTGAAACAGAAATTCACATGTATTAGCGATGCCAAACTCAAAACTGGTTTTCATAATACACCTCAAATCTGGAAGCTCATGAAAGGCGATCAATTCAACAAATATAAGGAGAAAAATGTGAAGCTTACTTGGCTTTTATTTTAGGGCTATTGCCTCAAACTTTCCTATGATTTAAAGGAGTTCAGAATATGACCGTCCTATAGCGGGGAGAAGGAGAGCGTTTCAATTAAGATGCTCTAGTGATAGACGAGAAATACAAGATTAGATGATATGTTTTACATGCTTACAATTATTTTATAGTTTATCATGAGAGATATTTCTTATGTAGAACACAAACAAAAGTTTTTAGAAAAATATTTTTCCGTGGCAGAATGTAATTTTACTGTCGTTCAGATGATTTTAATATTTGTAGGATAAGTCTGGTTCATAAAATAAATCTATTAAATTCTTATGTTCTTTTAATATATCCTTAAGTTTTGAAATCAATATAAAATGAAGAGTAGACCTGATTGAATTAAAGTAATAATATTTTTTTCAATCAAAGTAATTAGCCAATAATACCTAACTAGCCACTAAGGGTGCAAGCCAGCATAATTTGTTGACAGGCCTAAGCTCTTGTAAATGGAAAAAAATTTGAGGCCAGATAAGGAATTTCTGTTGGATAAAAAAACCTCTATCACAAACCAAACAAGACCATTTGTTTAAACCATGTCCTAGAAATGCTAAGGTGCCCCCTTTAGGCAATACACTAGAGCAGAGTTTTTAAACCTTTTTTATCTCTAGGCACATCAAGTCAGGGTAATATGGTCGAGGCACACATTCAATATCTAAGAAGATATTTAATCATATAATAATGAACGCTAATAAAACTTCATAGGTTATGGATCCTAATTATTTATTAATTTAGTTGCCAAACGTATTATAGTACGAACATGCCTAAAAATCAAAAACCTTATTATACATAGCTAAAAATATCAATGAGAAATTGGTTCTTGGCGTTGCATCATAATTTCCCTTATCTTAGGCCGAATGGTGTATAGGCATACTCGTAAGTCCTCCTCCAGTGGCTGAAGCCGGACCTGTTCTCATTTTTTACTGTGTTCATTGCAGAGTATCCAGCCTCACACAGAAAAAAAGTTGAGAGAGGAAAAAATAATCGATTGCTTTCTTTGTAATTGCGTCTTGAATTGACAACCAAAAAGCAGTCAGATGTGTAGATTCGTCCTTCAGTTTCAGTCCTCTGTCATTCCTAATACCCATCAGCTCATCCTATTCGGTACAGTTGAATCTGCTGACTCGAAAGCACTTGCCACAAACGTATTTCTCAGCTAGTTCAAGGACGATGTTTCAAATGATGGAAAATACTTTGCAATGTCCAATCCGCAATCTTTTGTTAATTCAAACATTTCAACTTTGTTCTCTTTTTTTATTATAGATCACCACAATATAAGTTTTTCCTTAAATGAGCTAATTTTGTCTGTACAAGTAAGAATGTTTTCCTTCTTTTCTTCATACTATTATTAAGAATGTTCAGGACTTGAAAAATATCAGCCAGGAATGCCACTTTATTACACTAAGATTAATCAATTATAATTAGGTCAGCCAGCTTAGAGTCTTCTGGTGTTAAAAATGTAAAAGTCTCCACCATTAGTTCATAAAATCGTGAAAGAACTCGCCCTAGAGATAGCCACTTCAATTCATCATGTAATAGAAGTTGTACGTGAGCAGATTCCCTGGAAAACACAGAGCTGAAAACAGCCTCAATTTTAATGGCCTACTTATGATATAACTAACAATCTTGATAGGTTCATCTGTTACCTGCTGAAGGTCAGGTACTACTCATTTTGAAATAAGGGCCAGTCTATGCAGGTAACAATGTGTAAAAACAATGCTAGCTTTTTCTGTTTTGCAAGTGCGATGAATCCTTTGATGCTTCCGGACAGGGAGGGGGCACAATCCGTACAGATACTGATGCAAGATCTATGACAAATCGTTGAAGCTGAAATAATTGTCGACAACACCAAAAATGTCTTGAACTCTTGTTGTTTTTGGAAGTAATTTGCAAATTAAAAATTCTTTAATTATGTCTTCATTCCAAACAAACATGATAAAGGCTAAGATTTGAGGTTTTCCAGTGGTGTCAGTTGATTCATGCAACTGGATGGTGAAATTTTGGCTTCTTTTATTTTAGCTATGATTTCTGACTCAAGATCTTGAGACATATCCGAAATACGACGACTAATGGCGTTATATGACATGTGAATTTTCAAAATCTCTTTTTCATATTTTTGGCCTAATTTTAATGTTCACAATTTTGTACATTCTGGTAATACAGGGTCACCCCCAAAAAGTAGGCCTGCACACAATTTTTGTGATATATCCTTCATCCATTCTTTCACTAATAGCGCTTACTTTGCAGGACATAACAGAAGCAACGCCTATGAACACAACTAGATTTTAATGGGAGCTCCAGCAAAGAATATAGTGCGCCAAAAATTACTATAAGATAGAATCGTTCAAGAAAGTGCAGGATACTTACGTGCATTAGTTCGAATGTGATAAGCCCCTCCAAAACGAGAATTCAGGACTGAGTAAGCCATTTCGAGAATTATGGGACAGTGGAGAACCTCAATGCAGCCAGTGAAAACCCTCCAAGCCATTCAGGGAGCCCCAGAAAGCTTACAGCTAAGCTGGTTGAGAGCGTGAGAGAGTCAATTCAGCAGAGTCCAAATCGCTCTGTGCACAAGCGAAGTCAGTCCCTTGGTATATCCAGTGAAACTTGCAGGAGAGTACTAGTAATTGATCTAAAGGCCTACCCATACAGAATACAGAGGAAACAGACACATAAGGCTTCAGACAAGGAGCAGAGAAAGGCTATTGCAGTCAGGATACTGGAGAAGATTTAGAAGACCCCAACTTTCTTTAACCTCCTTTGTACCTCAGATGAAGCTCACTTCCATCTTGAAGGAAAGATAAACTCGAAGACAAATATCTTCTGGGGGACATACAGACCAAATGAGGTAGTCACAAAGCCCCTACACTCTACCCTAAGTGCACGGTATGGATTGCAATCTCAGCATCATCAGACCATTCTTCTTCGAGGAATCTAGCGCGACAGTGACAGTCACCAAGGAGCGCTATGTTGAGGTCATCAAAACCTTCAAGAGAGAGCTGCAGACCCTGTTTCCGTCGCATATGGGGAGGTTCTGTTTTCAGCAAGATGTAGCAAGCTTTTACACCCTGTCCCTCCCTAGAGATTGGCTGAAAGAGAACTTTGGTGTCCGTGTGATCAGTCTCAAGAGTGAATTTGAGTGAGCACCTCACAGCCCAGACCTTAGCCCTCAGATTTATTTCTCTGGGGATACCTTAAGGACAGAGTGTACGCGAGGAGACCCAGCACCATCACGAAACTCAATGAAGCCATCAGGGAAGAGATCTAAGCCATTAGTAGGTCAGTTTGCATGGGCGTCATGGAAAACTTTGTGCTGCGCCTCAAGAAATGCGCAGAGCTAAATGGAGGTCATCTCGAACACGTGCTCGATAATAAAGAAAAAAAATCCAGAGACTCTCTTGTTTGGATATGATGTCTTTAAACAAAATATACTAGTTAACACCAAAGTTTGATTCAATCTTTGCAGAAAATTAAGAAATAAGGGCTATCGAAAGTTGGGGCCCGTTTTTTGGGAGTAAGCCTATATTAAAAACTCTGCAATTGCATGTTATTTCATATTTTTGGCAACGATTTCTAGAACAGCATAACTTGCTTCTTGAGTTTTCTCACATATAGTGGTGATTTTGGTCAGTTTTTGAGACTGGTGTGTTTGGTCAGTGATAAACCTTTTAAAATATTCAGTTGGTTTATCACATAACGAATAATGTTTTGCTTGAAGGTATAATTTCAGTATACTTGGAATCATTGCTTGGTTTGCCAGTTTCTCGACGCAAACAACACAGAGGGGACGTGACTCTTCTTCTCGAGATGAAAGGAATTCACAAGACAACTAGGCTCCTTTTCCCGGCGCATGATTAATTTGGAAGTAAAACTGTAGGTTCTAAGTGTTTTAATTCCAGAAGTAGCTCCAGCTTCTTGGCTGTCATTATTTTCTAACCTATGTTTCTTTGTAAGAGATCTATCCAAACTTCATAACACCTGTAAACATGAAAATACGACTGAATATCTATTCCAAAAATGCAACTAAAACAAGGTAACCACTAATTGGATTATAATGAGAATACAACATATTTTAAAGAAATTAACAATAAGCAGAGACCTCACGAAAAGAATAAAAATTAATAGTGCAAATTATCTAGCAGGAGATCAAATGCACTAAATTTAAAAAAGCATAAAAAATATAAAATGTATTAAAGAAATAATTTCTACTGCAAAAAAAGTAAAGAATTTATGGCATAAACAGCAAAAAGAAAAGAAAAAATAAAAACATTCAGTGTACAAGAAAAAATAAAGCACTTAAATTCTATATCCAAATCCCATTAAACAAACCTATCAACGTATTTAATTAATAAGGAATAAACAAAACAATGAAAAACAGAAATAGTATTTACGAAACACAAATTTTAGGGATTAAACTTTTTAAATTTCTCATTTATCAAGCAATTATATATTAAATGTAAACATCAGCCTTAATAACATTCCTTCCTTAAATCTCCCATAGCACACTTGCAGTCGCTCTAAGGATTAATCTTCGCAAACTTCTCACACTTAATAAGAAATTATATATCAAATCTAAATACTAAACATATAAATCTTAATATGCTTAGATAAAGACGAAAAAAATTAAAATATTGGATTGAGATATTAAAAGATAGAAAAGGAATTTATTGATATTAGTAAAACTCTGGCAACTATAGCTATAGTAGGATATTCTGTTACGGCACAACACGTTATTGTGTCACAAGTACATAAATTTTAACATACATTCGTAGAGTACGGAAATTTGTTCATGCTCTTTCTTGTTTAAAGGAGAATCAACTTTCCTCAAATCCCCGTGGCACACCTGTAGTTGCTTCGCGGCACACCAGTGTGCCACGGGATACTGTTTGGGAATCGTTCCACCAGAGTTTAACCTGCTCACTGTGACAAATATACAATGGCTACCGAGTCACGGTGGTGGCCTCGGCTAAAGAAGCTTGCTCCCTCGCAAAATGACTGAGAGAGTGATAAAGACTAAAGGTTAGTGTAGGAATGCTGATCTTGGTAACGCAAAAAGGAAGAGAACGAATAGGATACCTGATTGTAAAATGAAAGATAGAAGCTAAAAAATGGTTTGTTCAGGAGAAATGGAATCAGAAAAAAGTGAGAAATTTGGTGACGAATATAAAATGCTCCATAGTGGTTCAGATGAATAAGAGAAAAAGGGAATGAGAGAATATTAGTAAAAAATAATAAGAGACAAATTCGTTAGTGTAACTAAAAAGGGTGATAGTTTGGATGGCAAGTGGAAGGGGGGAATTACTTTCCTTCCCTAGAGATTTAAATTTGGAGCTAGTTTTATGGCAGAGAGAATCTAGATAAGATGAGAGAGGACCATTATGGATATGGAAGGACGAACACCACTCTGTTTTCAAAGGTATATGGAGGCTGAAGGAATAAAGGGTAGAAAATGGGTGTAAACTTAGATAGTCCCTTAATTTAGCGATTTACTGCACTTTTCAACAGGAGAATGATATTTCTTTTCTAATATTAAGCGTAAGAGCAACGAGGCGTAAAACCTTGAGAGATTGTATGAGGAGATTTGTAAAGAAAGCTTGAAGAGAGACTAATTAGAAATAGTGGAAAATATATTGACTCAAGTCCTCCTGCATGCATTGGTGCTAGGCGGGGGCACAACTGGGTTTAATGGGGCCTGAATAGCGTGCTGTTTTTTAAGGTTTAAGTAGCATGAGTATTAACACAGCCGACCCATCCACCCCTTTGAAGGAATACCAAAAGAATGAAAGTCAGTTATTGAGATGTATGAGGGAGAATTATTGTAGTAAAAGATATTTTTTACGGCCATAAAACAAAATATGGAGAGAATAATAACTTCAAGGCGATAAACATCGAATTCGACGCACTTAAGCACCAAGGGGGGTGGAAGGGGCAAAATGTGGGTTTGAGAGAAAAACAAAAGAATTTGGGGAAAATGAGATCCAAAATTGAAATGTGCTGAAAAACTATAAAGGTTTTGATAGAGAATTAAAAAACAAAGTCCGAAAAAGGAAGAGACAAATACATTGTGGATAAGAGTTATGAAAGACGAGTCGAAGATTGATAAAGAAAGAGAAAGAAAATGTGCTGAGTAATTGAAGGCTTAAACGCCATCCTAAGGAAAGAGAAGGTTAGTAATGGATGCTATGCGAGAAGAAAGAGAAAGAGATTGAGAGAGAAAAGATTGTGAGAAAATGGGAAAGGGATTGTGAGAAGAGAAACTTTTTGCGAGAGTGAGGGAAAGAAATCGTTAGAGAAGGACAAAGAGTTTGTGATAGAAGGAGAAAGAGATTGTGAGAAAAGGAAGAGAAGGGGATTGTAAGAGAAAGAGAAGCAGAAGCAGATTGAGAGAGAAATAGAAGGAGATTATGGCAGAAGGTGATTATGAGGGAAGGAAAAGGACATCGTGAGAGGAGAAAGTTATTGTGAGGGAAGGAGAAGGAGATTGTAAGAGAATAAGGAGATTGTGAGAGAAGGAGATTGGGGCGGAAGGAGAAAAAGATTGTGTGAGAAGAAGGAAGAGAAGAAAATTGTGAGAGAAGGAGAAGCAGATTACGAGAGAAGGAGGATATTTTGAAAGGAGGAGATTGTGAGAGAAGAAAAAGGAGATTGTGATAGGAGTAGGTGATTGGGACAGAAGGAGATTGTGGGAGAACAAGATTGTAAAAGAAGGCGAAGAGAAGGAGATAATGAGAGAGGGGAAAGGAGAATGTGAGAGAAGGAGAAGGAAATGTCAGATAAGGAGATTGTGAGATAAGAAGATAAAAGATATTGTGACAAAAAGGAAAAGGAGAAGATGATTATGAGAGAATGAAAATGAGAGTAAAAATGATAGTGGGTAAAAGACAGATAGGAAGAGTAAGAAAAAAAGCGCTGGGGGAGTGTCTGGCAAATAAGATATCTAATAAAGCGTAACCGTGACAATTTGCAAAATGACTGAGTGAAATTTTCGATGAATTGGAAAAAGCGGAAGGGGATACGAGCTGTCATAGAATCACACAAATTACAGACCCGCTAATTTATGCTATGCCTCAGATCTGTTAAATTAAAAATAACCACCAATGGTTCGAAATGAAGACGGCAACGATCAAGCAAAGATGCAAAAGTTATATTGAATCTTCGCTGAATTAGGTGAAACCTAAGGTGGGCTTGGAGGAGGGAGTTCTGCTCCAAGGAGTACTATCTTGCATAAGTTGGGAGGAAGCGAAGATGGCGGTAAAAACTTGCAAAATGGTAGAGGGGCTTGTCTTTATAAAATACCAGCAAAGGTATTTTATAAAGTATTTATGTATTTTTCAGTCAGCGATTAATACGACATGGAACTCATGAAAAAAATATATGTCAAACGAGTGGAGAGAGAGGGTATGTGTGTTTCATGGTATTTAGCAACAAAGAGGAAGGCGACATCCAGGAATCTGGGAATTATAGAGGAAATAAATTTTGTGATTTATAATAAAAATCTGGGAGAATAATATAGAGGTGTGATTAAAAGAAGAAACATCTGGTGTTGTTGGAATTCATGTCAGGCGAAAAAGAGCACTTGCGTTTTGTATGGAGATATAGCATGGAAAAAGAGGAAAGAAGTGCTCTGCATATGGCCTTTCTTGATCTCATGAAATAACATATTAGAGATATAAAAGAGGATTTCTAGAATCTTATGAGGAAGGATGGAGTGGCAGAAAAATATGTGAGGATTATAGACGATATGTTTGAAGGTGCAAGAACTAAGTGTGAATCAGTGTAAGATGACAGGCTGGTTTTCAGTAAGCATTGCCTTACATCAGCTTTGTTCTTTTTGCCTCTATCTATTTGACATTTTTAATGATGCCTTATCTAAATATGTAAGAGATCAGGCCCACTCTTGCATAATGTTTGCTAAGGAGATCGATCTATGCATCACCAGTACAGAAAGGATGAAGAGAAATTGGAGATGTGAAGCGGAGATTTAGAGGATTAAAAATTTACATTAAGACTGAAATTTGAGTTTTTAAATATTGCGATAGTGAAGGAAAGGGGGGGATAGAGGGAGAGCAGGTAGAGATTTTAAAAAATTTCCGGTACTTAGGATTATTTGTCTTCATCGATCGAAACCTGGAAACAGGAGTAGCGAGTTGTAAAAATTTATAAAATATATTTGGCGTTTTCTGAGACGAAATATAAGTGGGAAAGTTAAAGGAAAGGCATATTGAACAGTAGTAAGGCCGGTTGTATTATATGGAGCAGAGTTGGAGCTTAAATAAGATATAAGAAAGAAGAAAGGATGTGGAACAGATGAATATAAATAGGGGGATACGTTGGATCAGGGAAGCTGACTAAAGATACAATAAAGGTGAGATATATGTCACTGAGAATTCGGAAAATAATCTGTTTAACACCTACGATGGTGAACAAAAGGTTTTCAGACAAATGTCATCAAAATTTAATTTTTTAACATAACATAATGAATTGACGGAGGCTGGTTGGTAAGTCTACTTCTCAAACAGCCTCCGTCAATTCATCCTTAGTCGGAATGTAGAAAGGGAAGGCTGGTTCAACTCTCCATTTTGGCTTTTTTTAGTGGTAGTTTTTAACGTGTCTGTCTTTTTCCCGATAATTTTTGTTTCTAATTTCTGTTTCTTTCTTTTTTCATCTAATCTTTTACGGATGTATAAAAGGATACCCAGTACAGGATAGGTACCTTCATTGCTGACACTCTTGAAGATAGATTTAAACAATTTTCTCCTTCAAAGCTTAGCCCCTTCAAAATACAAGCGAAACATATAAAAGAATCTGTGAATCGAGGCTTGTAAATTAGGTAGATAAAAGGGGTAAATTTGAAATATCTAGATAGAATACATCCTACTATTTTCAATCTCGTTTGGAATGCCCTGTGCACTGTGGTAGGGAGGGCACACCTTTCCAGCTGCTAGGTATATCATTCTATCTCGATTACCACCTAAATGGGAGAAGAAGAAGAGCTGAAAAACATTAACTGCTTCTTAAAACATTCTACAGCAGACTTGTCTAATTTCAGAATTTCGAAATGCTATCAGTTTGCTCATCTACTACACCTTCAACTGCTCCAAATCATTGCACACTATTGTAGAGTTCTAACAAAACCCGCATCTCTATCAACATTTAGCCTAACGAGTAAAAGTCACTTCTAAGGGGGAAAAAGAACTAAAAAATATTCATAAGCCCCTTATGTAATTATAATATTTTATCAATATCTTTATTTTTATTATTTTGCTTTTCAATAATTATCGATAGCCTTTTTTTCCTTTTCTTTTTGCGACAGCCATTTTTTTACCTACCTATGATCAATATATCAGTTTTCTCTTTTCCTATTGTATGGGAATTTCAAACTGATTCTAATTAGTTTTTCAACGCTGATATTACATATAGAATAGAATTAGGTTTGTATTCTCTAGATTTGATGCCATTAGACATTTATGATTTGTCTGAAATTACCTTTATTCATGTTTTACTTCTGTTCTAATTCTAACTTTTTTAAGTAGATAAATGCATGAATAATCCAAATGAATTCTATTACATCTGTGGTTGAAACACACTTTGGTGGAACTGAAATTCTTTCTCTTGTACGTGAAGGAGAAAGATGAATGAATACAAGACAATAAGGCATTCATTCGTGGCGGTTATCTAAACTTTTGGGGTAACAAAATAGTGGATAACTCTAAGGATTTGGTTACTAGAAGGTTTTTGGCTTCTCGTGATCTTGTATTTATAATGAATGTCAAACTTTATTTCCTGAATAAGGACTCTCAGCTTTTCCGCGAGAACCTTCGATGTGTAAGTGATTAACAGGAATCGCGCTTTCACCAAGATCTCATGACGATAGAATAGCGCTATCAAGGAGTATGGGACAGACATTTGATGGCAGACTACTGCTAGATTATCAAACGAGATGACTCCGACAAAGTCTTCAAATGCATGAGCTACAAGCGCAAATTATTGACAATTTGAGCTATTTCGCTTTCGGTGGTGTTTCTGAATTGCATTAGTGCACGCTGATAAATATTTGAGTAATGGATACAGGTTTTAGATTTGAATAGTAGTCTTACATATTTTTCTGTTGCATATTCAATTTTCTTTTTCTTTATTTCAAATTCTACAGATTCTTTGCCTAAAGTTTTTTTAACGCCTAATTTTAACATAGCCTGAAAATAAATTATTTAGATACAACAGAAAAGTATATGAAAGGTATAAAAATTTATGAAGAAAATAAAAAAGCTCAGTTGCAAAAATCTGAAGCTTATAGAGAAAATCTGACTTCAGATGTGAATTCAGCACATCCGAATTAGATAAAAACATGTATCTTATAAATGCCAGAAAAATTCTTGTTCTCCAACGTTATTAAATAATAGGCTAGAATTGTGCTCTATCCATTTATCGACAACTTTGGCATAAAGACGCAGATTACCTTGCTGAAATATTTCATCGTTTGTATGGTCCATGAAGTTCATCAATGGATGTAAATGGTCAATAAAGAGTACAACGTAGCGCTCAACAGTCAACAAAATCCATGACACATCACCCGAACCCACACCAATATCTTATTACGCCCAGCATGCAAGTTACCTGGTTGACAAATGGGGTCCATGGACTTATAGCGTTTACAGTGAACCCAATCCCTGCCATCTTCTCCAAACAACTGGAAACACATGTTGCTCGACGTCACAAGTCCAGGATGGCGCTGTGTATAGTGTAGTTGTATTAAGAGGCACAGTTTGGTGGAAGCTCTCCTCTTTTTTGCCACGTATGTTAAATAACGCTGCACTGACCTGATGGATATGCATCTGGAACTTTCTGCATTGAATGCGGATGTAATTTGAGCTAGCGTTCACTGGCTGAAACATTGGATAGTTATAGTCAGACACCGGTGGTAACAATAATGAAATACCTTCGGCAACTGCATTATCCAAATTGGGTGGTAAGGTCTTCCATGAGTTATTCTATTTACACTGACATAGTAGATCAAGGTATCCTGGATCTCTTTAGAAGTTCAGAAATTAAATGTTCTATCCATCTAGCACTCAGATCGTGTTCATACTGACACAAAAGGTCTCAAATAATAAACTGATACAGGTCTGGGAATTTCCATGTCATCTTGCTATGCCATGATTTTTAGCACTTCAGGGTAGATATTAATTAATTTTAGGTCCATTCACATGGACCAAGCAATAATTTTCTATTTAATTTTGTAGTTTGACAAGGGATGATATATGTATATAGTTACTCAGATCCTGAAAACAATACAGCAAAAGGTACTGAGTAAATTTGTGCAGCATTGAAAATATATTATTGTACAATCGACAAATTAAATTTCAATCGCACTTCACCGCCTTAATAGCGAAAATTACTTAAGCAACTACTCCTACAGAGACATCGCGCAGACTCACCGCTAAAAAGTTCCAAAATACTTTATCCTGCACACACTCCTACAAAAAAAAACGGGCACGAAAGCGTCTGGGGCAACTTCTAATCTTTCAAGGCAACACATTCCATTTTTCACCTAGGTATATATCTTAGGCTCATATTGCTTTACTCAAGCGGGCTTAAAAACCCCAAATGTTCTAGCAATAATTTCACCAATACAATGCAGTTTATCTCCCGTACTTCTGGATGCACAGCAAATTAATGCATTAGTCAAGAAAAAACATCTCTGATATATCCACATTAATTAAATCTACACAAAAGCCCCAATTTAATTATGATATTTTGCCTCAACCTATATATTATGTGTTATTTACTCAAGCCATTTGTAAACACACTTCATTTTCCTTCTTATTATTCAAGGATGAGTTGGCTCTTTAAAAGGGAATACATTTGCCGGGTTCATCTCAAGGGTTATTCGAAAGATAAACACTTCTACAAAAATAAACTTAAGTACAATTAATAAAAACAATGGCACAGATAAATATGGAAATCTAAATAATAATCAGTACGAAAAAAGAATATTATAACAGGCAAAAATTCTAGAATATATAGATATATATATATATTGAATATGAGAAACTCACAAAGTAGCGCGTGAGTAGAGCAATAAATAGAAAAATTCCCAAGGGAAAATAAAACGCGGATTCCAAGTACTTTCAAACTTGTTCAGTTCATTCTCAAGCAATAACAAAAATATTACAAAGCTGTTATATATATGAGAAACAAAAGAGTAATGCCCCATCTATGTACAACGGAAGAACACAAAATAGAAAAGACGGATATGAAGTATAAAACCAAATAGATAAGGTCTATTCCCGGAAATTCCAACTGGGAGCACAGAATGTAGAAATTTAGATCACTAATCTAAATACATAGACACGTAATTGTGAATACATAAAAATAAACGAGAGAAACATAGGTAAATTAAAATGGATAATTTCGTTATAAATAAGCCTTTTTATAACAGAGTTCAGGTTAAAGAGACCAGGGGATATATTAAAATTAGCCGAGGAATTAATAAATGAGCATTCGACAATGATTCTTTGAACAAAGTCATCAGATGTGTTAGTATATTTAGCCCAATTCCAATTGATAGGGTAATTGTTTTCAGATAAATGAACAAAAAAAGCACTAGTGCTTTTCCCCTCCTAATATTATGTATATGTTGCGTCAAACGCACACTTATTGATTAACTGATTTGCCAATATATATATTTATATATATATATATATATATATATATATATATATATATATATATATATATATATATATATGAAAGATAATGGTAAACCACAATATTTGGATTAAGATTTTATTTTGAGCTATCGGGCTAGTTTCGGCAAGATGCCATTTTTAACTAATAATGAAGAAACTAGGCAAGAAATACAGTATCTATAAGGTAAGCCACATCCTAAACAAAATGAATTTAAGCAGCAAACAATCTGAAAAGTTACTAATCTCCGAAACCAATTGCTTTCTTGTGTTTATAAATACGATTGGCGACTTTATTCGATATATATTTATTAACTTTGTATTGACCTTCAGATAAATTGGAATTACTAAATTTGTTAATGATGATGGATTCCGCAATTCTCCTCTCAATATAATTGTTTGATTTATAAATGATTTTTGCATGGTTAAAATTAATTCTATGCTCGTGCTTTTGCATGTGCGTAAAGAGATTTGAAGGGCCCGTAAACCTTCTGATAATAGCTAGATATTCTTTTATCCTCTTATTAAAGTTTCCCGACTCTCCGATGTAAGTTAAATTGCAATTATGGCATTGCCTGTTGTATACTCCAGCATCGAAATTAATTGGACGCATTCTAGTAAAAGATTTCTGTATGGTGTTAGAATATTTAAATGTAATATTTATGTTATTTCCGTTACATATATGATTTTAGGAGGGCTAGGGCTGGAGCATATGGGAAACTAATACATTTTTTAAATCGTCCCTTCGCATTGTGGAGATGGCATAGAAGTTTTTTCGTGCTTTCGAATGGCATCTATTTATGAGGTGAATTGGGTATTTAAGTTCAAGGAAATTTTAGATATGGTGGTTAATTTCATCCTGAAGGAAGATTGGGTCGCACGTTCTATAGGCGCAGAGAAAAAGGGAAGAAATAACAGATATCTTAACGGATTTGTCATATAATAAGAAAAATGTATGCAAGCATTTGAATTTGTAGGCTTTCGATAAACTGAGCACTTAATATGATTATTTAAACGGTGGATATTTACGTCTAAAAACGGTAGAGAATTGTTCTGTTCTTATTCTACTTTGAATTTTTTCGATGGTGTAACGAATTCTGGTTGTTAAAAATTTCATTGAAATTGTTATTGTCTATGTGCCATGCCGACAGGATGTCGTCTACATATCGAAATCAGATAAAAAGTTGAGAATGGATCCTAGGGAAGAGGGTCGTTTCATCGTTTTCCATAAATAAATTGCATAAGAAAAGTTTGGCGAAAAAACTTATCTTCAGTTGAAAATACATTAATAGTTACACATAAGCGTACTAATTTAATAATTTTCAGGGATCGGTAAAGGTAGGTTAATATCTAAATTTGGAAGAAAAATATGGCCTAAGTATGGCCTAAGAACTTGATTTCATCGAATTTTACCCAATTTGTTTCACTCTGGTTGCCATTACTTCCTCACACTTACATATTGAAGGTTTCACTTGCGGAAACGCAATCGTCTTGAATTTCCGAATACACTGCAATTGAGTTACAATGGCAAGCCTAATTCATGATGGATTTACCTCATTACAGGCCCATTGCAATCGCAAATAATGGCGAGACAAGGGCATCTTACATATTAATTTATTACAACAAATTTATTTAGAATTATCAAAGGTAATAAAACTTCAGTGTGAAACAGTAACTCAACTCACCTGTTTACTGTATTCCATATCTTTTCTATACAGAAACACGCTCACTAGTAATTTATTAAACGTTATATAACAAATTTCCAATTAAGAAAAGGAAGAGCTCCTTGATTCGCTATTCTATAAATGTTTGAAAATCTTTAAGCTTTATAGATTAGATCATAATGTTCAAGAAAAATATTTCAGCTTTAAATAGCACCATGATATATTATGGTTGGAAAAACAATGAGAGTGTTTTAGCTCGTAAATTTTAACAGAGAGAAGTTTATTAAGAAGTTAGATTATGGATGGCTTTTCCTCTCACCTTGCTCACCTAAGTTCTATAGATTTATTCCGTATTTCTTTTAGAAAATATTTAGATAAGTGTTTACATCTTAAAGTTAAATATTGTCAAAACAATCTAGAGCTTCTACAAACAAAATGTAATTTATTGGTATCTCTCCTGTATCCTCTATGCTTCACTCTGAATAATTTAGGTCGCATGCAAGACTAGTCGAGGGTGACTCTATATTTCTGTATGTTTGTCGGTCTCCATTTTGCTTTTTTTTTGTTTTAGAAATAACATTGTAACTATTCCACCGATTTTTCCGAAATTTGAAACCCTAATTTTCTTTTACATTTTATTTCGAGTGCTATAAATGCTAAGGTCCCTCCAAGGTTAGACCGGGATGTATTGAAAGTTTTCAAAGTTGTAAGGTAAAAAATTAGAATAAGTAAGAGCACGCGTCTTTCAGTCAGCAATTATGTTAGCTTAAATTTTTCATTTGCAAACCCTTCACTCGACAGTTATTTGGCATACTCTTCCATTATCATTTTCACAAGGTTATCAGCATATACCAGGTATTGCAAATGTCCTGTTACTTTCAATACCACGCTCGCAACATAGGACACAATTATAGTTTTGATGCAATTAGACACGTTTTATTGTTTTAACATATAAATGTTGGTTCATAATTAAAATATTTATCAATGTGCCGCCCTCGACGGCAGGAAAACGCTCCAGGCGACACCAGAAGGCCGCATACATGCTATGAACGAGGTCTTTCCTCATGGTTGCAAACACCCGGGTGACGAAGGAATTCAGTTCATCGACATTGCTGTGGAACACCTTGCAAGCCTTTTCCTCAACATGCATCAACAAGCTGTACTCGTCAAAAATAGATTCACGCAATTGCGGCGGTCGAAATTCATTCGACAAGAAGTTCAAGTTCGATCTCAAACCACCCTTGCACGATCTTGGCCGTGTGAGCCAGGACCCGTCCTGCTGAAAAAATTAGTCCGCCTTCTTAGTGATTCTTCTCAACAAGGGCAGGAATTTTAGGCAAACATGTTTCTATACTCTGCCGCGGTGAGCCTTTAACTGGTCTCGAACTACACCGGCTACATCTTAAGCTCATTCGAAGCCTTCGCTGAGCTTCATCAAGGATGCTGTGTGCTTAGTCGTGGATCCGTAACCAATCTTGGAGATGTCCTAGATGAAACTTACATGCGGTCGTTGTGCTTATTGGTGACCGAATGGAGAGGGAATGTTTTTCCATCAGAAAAAATGAGAATTCAAGTACCATGAGAAATCAATTTGTTGGAAAGTCGAAGACAAGGCTCCCAACATTGTTGTCACATACAATTGGTGAGTAGATGCCTTTCCACGCACTTCAAGCCCGTGCCGCCCGCCTCTTTGACGGTGCTGGACACTTTATCCACTAAGATCTTCTTCTTTTTCGCGAGGGCTGACATTTTAAAATCGGAGCACTTTTAAATGTCTTTCCCCCAGCCAAACGGTAGACAACGAGGTCAATCTTTCAGGTTTCCCAGTTATTGAGCATTTCCACGACTCTGTAGACAATGAGCCACCTAGCGATGTCGTACTTGTTGTGGCCTGCTGGCAGGAGAGCATAGATTATGAATTTTTTTACCTCTATATCGAAACACTTGCAAACAATAGAAAATACTTTTATATGGCAAGTGCTGAAAAGTAGAAATTTAAGTTTATTATCGCTCACATAATCTTTTCGAAAGAACACTAAATTGAGTGCAACATAACTTTTATAAAACCCGATAGAAACACATGGAACCAATTCCAAACAAGTCCTCATGAATGACAGACCACTTTTTCAACTTCAGGTTCAACTTACCTTCCCGCTCTATCTATAGAAAATGATATTACCTAGCCATGACGACATCAGACAACTTTGTCATGCCCTATCAAATATGTCGAACTATATATGGTGGTCAACATTCATTTAAACAAAAACGCATTACTTTAAACTTAAATACTTTAAACACCATGCAACAGTTTACCGCTCATGGCCTAAATTCTTAGAAACTACCAGAATGTTTTCTTATCCACATGAACAGAAGAATTCTCCAGATTCATGAACCCAGCATATACTTTTAATGCTTATCCTTTGTTTTTAATCTACGTATTTTAGTGTAAGTAGTTTTCCACTTTGTTATCTCTATCAATCACTCACTTATCCTTCTACACCCATTATATTTAACCAGGGAATTTAAATTCCGGTAGTCATTGCAGTCACGTTACACACTTTATCCTCTTACAAGTATATCCTTAATGACTCCTTCCAGTCCTTAGGTAATCTTCCACTTTAGAATACTCTACTACAGAGCCAGCAAACCCATTCCATTCGAAAGGATCTCAAACCTTTTGGAACTCAGGAATTGTATCATTTATTCCATTTCTTTTACATTTTTATGATTTTCAAAGCTCTAAAAATCCCTGCATGTTTAACGCTTCGATGACTATATACAAACCTCTGTTTACAACAGCGAGACCAATCATATTTACATTCACTTCATCTCCCATGCCGATATTTTACAGCCGTTAAACTACTCTCGCCTCAGATTTATCTTCCTCGTTTCTTAAAATTAAAATACTAATTTTATTATCCTTCATGTTCATATAGCTAATTTTCTCTTTCATTTTTATATTGATCACTTCAGTCCAGAATATCTAAATTCAGGTTTTCATCCGGACTCTCATTAAACTGTCGTGAAATCTTTCATTTTCTGCTTTCATACTCTATTTAATAACTCCTATTATTAGTTTTTGCGTTCTTTTATAAATTCATCCGCATGTCAGTCACAATTATTATCTGTACTATAAGAACAGCATCATTTCATCAATGGCTGGTTTATTTTTTCTTTCCACTTTTAGCATATCCATATTGTGCGATTGCACAACACATCATCAGTTCCTTAAATTCATTTCCCTATTGCTTTATTCCGATATACACACATACTTTGTCTCTTCTAGCAAAAGTCCAGTTATATCACTTCTAATCCTCTTACTTATTTGTTCATTCATTTCTCCTACAACAATAAATCGATACCCAATCTGTGTATATTCAATCCATTTTCAACCAAATTTGTTCTAGAATCTCTAGTTCCCAGAACAAGTCCTATAAAAAAGTACTATAAACTTCTACCATGAACACTTTGACCATGGTAAATCTAAGTTTCTCCCAAACAATTTTAAAACTCACCCAGTGATAACTACCAAGTTTTTAATGCCACTCTTCATTCGAATGCAATGCCACACACTACTTACTCCTATTTCTCTGATTAACACTTGATTTTAATCAATTGGCTTACTTCCACAAAAACTCTTAATTTCATTCGATACTTTTCTCATACCAACCATTAGCAATCTAATAACTTTTTATTACATTATACAGTCATGGTTAAAGATCTTGAGATAATATAATTTTTCATATAAGAAGATTCATACAACCAATCAAACGTTGCCCTTATATTTAGTATATTTTTATTTTAATATTTAGATGAAAGATACAAATATTTAGAGCCGAAAACCTATTTGATTAAAAAATACAGTCAATTGGTGTGAGCAGTCAAAATTTACAATGATATCTTTAGTTCTTTAGGAATGCTTCAATTCTTTTGGGCATGCTGGAGATCAAATTAGTGATGATATCCAATTGATTTTCCTTCACTGTTTGTTAATAAGTACCCGCGATTGTTCATAATTGGCTACTGTTTATTAACAAATAGTTTAATTGTCGGAGATAATAGAGAGAAAGAGGAAGATACGCGCCACCTCGTCCTTCAATAGATAGAGAAACAACAGACAATATGATGACCATTTTTGTCTGTGCTAATGGAGGTGCAAAATTATGAAACGCCGTGAGATGCCGCAATGACCAAAAATGCGACCATCACCAAAAGCTGCCACAAATGTGCAAGCCCTGAAGGTCTATATAAATTTGAAGAAAGTTCGCCTCGCCTGCTTAAGAACCTTCTCGCGCTCGCGCTAAAAGGCCGAGTCTATTCTTGTATGTTGATGCGTCTCACCCTAGAACCCTCACCTTCAGACGGAAGGGGAAAAACCCTATTCGACACCTATAAATCCTCTTGCGCCCAAGTTGGAAAGCAGTATCCGCTATCCTACCTACCCTCTCAGTATCCGCTTTGCTCCCTGGCCCGTCAGTATCCGCCGGCCTTCCTCTCCCGTCAGTATCCTCTATCCGCCCCCGTCGGTACCCGCTATTCGCGCCCCTTGGACTCTGCACAAATCTCGCAGAATACCCCAAGCTCCAGGTATTCTCGGTAATTCACATGAGTCTACCTTGACTCACTTCCCCCGCTCTTGGAACGCAGGGCGCTCAATCTCGATTCGTGTTACTCGAAAGCAAGATTTATGTTCACCTCCGTAATAGTCATTATCCAGAGACTATTGTTTAAACTTTGCGCCAAGGCAACAACAACGCACAACTCTCGTATGCACGTGCTCTCTCTGCCGCCCCCGCCCCCCAGTGTAAACTCATTATCAGCTTTGTTTACGCTCAAGGTCGTTCGAGCGTCCCTCGGTCAATCTTGTCCGTTTGTTTGTATGGTACCGTGCTCACCACATCTTCCTGCCACCCTTAGCTGCGAAGATCGCTGTAAATCTAGTATGTGTATAGTTCATTCTAAAACTCCTCTTAACCTTGTAAAATAATATTGATTTGCATATTAGTAAAGTTATTTTTTAACCCGTTTTCTGTTATCCCGGAAGTCCAAGATTGTTTCTATTGCCCAACCTACTTTCAGTTAATTTGCTCGCTGCTTATATTGTAACCTTCCCACGCACTCGTAAGGCAGAAAGGGTGAACTTTACGAGTTAACCTACGCTACCTATACTAATCTGGTGTAAGGTGTGCAGGATTAACCTACGACATTGATTATCTTCCCCAAATTTCTATTGGGTTAAAATATATCAAATTCCTGGGCCAAGCTCCCAAAAGTGTGATGTTATTTTAAGGCAAATATAACCCTTTCTTATTGTCCTTAATCATCCCGAAAATAGTCCTAAAGGTGAGAAAAGTTGCTAAAGCAGCACGTATTGACACCATTTGGAGTTCATGGAAGTGTTCTTGTGCAAAATTGTTAGTAGTCCAATTCCCTTAGGTCAATAGAAGCTCCATACAAGGACTAGTTAAAGCGCTTCCTTTTTCTCTTACTAACGAGAGATCTTCCAGAAGTGCCAAGCAAACAGAAGAGTGCCTCATCAAAGAAAATAACTTTGAATCACTCTTCAACAACCCATTTTTTCTACTTCATACAGCAAAGGAATATGTTAGTAATGTTCTTCTTGGTGAGATGAGGCTTCTTCGCAACTATTCTCTACTTAAAACCTTTGTCGAAAACTCTTCGGCTTTCCGTGTGCGCTAGACGTCTACATCTGTTTGTTTCTAATCCCGAGTGAGCTTGGCACTGGGTGACACCACGATTCGCGAGCTAAGAGATTACCCCTAGGTGATCTTGGTTTTACTTTGAAGCCCTGGAGTGTCAAGAAGACTTCTTTACAGAAGTTTAAGCATTCTTTTTAAAGTGATTAATGACTCCTTAAATTGGGAGGCTTTATGCAATGCCCTTACCAACTATTTCCCTGCATTTAAGGCCAATTTTCTTAATAGCAACATTGGTTGCACGCTTCTTTGAAACAAAAATCATTTCTAGAATTGAAAAAGATTCAAATATTTATTTAAAAACATATTATTAATAGATTATAATCACACAATATCATTCATTTAACCAATATTTTTTCATAATTTTAGCCTTTCGATTGAATGGCAAAGCTCCAGGGACTGAGATTTGCCAGACAAGTTTTCGGATTCAGTGAAGGAATGAAGGTTTTTATTAGTTTTGAAATGCTAACTTTTTAATAAACATCAAATATTTAAATAATCTTATCACGTAAATTATAAAAAGGAAGAAAAAATATAGAAATATATATTAGTCTCAAAACCTTTGGCCATGAGTGTATATACTTCTAATATTCCATACACTTTTTCCACGCATATAGATACCACAAAATAGAATAGCAATATTTCATATCCAAAAGCTTTAGGCATTTGATAATTATTTACAGGGTAAGTCTTTATACCCAACTTCACCGTTAAATTTAACGTTTTTACTTCAGCGAAGCAAGCGGGTCTATGTGTCAAGCAAATCTCGTGTTGAGTTCATATTCTGTCCGCAATGAGTCGCTGGCTTAAATGAGCCAGCAAAAACCAATACTACCAAAGGTAATTGATGTCACTGAGTCTAAATATGACATAAGTTGACCACCAGGTGGCGCCAGCTAGTGGTAAAAGGTGCTAAATCGGCCGTTTTTAGAGATATGAATGTCAAACCAATGTCACAAAGGGTAATTGAAGTTTCTGAGTCCAAATCTAATGTCAGCTGACCCAAATAGGTGGGTTTTCACCGCATGTCCACTACATCATATCCCTCTGATTTCTTTTGTATTTTACTCTGATATGAGAGGTTAGGAACTTTATTCTTTCGAAATGCTTCATCTCTAACAGAGCATTTATTTCAATGGGCAAAAATTTCCGAAGTTAAAGAGAAAAATCCCTTAGCTCATTTAAAACACAACATAAACTATACATATATATATAAGTGAAAAACTTTATCACAATTCAAAAATGCTTTTTTAATAAAATAGGATGAAGAATACTGAAAAAATTATTATGGAATTTAGGAAAACGTTTTATTTTTAATAAAAGGTTATTTCAATTGTACAACTGAGTTTAAATCATATTAAATATTACAGAATTAAAATATTGTAGTAGGACACTGATTTTAGTTGTCTAATACAAGCTTCTAGTATAATATGGTAATATTGAGTGAACCTTTTTTTGGCAACACTTATTTACAAATGGAAGTGCAGCCACGTTTCACCCACTTGTGAACGGGGGAGGCTTGCGGTGAGACTCTGATATATTAGTTACAAATTCATATAATAAATTGTATCTAATGTCTAAATAATACTCGTATATAATTTCAATTCAAGGGCAAGAAGGGTAAACTTAGTCATCTTAGTATCCATATAATTGGTCAATTAGAAGTCTATTTAATTGAAACCACAATTAAAAAAAAATAAATTAAAATAAAATTACAGGTTTCAACTCAAATATTAGTGAGACAAGACAAAAATGAGAACAACGATTATGATTTGGCAAAAAGGGTTGGTAAATATGGTCGAAAACGAATAGCAACTGCTAGACTTAATAGTAAATAAAATAAATAGCCCTCTATGATACTAAAGGATCTTGTAGTAAGATTTCACGTTAGTTAAAGAAGACAACAATACTTTGCATCTAAAAACAATTAACAACAGACCTTTGGAAACTGGATTTCACGCTTATTTTTCAAGGGAATAACCTCCGCTTATTACGATGATGAAAACAAAAGATCTGCCTGAGCTAAGAGAGATCAGTCAAAATTAAGACCAAAGAAATGGTACGACTCTACTACATCTCGGTGAGATCCACTTAGGAACAATCCAGATTAGAATGAAGCCATTTATAGCAACGGATATCCACCACATACTCTTATTCAAAGGTAAACTGCAAGCCTTGCGCTTCGAGATAACGATTAATGTGGTTGGAATAATTGTTTGAGTCGACGATCCAGGTTAGGAATATGGGCCTCGGCAAAAGAAATCGGAAGGTCTTCTTCAAAGAGCGTAGCGAAAACTTCTTGCGGTAGCACCGTGATGCCACCGTTGATGCTCGTTGCAAAGTAGGCACGAACTCTTTCCCATCAGAGCACATATTATAAAATGCCAGATTGATGCTTTTTGATAATATTTAGAGATCTTTTGTTCACATCAGGAATAAGCGACATTAGTCTTTTAATCACTTTTATTTGAAACAACACATCCACATTAAATACTGACTTAAATTCTCACCCCCTCTCCTTAATATATACAATCAAGGAGCTTTTAATTTGATAATATATATACTCGTATGATACAATGGTACAAACAACTTACATATATTTCTCTTTCTTTCCAATTTCATGGTCAGTTAGATCTTAGCTAACCTCAAATCAGTATGTTCAATTTTGTTTTAACCTTTTCATTTTTTATTCTTTTATGTGTTTATTATGGATTGACAGTTAATTAAATTTTATTTTATTTATATTTTTATTCAGTAGTTTTTTTCGTATTATTCTTTGCCAACCTATATATATATATATATATATATATATATATATATATATATATATATATATATATATATATATATATATATATATATATATATATATATATATGTATATTTATATATATATCAAAAAATCGCAATATACATGTCACATTTTAGAGGCGCAGTAACCCATAGAATAACAGGCCAGAAAGAAATGATACAGAAGCAATTTAGTTCTTCTATATGACCAAAAAAGGATAAAACATAGATTAAGAAAGAAAGAATAGAGAGAGCAAACGGAATAAAATATTAGGAACACCTTTTAGCCGTTAAAAAGAGTAAAGAATAGGTGTGATTCGAGCTTATGCCATCGATAACTCTTCAGTATTCATGGCAGTATACATCCACCCTAAACAAAGATTCAAGACAAGTTATGAGAACAAAGTAGCGTAGGTAAGTCCAAAATACGATAAAGAAGAAAGCATTTCAGTAGAAGAAACACACGGGCTTCGTAAATAACGGTAAATAACAATATATACATGACACAGTGGATGCACACTGACTCATAGTTAGAAAGGAAAGAATGATTGATAAATACGCAAATTCGTCTTTTATAAAACCAAACCAGGATCAAAAAGATATTAATAAAAAAGAGAGATAATCTCACTTATCATAAAGTATTAATTATTCACTATAAAGAATTCGTCCACAAAAGGAAAGCACTCCATTCGAAAAAAAGCTCGCCATGGATGAATAATACTGTAAAGTTTGCTTTGAGAGAAGATTAACACTATTATCATTGGCTGAAAGGAAAGAGCATTATTGTACACTATAAAATTAGTTCATTATCCGCGTCCAGTAAAAAGTGAAGTATAAAGACTATAAAGTTGAGCTTTCTAAAACGTTGAAAGAATACTACACACTGGTCTATGCGTAGGTAAATAATAGGAAATCGATTCGAAGTTCGAAAGAAGAAATTAAAAATGACGAGGAAACCCTAGATAGTGACCTAGGAGGTATGCTGGAAGACAAGTCACATTCCTGTTTCTCCCGATGTTCCTAACTTTAATAAACAAAACATACTTTCCTATCTTAAGTGCACGCTAATCAAACTTTCAACTCATTAGACAAAATGAAAATTTTATAATCTTCGTGTCCAGACAAAATTCATCAAAGGTATATTAATGAGTTAAAAAATGAGGTCATAGCGCAACTCACAAGAACTTGTAACAAATCTCCAAAAGGCAGTATTTTTCTGCGAGAGATTAGAGTCCGTTGTTGATAAACTTTGGCATTTTATGGTTGAGAAGGAATCGGAGATCGCTTGGATAACCATACTTAATTAATGATAATCAACAAGGGTGGTTAGGAGAGAAAAATATGGTCTTCATAAAGCGGTAGATATTAGTGAACATTATATTACAAAGGTATTTTCATATAGTTCCCACAGAAGAGAGTTTGTCAAAACTTAGAAGGCTCAGGCTAATTAAGAGGAAGTCTATTGCGTTGGATCGAAAACTAATACATAAACCGTAGGCAGATTGTCGTGATAGATTGAGAGTCGTCTAATTGGGCCAAAAATCCTAGTGGCGTTGAAAGGGAATGAATCTTATAAGGGAGAATATAAAACAAGGTAAAAATTAAAAAGGTTCAAAAAGGTGCTGAAGACAAAAGATACAAAAAGAAAATCAAGATGAGTACAAAAAAAGAGAATAATTTGGTGATTATAAATCTCCGGGGTGGGAGGCCGGGCAAAACAAAAATATTGCAAACGATATCTGACGTGTGACCTTCACGAGGACCGGCGAACGAATGAATGTCTTTGACGGTTTATTAAGAATGAATTACAAAGATACAAGAATGTAAATACATAGCGGACAGTGTGGAAAATATAATTTATCAAGGAAGAGATAGTTATATGTATAAGTAGAAAGATAAAGTTTCCCGGAGACGTGGAAATCAAATTTGTTAGCTCTATACAATACAAATTTCACATTTACTCATAAGTCAAAGGTTTATAGTTATAAATTTTTTTTTCATAAACTTTACATATATATTTACACATTATTATATATTTATAACGTTAACTAGACATTATTTCATTTACTTTACATTATTTATAATTTTAAGTCACTTACGAGTATTTGATTAATTCACCATAGATAATTTGATACTAGATATATTTCGTAAATTAATTAACACACACTTTCTATGTACACTTTTCTAAATCAATGATATTATCAATTATTTATCATTATTTATTTAATTCACTTTTGTGCTTATTGTTATATTTTATACACTTTTATTTTGCACTTTCACTTTATTTCTGACGTTTTTTGTCCACTTTTTCTGGCTTTGAATGTTGACATGTTCACGGCGTGAAGTTCCGATGGTGGGATGAACACCGTGCCCTTCAACATCAATGCTGCAATTTCGTCCGGTGAAAAATGTCCCTCCAAGGTCCACTTGAATTTCCCCTTGGCAATGCCAAGTAGGAGAAATTCTGGGTCGTCTCTTGGGGGCAAACACAGGGAAGAGCCAACTTCTTTGAGGCCCACGTCCTTGTGATCGAAGAAGTAACCATTCTCGAGGACTTCCTTCTTGGCGGCTAGGGGGACCTCCGTGTATTCCTCTCCGTGCACTTATTCTTCGTCCGAATAATTTTGTTCGTTTGTCTTTTAATCTGTCTTTTTTCTTCTTCTTCCCTTTTTTCCTTATCTTTTTTGCGCCTTTCTTCGTCTCTCCCTCTCCTTCCGAAGTTTAATCCGTTATTTTTGGTTCTTCAAAGGGGGACTGCGTCGGCTCCCTATTTGGTTGATGTTCCCGTTGGGATTCGTCGGCAAACTGGATATTAAGTATTCCCGCCGAGTCTTAATTTTCGGGAAACCAGAGTTTTTTGGCAACTACGTTCTTTTCCAGAAGACGGTTAAGTTCTTCGGAACAGAAACCAGGGTTAGCCATGTGAGCAAAGATGATCATTGTCATGATATCTTTACCCGCCTCTGGCATCACCAAATTCGGCGCAATTGCTTGAACATTGTAAGTTTTGGTTCTTGCCTCTTTTTCCTTTTGAAAATTCTCCCGTTTTGTACGGATGGCTTCTTTGCGGTTGAAGCACCTCATGGCCAAGGCCCTATGGTTACCTTCACAGTTGACGCACTTTTACTTCCCTTCCGTGCAATCTTTCTAACCGTGACCGGATTTAACGCAGTTGGAGCATTCAACTACTGTCGCCGTGCAGTCCTTTGTTATATGCTTTTCGACTGCAGAGCATTTGTAGCAGCAGTCGATCGGTATGTAATCATCTGTTTCGATTTGCTCAGGTGACATGATTAGGTAAAACCCAAGCAGCCCATCTTTCTCATCTCTTCTCCCTATCTTGATGCTCGAGAAGATGATCTTCACTATACGTTTCCTCTGCTGAATTGTTCACCTTTAAAATGTTGGCCCATGTATGCTTGGCTGACAGATCTGCCTTGATTTCTTCACAGGTATTGTCAATGAAGAGTGAGTCCGACTGCCGGAGAATAACAGGACGTTGCACTAATATTTCTTGTGGGATGTTTGCCTCTAGTCCGATTTTTTGGAGGTGATCCTTGGCCTCGTTCGAGAGCAGCCGTTCACATCCTCTATGGTGTAGCAGATTGACGCGTAGCCAGTCGAGGTGTCAATTAGCCTGATGACGCCTACATTGATATGTTTGTAGATAGCCTCAATCACGGCTGTTCTTGACGGCTTAGCTCTCTCCCCGGATAGTGTGGATGGGAACTCTCTTACATTCTTGTAGGACGACCCCATGGGGTCCCACTGGGTTTTGGGCTCCAACTCCTCGGGGCACCCTCCTTCTACTCGCGAAAAGAGAGATTTCGATCCCACGAGCAAAGAAAAGATTCATTGTTAAAATGTCTTTCTAAAGTAAACCGCCTTTACCACGACGAGACTCGTTTTTTTCAAGAATGAATGTCGTCCCGAGCCCGGACAGCGTAATAGAGGCATGAGCCAGGTTGTGTTGGCTGGGCTAAAGACAAAGTCTTCCTTCGTTCTCGAAGGTTCGGGACGGCATGTCCACCAGGTGCCTGGTGGTCCTCACAGAGCAGATATTGCAGGGTGAGTCGCAGAAGCGGGTTGAAAGTAAGGGCAATTTCTCTGACGAGAGGCGCTGGAGGAGCTGTCGATGGATCTTTCCCCGTCGAGTGTTTGATATGGCGGGTATGCAGTCCGACATAATCATGGCATACGGGAACAGGATCGTGGTTAGGATAAGGATGAGGGACTCATAGTGAAAGGCGTGAGGAGGGACTTTAAGATGCGCCGTTGGGAAGGACCAGGCCTGGTTGACCTTGAAGATAGCTATCCCCGAGAGACATGCATCACAATTAATTGACGGTTAATGCTGATGAACGCTTGCAAAACCATGGACGCCATACGGGATCGTCTAGAGGAAAAGAACATTTTGGCCTGTGTTGCAGGATCGAAAACAAAGTAAACAAAGCTTGAACTGTTTCTCGGTTCGATGAAAAGTCTGAATTAAGTAGTATCTTCTTAGGTAGTGTAGAGGATCTCAATATTTGCATGTCATCTAATTCCCAAATTTTCCAATCTTTCGATCCTAAGCAATATAATATGTTCAGAGTTTAAAAAAATTGAAAAAAATAATAGGCTTTGCATGTCACAAGAAGTCCTGATTTTTCGAATAGCAATGCTAAACCCCAAAGTACGCCGCTTCAGTCAAAGAGTTTTTAAAAAAAGCGCAGTCAACTGGAGAAGATTTGTATTTAACTTTGTTGGTAGATCATAATCTCCGTATAGTATGTGGGTAGAGTGCTTCAGAGCATATGATTGTAGACCTGAAGGTCTAATTAACTCCTTCAATTTTGAGAGACACTCAAAACAGAGTTGGTCAACTTTAATCATGAACACTGGAAGAAAGAAGAGAAGCATGGTAGAATTTAGTCAGATAATACAAATACCTATAGTTGATGATTTCTCTCCCTGAGGTTGATGCCACTCAACAGGTTAATTGAAGTCCAAAGAAAAAATAAAAGTTATTGGGCCACATTGCTACCACCGGAGTTATTTGATTAAAGGACCTGATGGTGAATTTCTAACATGAAACGGCATGCATTTGATGATTTCCACTCTCGAGTGATCTCCACCAGATAGAACTGTTCCTGAAATGAGTCCAAGCACTCCCAAGCGAAGCATAAGAGGGAAAAGGTAAACCTCATCCATTTATTTCACATTATTATATCAATAATATCTTTTAATGGTTATTTTGAATTAAATTGTTCTTGTTTTTTAGCTTTGTGTTTTCATTCCCTGCATTGTATTATTAATTGATATTTTAATGAGGAATCTGTTTGTCAGTTCAGATCTTGTTATGGGATGTATTGTTAGTTAAGTGTCGTTAGGCCAAGCGAAATATTGGCCTGTGTAAGAATAGTCACTGTCCTACGTGCATTATAGTTTTTAGAATTTGAGTAGCAAAACTCTGTAAGTTAGCTTATATTACATTCCTGTTTCTATAAATACCCTTTTTAGTAAGATACCTGAGATGTAGTTAAATATGAATCAAAAGATATAGAGAAAATATAATTTTATCCTAAATTACAGATAATAGTAACATATATCAGCTCCTTCGATTTGTAAGATTTATTGATGGAAAAACTCTCATGCTTAACAAAAATAATGGTTTTAAGAAAAAACCCGCCTTCTAGAGGTCTGTGTTTTAAAAATGAGATGATTATGTCAAAATATTCATCTCTTATTCAAAAGGGAGATGACAAGGATCTATTAATAGTCAAAGGACTCAATTCTTGAACATTTTCTTAAACTGAAAGATGCCGTAGATATGTACTTCCCATCTCTTTATCGAAACAATTCCTTTTTTTGTGATGATTCTACACTATAGTTTTATTTTAATAATATATAAGCATCATTGGTTGTTATTTTTACTTGATATTGTGTAAACAAGCAAAAATTAAATCCAAAACAAGAAATATGTTTACTGCAAAATCTTGACGATCATATACCCATGCTTTGTCAGCCATTAAACCTGCCATATAAATTTTTTGTGTTCTTATAATTTCGCACAAGTCTCAGGTTAATAATAAAAAAAAACTAAAATGATCTCATTTTGTATATAAACTAAGAAATGAAAGCTAATTAAGAATTTTAAAATGGTTTTCTTTTTTTTTTCGTGATTATATAATCTCAACTTAGATTGAATAATTAATTATTAGACTAACTTGATATATATGCCATTCTAAAAAAAACTGGAAAGAGAAATTTATTTTTTGACAGGGGCACCACAAAGAACTCAAACGCATGCAAAAAGGTTCCTTCAGCCTTAAAAGTTTAAGAATCTCGGAATCAGTCATCTATGGATAATATAGTGTGATAGAAAGGTGTGAGCTGAGAGAGGAAAAGAGGTCCAAACTCAGTAGTAATTTAAGTTAATGTTTGAAATTTTGAGGGCATTTTTCAATAAGCATCATGTGTACTTGCATGTAAATTTTCGGTAGATTAGAGCCTTATTATCAATTTTCGGGGTCATATTTTTGTTAGGAGGAAATAATGACGATGAAAGTTGAAATGTTCTCCTCTGGAAAAAGTTGGATGAGTTATTATGATTTGACAGATTAGGGTTGATACAACTTAAAGCTAAACACGTACACAAAACGAGATAAAGTGAAGAGTTAATTATTGGTCTATTATCTCTGAAATAGAAATAGTGATCATGAAAAAAGTTAAAAGTATACTATTTCATATTCCAACAGATATCGCGTAATATTATTGATTGACTTGAAAATATTTGATTTGAATTTCGTCTCGTATAAGATATCCCATAGATTTTAACCTATAGTTCTACCCTGGTGGCGACATACGGCGGAAAAGCGCTGGCCTCCCTCATTTATCTCAGTGTGCAGATAAAAATTTAATAACTTACTCGTATAAAGGAAACTAGCCTCATTAAGGAGCACTGTAACACAACACCCTGGCCCGCAAGAGACTGGTCCAAGCTAGAGAAAGAGACAGTACAGACTCTTGCCATTTTGATACAGACACATGCATCATGTGGAAAGCTACGCTACTGGCGTACAGTTCTACGTACCAAACTTTGATCGCATAAAGTTAAAGGGAGGAATCTTTTCTATGCAGCGATCCCCTTCAGCGGTTTCCGATTAGGAAACTTCGTAAAACCACTCGATACCTTCGAGGCATTAACGGATCAGTCCATATGAATTGCCGGGTCGCGATGGCACGCAACGTTAAATTCCATTACACCGTCTCCTATTTGTGCAATGCAGCCTGAACGGCTGTCTTGATTCTTGCCAGGACAGTGTGGGAAAGAACAAAACGCTTGTTTAGTGGCTCAGTCTGAGCAACCACATAGCGTGGTTACGTCTTCAGTGTATTCGTTACCAGAGTTAGATCAGCAAAAAATTACAAATCACCAAGATGAGAGGCAGCCGTAATATCACGGATATTAGAAAATAAAGAGTGACTAATTTAAGAAGACCTAAAGCACGTAGCTCATTCTGTGAAGCCTTAGAGGAAGAGAAAGGGTCTTCGAAACGGGCACGGTGCATAATATCCCGTACCGTGTATATATTGCAACCAGCTGTATTATGAAGACAGACATAGTGTCATGTAGATACATGCTGCTTCAGGTTTTGGGAATAGGACTTGTAAAACAACTCCCTCTTTGGAGTTAGAGCCATTTATCGAAACAAAATGGTCTCTTGTACGACACTATATAAGGACAATAAAACGATCCCGATATTCCCGCTGGTGTGAAAGCCAATGAAGGTGATGTGTGGCTACAAACATGCAATGCCTGTATCCAACATGGGGGCGGATTGAAAATAACTATCAGTGACACTGGTTAAAAATTACGTTAAACTATCGAATGGGTTTCCTAGTCCTGATATCAAAACGTTGTAGAATGTGTAGTACCTCCCGTTGGCAGAGACACCGGGTAGATCAGTCGCAGATAAAGTAAAAGTAGTTCGAGACTGAAGGAGAAGCCTAAGCCGACACGTACCGGTATATTATAAAATTTACACTAAAGAGAGTTAGTTATATATACCCTACGCCAGCACGAAAAATCTCTTTATGGGACGTTAAGGGCTCAGTAGACTTGTTGAAGACCAGTGTGAGGTGATCTGCCTTTCCAGTCTCAATGGACATTTGGACGCAAAGGAGTATATCCCGCCCATATATTCGAGCTTCAAACGACAAAAAAGAGAGTTTTAACTTATTGAATGGATACATATTATCACCCTACCTGTTGAGCTCAACAACGCAGAGAATTTTTAGGGATCGCTAACGAGAACCCAAGGTTGATAATTGCGCCACTCAGGTTAGGCATCGGTCAAACACTAAGCCATGGAAAGTGAAAAATTCCCTAAAGTCTAGATGAGACTCATATTGGCACTCGTGCATTTTGGGATGATGCCAAAGATGGACGCACGAGTAGAAAACGTTTGGTTGTTTGACAATAGATACCTAAACTATTGCGCTGTGCCAAAGAAAGAGACGGAGTTCAGGGACGATTTATTGGGTGATCCTTCGTAGATATCGGAACCGTCCCAAAGAAAATAGAACGGCGTCTACGTAAAGAGTGGCGAGAACATAATAATGTATTAAAATCTTTGCTTGCGGCAAAGAAAGTGACACTGAAAACAATTTTTATGCAGGTCAACCTCCTCTTGCCCTAAGTGGCCGCTTAGAGCTCCTCAAAACCCCACGTGGAAACAAAGCTCTCGCAAATAAATAAAAAAATGTATGAAGCCATCTTACTTCCATAAAATGAATCATACGCATAATATCACGAAGCTATACGGAATCAAAAGCTTTGTCTCAATAAAAATATACAGTTGATAAATGCCCCGAGCCAAGAATGGAGACCCTCACTAACATTAATCTCCAGTTGGCATTAAGAATCCGATGTAGAGTGCCACTAACGTAGGCTGCACTGTGGTAATGACAAGTAACCTCTGGATTCATTAAATAAGATAATTCAACATTTACCAAGGAAGATTGTGAAATTGTGCTGAAACTTGCCGAGATTGAATAATCACTCCTTTGTTTGGTAAAACCAAACTTAGTCGCCAGTCACTTATAATCTTGAAGATACTAACCAATAAAAACCTATAAACCAGCTAAAAGGAAGGTCAAGGCTAGTTAACGAAAGTTTTCAAGCATAGCATAAGACATATATTTGAAAGCAGGATGCAAGAGCGGAAGTAACTCGCTTGGCAAAAACAAGCTTTTTGAAGGTTTCCAATCACTCTAAGTGGTACTCATTTGGCGACCTTTAGTAATTGAGTAAATTTCTGGGAATATTATTACAAATCCCTCCTGGGTAGAGAGTGTGAAGAGATGGAGTAGATTCAGCGTAAACTGACTCCTAATCATTTTGTTTCTCTCTCACTTCCCCCTCCAACTGAAAGCGAAATTAAGCTTTGACTGAAATCTCAGGGAAAAATGGAGGGTGTATTCTAGATCACATTATATTTAACAATTTTAATGGCACCTTATCGTTTCCTGGTATCATAAACTTTCTAACAATCAACAAGGTGTATAGGAATCCTGCTTTGCGAGGGAAGGCCTGAGAAAAGCAATCTATTACTAAATTCTCTGGCCAGGAATAGAGAGAGAAATGCAATTTCCTGAGCAAAAACACAACAGTAACTACCTCCCGCTTTTCAAATCTAAATGAACAACAGAAGAAAAGGATTTTTCCCCCACTCATTAGAATTCATTCACGATGAAATCGCATGAGTGGCACTTATAGCTATTTCGCTTCAGTTTCTGTTCCGTTTCATTCTCAGCTGACAAATAAGTAGGCGGAAAACTCTACGATCAATAAACAAATCTCTAGTTTGTCTGTCATTTCCTACAGCGTTCATTAGTATTGCTGATAGCGTAGATCCTCTAAAAGGCAATGCTACCATTAGATTTCGGGAAAAAAAGAAAACGCATCGACAGCCGATCCATTTCAAGGAGGTACTTCAGCTCATTAAATCCAGCTGACCGTTTAAGGCACATCAAAAGGAGAGAATAAATGATATACAAAAGACAGCTTAAATTTTAAAATCTGAAGTTGGATATACAAATATGGTGTATATTGTGTGCCAACCAGCTTTACTTAAGTCCCCGATTTGGGGAAGTATTAAAAGCGTTGTAACCGCGAGATTAGTTAACGCCAAGCATCCAACTTGGTCTCTTGTAGTCTAAAGAGGATCGCGAGCCAACACGCCTCCGAATTTTACTGCAGTTCAACTAAAAAAAATGTCACTTGGTCAGTTTTTAAGAATCTCTTTTGTCTCTCTAAGTGGAAAAAATCTTACTTGGCTGCTGTATGCCGCTTAAAGATAAGGTCTGAGAGTAATTAGCCGCAAAATGCACCATTTTTGCCTGGCCTTTAAGTGCTAATAGGGAAAAATATGTACGTTCAGCACGCGATCTTTGCTTTCCTCATGCACCGAGTTCTTTATCATCGGGGTACATTTTGGGCAAGTGTTATTCTTTAATTTAAAGGGAAAAGGCCTGTCTTGGCCCACCCTAGTTCAACCAATGTGATCGGACCTTAAATTGCCCAGGGAGAGATATATTGAACATCAGCCTTGATCAGCCTTTCGGTTGTAGACCAACTCGTTAGGCATCGTATCGTATGATTTAAACCCAAAAGGTAACGAATAGAGGGAGCGAGAGCCCATGTGTTTTCCGGACCATGGACTTAGCTGTTATTACTACCAGCCAGACCAGGGACCCCGGTGAGAGTTAGAACAAGCTGAAAAGGTTCCAGGTTTGTGGTCGACCTAACACGCTTGCAGATCTAGAGGGCAGAAAAGCAACTGGTGCGTTTTTTGAACTGAGAGGCGTAAGACAAGCCTGATCTCAGAGACGGCAACCGAGCTCTTTTGTGAGATTTTTTGAATAAGATGTGGAAAACTGCCTTGAAGGTCACGTACTCTATACTCAGAAGATAGGTATTGCAATGCTTATAATTATGCGAGTTTGATACTAAAATTGCTGTAAGTTAATAATACGAAACATGGGGCACAAATTATGGAAACTTGTAAAGATAAAACGTAAAGAACATTATTAGAATTGGTTTAGATGACACTACCTCCTTTTTTCAGCACATACTCAACCCTTACCACCCCTTATTTAACCTGATCTTTAATCTTGTTCGAAAGGGACTAGTTTATTAGCTCCTCTTCATAAACTGCCCCTTTCACGAAAATTAATGAATAGCTTTGTTTCTCCCGCAAAACTAGGCCATTGAGGGTCTGTTGGGCACCGAACATAAAGAGCATCACCAAAAACAACGGCTACAAAGATAGGCAAAGAAAGTGTAGAAAATAGTGTAAGTGAAACTGTATGCAAGATTAATAGCCACAAACGATTTTAAAGCCAGTAGGCCCATTTGAGGATACATTCTTCAATATATCAGACAGAGCAAGGTTGCCTTTGCTAAACATTATATCTATTTGCGATGTTTGGTAGCGCGATATCAATAGAATTTGCAGTCTAAGCCTAATAGGCCGAAGTGACCTAAGCAATGGCTTTGATTACAAACAACTGAAGAAAGATAGATCTATCTCTACGCTAATGGAGCGAGCGAATGTCGGACAAACTTTAATCGTCAAACGAATAACGATAATAAGCTTGAAACCAACTAGATCTATGACGTTCGGCCACCCTTTAAAAAAGGTAACAACAAGGAGTAACAACAAGGAATAAAGGTACCCTAGGAGACCATACGGTCCATTCAAGTAGGGTACCTTTGGACTAGCAATCGAGCGGGCACATGGCTGCTCAATTGTTTGCGTCCCTAAACGGCCACTTTTTAAGACCCTGTCTAGTCTTGACTTGAACTGGTCAACCGATTCCCCTTTGACAACTTCCACTGGAAGTGCGTTCCACATACCGCAGATACTGTAAGAGAAAAAATTTCCACACAGATTGCGGTTGTAACGCTTCAGTTCAAGTTTGAAGCCGTGATTGTGCGTTCTGTTCTCAATCAGTGTGAACATATCCCGGTAGTCAACATTGTCGAACCCTCGAAGTATTTTAAAAACTTCGATGAGCTGAACACGCAGTCTACGGGTTCCCAGTGAGAACAGATCTAATTCCCTTAGTCTATCCTCATAACTTTTTTGTCGGATAGAGGGAATCAGCTTGGTTGCCCTGGTTGTACGCCTTTCAATCTCGCGATGTCCTTTTGCAATGAAGGACTCCAAAATTGTACGGCATACTCCAGGTGCGGTCGGACAAGTGAGTTGTATAGGCACAGTACAATCTCCTGGTTTCAAAAACCAAACTGGCGCTTAATATAGCCTAGCATCCTTTGGGCCTTTTTCTCCGCCTCAATGCACTGTTTCGAGAACTTGAGTTCACTAGTGATTGTTACACATAAGGCCTTCTCAGTGTTGGTGGATTAAATAGCAGTGCCCTTAAGGAAATACTGAGATTGGGAGGTTCTGTGGCCGATATGCATCACTTTGCATTTCCCCAATGTTCCCAAGATCTTCCTGTCGGCGGGCAGTAATTCCTTCCTTTGCAACGTTCATACCAAGCTTGGTATCGTCGGAAAATTTGGAAATCTTGGCAAACATGTTCCCCTCCATGTCGTTGACGTAGATGATGAATAGTAGTGATCCCAGGACAGAACCTTGAGGCACCCCGCTAGTAACGGGCATGCACTTAGAAGACTGTCCATTCACCACCACCCGTTGACGTCTGCCACTTAGCCAGTTCTCGATCCAGCCGGCTACTCTTCCGTCTATGCCAAGCGCTCGCACTTTCCGGAGAAGGCGGCGGTGTGGTACCTTATCAAAGGCTTTCTGAAAGTCTAGGTAGACCACATCCACCGCCTTGTCCCGATCGTGCTCACTAACAACGAAGTGGAAGAATTCCACAAGGTTCGTCAGGCATGACCGTTGCCTTCGAAAGCCGTGCTGGGAACTCCTCAGTAGCAGGTTTGACTCTAAATACGACGTCACTTTGTCCTCTATCATGCTTTCCATGAGTTTACCGACTATCAAAGTCAGACTGATAGGTCGGTAGTTTGACGGATGCCTGGGGTCTCCTTTCTTGAAGACTGGAGTCACCTCCGCCTCACGCTAGTCTCTAGGAACGCATCCGGTCCGGATTGACATGTTAAAGATAGCGCACAGATGTCGTGATACATCATCGCACACTTCCTTTAAAACCTTGGGTAGAAACCCGTCCTGTCCAGGGTACTTAGTCGTCTTTAAGTCAGCGATCTTTTTCTTTATTTCTCCTTCGGTGAAGTCCATTGCCTTCAGCTTTTCCCCCGAGTAGGAATCCGTCGGCTGGGGGATCGGACCACATTCTTCAGTAAACACTGAAGAGTATTAGTTGTTAAGGAGGTTAGCATTTTCTGAATCTGAATGCTTTAATGTCCCCTTCTCGTTCCTCAGAGGGCCAATCGTTCGACGGATTGGTTTACGGCTGTTTACATATCCAAAGAACTTCTTGGGATTCTCTTTACAGATTCTCGCCACTAGGAGTTCCTCAGACCGCTTAGCCGCGCTTATGCTAGACTTCACTCTCCTGGCTAGCCTCCGCTATTCGTCAAAGTGACCCGAGATCTTCGATTTTCGGTACACATTTCTCTTCTCCCTAAGCAGTTCACCGATTTCTCGATTAAACCACTTTGGTTGAACAGAGGACCGACGGGGGCATTTTAGAGGGATAAAACGCGATTGAAGACTCATGAATGTGGTTTTGAAACTGTTCCAAGAGTCTTCAACAGCATCGCACACTTCTAGCCTCACGTCAGTCAGTCCAGCTCAAAGGCTTGCAAAGTCTGCTCTTCTCAAGTCAAGTTTCTTTGATTGACTGGCAACAGAGCTTACCTTCGGGATCTTGACGCTAAATCTAACTAGCTGGTGATCACTGCCACCGAGCTCTTCGCCCACAGAGAGATCCTCAACGATATCATCCTCAGAGGTGAAGACCAAGTCGAGGATATTGTCTCCTCTCGTCGGTTCTCTGACCCATTGAGTGAGGAACTCGTTATTGGCGAACTCCAAGAGTAGCGCGCTCTCGCCACAGGCTTCTCTGGTTTCCCAGTAAACTTGGCTGTTGAAATCGTCCATAACGATGCCCACTCTGCCTTGAACCAGCACACCCAGCAGCTGGTACACTTCCCTGTCCTGCTCAACGGGTTAGGAAGGGGGTCTGTAAAGCAGCAGGGTCCTGAATCTGACAGGACCGATCTCTAAGTCAACGCCTAGGAGCTTGTGGTCGGATATAACTTAAGGGTTCGTAGATTTGATTGTATCCTTGAAATACAACATTACACCGCCACCCTCTCTGACTGGCCTATCTTTGTGAAAGAGTTGGTAGCCAGGAACCGTGAATTCGCCTTCAAATTCTCGGTTTGAGGTTTTTATCCACGATTCTGTTATGGCTACCATTTTGGGTTCTTCCGTCGCTACGAGGCCACGGAGCTCAGGAAACTTGTTCCTGATTGACCTCGCATTGAACAGAAGAACTTTTAAGGAGTCCCCTAATGAAGGACTCCCTATACTCTTCCGTTTCCCGGCTTCTTGTTTGTCGTGGTGGCACCATTTTTGACAACCTCCGAGAAGGTTGTTTGAAGAGTGACTCGGGCGTACTGGCGTACGTCTGCCTTCCCAATGGGCCGGGCACTCCTTTGGGTGCGCGTCACGACATCCTGGATGAGGTTGGCTAGGAACGCCTTGCCCTTAAAGGAGAGGTGCACCCCGTCTCTTTGGTAGAGGTCTTTTCTACCATAGAATACGCGTACGGGTCAACAAAAAAGACACCCTCCGCCGTACAGAGGTCTGCAAGGTGCCTGTTTAGCGACATGTTCCTCAAGTACACTCTTTTGGGTGCGCTCCACGACATCCTAGATGAGGTTGGCTAGGAACGCCTTGCCGTTAAAGGAGAGGTGCACCCCGTCTCTTTGGTATAGGTCTTTTCTACCATAGAATATGGCGTACGAGTCCACAAAAAAGACACCCTCCGCCGTACAGAGGTCTGAAAGGCGCCTATTTAGCGACATGTTCCTCAAGTATTCGATTTTCTTTCTCATTCTCAAGAATTTGTCGTAGCTTCGCTCTACTTTTAAGTATTCGATTTTTTTCTCACTCTCAAGGGGTTCCCGAAGCAATTCGGCCCTCCTTAACTATGTCTTTAGCGGAAAGGTGCAAAGTCATGCCCGTGTATGTAGCTCTAATGGAACCAGGAGAGCACATAATAGAAAAATTTGTTAGGGGTAACTGAAATAAATTTAAGTTGATTAAGCAATCTCAAAGCGGCATGATTATATGTAAATCACGTTTGATTGATATAAAGGTATATGATTCTAGCGATAAAGATGATAGTTACGATATTGTTTAGTTTGATTTTAGTAAGATATTTGACAGGATTTCATACTCACGACATTTGAATAAAGTTAAAGCGCATGGGATCAATGGAAATATTTTTAGGGGGACTGACTCGTGGCTTAGTGACTGACAGAAAAGGGTTAGTATAGATGAGATTAAATCTATGTGGGTCATGTTACGAGTGAGATTCTCACGGGTGAGTAGCGCCCTGAGCAGGTTTGCCGATGATACTGAAATTAGGTAGGATTATAAAGAATGACTCCGATGTTGAGGTATTACAAGAGAGTTCAGCAAACTATTCCAATGGTCAGAGAAATGGGAAAATAGAATTTAACATAAGCAATTGTAGCAAAAGAGATGTAGGGGTCGCTGTCCGTTCTGACCACTAGCATTAAAAGCAGTATTAAATTCACAGGAAAAGAGCTAGTAAATAGTGATTAGAGTTTATTATCAGGAGAGCAGAAATAGGAGTGCATATTTCTTTCTGGAACTGTACTTTGCATTAGGTATGCCTCAACACAAAGAAGGATGATAATGATGATTAATAGTTTAAGAAGCTTAATTTATTGCGAGAGGCTTAGGAGACGAAATTTACCTTGAAGAGTAAGGAGAAGAATTTAATGGGAATTGATTGAGCTTTTGAACTGAGTAAAGTGATAAAAGAGGCGAGATATAGGTAAGGTCCTTCTTTGGATGAACAAGATAGCAGACGTAGCATTAAGTTTAAGCTGTACACCTTTAGGTTTAGGAAAAGAATTAATGGAAATTGGTTTACAAATCAAGTGTTAAATGAATGAAATATACCTAGTATTCATGCGATAGAAGCATCCTTAAGAAGTTATAAGAATGGATTAGATAGACTTTTGAATCATGATGCTTGTCGAGACTGAAATTGTTACGGGACCATGAGCTGCCTCATATAAGCTGTTGATTAACCTTTTCATAGTCATTATTTTCCTGTTTCCTTTTCCTTTTCTTGTGGTTTTAACTCATTTTTTATTTTAGAATTTTGACGCACATGGCAGGAGCTTGCCTTAAGGTTAGGGAAATGCCATGCCATGATCGATCTTATGAATGACATTGCCTCGTTTGACTACGATAAACTCGGTCCAGTAATGAAATTCCGATTTACCTCGGTGTGAGATTCCATCAGAATGTAAGGCGTCTGGGATCTTGCTTTATTCTTCTCAGAAGAAAAAATCCATGTGAGGATTTTAGGGTGCAACCAGCACCCAAAATTCCTCACATGGTGGAGGGTAATACCTAAAGATGAAGAGATGTTAAATAGAAAACCACTTAAAATCAAGAGACGGCTAAATGGGAACTATATTATAAGAATAAACGGGAGAGGGAATTCTACTTCACCGTGGGCTGCGGTATTCTGATCCATAGTATGTAGTTGCTTATTTTTCTTAGAGTCTGTCTGAATATTATTTAAAAAAATTCATTGTCTTGTATGGATAACCCGCAAATTCGCAAAAGGGATTCACTAAACGCCTAACCCTTAAGCTCGATCGGAGAATGGTTTAAGGAGTGCTAGTTGAATTGGTTGGTACCACTGTGGCCTCCTTTCAGCTAGGTGACCAGACCATTTTGCTGAGTGGCGCCATCTTAGAAGTGAGCGTGAAAAAGAGAAGTATGATGGATCGGTAGAAGCGGAGAAGGGTGCAGAGAATGATGCATGTTGAAAACCACCACGCTCAACCTGAGCCAATTGTCAGAGGATAAAGTACATTCTTTCCTGTCCACAACCAGCTAGAGTTTAGAATGCCCTACAATACATTGTATGTAGTTGGGTGGCGAGCAGCTGTTAATTTAGTAGCTACACAACACCTTTCGTGAACAGTTATTCATTTCAGCCTATGAAGAAAATATTTTAAGTGTTTGTCTCTGAGAGTAAAAGACTGGCTACTTTAGCGTATCGCTTCCTAGCTTAATTGAGGTGAAATAGGTTAAAGAGATTTTAGGAAAGAATCATTGTTTTGCAACTATCTTCTTAGAACGAACAATTTGGAACTAGTAAAATAATCTAACATAACATAAGTAACGTTATGTGGGTTAGGTACATGTTATATGTTGCGTTAATGTACATACATTTGGATGCAATTTTCAAAAGTGTTAAAAGTATTTCGAGCAAGATGCTCAATTATTGTAGGGGAATCAATAAGTTAAAATCAAATATCCTAAAAGAGTAGTTTAGAAAAGATATCCTAAAATTTAAATTGTTGTTAGCGCCATAAAAATGCATTCAATTCCGGTTGGCTGCGTGTAACAACTGAGCGTTTACAAAACTTAAAACAATTTCGTTAGTTTAGTAAAGATAATAAATTTCTTAAGCAAAATATGTTCCAAACAAATTCGGCTTTTCTTAGCATTCATTGACTGTAGTTAAATCTTTTTTTTAGCAAATTATTGACCAACCTACTTGGATGAATCCTGTGTGAAGTTAAATTGGAATTGACATTCCACTTCCTAGAAGTTGCATGAGCTGTTTGTACAGAGGGGTGGTATCAAATTCCTGCGGCATGCAACAGCCTCTTTCCAATATCTCCTGGTCCCTCATGACAGCCATATATAAATCGCGGGACCAATTTAATATGGTTACAGTTATTGGGCCTCCATAACAAGCTGTAGGCTCAAAGGCTTTCCCTTTTACTCTCCTAAGGACTCCTAAATGTCATCTAGGGTCATTGGTTTTGATATAATATGAAATTCAACAGAAAATTCATGATATCCTCAGTGTTTTTGTTGTTTTTTTTACTCTTGGCCTAATTGTGTTGTATTTTCAGGCTCATAATTCGTCTTTTCTCCTAACTGACTTTCGGTCTTTCAATTCCGAGATCCGAAATAACCGAAATTAGACTCCCTAATTTCACCTCTCGGTTTCTCTTCAAATATATATTTTTTTATATATATTTTCATTTTAACGACCATACTATACTTGTTCCTATCTGCATCAGCGCCAATAAGCTCCATGAATCACATTCAAAGTTTGTATATCTTATCAAAAACAAGATTAGTAATATTTTTTACATTACTTTGTTCCTACAACCAAGCGTTGCTATATGTTTCACTCTCTAGAAGGTTTAAGGCTAATCTATCGATAAAGGGTCCTCTAAAACGTTCCCTTCCTATCCTCTTCCATGACAACTATCATACGCGTTGAAATGCACATACAGGTGCCACAGAAGTTTTAGGACACCTTGAATTTTCCTAAAAACATTTTTCTAAATTTATTTTCTCATTACGTTTTTTTTTATGAGGCTCTCTGTCATTACACCTCCTAAAAGGACTTTTTGATAAACTAATTTTTAAAGGTTCCTCAACGCCATTGAATATTGAAAATCAAGCGATTTCCAACTAAATTTTGTGTTTCATGGATTATATCTGAAAATTAAACTCAAATTTTGAATTGGTACCACAAACAAAGAATTATTGTATTTTAAAGAACAAGTAATCGAAAGATATTTAGAGGATCCTAAATCACCTATTATAGCGACGTACGTGAGAATTATGTTTCAGTAGCTAGAAGATCTCGTTGAGAGTGGATGTGTGTGTGTTTGTGTGTTGGTAAGGCTCTGTTTAGTATCTATTGTTTTTATCACATTCTTCTATTTTTATTTAAGAACAGTTATGTATAATTTACAATAAATATTTATAGACGTTTTATTATATTTCCGAGCTTAATAATAGGTAACCAAAAATTAAAACAATAATTAATTAGGGCATTCAAACCCAAAACGCGTGATGAAATTGAAAGCTCTTTGTTTGGCCCAACCTTCATCATTAGTGAACGAGTTTTGTCAACTTATAAAGATGTGATAAAATATGTTTAGTTTGAGCGAGAAAATTAGAAAAACCGTAATAGAAACCACCCGAGATTTAACCAAATTATCACATTAGTAGTGGAGAACTTAATTTCTATTTGGAGAACAGCTTCAGTCCCTTATTTTTCAATCAAGGCAGTTAGAAAAGTAAATTTAAATTATTTTTCAAAATATAAGGCTTCAATGATGAATATTAGCAGGAAAAATGTTACATCATTTAAACAGAAATATACCGATTTTACAAAGAATGCAGAATAATTGTTTGATATTTCGTGTTGTAAATGCGGTAGCTTTGAAAACTCTTCTTTTAGCAAAGAAGAGAAGGTGCCGCCATTGGAGCAAATGTTTCTGAAAGACCAACCAACAACTCCGAAAATGTCAGTAGGTAATATCGATCAAATAAGAATCGATAGAATGCAGTTAGGAAGAATCTTCAGTATTGCCCCTTAAATTAACTATCTACTTCGACAGAAAATATCGAAGTAATTCATCCCTCATCCACCACAGAAACAGAATATGCTGATAAAGGTAGCGACTATGTGTTTTCTTTATCCGTGAAACGCAAAGAATTAAACAAAAAGTTTGCATCCAAATCTCCATCTAAACGAATAAAATTGTCACAATTTGCGTTTGCATGTGACCCACTGGTGTGTCTGATCGAGCTGCAGAATTAATAACAAGTTTAATCCTTAAGGACTTATCGTCAATTGATGGCAAAAAAACTTTTGTAGTAGCTGACAGGTCAAAAGAAAGAAGAGTAAAAACAAGGAGTAACAACAAGGAAAAAAGGTACCCTAGGAGACCTTACGGTCCATTCAAAGAGGGTACCTTTGTGCTATCAATCAAGCAGTCACATGGCTGCTCAATTGTTTTGCGTCCCTAAACGGCCACTTTTCAAGACTTTGTCTAGTCTTGACTTCACCTGGTCAACAGATTCACTGTTGACAACTTCCACAGTAAGTGCGTTCCACTTACCTCAGATACTGTAAGTGAAAAAATTTCCACACAGATTGCGGTTGTAACGCTTCAGTTCAAGTTTGAAGCCGTGATTGCGCGTTCTGTTCTCACTCAGTGTGAAAATATCCCGGTAGTCAACATTGTCGAACCCTCGAAATATTTTATAAACTTCGATAAGCTGACCACGCAGTCTACGGGTTTCCAGCAAGAACAGATTTAATTCCCTTAGTCTATCATTATAACTTTTATGTTGGATAGAGGGAATAAGCTTGGTTGACCTGGCTTTTACGCGTTCCAACCTTGCGATATCCTTTCGAAACGAAGGACTCCAAAATTGTACGGCATCCTTCAGGTGCGGCCGAACGAGGGAGTTGTACAGACACAGTACTATCTCCTTGTTACAGTATCCAAACTGGTGCATTATGTAGCCTAACATCCTTTGGGCTTTTTTATCTGCCTCGATGCACTGTTTCGAGAACTTGAGGTTGCTAGTGATAGTTACACCCAAGTCCTTCTCAGTGTCACTTGATTCAAGAGCAGTGCTCTTAAGGATATTCTGATATTGGGGGTTTCTGTGGCCGATATGCATCACTTTGCATTTGTTCACGTTAAAAGGCATTTGCCACGTGTCCGACTACTCTTCAATCTTCACAAGATCTTCCGGCAGGTGGGCAGTATTTCCATCCTTTGCAACGTTCATACCAAGCTTGATATCGTCGGAAAATTTGTAAATCTTGGCAACCATGTGACCGTCCATGTCGTTGACGTAGATAATGACTAGTAGTGGTCCCATGACAGAACCTTGAGGCACCCCGCTAGTAACGGGCGCCCACTCAGAAGCCTGTCTATTCATCACCACCCGTTGCCGTCTGCCACTTAGCCAGTTCTCGATCAAGCCGGCTACTCTTCCATCTATGCCAAGCGCTCGCACTTTCCGGAGAAGGCGGCGGTGTGGTACCTTATCAAAGGCTTTCTGAAAGTCTAAGTACACCACATCCACCGCCTTGTCCCGATCGCGCTCAATGAAGATGAAGTGGAAGAATTCCACAAGGTTCGTCAGGCCTGACCGTTGCCTTTGGAAGCCGTGCTGGTTACTCCTCAGTAGAAGGTTTGATTCTAAATACGACGTCAGTTTGTCCACCATCATGCTTTCCATGAGTTCACCGACTTTTGAAGTCAGACTGATAGGTCGGTAGTTTGACGGTTGGCTTCGGTCTACTTTCTTGAAGTTAGCAGTCACTATCAAAGAACGTACTACAGCATAAAATTAGATCGGATAAGCCATTATATACTATTTCTTTTGATGGTAGAAAAGATAGCAAATTTTTGGTTGAGACGATGAAGTGAACTCATCACAAGAAGAAGATAATGGAAGAGTTCTTTTTAATAATAGAAGAACCTGGGTTAAAATACCTTGGACACCTGACAAAAAGCTATATACAAAGCAATATTCTCGTATCTAGAAGCAATGGAACGGGATGCTATGGAACGGCAGTGAATACAGGAGCAAAAGTAGGTATGATAAAATGTTCGAAGTAATACCAACTAGACCCGTGCATTGGTTTATTTGACAGCTACATACAAATGAGATTCCATTGCGCCATCTCATTAACAATTTGGATGGAAAAACAACGAGGCCTCATGGATTTTTCGGACCTATAAAGAAACAACTGAATAAATGTGAGACTCTAAGTGTTCTTGAATCCTATTTAATTCCGACTAACTTGCCCTCTGCTGACAGTATAAATCTGAGCGCCGATCAAAAGTACCTGTTTGATATCCTTCTATCTATCTCACAAGGTAAATTTTCTGCTGAAATGGCTCGTAAGAGCCCTGCAAAAATATCACATGCATGATGGCTTACAACGGTAGTTCGAAACTTCGATTTTATGTTTTGACTTCCGACCCTTCTGACACGCTTAAATACATTGTCTTTTTCATCATATAGGTATGTACACCAATCACTGCCAGGGATAAACAAACATTAAAAATGGAGTTGCCCCAGCTTTTCAAAGAAATTCTTATTTTTTAAATGCGAAAAACATTCTTCCTGTATGCTGTGCTGCAAGATGAAAGAAATCAGAACCGGAAACATGCATGGAAAAGAATCATTAAAGCACGAAAAGATTATAATTATAAATGAAATTCAATACACACTTTCAAGATCCCTTACAAAAATTTTGAAGCTGACCAGTTCAACTGCCTAATTAATTGGCAGCAGACCGTTGTGACCAAAACTCCGCTGACGAGGCTGCTCTCTGATGATCAATTTGAAGAACTTATCCGTCATAACCGAGGCTGGAAATTCCGAAGTTTCCTTGTGACACGCAAGCTGTTGAGAGATGCATCAAAATGGTCACAGAAGTGTCGCTTCCAGTTTATGGAGTAGAATTAAGTCCAGAATAAAAATAGCCTTATTTAATACCATGAAGGACTTCTAACTGTATTAAATAAATGGATAGTGAACAATAGTAAAAATCTAAATATTCGACTGGTAATTGTTCAATTTCTTCTATTTCAGAGTGATGATGATAAAAATCTACAGTTTGCATGGAAAAAAACGAAAGAAAATAGAAGGAAAACTTATCGAGTAGTTAATAGATTATTTTTATTCAAAAAAATGGAAGTAGAAGTATTGATTGTTAAGTTTCATGAAAATACTATACCCCGCATAGGAAATAAATGTTGATGTAACAACTTGAAGTTTGAAAGCAAATAGATAGAACTTTCTTACATTTTTGCTTTTTTTTCAAAGGTTTAATTACGTTGAAGAACATGGGAGTATTAATTTAGAAGTATGAAATTTTAAGAAAATAGCTTTTCATGTTGGGTCCATTAAAAAATTCGGATAGCCTAATGAATTTCAAAAATATTTGCAAAACCCACCTATTGCAATCCATCCTATTGGGTATGTCTAGGCTTATTTTGTTGTAATTTTCATGCATGTGCTCAATGCATCTGGAAAGCCAAATAAAAGTGTAAATTTGGCTATAACAATTTTAAAATATTTAAAATGGTAATTCTATTTAAAAGTATAAAATTCTGCTATGTGTATACGGTATGTTCCACTGAAAATGTCTTCGTATAGTACCATATTTTTTTATTAACATAGGATAATCCATCTTGACAAGATCCTATAATGATAAGATAATGGCGGTATCACAACTATACCTTAGGGCAGAGGTTCACTAACTTGAAGTAAATTACCCCCTGGGGTTAGTCTAAAAAAATTATTTCATTTTATTTAATTTCCTAAAATTTATGAGGTGTCCCAAAACCTTTAGCTGAGAGCTGTATCTCAATTTACCCTTCAAACATACATTCTCTTAATCAATCTACCTAATATCTGGTTTTACAGCGTTTTACACTCTTGTGCATATACACTGGAAAATTTTATTCAAAATTCTGTTCTTTCCATTCCTCTGAAAATCGTATTCAAATTAAAAGCATTCTAGTCCACAATTAAATCCTAACTTCCGTTATCAGTAAGAGTCTCGATTGTTAATTTCATTTGCACTACTCTCTCCCTCTCTTTCTCTCTTAAAATTTTCTTCTTTGATATTATTTTTTGACTCTTATTTATTATAATAATATTAGACTTGTTATAAGCCCTTCAGCTGCCTAGTGCATTCCATATTCTCAGATTACTCCATTTTCCTAACGTTGTCATCGCCCATTAGAATAATATCACATACTAAAATATTTTGATCACACATTAGCTCATTTCAGTTACATTCGAGATACCTCAAAAACAAACAGCATTACCTCTCTTTTCTTCAGTACTCTCAATACTGACTTTAAACCTGTCGAATCAAACGCTTCAATATAAATTTCCCTATGATCTTTTTTCTATTAGACAATAACACATGTTCATTAATCACCATCCGTCACCGATTCGCACTAATGTTTTATCCCTGTTTTTCATTCTCACCCACACTTTCATTAGCACACTATCTATTAAACATCAACAGTGATTTATCATAATATGCTTGTAACACCACACAACAAATGTTAAGTAGCTCAATATGGCCATACCTTGATTCGAATACCCATTCACAAGACAGTTCACTGGAAATCACCCTCTACTCACCCAAATTAGCCAAGAAAACCTCTGACAATCCCATAATTCATTTTCCTACGCCCACCTCTCAGTCACCATACCCAAAATCCTACCAATTCCAGGAAATTATACTAACTAGAACACACGGGTCTGTATTTTTTGGAGGTATTAATTCTAAATATGAATTTAATTTTCAGATATAATCCACGAAATTCCCAACTTAGTTAAAATCGCCTAATTTTTAATTTTCAATGACGTTAAGGAACCTTTAAAATTATTATATAAAAAAATCCTTTTAGGACATTTAATTTGACAGAGAACCCCATAAAAATGATCGTAGTAGGAATATAAATTTCAGAAAAGAAGTTTTTCGCTCCACCCTAACCCTAAGAATGAGAAAAATTCAAGGTATCCTAAAACCTCTGTCGCAACTGTATGTGTACTCGTATATTAACGCATATGATAATTCTGCATGAGAGAGGCTGGGAAAGGAACGTTTTTAGGAACTCTTTATCGATAGATAAGCCTTAAACCTTGTAGAGAGTGAAACATATAGCAACGCTTGGTTGTAGGAACCAGGTCATGTAAAAAATATTCTTAATCTTGTTTTTGATAAGATATACGAACTTTGAATGTGATTCATGGAGTTTATTAGCGCTGATCCAGATAGGAAAAAGTATAGTATGGAAGTTAAAATAAAAATATATAAAAAAAATATATATTTGAAGAGGAACCGAGAGGTGATATTAAGGAGTCTAATTTAGGATATTTCAGATCTTGGACCTGAAAGACCGAAAGTCAGCTAGGAGAAAAGACGAATTATCAGCCTGAAAATACAACACAATTAAGGCAAGAGTAAAAAAACAACAAAAACACTTAGGATATCATGAATTTTCTGTTGCATTTCATATTATATCAAAACTAATGACCCTAGATGACATTATTGATATTGTTAATTGCTGCCTAGGAGCCCTTAGGAGAGTGGGAGGGAAAGCCTTTGATCCTACAGCATGTTATGTAGGCATAATAACTGTTACCATATTAAATTGGTACTGCGCTTTATATAAGGCTGTCTTAAGGGGCCAGGAGATATTGGAAAAAGGCTGTTGCAAGCTGCAGGAATTTGATACCAACCCTCTGTACAAACAGCTTATGCAACTTCTAGGAAGTGAAATGTCTATTCCAATTTAACTTCACACAGGATTCATCCAAGTAGGATGGTCAGAGATTTGCTAAGGAAAAGATTTAACTGCACTCAATGAATGCTAAAAAAAGCCGAATATGTTTGGAAGATATTTTGCTTAAGAAATTTATTATCTCTACTAAACTAACGAAATTGTTTTAAGTTTTGTAAACGCTCAGTTGTTACACGCAGCCAACCGGAATTGAATGCATTTTTATGGCGCTAACAACAATTTAAATTAAAGGATATCTTTTCTAAACTACTCTTTCAGAACATTAGATTTTAACTTATTGATTCCCCTACAATAATTAAGGGATCTTGGTCAAAATACTTTTAACACTTTTGAAAATTGCATCCAAATGTATGTACATTAACGAAACATATAACATGTAACCTAACCCACATAACGTTACCTATGTTATGTTAAATTATTTTACTAGTTCCAAATTGTTCGTTCTAAGAAGATAGCTGCAAAACAATGATTCTCTTCTAAAATCTCTTGAACCTATTTCACCTCAATTAAGCTAGGAAGCGATACGCTAAAGTAGCTAGTCTTTTACTCTCAGAAGACAAACACTTGAAATATTTTCTCCATAGGCTTAAATGAATAACTGTTCACGAAAGGTGTTGTGTAGCTACTAAATTAACAGCTGCTCGCCACCCAACTAGAACACAATGTATTGTAGGGCATTCAAAACTTTAGCTGGTCGTGGACAGGAGAGTATGTACTTTATCCTCTGACACTTGGCTCAGGTTGAGCGTGGTGGTTTTTAACATGCATCATTCTCTGCAACCTTTTCCGCTTCAACCGATCCATCTTACTTCTCTTTTTCACGCCCACTTCTAAGATGGTGCCACTCAGCAAAATGGTCTGGTCACCTAGCTGAAAGGAGGCTACAGTGGTACCAGCCGATTCAACCAGCACTCCTTAAACCGAATTCCGATCGAGCTCCAGGGTTAGGCGTTTAGTGAATCCCTTTTGCAAAATTGCGGGTTATCCATACAAGACAATGAATTTTTTTAAATAATATTCAGACAGACTCTAAGAAAAATTAGCAACTACATACTATGGACCAGAATACCGCAGCCCACGGTAAAGTAGAATCCCCTCTCCCTTTTATTCTTATAATATGTTTCCCATTTAGCCGCATCTTGAATTTAAGTGGCTTTCCATTTAACATCTCTTCATCTTTAGGTATTGCCCTCCACCATGTGAGGGATTTTTGGTGCTGGTTGCACCCTAAAATCCTCACATGGATTTTTTCTTCTGAGAAGAATAAAGCAAGATCCCAGACGCCTAACATCCTGATGGAATCTCACACCGAGGTAAATCGGTATTCCATTACTGGACCGAGTTTTTCGTAGTCAAACAAGGAAAAGTCATTCATGAGATCGATCATGGCGTGGCATTTCCCTAACCTTAGGCAAGCTACTGCCATGTGGGTCAAAATTCTTAAATAAAAAAATGAGCCAAAACCACAAGAAATTTATAAGGAAACAGGAAAATAATGACTATGAAAAGGTCCCATAACAATTTTAGTCCCAACAAGCATTATGATTCAAAAATATATCCAATCCATTCTTATAAGGATGCTTCTATCGCATGAATACTAAGTCTATTTCATTCATCTAACACTTGATTTGTAAACCAATTTCCATGAATCCATTTCCTAAACCTAAAGGTGTACAGCTTAAAATTAATGCTACGTCTGCTATCTTGTTCATCCAAAAAAGGACCTTACCTATATCTCGCCTCTTTTATCACTTTACTCAGTTCAAAAGCTCAATCAATTCCCATTAAATTCTTCTCCTTACTCGTCAAGGTAGATTTCGTCTCATAGGCCTCTCTCAATAAATTAAGCTCCTCAAACTATTAATCATCTTCATCACCCTTCTTTGTGTTGAGTCAAACAAACCAGTAGCCATTCCATAATATATTGACCATGATATATTATTCAAAATGAGGCATACCTAATGCAAAGTACAGTTCCAGAAAGAAATACGCACTCCTATTTTTGCTCTCCTGATAATAAACTCTAATCACTATTTATTAGCTCTCTTCCTGGCAATTTAATACTGCTTTTAATGCTAGTGGTCAGAAAGGACAGTGACCACTACATCTCTTTTGCTGCATTGCTTATGTTAAATTCTATTTTCCATTTTTCTGACTGTGATAGAACAGGTTGAAGCAGCGTTAGTTTCAACTTCTATCACATATTATTTAAAACCACGATGTTGCCCACGTGCATCTTTGATTCGAAGCTTGGCGCCTTATCACAGCCACTTGATGTCAATGTTTAAACAAGAAGGTTATCGTCCCCCCCGTTCGCTTCCATACGCCGACCTCGCCAGATTGAGTTAGGCTTATGGGCAGATAAGGACAGGTTCAAAGGCTCGGCTGTGCATTCCCTCGAAGCTCCCACTCCATTGTCCCCCACGCCAAGGGAGTGTCCTGGCTATTTATATGGAAACTTTACGACTAAAATCAGATTGGAGATCCAGATTTTCGTCGCGAAACATCACCACGACCCTCGCTCCCTTTGTGCGCCAAGGGACCTCGACCTCAAGATTCGCCATCACTTGTCCAGAAGGAGGACAATATTCATTGAGTGCCAAAGGTTCGAGCCTTTCGTGACGCCAAGTCCCCAAGGCTTCCACCTAGTGTTCAGAAGAGAACAATGTAGAACAGCCATTGTTCTTTTGAGCCCGCCGCCCAGAAACGGTTCTCACCCTTCCCCCTTGTTGTTCAGAGGAGAACAACATTAGAACAGCCATTGTTCTTGAACCCGTAGACAAGAGACGGTTCTCACCCCCCCTCCTTTGTTCAGAAGAGAACAACGTAGAACAGCCATTGTTCTTCAAGCCTTTCGTCGAGAAATGGTTATTATTCCCAAGACGCCACGTCAGGATCATTTTATTCCCCCCCCCCTTCGGCTGGAACTCGCCAGTGGACCGAAAATTCCTTCAAGCCACCTTCCACTGCACCACTAGTGTAAATATACGTAAGCCAAACGTCACCTTTGAGTACTTAACCCTTTTGTCAATTCTATCCTGTGCTTTGAATGGTTTATCGAACCATCCCATCTCTTTAACTCTATATTTGTTTTACCTTTTTAAATCCTTTAAATCCTCGGATTAGCCCGAGCCCCCACGACTTTTTCCATTCTCTGTTTATGTCAATATTTTCCGTCTTGTGTTTGTTGATAGTTATTATTAATAAAACTCTATTTTATTAATGATAGCAATATTATTATCCTTGAGCTCAGTTCCACTTCTTAAGCATATCGAAGATACATAATATTGGCCGCCAGACATTAACGCACTCTAGAGATAATTAAAGAAGTTCTCTCAACAAATAGTGATATATGGTATATCGTCGGGAGTCCATTCTACGACATATATATATATATATATATATATATATATATATATATATACTATTTAAATTTGGTATCAGGTGTATAAGGTTTAACGCTATATCTTTGCAAACACTGGTCTCAGTCGAGTAAAGCATAGTGTTATTCGTTATAATAATAGAGTATAGTAGCTCCCTTTTGTTTTAACGAATGCTATCCCCTTTTTTGAAACTTAAGAAGCTGGAGTAGCTCAAGGAATAGTTATAATAATTTTTTTATGTTTTTTTTGTGATTTTAGTCAGTGGTTATTTAGATTGAGAAACCAAGTACGAATAGGTCAGTGCCCATATTTAGGTAGGCTAATTCTATAGAGGCATAATTCTTGTTGCAAAGAATTTTAGTTGGTTGACTATTGCGCCCCCAAGTGCAAAGATTTCTCAGTTCGAAATCTTTAAAGCGCAAGGAGAATCCTTGGGACTCTCCGGAAAAAAACTAATTGAGTACATTCTAGAGCAAAGAAAAAGAGCGTGAAGAAAAAGAAAAAGAACGAGAAAGAGGAATCTAACGAGAAGAACGAGAAAGAGAAATTCAACGAGAAGAAAAAGAAAGGGAAAAAGAAATCCAACGAGAAGAAAGAGAAATCCAGCGAGAAGAAAGAAAAAGAGAGGAACGGATAAGACAAGCTGAGCTTCACCATCAGATTGAATTAGCTCGTGTTGAAGCACAGATACAGTCCGCCTGTTACCGTTCCGAAGCCCCCCCCCCAATCTCTAACTCAAGCTCCCCAATTTCAAAGATGGAGAGGATTTCGGAGCATTTTTAGCCCACTTCGAAAAGATCCTCGAAATCAATAACATGGATCTGAAGGCTGAAGGTGTAGTCAGATTACTTCCCCTGTTAAAGTGCAAATTGCGCGAAATTTTTATATCTTTACCATCTGAGTGTACAATTAACTACAGCACCTTAAAAGCTGAGTTATTGGCCGCTCATAATATGACTCCCGATTTCTACCGCTAAGAATTTCGAGGAGGTCGTATTAAACCCGGACAGACGTTCTGACAATTCGGATACATTTTGCAGAGGAATTTTAAATTTTGGTTAGAATCCTTAAAGGTTGATCCGAACTACGAGTCCTTAACAGACTTCGTGTTGAGAGATCAATTTTTGGCGTCTCTACCGACGGAGATCCACGCGTTCGTCAAGGATCGTCGGTGCCAGACCTTTAAAGAATGTACCGAAGAAGCAGATGTCTATGCCGCAAGCCATAATTTATACCCAAAAGAGAATCGAACTTCTCACCAATCCCCCTACAAGGAAAGAAGGAAGGATTCGCGCCCCTTCACAGGAAAATCGACGAAGTTTCCGAGCCCCGTAAAACCCCTAAACTTCTTTCCCCCAAACCAACAACGGGACTCCAAACCTCCCGTTAATATTTCTCGTCCATCTCTCTTCCTGAAGCGACCAATCATATGCTTCACCTGTGGTGTAGAAAACCACATGAGCTGGAATTGCCCCCCAAATTCTAGGCTTAAAAGCGGACCAGCCCACCAAGTTCACAAGATTAATGCAACCCCGGCTCCCTGAGTGGTGCAGACCCAAGCAGAAAATAGAAGTTCATCGGGAACTTTGAAATTTGAGGAGGACAGCGTGAACGGTTGCCGAGTATCGACTCTCGTCAGGGACACAGGATGTACGTGTTTTATCGTCTCCGATGAACTCCTCCCCCCAGTGGACCCTAACCACGAAAAATTGCGGTGGTACATGACTACCTTGGGCGGGCGAACCAATTCCCCGTCGTTAGATGTTACCTGCAGTGCCAATATTATGTTGGCTTGGCTGAAGTCATTTCAGCACCCATACAATTCTGTTCCGTACTTATAGGACAGAGCCCCCAAGTAACTTTCGACCCTGTGTCTCAGGCCGCCCTTCCTCGAGGCCGAGATAAGAAAGAAGCCCAGGAGCCCGCCCCCATTAGAACCCCGATACCGTCCGATTTCTCGGAGACCCCTAACAAGGACTTTAGGACGGCACAAAAGGAGTGTGAATCACTAACACCCTTAGGTGATAAGGCCCCAGACAAGGAGCCGGAGACTGTCCTTGGACCCCAAGAAAAAAAGAACTCCCAACGCGCCTATGGAGATACCTTCGTAGAACTGGACGAAACATCGGCGCTTGAAGAAGATTACCCCGCGGAGTTCCTTAATGTAATACAGATAGTGTGCACCCAATCTGATGCCGATTACCCTCCTCCTTCCCTACCAGGCGAGTCTTTGGAACCCTCTGACCTAGATATTGACACGCAGCTGACACCACATCAAAAGAGTCAGCTACAAGAACTAATTAAATTGAGTGACCATTTAACCACCCTATTAGCTCTTTTCGAGCGACTGCGCGAAAATGGCCTCACCATTGGCCCCCGCAAATGCCATTTTGCCCACGAAACCATCAAATATTTGGGTTTCAAAATAGGACAAAGCAAGTTAGGTCCCCAAGAGAACAAGATTAGGGCAATCGCCGACATGCCCCTACCGATTACAAAGAAGCAATTAAGATCGTTCCGAAGATCAGCTTCTCCCTATCAGCGATTTGTTCCGAATTTCACTGCAATTTCTGCCCCACTCAGCCCCCATCAAAAAAAGAATTTCCCCGATCGTTTACGTTGGAATGATGTCGCTGTTTTCCATTTCAATCAGCTCAAGAGTAAGTTCATTTCTGCCCCCATTTTAAAGTTGCTCAACCCGAAAAAATCCTTTGGGATTAAGACTGACGTGAGCAACGAGGGCATAGGAGGTGTACTCCTTCAATACGAGGATGACGGCACGAGTCATCTAGTTGCATATGCTAGTCGTCAATTATTACCACGCGAAAAAAGATATGCTACTATAGAAAAGATAGCTCTATCAATTATCTGGGTCATAGACAAATTCAAGATGTACTTGATAGTTAAAGAATTAAAGATAGGAACCGACCACCGTCCGTTAGCCTATATTAGGAATGTGCGACACTCAAATGGTCGCATCATGCGCTGGAGTTTACTCTTGCAAGAGTATCAATTTAAAATAAATTATATAAAAGGTTCCGATAACCAGGTCGCTGACGCACTCAGTAGGAATGCGTTACCGAATAGCGTAGAATAATTGTATTCATAGGATTAGTATCTCCATGTAGGTATATACCGTCTTGTACGACTTAAATTTAGATTCTCTTATAATATAATTAATTAATGTATATGTCTGAATTACGTCACGCTAAATGTCTAATTTTTTTTTGTATGTATATATATTTGTACCCATTAATTTACGTATAAATTATTTTGTCCCGTATGTACTAATTTTATATCATTTCATTGTTCCATGCCCTTTTTTTCTTTGATTAAGTGGTATTAAAGGTTATTTTCCACTGTAATCTAAAGATCAAAATAATCATATGTATTGAGGTAATACTAGGTAGGTGCAAGAAGGTACGGTTAGTACAAGAAAACGAGTTCCCCACAACGGACCTCTATCGTTGTCCCTTCTCTCTTTTTTTCGAAGTGAAAACTTCCCCCCGGAAAGGAGGGGTGTGATAGAACAGGTTGAAGCAGCGTTAGTTTCAACTTCTATCACATTTTATTTAAAACCACGATGTTGCCCACGTGCATCTTCGATTCGAAGCTTGGCGCCTTATCACAGCCCCCGGATGTCAATGTTTAAACAAGGAGGTTATCGTCCCCCCCATTCATTCCCATACGCTGACCTCGCCAGATTGAGTTAGGCTTATGGGCAGATAAGGCATTGTTCACAGGCTCGGCTGTGCATTCCCTCGAAGCTCCCACTCCATTGTCCCCCACGCCAAGGGAGTGTCCTGGCTATTTATATAGAAACTTTACCACTAAGATCAGATTGGAGATCCAGAATTTCGTCGCGAAACATCACCACGACCCTCTCTCCCTTTGTGCGCCAAGGGACCTCGACCTCGAGATTCACCATCAATTGTCCAGAAGAAGGAAAATTTTCCTTGACTGCCAAAGGTTCGAGCCTTTCGTGAGGCCAAGTCCCCAAGGCTTACCCCTCGTGTTCAGAAGAGAACAACGTAGAACAGGCATTGTTCTTTTGAGCCCTTAACCAAGAAACGGTTCTCGCCCTTCCCCCTTGTTGTTCAGACGAGAACAACATTAGAACAGCCATTGTTCTTGAGCCCGTAGACAAGAGACGGTTCTCACCCCCCCCCCCTGTTTTTCGTAGGAGAACAACATTAGAACAGCCATTGTTCTTGAGCCCGTAGACAGGAGACGGTTCTCACCCCCTCCTGTTGTTCAGAGGAGAACAACATTAGAACAGCCATTGTTCTTGATCCCGTAGACAAGAGACAGTTCTCACCACCCCCTCTTTTGTTTAGAAGAGAACAACGTAGAACAGCCATTGTTCTTCAAGCTGTTAATCGAGATACCGTTCTCATTCCTAAGACGCCACGTCAGGATCATTTTATTCCGCCCTTTCGGCTGAAACTCGCCAGCGGACCAAAAATTCCTTCAAGCCACCTTCCACTGCACCACTAGTGTAAAGTTACGTAAGCCAAACGTCAGCTTTGAGTACTTAACCCTTTTGTCAATTCTATCCTGTGCTTTAAATGGTTTATCGAACCATCCCATCTCTTTAACTCTATATTTGTTTTACCTTTTTAAATCCTTAAAATCCTCGGATTAGCCCGAGCCCCCACGACCCTTTGCATTCTCTGTTTATGTCAATATTTTTCGTCTTGTGTTTGTTGATAGTTATTATTAATAAAACTCTATTTTATTAATGATAGCAATATTATTATCCTTGAGCTCAGTTCCACTTCTTAAGCATATCGAAGATACATAATATTGGCCACCAGACATTAGCGCACTCTAGAGATAATTAAAGAAGTTCCCTCAACGAATAGTGATATATGGTATATCGTCGGGAGTCCATTCTACGACACTGACCATTGGAATAGTTTGCTCAACTCTCTTGTAATACCTCAACATCGAAGTCATTCTTTATAATCCTTCCTAATTTAGTTTTATCGGCAAACATGCTCAGGGCGCTACTCACCCGTGAGAACCTCACTCGTAACATGCCCCACATACATTTAATCCCATCTATACTAACTCTTTTCTGTCAGTCACTAAGCCACGAGTCAGTGCTCCTAAAATATTTCCATTGATCCCATGCGCTTTAACTTTATTTAAATGTCGTGAGTGTGAAACTCTGTCAAATATCTTACTAAAATCAAACTAAACAATATCGTAACTATCATCTTTATCGCCAGCATCTTATACCTTTATATCAATCAAACGTGATTTACATATAATCATGCCGCTTTGAGATTGCTTAATCAACTTAAATTTATTTCAGTGACCCCTAACAAATTTTGCTATTATGTGCTCTCCTGGTTCCATTAGAGCTTCGTACACGGGTATGACTTTGCACCTTTCCGCTGAAGACATAGATAAGGAGGGCCGAAAGGCTTCGGGCACCCCTTGAGAGTGAGAAAAAAATCGAATACTTAAAAGTAGAGCGAAGCTACGACAAATTCTAGGACCTTTTTCAAAGGGTGGCCGAAAGTCATAGATCCAGTTGGTTTCAAGCTTATTATCGTTATTCGTTTGACGATTAAAGTTTGTCTGACATTCGTTTGCTCCATTAGCGTAGAGATAGATCTATCTTCCTTCAGTTGTTTGTAATCAAAGCCATTGCTTAGGTCACTTCGGCCTATTAGGCTTAGACTGCAAATTCTATTGATATCACGCTACCAAACATCGCAAATAGATATAATGTTTAGCAAAGGCAACCTTGCTCTGTCTGATATATTGAAGAATGTATCCTCAAATGGGCCTACTGGCTTTAAAATCGTTTGTGGCTATTAATCTTGCATACAGTTTCACTTACACTATTTTCTACACTTTCTTTGCCTATCTTTGTAGCCGTTGTTTTTGGTGATGCTCTTTATGTTCGGTGCCCAACAGACCCTCAATGGCCTAGTTTTGCGGGAGAAACAAAGCTATTCATTAATTTTCGTGAAAGGGGCAGTTTATGAAGAGGAGCTAATAAACTAGTCCCTTTCGAACAAGATTAAAGATCAGGTTAAATAAGGGGTGGTAAGGGTTGAGTATGTGCTGAAAAAGGAGGTAGTGTCATCTAAACCAATTCTAATAATGTTCTTTACGTTTTATCTTTACAAGTTTCCATAATTTGTGCCCCATGTTTCGTATTATTACCTTACAGCAATTTTAGTATCAAACTCGCATAATTATAAGCATTGCAATACCTATCTTCTGAGTATAGAGTACGTGACCTTCAAGGCAGTTTTCCACATCTTATTCAAAAAATCTTACAAAAGAGCTCGGTTGCCGTCTCTGAGATCAGGCTTGTCTTACGCCTCTCAGTTCAAAAAACGCACCAGTTGCTTTTCTACCCTCTAGATCTGCAAGCGTGTTAGGTCGACCACAAACCTGAAACTTTTCAGCTTGTTATACCTCTCACCGGGGTCCCTGGTCTGGCTGGTAGTAATAACAGCTTAAGCCATGCTCCGGAAAACACATGGGCTCTCGCTAACTGTCTTCGTTACCTTTTGGGTTTAAATCATACGATACGATGCCTAACGAGTTGGTCTACAACCAAAAGGCTGATCAAGGCAGGTGTTCAATATATCTCTCCCTAGGCAATTTGAGCTCCGATCCCATTAGTTGAACTAGTGTGGGCCAAGACAGGCAGGTCCCCTCCAAATTAAAGAGTAACACCACCCCTAAATGTACCCCGATGATGAAGAACTCGATGCATGCGAAAAGCAAAGATAGCGTGCCTAACGTACATATTTTTCCCTATTAGCACTCAAAGGCCCGGAAAAAATGGTGCATTTTGCGGCTAATAACTCTCAGACCTTATCTACAAGCGGCATACAGCAGTCTAGTGAGATCTTTTCCAATTAGAGAGACAAAAGAGTTTCTTGAAAATTGACTAAGTGACATTTTTTTCAGTTTAACTGCAGTAAAATTTAGAGGCGTGTTGGCTCGCGATCCTCTTTAGCCTACAGGAGACCAAGTTGGATGCTTGGCGTTAACTAATCTCGCGGTTAGAACGCTTTTAATACTTCCCCAAATTGGGGACCGGGGGTAAGCTGGTTGGCACACAATATACACCATATTTGTATATCCAACTTCAGATCGTAAAATTTAATCTCCCTTTGTATATCAGTTATTCTCTCCTTTTGATGTGCCTTAAACGGTCAGCTGGATTTAATGAGCTGAAGTACATCCTTGAAATGGATCGGCTGCCGATGCGTTTTCTTTTTTTCCCGAAATCTAACGGTAGCATTGCCTTTTAGAGGATCTACGCTATCAGTGATACTAGATGAACGCTGGAGGAAATGACAGACAAACTAGAGATTTGTTTATTGATCGTAGAGTTTTCCGCCTACTTATTTGTCAGCTGAGAATGAAACGGAACAGAAACTGGAGCGAAATAGCTATAAGTGCCACTCATGCGATTTCATCGTGAATGAGTTCTAATGATTGGGGGAAAAATCCTTTTCTTTTGTTGTTCATTTAGATTTGATAAGCGGGAGGTAGTTACTGTTGTGTTTTTGCTCAGGAAATTGCATTTCTCTCTCCATTCCTGGCCAGAGAATCACTATTATTGGGTGAGTAAAAGCAAAGAATCTGAGCGTAGAATCGGTCGGGTTTAGTAATAGATTGCTTTTCCGAGGCCTTTCCTCGCAAAGCGGGATTTCTATACACTTTGTTGATTTTTAGAAAGTTTATGATACCAGGAAACGATAAGGTACCTTTGAAATTGTTAAATATAATGCGACTTAGAAGACACCCTCCATTTTTCACTGAGATTTCAGTTGGAGGGGGAAGTGAGAGAGAAACAAAATGATTATGAGTCCGTTTACGCTGAATCCACTCCATCTCTTCTCACTCTTTACCCAGGAGGGATTTGTAATAACATTTCCAGAAATTTACTCAATTACTAAAAGTCGCCAAATGAGTACCACTTAGATTGATTGGAAACCTTTAAAAAGCTTGTTTTCGCCAAGCGAGTTACTTCGGCTCTTGCATCCTGCTTTCAAATATATTCCTTATGCTATGCTTGAAAACTTTAGTTAACTAGCCTTGACCTTCCTTGTAGCTGGTTTATAGGTTTTTATTTGGTTAGTATCTTCAAGATTATGAGTGACTGGCAACTAAGTTTGGTTTTACCAAACAAAGGAGTGATTATTCAATCTCGGCAAGTTTCAGAACAATTTCACAATCTTTCTTGGTAAATGTTAGATTATCTTATTTAATGAATCCGGAGGTTACTTGTGATTATTCCAGTGCAGCCTACGTAAGTGGCACTCTACATCGGATTCTTAATGCCGACTGGAGATTAATCTTAGTGAGGCTCTCCATTCTTGGCTCGAGGCATTTATCAACTGTATATTTTTATTGAGACAAAGCTTTTGATTCCGTATAGCTTCGAAATATTATGCGTATGATTCATTTTATGGGGAAAAGATGACTTTATACATTTTTTTATTTATTTGCGAGATCTCTGTTCCCACGTGGCGTTTTGCAGAGCTCTAAGTGGCCACTTATGGCAAGAGGAGGTTGACCTGCATAAAAATTGTTTTCAGTAGCACTTTCTTTGCCGTAAGCAAAGATTTTAATACATTAGTATGTTCTCGCCACTTTTTACGTAGACGCCGTTCTATTTTCTTTGGGACGGTTCCGATATCTACGAAGGATCACCTAATAAAACGTCACCGAACTCTGTCTCTCTCTTTGGCACAATTCAATAGTTTAGTTATCTATTATCAAACAACACAACGTTTTCTACTCGTGCGGCCATCTTTGGCATCATCCCAAACTGCACGAGTGCCAATATGAGACTCATCTAGACTTTGGGAAATTTTTCACTTTCCTGGGTTTAGTGTTTGACCGATAACTCACCTTAGTGGCACAATAAGCAACCTTGGGTTTTTGTTAGCGATCCCTAAGAATTATCTGCTTTGTTGTGCTCAACAGGTAGGGTGATAATATGTATTCATTCAATAAGTTAAAACTCTCTTTTTTGTCGTTCGAAGCTCGACTATGTCACCTTTGAATTTACTCTTTTTTCTTCAATTATTGTCCTGAACTTTTTAACTTTTCAAATTAACTTATTGTTAAGCTTATTTATTAATATTTATTCAGCGATTTTTCGCCGTATGTCGCTACCAGGGTAGAACTATGAGTTGAATTCTAAGTGAAATCTAATATGAGCGGAAATTCAACTCTATAAATAATATTGCGCGAAATCTGTTTGAATATGAAAGCGTATATTTATTTACCTTGTTCAGGATCACTCTTTTCTATTTCAGAGATATAGGCCAATAAATAACTTCCACTTCATCTCGTTTTGTATGCGTGTTTAGCTTTAACTTGTATCAACCCAAATCTGTCAGTTCATAATAACTCTTCAATCTTTATTCCAGCGGAAAACATTTTCAACTTTCATCGTCAGTATTTATTTATAACATAAATATGACCCCATAAATTGACAATACGGTTCTAATCTACCCCAAATTTTGATGGACGTACGCATGATGCTTAGTGAAAAATGCTATCAAAATGATTATCATTAACTCGCATTCCTACTGCTTTTCTACCACTTTTCCTCTCTAACTCAGACCTCTCTCTCACACTATATTATCCGTAGAACAGTAAATCAGAGATTCTCAAACTTTTTAGGCTGACGGACACCTTTTTACATTCATTTAATTTCTTTGTGGCGCTCCTGTCAAAAATAAATTTCTCTTTCCAGTTTTTTTATTGAATGGCATATATATCAAGTTAGTCTAATAATTAATTATTTAATCCAAGCTGACATTTTCTAATCACACAAAAACAAGAAAACCATTTTAAAATTCTCATTCAGCTTTGATTTTTTAAATTATTTACAAAATGAAATCATTTTAGTTTTCTTATTATTAACCTGAGACTTGTGTGATGATAAGAACACAAAATTTAAATGGCAAGTTTAATGGCTGACAAAGCATGGGTATATATACATATGATCCTCAAGATTTTGCAGTCAACATATTTCTTGTTTTGGATTTTAATATTGCTTTTTTACACAATATCGAGTAAACAAAAACAAACACTGATGCTTACATATTATCAAAGTAAAACTTAAGTGCAGAATTTAGGAAAAAACAAGCAATTCTCTGTATAAAGGGATGGAAAGTACATATCTACAGCATCTTTCAATTTGAGAAGATGTTCAAGAATTGAGTCATTTGACTATCAATAGATCCTTGTCATCTCCCTTTTGAATTAGAGATGGAAATTTTGAAATATATATCTCCTCTTTGAAAATCAGACATCTAAAAGGCGGTTTTTCTCTTAAAGGCCTCAATTTGGTCAAGTATGAGAGTTTTGCCTATTAATAAATCTTCCAAATCCAGAGAGCTGATATATGCTACTATTATCTGTAATTTAAGATAAAATTATATTTTCTCTATATGTTCTTGATTTATATTTAACCTCATCTCAGATATCTTACTAATGATAGAGTTTATGGAAAGAGGCATGTGATATAAGCTAACCTACAGAGTTTTCCTACTCAAATCATGATGGAAGCCAGCCGGAAGCACAACGTCAACTGCTGAGAGACAAAGAAATCCTTTCCAGAGCTTGGTTGGCTACATTACACGGAGGACAGTGACTATTCTTACACAAGCTAATATTTCGCATGGCCTTAAGACATTTAAATTACAATACATCCCCCTACAAGATCTTAACTGACAAACAGATTCCTCATTAAAATATTAAGTAATAATACAATGCAGGGAATGAAAACACTAAGCTAAGAAACAAGAACGAAGAACTTATAAATTAAACCAACCACAATATATATAAATAACTACTAAAGGACATTATTGATATAAATATGTGGAATAAATGGATGAGGTTTGCCTTTTTCTCTCTTAGGCTTCGCTTGCGACTGCTTGGACTCATTTTAGGAACATAAGAATAAATGAAAGAAAGGAATACGAATTGCCTATACGAAGCAGTTCCTGTTCCCATCACCCAGTTCATTCTTACAGAACATCCACACATAACTCTATCCAATTTTACTGAAAACTGCGCACGAAGGACCTATCTTTTTCACGTCTATTAAGCCTATTCCTTTTATCTAAACTCGATTTGTTAGCCAATTTCGATCAATCTCTTCCCTAAACTTAAACAGGTCTAGTTAAAACCCATTGCTTCGTGTCCTATCCTGTTCACTACAAATACGAACTTTACCCATGACTTGTATATTATAACCTTTAATTCACTTTAACGCTTAAATCAATTCCCATAGAACTCTTCTCCTTTTCACCGCATTTTATTTTTGTCAGCTAAGCCTCTTACCATAAAGTAAGCTCCCCAACCCATGATTTATCTTAGTCATACCTCTTTGCACGGACTCAAGCAAAGCAATATTTATCCTATGATATGATTACTAAAATTTTACCGCATAGTCAAGATGAGACCTAACTAATGCCAGGTACCTTTTCAGAATGACATCAATCACATGCTATTATTAGCTATATTTCTACCCCTTTTGCGCCTTTTTCTAATCCACGACAGAATCCACCTAAAAATTCTTCCATCAATCACACTTTACTAAAAATTAGTAAGTGTGGAAGCTTGTGAAAAGACTTACTAAAATCGAAATAAAGAATATCCTAATTCTCATTTCTATCGGCAGCAACTTAAACTATTCTAAAAAAACCCAATAAATTAATCAAACATGATTTGCCCCTTGTAAGGCCCACATGAGATTCCTTACAGATTCCATCATTTTCCGACCACTGATATCAAATTCTGTGGTCGGTAATATAACAGAATTAATTTATCCATCGTCTAAACTATAGGTATCATATTATGTTTTTTTCCATGCCGTTGCTACAATACCAGGTTCTAACAATTTTCTAAATAGGCATGCTCTGAGCTCACTTAACACATGATTACATTCCTTCAAAATCATAGGGAAAATGATCATGGCCCGGTGCTTTACTAAATTTAATTATATCCATTTCTTTTGAGACTATATCCTTAGTATTTAAAATATCTTCTAATTTCTCCTCTTTATTACCACTGAAGATCAAGGTCCTTAAGGTTCAATTCGAACAGCCTCGATTATAAATATTGAAGGAAACTACTTATATAACGTCCTAGCAATTGACTCAATATCATTCATTGAATCTCCATCTGTAGTTTTAAATGGATCTATTTTTATCTAGTCTTTGTTCTGTATAATTGAGAGAAATATTTGGGATCTTCATTTGCTTTATTTGCCAAATTAATTTCATAATTACTCTTTGCTACTCTAATTATTTTTATAAGGTAGGTCCCAATTTAGCTCATTATATCTCGGCCTTAATTGCGCCTCTTCATTTATATTTTCCTAGATTTTCCCCTTTTAATGCCAATACAATGATTAATTCTCTCTTACATCGATTTATGTTTGCAATTCCCTAAACAACCGTCTTCAAGTACTTGTTCTGGCCACTATAATCTGCTTTTCTAAAGTCTGAAATTATAACCTTAATTATTGAACTGAAAACCTCGTTCCATTTTAACTTAAATCTAACATTGCATTTTGTCGCTAGTTCCTAAATATCCCAAGTGTCTAAATCTCTAATACCTTTATCTTATTTGTTAGAACTAAATCCGATATATTATGACCCATAGTGGGTTGATTTACAATCTGTCTAAGAAAATTATCCTGCACCATGTTCAAAGTTTTTCTGCCCCTTGATCACCTACAAGTGCTTCCCAGCCTATAATTGGGTAATTAATATCACCCATTATAACCACATGTTTACTTCTACATGCACGTTCTATCTCCTGACATAGAGATCTCAATGCTTCCTTACTAATATTGGGTGGTCTATAAAATAATCGCAAAGTCTGGGATTTTAACCACAATTTTTCTACTGAGAACCTCTTTCATCTCTATCTTATCTTTTTGTTTGTCTAATCTTACAATAAGCTGAAGCATTAAAAATATCTCAGTGATGCCTATCAATCCCCAGCACTAATTGACAATGGCTCAGGTAAGGTATGGACACTGAACATGCAGACGTAATAGTAGCCACAGTTTTAATAGAGAGAGGCATACTTCGCAACTACAAAAATGTACTGAAAACTGCACATATTTGATTAGAAATATAAACAGAAAAACTTCTTAACTGAATACTGAATGTTACATAGACCCAATGCTCTCCATCTAGGTAAAACAGACCAAAATGTGGAAATACAGCCAATACTTACCTTAAAGTGTCAAAAAACAGCTAAACTCAAATCTCGATCTCGAAGTCTTATTTACGTAGTGGTATAAATTTCGCAAACTAACCTGCTAGAAATTAAACAATAAAAATTAACTGAAGAGTGAACCCATAAGTAGAAAACTTTAGTGAAACTTCACTGGAAAAAATCAAAACAAACCGATAGAATAAAATTTTAGCGGGCAAAAACGAAGAATAAAAATGCCAAATTAGAATTTATGGCGAAAACCGCGCTAAATTCGTGAGGCCACGCAAATATTTAGACATACCAATCCACGGTAAAAACTTACCCAGCTGCATTAATGTAATTATCATAAGGTTGTCCCCCGATTTCGACACGTAAATAATGCGTGACAAAGCCGAGAGACAAACGTCTTCTGATGAGTCATAAATCCTTATTTGGTCAACATTATTTGCGTCATTAGACGGAAGACACTGGCGAGTGATGCAGCGGCCGGAATGTCTCAAGACCTAACTTTATTTTTAAATATGATCTTTAGCATGCTTGCGAAGCATTTCAACTATAATATGGTATATAGAAGTAATAATTTCCTCTACATTAGAGTGAGACTTCATTTTGGAAGCTATAAGTACTGCAATCTTAAAAAAAAATTCAAGGGCCCTGTTAGCAATGAGAACTTTTTTAACCATTTAATCAGCGGCTAAATTTATTTCTTCCAATAGACGTAATAAATAAAAGAAACCTTTTCTTTGAGACAAAGGTTCTTAATACTAAGATGCTGCGTCAGCTTGCTTGAGAGCATTTATTGATTAAAAAGTTTTACCCATAAACATCACATAAAGGGCAAAGATTTTCGTCATCCTTCTTCCATGAAAACCCATTGGATAAATATCAATAGAATTTCTTGGAAAAATAAATTATCTTTCATATATCATCTTTTAAACCAGAGGAGTGAGTTAAAATTCATTGTCAAAATTTCAAATTATTGGAACCAACCAGTTCATGTTTGCTTTTCTGTAGCTTACGTAATTTTATTTTGTAAAATTATAAGAAGAATAATTATGAAAAATTTCATTAAATACAAAGCAATATAGCCAGATAATGCAAATCTTGACAAATCTGAATTCTACATTTTTCGACCATTTTGAATTTTAAATAATACTATTGTAAAAACGAGACAACTATTTAACATAAAAAAGAAAAGGCTACCATCAGGAAGGTCGCTTCCTTATACTCAGCATTGCGAGTTCAACAAGTTGCTTACACAGGTCACTGCTTCGCTAAATCTTCATCCTCTAATTTTTGTTGCAATCTTAGCCGATTTCATACCACACAGAGATACTATTGCACACCAATTGTCTTATTTTTAATATCTGAAAACACCTTTGGTTCCTATGATACACTATCATACTCCAAGAAATTGTAAAATATTTGTACAAACCACAAGGAAACCAACAAGTGAACTTAAAAATGCTTTGCCTAAAATGGAATTCAATCTGCGGAGACCTTCTTGTTGAAATAAAATATATAAACATAAAATTTCCCTTCTTTCCCAAACTTAGAAATGTAATGATATGTAAGACCAGAGCCATTCTCACATTGCCCATATATCAATGGATAAATTCAGAGCGAGAAATAAACTTTCAAAAAGAATGCAAGATTAAATAAACTTTTGCTTCATCTGTGAGCAATACAATCAAATATGAGAAAACCCTAAACCTAGTTAAGTAGTGCATAGTATATATAAAAATAATGGCATACATGTAAGTTTGCAGTATACATGGATGCAATTTAAATGAGTATATAGCAGATAGTTGAAACCTATGTGAATTAAGCTTCCCGCGATAAGCCTAAATTTGATTTTAAGGAAATACGATGAGGAATGGAAGGAATCATCTAACGTGACTGATCTGATTACCTCGCATGCTATGAAACACCTCTGGTCTAATTAGTGAAGGCAAGATTCCAGATGTGGCTCTGTTTCCGATATCCTGTTGTTAACAGGGGCACTTTGGTGGATGTTCTGCTCTTGTGTCCCTTAGAAGGTGAGAATAGCATTAAATGTGGACGTGATTTATGCCAGACGGCGTTGTTTACGATAATTGCGATAATGGGTTAAGTACCCTTGGTTGGTTACTGTATTGAGCACGATGGGTGGTATTGCCGTCCGTGTCCTCGGTACACCCGCTACACTGTAGATCAAGGGATGTTTAATAACCACAACATTTTCGAAATCAAATTTCCTAGCCATTGCTATTAGCGTCGTAGTCAAAATTCACAAGATTTCAAATCACAACTGTTAGAAACTTGGGAATTTCCATTACATACTCAAATTATTCCAATCGTTCTATTTAGTAAGTTATGGTCAAGCTTTCACTTCATTCATTGACTTCGTTTAGATATAAGATTAAAAATCAAGTTACAAAAACAAATTAAGATAAAAATAGAATTATGGCCAGTTGATTGTAACATATAAATACCACTGATACACAGCCCTCCATATTCGACTAATTGCTATTTTTACTCAAATATTTCACGTGAAAAGAGAACCATACCCAAAATGGGAGAGTTCATTACGAATACTAGATACCTACATCATAATAATACAGGAAATGGTTTTCTTAACACGTTTAATTATGTACATCTTCTCTGGTATGCTTAAGGCTGACAAAATTTTTCTTTCTACAATACTTAGTCTACGTCCCTATCAGGTGGCTCTATGACACAGAAAACTTAAAAATATATGGAGTGTAGCTATAACAAACTTTCTTTCACGAATTTTTCATATTGCATATATGATTGTGTGTTGTCTGGTAATATAATATTCTGCGTTTATTTTCCTTGATGCTTCAAATTCAGCATATAAAGCGTGCCTAAATTATTTGGCAAAAGAGCTCCTTTTATTTCAAACTGCCATTTTGAAAGTATTGCAAAAAGTTTTTCTGTTCAAAAATTAAAACATTTAACAAAATTCTTTTGGAGCAAACTGAGCAATATAGAAGTGTTTCATGTCCTAAGCTCTTGATTTTGCTCTTTGTGAAGAGGGGCTTGTTTGTCTAGCTTTGATGTATATATAACTTTTAACTTTAAAATCAAACGTTTCCCAAGATAGAAAGAACTATAAAGTAATCCAGAAATTCATTTTGCATTTAATACTCCAGAAACATGTTTAGATCAAAGAGGTCATTCCCAACATTTTCCTTGAACTGAAAGCGTACAGCAGTGTAAAAGAATTTCAAGATCTGATCTTATGTCTTCGCAGGAGTCTCTGAATATGTATTAATGAGAATCTAAGCTTTGATGTATCGCAGAATTCTGACAGAGTTAAATGTTAACACAAAAGCTCTACACTCTTACTGGCAAGTGCATATCATTGGATCAAGGAAGCAACTGATGCTTTTCAACTCGATTATTGATCCTACCGTCACGCTATTCCTGCGAGATTCGTCTGATTATATTCGTTTCGTAGACATAGCGTAAAATATTTCTGCAAATATTAGGTCATACCTTAGTTTTTGCGAAATTTGGATTACTGTTATTAAAAACTTGGGCTAGAACAGAGGAAAATACCATAGAATTATTGACCTAGCACAAGTTATTTTGAAGAAATATAAAAATACCACCAAAAATACACAGAAAACATTATGATAATCAAATAATTTATTAAATACATGATTTTGCCCCAAATGCGAAAATATATTCAATAAAACAGCAAAGTACTTGAAAAAAATTATTTCCCATTCCTTTAGAATAAGAAATTAAACTGCAATGAAACCTTGTGTTTTTAGTTTATTGAATGAAAAATTAAATTAAATATTTAAAAATCTTTTTAAGAATATTTTAAGTATTTGATTAAAACTTTAAAATTCGAATAAATGCTAAGATTACTCTTTTATTTTCGAAAGAAAATTTATAATTTCACTCTAATTGCTTTGAAATAAATATAGCATCTCTCCTAGTAACGACATTTTCAACTTCAAACACACGTATTTATATTGTTGGGTGTTTTTTATTAGGTAGAAGAAAATTCCTCTAATTATATCCACCATCTACCACAGCTCAAATTTGATATAATTAACCAGCCATTTCTATAGAACAAAATCTCATTCACAAACCGAACTCTTCAGTTGATGTAAATTCCATATTCAATTATTCCTCTGCTGCAAATGAAATAGGCTTTAAACCAATTTTATATGCTTATGTACATAAGAACATAAGAAAAGTAATGTCTACAAAAGGCTAATTGATAGCTTATAAGAAACAGCTCCTGTTCACAGTACCCAACTCACTCCCACCTAGCATCCTCATGCATAAAAATATCCAGTCTATTCTGACAACTCTGCAGGGAGGATGCTTCAATCACATACTATTGAGCCTATTTTATTCACCTAGCACGCTATTTGAAAAGCAATTTATACCAATCTCTTTCCTATACCTACATTTATCTAGCTTAAACTCATTGCTACATGTCCTATCCTCTTTGCTAAAAATAAGAAGAACCTCACGGATGAATTCTCTATTATAACCTCAGAGCCCCTTGAAGACTTAAATCAAGTCCCCTCGGACACTTCTCCTTTCTAATGTATGCAGATTTACTGTCTTAAGCCTTGTGCTATAAGGTAAGCCCCTCAACCCCTGAATAATTTTAGCCTTGAATAGGCCTAACAAATGCCAGGGATATTTCAGGATGACATCAGCACTCCTATTATTTACGGTCTTCCTATTAAAACCAAATACCAAATTAACTTACTAGCTCTTATACACTATTTTCTAGGCAGGAGGTTAAAACTTAACAGAGCAACTAAGTCACTTTGGCATAATGACCTTCCTAAAACTCTCCCATTTAGTTTATAAAATTTAATTGGATTACACCTATCTTAAATAGGTTCAGTAACCTTGATTATGTTAAATTCCATTCGCCATTTCTCTGCCCATTAAGATAGTATGGTCAATTCATCTAGTTATACCTCCGCATCAGAGTCAGACCTTATAATCCTACCTAACTTAGTATCATCGGAAAACTTGCTTTTGTCGCTATTATACCTAAGTAAAGATTATTGGTATAAATAACGAATAGCATCCGCCCAAACATTGACCCGTGAGGAACCTCACTCATAATATCCAATCACCCAGATTTAATCCCTTGCTGTATGTGACTAAGCCAGGACTGAATCACCTTAAAAATACTTCTCTCGATCCCATGCTCTTTAACTTTATTCAAAAGTTGTAAGTGTGGCAGCTTTTTGAAAGACTTACTAAAATCGCGTAAGCAATATCAAAATTCTCATTTCTATCGGTAGCATCATACAGCTTTCTATAAAAAGACAGTAAATTAGCCAATCAAGATTTACCCTTAGCAAAGCGGGATTGAGATTCATTAATCAAATAATGTTTATCTAAGTGATCCCTAATGATTTTTCTATTATATATTCCATCATTTATCCCACCACTGATGTTATACTCACTAGTCAGTAATAGATATGATTGTTTTATACTCCATCTGAAATATGGGTATCACATTAGCTTTCTTCCATGTTTTTAGTACAATAATAGTCTTTAACTATTTTCTAAATTGACATACTAGGGGTTCATTTAACCAATCTTTACACTCCTTGCTAATTTTAGGAAATACTTCATCATGAACCGATGCTTTACTAAATTTGCTTCGATCTATTTCTTTTGATATTTCTCTTCCTAGTAAATAAAATATTCTCAAATATTTCCTTATAATCCCTCTCTACTCTAGGTAGACAGGAGTGGTGGCGATGATAAATATGAAACTGATTAAACAGTTAAGTTTTGGACAGAATATGAACATTCAGTATAGGGAGAGTAGAGATAACGCTGTCAAACCTAAATGGATGTAAGAGAAAATTAAGTATTAAAGGGGGCCTTTATAAGAAAATTACAAATGGTCAGGATCAATTAAGGTAAAGATATAAGGAGCGAACTTGGGACATAAAAAGTTAATTAGGCCAGCAAAGAGATATTATGAAATTAAAGTGGCTGTCGTAGAATGACTCCGGACGATACCATATATAACACTATTCGTTGAGGGAACTTCCTTAATTATCTTTAGAGTGCGTTACTGTCTGGCGGCCGATATTATGTATCTTCGATATGCTTAAGAAGTGGAACTGAGCTCAAGGATAATAATATTGCTATCATTAATAAAATAGAGTTTTATTAATAATAACTACCAACAAACACAAGACGGAAAATATTGGCATAAACAGGGAATGAAAGGGTCGTGGAGACTCGGGCTAATCCGAGGATTTAAAGGATTTAAAAAGGTAAAACAAATATAGAGTTAAAGAGATGGGATGGTTCGATAAACCATTTAAAGAACAGGATAGAATTGACAAAAGGGATCAATACTCAAAGGTGACGTTTGGCTTACGTAACTTTTGCACTAGTGGTGCAGTGGAAGGTGGCGCAAAGGAGTTTCGGTCGGCTGGCGAGTTCCAGCCGAAGGGGGGGGATAAAAGGATCCTGACGAGGCGTCTTGGGAAGGAGAACCGTTTCTCGACGAACGGCTTGAAGAACAATGGCTGTTCTAGGTTGTTTTCTTCTGAACAAAGGGGGGATGAGAACCGTCTCTTGTCTACGGGCTCAAGAACAATGGCTGTTCTAATGTTGTTCTCCTCTGAACAACAGGGGGGGGGGGGGTGAGAACCGTTTCTTGGCGAAGGGCTCAAAACGAACAATGGCTGTTCTAGGTTGTTCTCTCCTGAACAAGGGAGGGATGAGAACCGTCTCTTGTCTACGGGCTCAAGAACAATGGCTGTTCTAATGTTGTTCTCTTCTGAACAAAGGGGGGGATGAGAACCGTCTCTTGTCTACGGGCTCAAGAACAATGGCTGTTCTAATGTTGTTCTCCTCTGAACAACAGGGGGGGGGGTGAGAACCGTTTCTTGGCGAAGGGCTCAAAACGAACAATGGCTGTTCTAATGCTGTTCTCCTTGAACAACAGGGGGGGATGAGAACCGTTTCTTGGCGAAGGGCTCAAAACGAACAATGGCTGTTCTAATGCTGTTCTCCTTTGAACAACAGGGGGGGATGAGAACCGTTTCTTGGCGAAGGGCTCAAAACGAACAATGGCTGTTCTAATGCTGTTCTCCTTTGAACAACAGGGGGGAAAGCCTTGGGGACTTGGCGTCGGAAAGGCTCGAACCTTTGGCACTCAAGGAATATTGTCCTCCTTCTGGACAAGTGATGGTGAATCTCGAGGTCAAGGTCCCTTGGCGCACAAAGGGAGAGAGGGTCGTGGTGATGTTTCGCGACGAAAATCTGGATCTCCAATCTGATCTTAGTGGTATAGTTTCCATATTAATAGCCAGGACATCTCCTTGGCGTGGGGGAAAATGGAGTGGAAGCTTGGAGGGAACGCACAGCCGGGCCGGAGAACAATGCCTTATCTGCTCATAAGCCTAACTCGATCTGGCGAGGTCGGCGTATGGGGGCGAATGGGGGGACGATAACCTCCTTGTTTAAACATTGGCATCCGGTAGCTGTGATAAGACTCCAAGCCTCGAATCGAAGATGCACGTGGGCAGCATCGTGGTTTTAAATAATATGCGATAGGAGTTGAAATTAATGCAGTCAACTCGTTCTATCACAGTGGCAAATAAGGGAAAAAAATATCCCCAAACTTTCTCTCAATTATACAAAACTAAGACTAGAGATCAAATAGGGGCAATTAAAACTACATATGGAGATTTAGTGTGATAGTAAAGCCATGGCTAGGATATTAAATATTAATTATTCTTTCAGTATTTATGCTTAAGGATACTCTAATTGTACTTGAGCGAAGCTTAATAAAGGGTAACATGATCCATCAGAGCTTGATTGGCGAATGCATCAGACCTATCCAGAGCGGCTATGATTAGTGCCCTTTGGACAGTTGATGGCCGACAATGAGTGCGACGCCGCACCCTACTTTGAACTTCGTAAAAGGAGTGGTCTAGGCCAGGGAACTAATTGATAAATCTATAGATGACATCACCTTATCCTGGGCGACCATGGAGTGGTCAAGTTCAAATCTGTGATTAGAACCCAGGGAGCTGCCTAGAACCCTACCCTTTCAATCTTCGTCACGTTTGACCTTAACGTGCTCCCTGAGTCGATGTGGGCAGGGGGGTATCGCTACCGCATGAAGGCATTCGTACAACTCCTGTGGAGGTGCTACTACTGACACCTCTTTGACCATACAAATCCCTCCTGTAGACGTGCAGATTCAGTATTACCAGAAGTCCATATAAGTGGCTCCAAGGACTCACACGATAAGTCGAAAACGTGTAAGGCCAAATGTGTCAATTGCAGAAAGCCGCATCCCTTTCTTTGAAGCATTTTGCGCGTATCTACTGGCCGTTCAGATAACAGATCGTCTTTCATTTCGCGAGGCTAAGGACCTAGTTCTGTCGAGCCTGGCGCTGCTTGAGACGTCTTACGCACCAGCGTGACCAATTCCCGTAAGGCGAAACGGCCGTGTGCCTCCACAGAGTCGTTGCACTCACTGGAGGCAAAACACTAGAAAGTGGTCGTGTGGCAGTTTTCGGGGTTTTCTAAAGCTGCCTAACGAAAAGAGGACAGCACTAAAAGAGCCGCAGATCTCACGTCCACTAGCAAGGCTAGGTTGGGTGGCTCAGGGCCTGTAAATCCTCTGAAGTCGGCCGGCTCGCCTAAGGTTTCCAGACGAAGGGAGGCAAGGCCTTGCATGTCGAGTCCAACCTCGCCCGATAAGTCTTTGATGGCGAGAGCGCCTTCAGCACCTTGTTCGGCATCCGGGAGAGGTACAAACTTTTCCGTGAGGGTCATCTTACTCACGAGGCTAAGGACTTGGTCCTGTCGCGCCCGGCGCTGCTTTGGACGTCTGACGCCCTAGCCTGACCATTTCCAGTAAGGCGAAACGTCCACGTGCCTCCACTAAGTCGTTAGACTCATAGAAGGCAGCACACTTAAATGTGGTGGTGAGGCCATCGTTTGGGGTTCCTGAAGCTGCCCCACGAAAGCAGTACAGCACCAAAAGAGCTAGAGCTCTAACGTCCACACCTAAGGCTAGGCTGATTTGGTACTGATTACTTCCCATTCAAATATCATTTTCTGTAACATTGCCGTCTTAGATAACCCATCCACTAACCAGTAAGTAGTGTTTTGCGCGGGTGCGGTTATGTGCATTTCAGGAAATGACTAATGTACTGTCCCAGTACAGGAATTTCGGTCGTTGGATGAGGTTTTTAAAATCTTCTCCTGTAACCAAATCGACGTGGGGCTGTTTACTATTTCTAGAACGTCTGACTTTTTTGTACAACGACCGCTAATGTGGTGGCCAGCCGAGTGTAAAATGGCCCTCAAACATTAGCGTTAAGCCTACATGCGCTATAAGAGCACACAGAACGTTTTCACTGTGGTTGAATTTCGTCGAGCTAAGGCTAGATTCCGTTATGTTTACAAGCACGTTCGCCACTCTTCTTGGTGGGCATACGTCCGTGTCTTTGATTAACGGGAAGACCCTTCTAGCAAAAGTATACAAGCGAATCAAAAGAATTCAGGGTCAGTTCTCGGAGGAACCTTTCCTCAAGGATAATTGGACCGATATCTCTGACCCCGCGTACATGACGGAGTCTTTTGTGACCTATTTCTCCGCATTCTCTACCAGATAGTCTGCTCCGCCTACATTCAACTCACGTCGTGATATCGATGAAGTGTCCGATTAGACTTTACCTTCAGATGCGGAGAACACGTCAATGATATGTTTAGATTGAGTAAGTTGCTTTTCACTCTTGCTTTGTGCGCGGACACAGCCCTTGTTCCGGACGATGTCCCGTAAAAAAATGCTATGCTTTGCTAACATAGGTTTTGAAGCATGTTATTTTTTTCCATTTGTTCAACAAGATATGGACAGAGATTATCCTCTCAGACTCATAGCGAATTGCTATTGCTCTCACTTTTCCCAACCCGTAGAGAGAATACTTTACCCAGACCTGTCTCTGCCCAATCTCTCTAACATGCTGAGTGTGCAATTTGATGAAGAAATTGGTAAATGTTAGACTAGCCTTTTTCTTGGACAGGAGAGGCTACTTTTCTTCCGCCCACTGCGGCTTCCGCAAGTTCTACTCTAGGTTGAATAGTCTGCATCGATTGGAAAAGGAGGTGGACGAGCCGATTTTTCGTAGACAGGACTACGCCACTGCGTTTTTGGATCAGGAGAAAGACGATGATAACGAATAGCGATACGGAATCGTCGACCTAACTTCCCATCTAAACGTACATAAATTCCCGTCTGAACGAGCCTGACTTCCAAGAACTTTCCGCTTTAATGGGTGCCCCGTGAATTTCATAGTATTACACCTTGGTAGACGATCATTAGCGTCGTTTAAACAAAATTTGAATAAATTTTATAGAAGGAAAGCTTATATCGCGGCTAGTGCGAGTGGAAGTTCTGAAGTACTTTCATTAATGATTACCCATTTGTAAATAATTCATGGAAATACATAACTGACTTTACTCAATATTTGAATTATCCAATGGTAAAGGTGACTTTTGTAGTTCGGCTCTGGCTTAAAATAGTTGGGATATTGAAGAGAGCCGTTCGGCATCAAGGAACCAAGGAACTAGGTAATAAACCACGAAAATTAGTTGCAAACCTATTTCATTTGCAGCAAAGGAACCAATGAAATTCGCTACAATTACCAATAAAATTAGTTAAAAACTAATTTCATTACCACCAGAGGAATCAATCAAATTAGTTACATATACCGATGAAATTGGTGGAAAAACTCTTTCATTTTCAACAGAGGCACCAATCAAATTAGCTAGCTAAACCTCTAAAATTGTTTGAAACATTATTTTATTTACAGTAGAAGAACAAAGGAAATTCGCTATTTAAACGTATAAAATAGGCTAAAGCCATATTTCATTTGCAGCAGAAGAAACAATTAAATCAGTTACATGAACAGATATAATTGATTGAAATCCTATTTTTTTTAGCATAAGAACCAAAGAAATTAACCACATTAACAAATAAGATTAGTTTAAAAACTTATTTCATTTGCTTTAAAGAATGAAATTAGCTACATGCCTAAACCTATAAACTTGTTTGAAAGCCTATTGCATTTGCAGCGGAGGAAGAAATGAAGTTTGCTCACTAAACGTATAAAAAAGGCTATTTTATTTGCAACAGAGTTAACAATGAAATTAGTTTCACGAAACTATAAAATTGAATGAAAGCTTATTTCATTTGCAACAGAGTAACCATAGAAATTAGCTACATCATCATTAACTCTATAATTTAAGAAGGTGAATTTTTTTAGTATTTGAATAATAATTTTATCTTAGTTTGGTTATGACATGTTTTTTTATCAAAGTTATTTCTAATAATTCTTTTATAATATCAAAAAACAAAATGGTGAAGTTCAGAAATAAATATAAGTATCGAAATTTTGTGAATTTTATAAAACCTAAAGAATTACAAATGGTGAAGTTCACAAAACTTAGTTTAGAGCTCCTTTTTAAAATGATTAGAATTGGCGAAGTTAAGAAAATTGATAAAAATTTAACCATGCTTGCATTTTTTTATATTTTAAATTTTAATCTTAGTAGTGAAGCTCAAGCTTTCCCACGTAGGGGGGAGTGGCGAAGTCATTGCCTGGTAAACCTCAAAATTTGTTGAAAGCTTATTTCATTGAGAGCAGAGGAACTAAGGAATTTCACTACAGAAACTTTTAAAATAGCCTGAAAATCTATTTCATTTGCAGCAAAAAGTCCCCCAGAAATTAGCCTCAAAACCCTTAAAATTGATGAAAGCCTATTTCATTGTAGAATATGACCCAATTGAATTAGCGTTACAGTGTGCCTCCTTTTCATTTTCGTGATTGTATTACTTTTTTATTTTCTAAACATTAATTAAGTTATAATTGCTAAGTGCATTACGTATAAAGGAAGGAGGAAGGCCGAGTGTTAGTATGAGCATGAGACTTGGGATATTTGTGTAATGATAGCAGTAAGGACTGGTGTATTGTTTTGGGCTGCAAGAGTGTGAGTTGGAATATGAAGTAGAAGAACGCCGGATTTGGAAAGTATAGATTGGCTGGAAGAATTAGTCAACAAGCTTAGAATGGACCTCAGTAGTAGGCTCAAGGTAAATTATGGATAACATAACTTTAGCCAATCGTAAATTTAGTCTATCTGGCAACTGTCTACTAGGGCATAATTCGTCGCAATCACGCTACAGACTAAGAATGGGCACGAGTAACAAACAAACAGGAAACAAAATGTAAAAAAAAAACACCAAACATACAAAAACAAACAAACAAAGGAACCAGCTAAAAAGAACAACCCAAAATAAGCGAAAAATAAGCGAGAAGGAAACAAGGTCGAGCATCGTGGTGAGGCTCGCCTCCTCCCGGAGCAAGCGAAATGGAACAAATAAAGTCCAATAAAATGGAAGAGGCCAGTTTCCTCCAAAATTTCAGATTATCTCCAAGTCTGTTTACAAGAAACTGTCCCGAGAACAAGGGACAAACGGTAGCAACGCCTTTCGTCCCGATGTGGGGACAGCTTACGTGTGCGAAGTTCACCCAGACTGGGATATTCAACAAGAATGTGTCCAACAGTCCGGGAGACAAGGCAGCCTCTGCAATAAGGTGCCAATGAGCGTTCCATGAAATGGTGATGTGTCGCGTGAATGAGCCCCATTTGAAGACGACATGAAGCGACCTGAAGCCGTCGGCGCATTGGAGGGTAAGTCCATGGAAAAAAATGCGGTGCAATGGCACGCAACTTTAAGTTGCCATCGGCGGTCTTCTGTCAATTTGCCAACCAGTCCGGAGGGCTGACCTGATTCCTGTCATGTGGTCTGTGTGAGAAACAGCCAAGCACTGGTCCGGTCGGCAAGTCCGCGCGGGCTCTCTGGCGTCCTCATCGATGCGCTCAATCCTGGATATTCATCCATGTCCAATAACCCAGCAGAAGCTAATCTTGATATCCACCCAACTCCCGGTGGCTTTGGCGTAAATGATAATCCGAACCACGTGGTATTGAAATTTCAATGCTATGAGAGCAGTCAAGGCACTTTATGAGTTGCTATAGATCACAATCCTGGCTCCGAAACGGTGACGACGCGTTATCTCCAGTACCAAACGGTGTATTGCAAGCAGCTCGGCCTTGAGGAGAGAAGCATTGCATGGGAGAGACTCACTGATTTCACACAGAACGGATATGCCTTGGAAACCAACCCCTCCTAGGAATTGGAGCCAGCCGTTTAAACTGGCAAATATCTAGCGTGACACAAGGTGTGCTACCAAAAACCGAATGCAACCTCACTGTGCTATTGAAGCTTTGGAAGCAGAGGTGCAGCGACAAATAATCAAGGTAGTGTACTGGGCAGAACCATAGGCTACACAGGCAAAAGGGCTATAGCGAGCTTTCAAAGGAGATTCTTAGCCCTGAAACCCAAAGAGCTGATTGGCGTCTTTTAGTGGCATAGGCTCAGTTGAAAGTTGGCCGCAAATGCGATGAGAACGGTTGTTGAACTAGGCAGACACCAAGCGCGCGCGTACAATCGCTTAGTGCACTATGCAAGGCGCAAAGCAAGTGGCATTTTCCAAGCCTCAGCAAGCAGGCTCTTATTAGAAAAGTTGCCAAACGCACCGGACAGCAGATACATAGAGAACGGTATAGTTGATTGCGTCCACCTTTCGCATTTCATGGTGGGCTACGAATGCATAGACCTCGTATCCGTAGTCAAGCTTCAAACGAGCAAAGGATCGATAGAAAACCGAGTAGGTATCACTATCAGCAGCCCAGCCGCTGAACGTTATGGAACTAAGAATGTCCATGGTGTTAGTACCTGAGACGCTAAGGTTGTGAATATGAGCCTCTCAGGTGAGGCGTCATTAGAAAAAGACCAAAGAAACGGTGCGAATACACCACTTCCAGGCGAACCTCGTTTAGGTACAAGTTGGCCTTCTGGTGGAGACGAGGTTGGCGGCAGAAGGGCAACATTTTCGTCCTGGCCAAGGAAAATCGAAACCTATGCGCTTTGGCATTGCGAGAGATGCGTTTTAATGTCTGTTGGAGTCAACGCTCCAGAGTTGGCCTCTCAACTGCACCAAAATAGATCGAAATGTCGTCGACGTAGAGCGTATGAGACTTTCTTCCAGAAGAACTGAGTGAATGCTGTTGATGGTCAGAGAAAAAAGTGTGACACTGAGGACACTTCCCTGCGGAACACACTCTTCCAGCTTAATCGAATCAGAGATGGCTCTCTCTACCCGCGCGAGAAATCTACGACCTCACAGCCCTTGCAAACAACATTTGCATGCAAAGAAATCCATCAGAAGAAACTTATAACTTCAACTAGAGTTGCAGCATCCATGGAATCATGAATACTGCAAACTATGTGATGAAGCAATTCCTCTGCTTGAATAGTATTTAACATACTATGATTCGTTATGAATTATAAAACTGTCTGAAAATGGTCTCGGCGCATATTAACCTCTATATAGTAGTAAATTACAACAAACCTGGCCATTAAGACAGACTCACACACGTAATATTGGCGCCGTTTCAAAAAGGGAAAGGAATCCTGGAAGCTAACTGCGCCTTACAATATAAATCAATCAACGTAGAACAGTATTGCCCGAGTGTGAGACCATGTATGATCTAACCAAAGCAAACGCAATACTCTCGAACTCTCGAAAAAGATATCTCACTCCAGAGCCAAAAGGATTTTTTATCCGCATACGAGTATATATCCTCTTGATTGGCCGCTGGCGAAATAAGAGATAGTGACATCACACACTGTATACAACGTAAAGCGAGTAGCATCGCCGTTGCGTCGAAAATAAAGAACTCATTTAAGGACATGCTGAAAACACCGGTATCTAACAGATGACCATCGTAGTGTGTCCAATCCACCGTCCGCAATAGACGTTTTGGTGTAAGGGAGTAAATGGATCGCCCGTACTCTCGTTTGAGGCCAGCCAAAGATTGGTGGATTTACTTAGCTCCCTTTTCTAATTTAAACGCTTTTGCGTTCAGAGTTGATTCCATCTTTTAGATATCAATATATTCTTAGGGCCTTGGACAAATTTAATTATAGTTTTACTTGCTATTTATAAAATGTACACAAGTTAAATTGATTTTGAATTGCAATAGATCTTTCCTTCACATTTTTTTTATTGAGTGTGTCTTTCGGATATTAACTTAGTGTCGCTACAATTTGGCGCTTGGACTAGGGATTCCTAAATCCAGGAGAGAGTTTAGTCAAAATCCGATTGGTTCATAAGGATGTGAGTACCTACCCTATTAAATCTATTTTCTTTACGGTTCTAAACTAGGAAAGAAATTTCTTAGGGTTCGTGATCTAAGATTATACGGATTATTTATTTATTATCATTATGTAATTTTCGCCAGTTAAATTTTTACATCAAGAATTTTTAACTCAACTATACAAATTTAAAATTAAAATTTTTGCAGTATTTTTTTTACTGAAGTACGATAACTTAGAATTTTGTACAGAGGAGCACAAAATTTAACTATTATAAATAGAAATAAACCACCTGAAAAGATAGTATATGCTTCTTGTAGGAATAAATATAATATTATTGTTGACTGTTACAGTTTTTGTCGGAAATTCACTCGCAATAATTTGCTAAAAAAATATCAAGTTTAGAGGAGCAGATACTGTGGTAGAAATTGATGGAAAACTGCTTATCACAGCGGCCTATGCATCATCGAAGATTAGCATCTTCCAGGCCCATGTTAGCTTTTAGAATGGTAGATCGAATCACAACACCCACATAAGGATTCATTAAAATGGTAGAAAAAAGAAATAGCAACAATTTACTTCCAATAATATTTACAGTAATGCGTACTGGCCCCACTGTACCTAGTGAATAATGGAAAGCGTATCGAAATTTAGCAAAGTATTCATTTACTCATAAAAATGTCAATTATTCAATAAGTTTTCTTGATCGAAAACTATGTAATATAATAATTACTTAAATAGGCACAAAGCATATTTCAAAAACCTACGTAGATGTAGATGCGACATGTTTCAGTCGTACTTATATCAATTTATGTGGCATGATCGATTCTGTTCGAACGAGTTTGAAAACACTGGTCAACAAACCAAAAAAAGGTTTGTAGTGCAAGGAAAGGTAAAGCTGTAATAGACTAATTTTTGGTTCTGAATTCAAATCTGATCTCAGATGTGCTCTATCATATGATATTTATGCACTATCTTATACCCCATTTTCATGGATTTTACCATTAATATTAACTTTTTGTTACTCATAATTGCATGTTGTTACTACATTGCTGAATTTTTATGGTCGTTTATAACTATTTATATTTATTAAGTATTACATATTAATTGTTGAGGTATGCCTGTGTAGACTAGCTCAGCGCACAGGCATACTGCCGACCAAAGGCGGCTCGAGATATGTTCTGGGGTGATTAATATAGAGTGCGGTTTACGGTTGACCGAGTTTTGACTAATGGCTTGCCAATTTGTAGTTCAAAGATTATATAAAGAACAGGACCCAAAAATATAATTTTAATATATATAATAAAATGGAACAATTTATATATATACAAAAGGGGTGAACAAATTATTTAATAAAGGTAGTTAAATTAATTATGTTGATTTATGAAATGACAGGGGATAAAATTAAAGTTAACTCGAACGAAAGGAACTAATCACAATTTAGCGGGTGAATGCGAGTGAAGATTAACGAGGTAGTCTGGAGATGACAATACAAGATCGCTTTACCTTCAAGCGTCAGTGAATTGGAGAGGGCGTGAAGGACAACGGCGCATGTCTTCAAGAAGATACTTCAGGGAGTCCTGACGAGGAGGACTCGAAGATTGGTTTTTATTACTTCGTGATGAAGAATGAGATTCTCTCTGCTCCAGAGAGACGTAATCTAAACTCGAGACGATTTTGCAGATAGGCCGGGATTCTCAGTCTCGAAAGAACGGGAATCTTGAAGGAATGGTGGAGATGATAGGGCCGTACATCTCTCCGGAAAAAGGTGGACTCGATAGCTTTACTCTGAACAGAGGCCAAAGTATATCTGCTGGCGCGATCTTAAACGAGGTACAAATCGAACACGAGTTACAGGGCTTCACGAGAAACAGACAGGCACTCTGAACGGAGGGAAGGGCGGGCTTTCAATCTCCTCAAGAAATGGTAAACTTCGGGTTAAATAGCCTGGTGTCTGGTCCGATAGATAGCCTCAGGACCTGGCGGTCCCTATAGGATTTTCAGCGCCATAATAAGCAAACACACTTCATGATAAGGTCCAGAACGTGAAACCTACCTCGTGCTATGGGGGGTAGTGTTAATGTGGTAGACTTCAAGGGGAATAGACATGCCTGGGAAGCATAGGGTAGTGATCAGAGGGTTGCGCACGGTGTTATCGCAGGGGAGGGTGGGGGGACGAGTGGCGTCCTAAAACAAACAAAGCTGTGGTTGGTAATTCAGCGCGGGACTGATTCTTTCTCGAACTTTCTAAATTTTCACGCTAGGCGTACGTGATCTTGAAAGTAGAAAGGAGTATTTCCGAAGGGGCTTCCTCTCACTGTGGTCCTTCGAGGGCACCCCCTCATATTACTTTTATTACTATTTTATGAGATATGCTGGGATATTTTTCTGGTGACATCTGGCTTCTCAAACGTTTATTTACAGACTGCAGATACAATTTCAGGCAGTTAAAGATGGCGTGCATTGTTTTATTGTTAGAGTGACGGCAGCTATGACTACATCATCCCAAAGAAGGACATGCTGTAATGAACCAAACTTATTTTGCTACATTTGTGGCAACTTCACTTTGAAGGTTAAAAGGCGCAACATAATTAACTTTGTTAGGAAAGAATATCTTGCTTACTTTAAAGTACCACTTGGAGATCAGAACAAAAGCTGGGTTCCTCACAAAGTATGAAAACTCTGCGTTGAAACCTTGCAATCATGGTCTCAGGGAAAGAATGCCAAACACAAGTTTGGTGGGCTAATGGTTTGGAGAGAACCAACAAACCATGTTGATAACTACTACTTCTGCCTTGTCAATGTAAAAGGTTTCAATAAGAAAAACATACATCACTTGCAATACCCAAATATCCCTTCCATTCGACCAGTTGCGCACTGTGATGAAATACCTGTACCATTATTTACTGAACTACCAGAGATTTCATACGAAGCCTTACTACATAAAGTAGTACTAGAGATGATGAAGATAACGAGATTCATAATTTTGAGCCAACTGCTAAAGATTGTGATAAACCTTCTCTGTTTAGTCAGCCTAAATTAAATAATCTAGTCAGAGTATTGTATTTGTCAAAGATATCTGCTCAATTGTTGTCTTCCAGGTTGCAAGAAAAACAATGATGAAACGTGGCAATATCGTAACAGAGAAGCACAGAGCTGCGTAAGTAATTCCATTCTGATGGTCAACTTTCTATTGTAGTGATGTTGAAGGACTTTGATCAATATGTGATTTCCTGCATAGGATTCAAGTGAGTGGAGATTTTTTATTGAGAGTTCTAAAAGGAATTTTAAATATGTTTTACTTCACAACGGAAACATGTATGGTTCAATCCCAATAGGGCACTCGGTAAAGATGGATAGGTAATATGTGTTGATCTGAAAATGGTGAATTTTCCGCTGGGCCAGCAAGCAGGTTACACAAAATACCCCTGTTTCTTGTGCTATTGATACAGTAGAGCTACAGCAGAACAGTGTGTAAAATAATAATGGGCAGCAAGAGCCAGTTTGACGCTTGGTGACAAGAACCTCATTAATGATCCTCTGGTTAATAGGAGAAAAATCGTCTTTTCCCCCACTGCATATAGAACTTGGTATGATGAAGCAATTTGTCAAAGCCCTTGATCATAGTGGCCACTGCTTCCGCCACATATGTTTAACCTTCCCAAGCCTTAGTAACGAGCAGAAAAAGGCAGAAATTTTTGATGAACCTCAGATAAGAACACTGGTCAAAGATGCCCAATTTGTTACAACAATGAATAAGGCAGAGGCTAGAGCTTGGAACGCTTTATCTAATGTAGTGCAAAATTTCCTTGGAACCAAGAAAGCTGCAAACTAAAATGTTATTATGGAGGACCTACTCTTGAGCTTTGAATTACTTGGATGTAGAATTAGTATCAAGTTGTACTATTACATAGTCACTTAAGCGAATTTCCAAAAAACTTGGGTGATGTTAGTTACGAGTGAGATGAATAATTTCATCAAGATATTAAAGTAATGGAAGAACGCTATTAAGGCTGATGGGACTGATGGAGTGCATAACAAAATGTCAAAGAAGATAAAGATTTGTGCAGCAGTAGCTCAACGACAGGTAATAAACTTTTTGTATCTCTCTAAGTTTATGTATACTTCTGATATTGTTGTATCTCTAAAACATGATGTGATAGACAAAAAGTGATGGTATATTTGGAATAATCACTCAGAATTACCTATAAATCCACTGAAAAACACTTTGCCAGAAAAATTGTGTTGATCAGTGTAATTTATGCATATTTCCCTTTTATACCCCTTTGACTAAAATAGTAATGATGTTTAGTGTTTATACTTATTTTGTGTTTACTTATTTATACTTCTTTCGTGTTGCCTATTAATAAATTGAATCTTATTATTTTATGTGAACCTTGAACCTTTTTCAATTATTTTCCTTGTTCCTTTCTTTTTTTTGGTAATCTACAAATAGTAGCCTACATCAATCCACAAGGTTGAAATTGTGCACTTATTGTATACGATTGAATAATTATAAAAACAAGTGTAAATCTAAGTTTGGCTCTACGTGATGTCAAAAAGGCATCATAAAAGTCTGTCTTTCCTCATACGAGAAGGAAAACAAATCTAAGTTAATTTTCCAAAGCAGGTAAAAGAATCCGACATGAATACTTCGTTTTCCAATTATTTCTGTTGCAGGTCTCCTAATAGCCGAAGTTACGAACGCAGGGTCTTGGGAAAGAACAACTGCTACTGTCCTTCTTTTCAATCAAGGCTTTAAAAAAATATTTATTAGGAGAAATAAAGCAAAAGGTTGATTCTTCGGATCTGGTAAGATGTAGATATCTATATAGTGTTTCAATCAAACGGACTAAGCAGAAGTATATATGTGAAGATGTAATGTATGATGTAATAACCAATGACCGTCCTGTAAGTATTAAGGCTCTCTTCATTAACAATTAGAGAGTTAATGGTAAAACTAGTGGACCCAAATTCGGATGATTTGATTTCAAACGTATCCCAGGTGATTTGATCAAGGTTCTACTATAAATTTCTAAATGAAATTATTTATAAGAAAAACTTAACATAGTAAAATTCTAAAGTAATGGCTATTCCAGTCAGTCTTCTGTCAAAGGGAATGACTAATTTCGTTAATGGCAGTAGCCGTACTAAAGGCGAGTGATAAAGATCTTAAGATTTCCTCGAATTAAAAGCGATATCGCCAAATATTATATCCAGGCAATCTGAGATATGGATTACTTAGGACCTATTCCTAAAACCTGTTCTTTGCTAAAAAAAAGATTTCCCGTGATTTCCCTGCTTCTGTGGAGATCAGATATGGTAGATTTGTCGTAGAAATGCCATAGAAAATAATTCATTGCAATCTACCTAATAATTATGGCATAGCAAAATCCAGTCTTCTAAATAGTGTAGCTAAATTGAGGCGAAGTAACCCTTCTCTTTTGCAGGTTTATAATAATATTTTTCTTAATCACATCATGGCTTGCGGAACGTTTGCAAATAATTATCCTACCCTTATTATTAGACTTATCTGCTGTTATCCTAAGTCGAAATTACAATTTAAATCCGGGACTATTATTAATGAACAAATTGTACGATATTCTTAGTGGAATTAGGCAGTGCCATTTTGCATGCATTGCCGATATTGTTAAAACGCTCATATATTTTTTAGAAAGGTTTTTATGTAGATAAATGACCTTTTCTGCACAGTTGTATCTGAGGAAGAATTCAGCTATTTCTAGGAACGGGCAAGAGGTAATTAAAAAGAAGCCAGTTTTAATCTGAGGAAAAGGTATTTGAATTCCACCTTATTTAACTCTCTCTTCATAGAGCAAGGTAACTTAGCCAAAGAACCATTAAAGGTACTAAGTTTAGATTACGATCCTGGAAATGATGAATCGCTTACCCAATTCACGAATCACTTTCGAAGCCAAACGTAAAAGGTAAGTTTTAAGAATCATGACTTTTATTCACGAGGCCGACAGTTATGTTCTTCCAACTACTATTAATCAATTATTTATGAAAAGTTTGTGGGGGAAAAGAATTGTTTGGAATTAACCTCCGGTCTTTGACTCACAAACAATATGGGATATATTGGTCCTACACTTGCAAAAAATACACGGAGTTTCCCTTTCCCAAGTAATCTTTACCTTCTGACAATATTGAGCTTTACTGTTTTTTTGATACGAGCACGAAATTAAATGAGACATTTTCCTACAAGTTATTAGGAAAATCTTTAATGTCATGACAAGGCCATGAAGAAAAAATATATCAACATAAATTTATCATAGGGAAATGCAAGGAGACATGTAGAATCTAAATTATATCAATCCGGTTTATTTGAAGCAAGGCCGATCAATTAAAAAATCATTTATTATGGATTAAACGTCCTAAATGGATCATCGATAGTGAGATATACCATGAATCTACTATATTACTGCCAGGTACCCACAATTTTCAAATTGCAGTGGTCAAAGAATCAACCCTTGAAATGAATAGGTATAGTTCACTATCTAAACATTGGAAAATAACTCTAGTGACTTTCAGGTTTTTACTTCTGATCATAGGTAAGGTGACCCCTATATCTTCCTCTGACAAAATATTTCGGCCATAATATCAATCCAAAATAAGAGAGAGCTGTTATCAATTTCTGGATTAAAACGGCAGAGAAGGAGAAATAGTATTATGAATGAAACGGGTGGCAAAAGGTCAGCATGTTTATGTTACAAACGGATTAAAGAGTTGTCCATGTTTATGTAGGAAGGTGTGATAAAATGCTATAAGTGGCTCTCCTATTATGATCTCCCCAACAACACAAATACAGTATACTGCTACCGGCTGAACATGAAGTTACTAAGGTGCTTTTTCTACAACTACATTATATGCAAGAACATTAAGGTGGGTGATTTTCCCCTTTTAGCGAATCTCTTTGCTGGGTAGTGTGCAAAAGGTGCCAATTGATGAGAAAATATTTGTGTTAAAAGCACCGCCTTGTTCTGCAACCAAACTTTTAGCATCCACATCGAGCTTGAAAATAGAGAAAATGCATTAAAAATAGCCAAAATATAGGTACTACCCCAAATATTAATATTCAAGAAAGTTACTTGCGGGTAGTAATCATAATAATGATTTTTTTACATTTTATGTATGCAAAAGATTTTAATTAAATAAGTATATCTTTAGCTGGCGCAAGAAGGAGCCAAAAATAAAATATGCCATATTTTCATCAAAAACTGCAAAAATTGGCCAAAATTTATTTTTAATTGAAAAGTTTAGCGATAATTTGCAAACAATAGTCTATAATATCAAGAATATATGATAAAAATTTCTTGGTAATAGAATAATTTTTCAGCCTGTGCAAATTGATTAAACTAGATATAAATTATTAATTTCCCCCAGTTGCACCCAAAATTTGATCATACTCGTTAAATTGCATAAAAATACATGATAGGCATGGCAAAAATTTTCTTTTGACTAGCTATAGACGGCTCTTCTTTTATTTTTCAAATAAATAATTAGAAAAATAATCCAAAAGTCACCACGGAAAGGTGGTCGTATGTCGAGTTCCATCCTACTCCAGCCCAACCTCTCTACCTAAACTGGATTTTATTTACCTGAACTCATTTATGGTCTCATAACGAGGCATTATTCGCCGTGTTTCAAGTGTAAGTTTTATATATCAGCTCTTCTAGGTTGGTCGTATACTTTCCCTAATGCTCCGATCACTAGCTTAATTCTTTTTTTTTACAGCTTCAGTCGTTATTCTCCTGTAATTTTTGCTTCCTTTTGATGACTGCGACAAAGTTTTATTCTTCCTTCCCTCAAAGTAGATAAAAATGTTTGAATCTTTCCTTACTTTAGTTTCACTATTAATTTTCGTTTTGATTTTGCTTCACTCGCTCCGTATTTTGTTCTTATCGATGACTGACTTGAATCTCTTTCACTTATTATTCCAGTCTTTCAAAGTTGCACCAGCAATACTTTCTGCTTTTCGATTTGAAATACCAGTTCTGTCACATTATTCATCTGCAGATGGAAAAGGAGCAGTTTGCTTTTGTCCTTTTTTTTCGTGGCAGTTAATTCATTTGCATAGTCGGAGCATTCTGTTGAAGATGCTAAACTTGAATCAGGTGGCAGGTAATTTCAGGACGGTCGCTATTCACACTGTTCTGCATTATCACTTGCTGGTGGAATTGCATTCTTACTAGATTTTATCTCTTTTGTCATCATTGTTTTTATATTTTGGGAGTTGAGTTGCATCAATTCCTGCAGTTAGTAGCATTTTTCTTGCGCTTCTCTGCTCATTAGGAAATTGTTTCTTTTTTGTGGGCAACTTGTGTGTTTAGGACGTGTAAATATCTTACTTGCATTTACAGGCTAAAATGTCGATTAGTTCTTTACAACTATCCTGCGAATGTTTAAGTTTCCATCTGTAACTAGGATTATCTTTCATGCCGTGATAAGACTTGTTAAAGTTTTATAGTCATTATCCATCATGATTACCATGTCTTTGACGCGTTTAGTTCACATAGTTGGAATTGACGCTGATCTTCACATTCTTTCAAGTTGAAAGAAGACATTCGTGTAAATGTCACTGAATAGAAGTTCTTTATTGAATGGCTTCATCAGCTGAATTCTTTCCCAAGAGCGTGCTTTTAAAACATCTTTAAATGTGGGGAGATTTCCTCCGTCAAGTTTTACAGAGTCACAAAAAATTGGGTTTTCAACAGCTTGCTGTGTCAATTTGGAAGTTATTGACATTCTTCTTAACAGACCTGAAAACAATTGAAAAGTCTTCCCATGCGCAACTAAGAGTACAGGAAACACATATCTAAGAATGGGGGAGAGACTAGAGTGGGCATGGTGGTGTTGCTGCTACAAATACACGCAATTACACAGTAGCTACACATTAATAAAACATAAAACAACAGATATTCTGTTGATTTTTAAACCAAGGCGCAGAACCATAGGCTACACAGGCAAAAGGGCTATAGCGAGCTTTCAAAGGAGATTCTTAGCCCTGAAACCCAAAGAGCTGATTGGCGTCTTTTAGTGGCATAGGCTCAGTTGAAAGTTGGCCGCAAATGCGATGAGAACGGTTGTTGAACTAGGCAGACACCAAGCGCGCGCGTACAATCGCTTAGTGCACTATGCAAGGCGCAAAGCAAGTGGCATTTTCCAAGCCTCAGCAAGCAGGCTCTTATTAGAAAAGTTGCCAAACGCACCGGACAGCAGATACATAGAGAACGGTATAGTTGATTGCGTCCACCTTTCGCATTTCATGGTGGGCTACGAATGCATAGACCTCGTATCCGTAGTCAAGCTTCAAACGAGCAAAGGATCGATAGAAAACCGAGTAGGTATCACTATCAGCAGCCCAGCCGCTGAACGTTATGGAACTAAGAATGTCCATGGTGTTAGTACCTGAGACGCTAAGGTTGTGAATATGAGCCTCTCAGGTGAGGCGTCATTAGAAAAAGACCAAAGAAACGGTGCGAATACACCACTTCCAGGCGAACCTCGTTTAGGTACAAGTTGGCCTTCTGGTGGAGACGAGGTTGGCGGCAGAAGGGCAACATTTTCGTCCTGGCCAAGGAAAATCGAAACCTATGCGCTTTGGCATTGCGAGAGATGCGTTTTAATGTCTGTTGGAGTCAACGCTCCAGAGTTGGCCTCTCAACTGCACCAAAATAGATCGAAATGTCGTCGACGTAGAGCGTATGAGACTTTCTTCCAGAAGAACTGAGTGAATTTTTGGTTCTGAATTCAAATCTGATCTCAGATGTGCTCTATCATATGATATTTATGCACTATCTTATACCCCATTTTCATGGATTTTACCATTAATATTAACTTTTTGTTACTCATAATTGCATGTTGTTACTACATTGCTGAATTTTTATGGTCGTTTATAACTATTTATATTTATTAAGTATTACATATTAATTGTTGAGGTATGCCTGTGTAGACTAGCTCAGCGCACAGGCATACTGCCGACCAAAGGCGGCTCGAGATATGTTCTGGGGTGATTAATATAGAGTGCGGTTTACGGTTGACCGAGTTTTGACTAATGGCTTGCCAATTTGTAGTTCAAAGATTATATAAAGAACAGGACCCCAAAATATAATTTTAATATATATAATAAAATGGAACAATTTATATATATACAAAAGGGGTGAACAAATTATTTAATAAAGGTAGTTAAATTAATTATGTTGATTTATGAAATGACAGGGGATAAAATTAAAGTTAACTCGAACGAAAGGAACTAATTACAATTTAGCGGGTGAATGCGAGTGAAGATTAACGAGGTAGTCTGGAGATGACAATACAAGATCGCTTTACCTTCAAGCGTCAGTGAATTGGAGAGGGCGTGAAGGACAACGGCGCATGTCTTCAAGAAGATACTTAGGGGAGTCCTGACGAGGAGGACTCGAAGATTGGTTTTTATTACTTCGTGATGAAAAATGAGATTCTCTCTGCTCCAGAGAGACGTAATCTAAACTCGAGACGATTTTGCAGATAGGCCGGGATTCTCAGTCTCGAAAGAACAGGAATCTTGAAGGAATGGTGGAGATGATAGGGCCGTACATCTCTCCGGAAAAAAGGTGGACTCGATAGATTTACTCTGAACAGAGGCCAAAGTATATCTGCTGGCGCGATCTTAAACGAGGTACAAATCGAACACGAGTTACAGGGCTTCACGAGAAACAGACAGGCACTCTGAACGGAGGGAAGGGCGGGCTTTCAATCTCCTCAAGAAATGGTAAACTTCGGGTTAAATAGCCTGGTGTCTGGTCCGATAGATAGCCTCAGGACCTGGCGGTCCCTATAGGATTTTCAGCGCCATAATAAGCAAACACACTTCATGATAAGGTCCAGAACGTGAAACCTACCTCGTGCTATGGGGGGTAGTGTTAATGTGGTAGACTTCAAGGGGAATAGACATGCCTGGGAAGCATAGGGTAGTGATCAGAGGGTTGCGCACGGTGTTATCGCAGGGGAGGGTGGGGGGACGAGTGGCGTCCTAAAACAAACAAAGCAGTGGTTGGTAATTCAGCGCGGGACTAATTCTTTCTCGAACTTTCTAAATTTTCACGCTAGGCGTACGTGATCTTGAAAGTAGAAAGGAGTATTTCCGAAGGGGCTTCCTCTCACTGTGGTCCTTCGAGGGCACCCCCTCATATTACTTTTATTACTATTTTATGAGATATGCTGGGATATTTTTCTGGTGACATCTGGCTTCTCAAACGTTTATTTACAGACTGCAGATACAATTTCAGGCAGTTAAAGATGGCGTGCATTGTTTTATTGTTAGAGTGACGGCAGCTATGACTACATCATCCCAAAGAAGGACATGCTGTAATAAACCAAACTTATTTTGCTACATTTGTGGCAACTTCACTTTGAAGGTTAAAAGGCGCAACATAATTAACTTTGTTAGGAAAGAATATCTTGCTTACTTTAAAGTACCACTTGGAGATCAGAACAAAAGCTGGGTTCCTCACAAAGTATGAAAACTCTGCGTTGAAACCTTGCAATCATGGTCTCAGGGAAAGAATGCCAAACACAAGTTTGGTGGGCTAATGGTTTGGAGAGAACCAACAAACCATGTTGATAACTACTACTTCTGCCTTGTCAATGTAAAAGGTTTCAATAAGAAAAACATACATCACTTGCAATACCCAAATATCCCTTCCATTCGACCAGTTGCGCACTGTGATGAAATACCTGTACCATTATTTACTGAACTACCAGAGATTTCATACGAAGCCTTACTACATAAAGTAGTACTAGAGATGATGAAGATAACGAGATTCATAATTTTGAGCCAACTGCTAAAGATTGTGATAAACCTTCTCTGTTTAGTCAGCCTAAATTAAATAATCTAGTCAGAGTATTGTATTTGTCAAAGATATCTGCTCAATTGTTGTCTTCCAGGTTGCAAGGAAAACAATGATGAAACGTGGCAATATCGTAACAGAGAAGCACAGAGCTGCGTAAGTAATTCCATTCTGATGGTCAACTTTCTATTGTAGTGATGTTGAAGGACTTTGATCAATATGTGATTTCCTGCATAGGATTCAAGTGAGTGGAGATTTTTTATTGAGAGTTCTAAAAGGAATTTTAAATATGTTTTACTTCACAACGGAAACATGTATGGTTCAATCCCAATAGGGCACTCGGTAAAGATGGATAGGTAATATGTGTTGATCTGAAAATGGTGAATTTTCCGCTGGGCCAGCAAGCAGGTTACACAAAATACCCCTGTTTCTTGTGCTATTGATACAGTAGGGCTACAGCAGAACAGTGTGTAAAAAAATAATGGGCAGCAAGAGCCAGTTTGACGCTTGGTGACAAGAACCTCATTAATGATCCTCTGGTTAATAGGAGAAAAATCGTCTTTTCCCCCACTGCATATAGAACTTGGTATGATGAAGCAATTTGTCAAAGCCCTTGATCATAGTGGCCACTGCTTCCGCCACATATGTTTAACCTTCCCAAGCCTTAATAACGAGCAGAAAAAGGCAGAAATTTTTGATGAACCTCAGATAAGAACACTGGTCAAAGATGCCCAATTTGTTACAACAATGAATAAGGCAGAGGCTAGAGCTTGGAACGCTTTATCTAATGTAGTGCAAAATTTCCTTGGAACCAAGAAAGCTGCAATTTAAAATGTTATTATGGAGGACCTACTCTTGAGCTTTGAATTACTTGGATGTAGAATTAGTATCAAGTTGTACTATTACATAGTCACTTAAGCGAATTTCCAAAAAACTTGGGTGATGTTAGTTACGAGTGAGATGAATAATTTCATCAAGATATTAAAGTAATGGAAGAACGCTATTAAGGCTGATGGGACTGATGGAGTGCATAACAAAATGTCAAAGAAGATAAAGATTTGTGCAGCAGTAGCTCAACGACAGGTAATAAACTTTTTGTATCTCTCTAAGTTTATGTATACTTCTGATATTGTTGTATCTCTAAAACATGATGTGATAGACAAAAAGTGATGGTATATTTGGAATAATCACTCAGAATTACCTATAAATCCACTGAAAAACACTTTGCCAGAAAAATTGTGTTGATCAGTGTAATTTATGCATATTTCCCTTTTATACCCCTTTGACTAAAATAGTAATGATGTTTAGTGTTTATACTTATTTTGTGTTTACTTATTTATACTTCTTTCGTGTTGCCTATTAATAAATTGAATCTTATTATTTTATGTGAACCGTGAACCTTTTTCAATTATTTTCCTTGTTCCTTTCTTTTTTTTGGTAATCTACAAATAGTAGCCTACATCAATCCACAAGGTTGAAATTGTGCACTTATTGTATACGATTGAATAATTATAAAAACAAGTGTAAATCTAAGTTTGGCTCTACGTGATGTCAAAAAGGCATCATAAAAGTCTGTCTTTCCTCATACGAGAAGGAAAACAAATCTAAGTTAATTTTCCAAAGCAGGTAAAAGAATCCGACATGAATACTTCGTTTTCCAATTATTTCTGTTGCAGGTCTCCTAATAGCCGAAGTTACGAACGCAGGGTCTTGGGAAAGAACAACTGCTACTGTCCTTCTTTTCAATCAAGGCTTTAAAAAAATATTTATTAGGAGAAATAAAGCAAAAGGTTGATTCTTCGGATCTGGTAAGATGTAGATATCTATATAGTGTTTCAATCAAACGGACTAAGCAGAAGTATATATGTGAAGATGTAATGTATGATGTAATAACCAATGACCGTCCTGTAAGTATTAAGGCTCTCTTCATTAACAATTAGAGAGTTAATGGTAAAACTAGTGGACCCAAATTCGGATGATTTGATTTCAAACGTATCCCAGGTGATTTGATCAAGGTTCTACTATAAATTTCTAAATGAAATTATTTATAAGAAAAACTTAACATAGTAAAATTCTAAAGTAATGGCTATTCCAGTCAGTCTTCTGTCAAAGGGAATGACTAATTTCGTTAATGGCAGTAGCCGTACTAAAGGCGAGTGATAAAGATCTTAAGATTTCCTCGAATTAAAAGCGATATCGCCAAATATTATATCCAGGCAATCTGAGATATGGATTACTTAGGACCTATTCCTAAAACCTGTTCTTTGCTAAAAAAAAGATTTCCCGTGATTTCCCTGCTTCTGTGGAGATCAGATATGGTAGATTTGTCGTAGAAATGCCATAGAAAATAATTCATTGCAATCTACCTAATAATTATGGCATAGCAAAATCCAGTCTTCTAAATAGTGTAGCTAAATTGAGGCGAAGTAACCCTTCTCTTTTGCAGGTTTATAATAATATTTTTCTTAATCACATCATGGCTTGCGGAACGTTTGCAAATAATTATCCTACCCTTATTATTAGACTTATCTGCTGTTATCCTAAGTCGAAATTACAATTTAAATCCGGGACTATTATTAATGAACAAATTGTACGATATTCTTAGTGGAATTAGGCAGTGCCATTTTGCATGCATTGCCAATATTGTTAAAACGCTCATATATTTTTTAGAAAGGTTTTTATGTAGATAAATGACCTTTTCTGCACAGTTGTATCTGAGGAAGAATTCAGCTATTTCTAGGAACGGGCAAGAGGTAATTTAAAAGAAGCCAGTTTTAATCTGAGGAAAAGGTATTTGAATTCCACCTTATTTAACTCTCTCTTCATAGAGCAAGGTAACTTAGCCAAAGAACCATTAAAGGTACTAAGTTTAGATTACGATCCTGGAAATGATGAATCGCTTACCCAATTCACGAATCACTTTCGAAGCCAAACGTAAAAGGTAAGTTTTAAGAATCATGACTTTTATTCACGAGGCCGACAGTTATGTTCTTCCAACTACTATTAATCAATTATTTATGAAAAGTTTGTGGGGGAAAAGAATTGTTTGGAATTAACCTCCGGTCTTTGACTCACAAACAATATGGGATATATTGGTCCTACACTTGCAAAAAATACACGGAGTTTCCCTTTCCCAAGTAATCTTTACCTTCTGACAATATTGAGCTTTACTGTTTTTTTGATACGAGCACGAAATTAAATGAGACATTTTCCTACAAGTTATTAGGAAAATCTTTAATGTCATGACAAGGCCATGAAGAAAAAATATATCAACATAAATTTATCATAGGGAAATGCAAGGAGACATGTAGAATCTAAATTATATCAATCCGGTTTATTTGAAGCAAGGCCGATCAATTAAAAAATCATTTATTATGGATTAAACGTCCTAAATGGATCATCGATAGTGAGATATACCATGAATCTACTATATTACTGCCAGGTACCCACAATTTTCAAATTGCAGTGGTCAAAGAATCAACCCTTGAAATGAATGGGTATAGTTCACTATCTAAACATTGGAAAATAACTCTAGTGACTTTCAGGTTTTTACTTCTGATCATAGGTAAGGTGACCCCTATATCTTCCCCTGACAAAATATTTCGGCCATAATATCAATCCAAAATAAGAGAGAGCTGTTATCAATTTCTGGATTAAAACGGCAGAGAAGGAGAAATAGTATTATGAATGAAACGGGTGGCAAAAGGTCAGCATGTTTATGTTACAAACGGATTAAAGAGTTGTCCATGTTTATGTAGGAAGGTGTGATAAAATGCTATAAGTGGCTCTCCTATTATGATCTCCCCAACAACACAAATACAGTATACTGCTACCGGCTGAACATGAAATCACTAAGGTGCTTTTTCTACAACTACATTATATGCAAGAACATTAAGGTGGGTGATTTTCCCCTTTTAGCGAATCTCTTTGCTGGGTAGTGTGCAAAAGGTGCCAATTGATGAGAAAATATTTGTGTTAAAAGCACCGCCTTGTTCTGCAACCAAACTTTTAGCATCCACATCGAGCTTGAAAATAGAGAAAATGCATTAAAAATAGCCAAAATATAGGTACTACCCCAAATATTAATATTTAAGAAAGTTACTTGCGGGTAGTAATCATAATAATGATTTGTTTACATTTTATGTATGCAAAAGATTTTAATTAAATAAGTATATCTTTAGCTGGCGCAAGAAGGAGCCAAAAATAAAATATGCCATATTTTCATCAAAAACTGCAAAAATTGGCCAAAATTTATTTTTAATTGAAAAGTTTAGCGATAATTTGCAAACAATAGTCTATAATATCAAGAATATATGATAAAAATTTCTTGGTAATAGAATAATTTTTCAGCCTGTGCAAATTGATTAAACTAGATATAAATTATTAATTTTCCCCAGTTGCGCCAAAAATTTGATCATACTCGTTAAATTGCATAAAAATACATGATAGGCATGGCAAAAATTTTCTTTTGACTAGCTATAGACGGCTCTTCTTTTATTTTTCAAATAAATAATTAGAAAAATAATCCAAAAGTCACCACGGAAAGGTGGTCGTATGTCGAGTTCCATCCTACTCCAGCCCAACCTCTCTACCTAAACTGGATTTTATTTACCTGAACTCATTTATGGTCTCATAACGAGGCATTATTCGCCGTGTTTCAAGTGTAAGTTTTATATATCAGCTCTTCTAGGTTGGTCGTATACTTTCCCTAATGCTCCGATCACTAGCTTAATTCTTTTTTTTTACAGCTTCAGTCGTTATTCTCCTGTAATTTTTGCTTCCTTTTGATGACTGCGACAAAGTTTTATTCTTCCTTCCCTCAAAGTAGATAAAAATGTTTGAATCTTTCCTTACTTTAGTTTCACTATTAATTTTCGTTTTGATTTTGCTTCACTCGCTCCGTATTTTGTTCTTATCGATGACTGACTTGAATCTCTTTCACTTATTATTCCAGTCTTTCAAAGTTGCACCAGCAATACTTTCTGCTTTTCGATTTGAAATACCAGTTCTGTCACATTATTCATCTGCAGATGGAAAAGGAGCAGTTTGCTTTTGTCCTTTTTTTTCGTGGCAGTTAATTCATTTGCATAGTCGGAGCATTCTGTTGAAGATGCTAAACTTGAATCAGGTGGCAGGTAATTTCAGGACGGTCGCTATTCACACTGTTCTGCATTATCACTTGCTGGTGGAATTGCATTCTTACTAGATTTTATCTCTTTTGTCATCATTGTTTTTATATTTTGGGAGTTGAGTTGCATCAATTCCTGCAGTTAGTAGCATTTTTCTTGCGCTTCTCTGCTCATTAGGAAATTGTTTCTTTTTTGTGGGCAACTTGTGTGTTTAGGACGTGTAAATATCTTACTTGCATTTACAGGCTAAAATGTCGATTAGTTCTTTACAACTATCCTGCGAATGTTTAAGTTTCCATCTGTAACTAGGATTATCTTTCATGCCGTGATAAGACTTGTTAAAGTTTTATAGTCATTATCCATCATGATTACCATGTCTTTGACGCGTTTAGTTCACATAGTTGGAATTGACGCTGATCTTCACATTCTTTCAAGTTGAAAGAAGACATTTGTGTAAATGTCACTGAATAGAAGTTCTTTATTGGATGGCTTCATCAGCTGAATTCTTTCCCAAGAGCGTGCTTTTAAAACATCTTTAAATGTGGGGAGATTTCCTCCGTCAAGTTTTACAGAGTCACAAAAAATTGGGTTTTCAACAGCTTGCTGTGTCAATTTGGAAGTTATTGACATTCTTCTTAACAGACCTGAAAACAATTGAAAAGTCTTCCCATGCGCAACTAAGAGTACAGGAAACACATATCTAAGAATGGGGGAGAGACTAGAGTGGGCATGGTGGTGTTGCTGCTACAAATACACGCAATTACACAGTAGCTACACATTAATAAAACATAAAACAACAGATATTCTGTTGATTTTTAAACCAAGGCGCATACTAAATTTCTTTTCTTCGCTCGCCTATTAGCAATTGGTTTATTATTGTAAACTAGTATACAGGGTGTCCACAAAGTCTGGCTACATAGGCTATAAATACATACCTTTAGAACATAACAATTTTATTTAATTATAATGTTAAGAAATTATATTTTCAATATGATTTCCATTATTTGCAATGCATAATTCAATGCGCCTTGCTAAATTCTGGTGAACTCGATTGAATAGGTGTACATTGCTGTCGATTTCAGCACACTGACTGATAATGCGTTTTCTCAAGTGGTTTAGATTTGCAATCTTCATTGAGTAAACTTTCTCTTTTAACATTCCCCCGGAAAAGAAATCAAGGGGAGAAAGGTCTAGGGACCGAGGGGACCACCCCACATGACCTCTTCTTCCAATCCAGTCAGGAAAAGTGCCATTCAGCCAATCTCTAACCTTTGTAGCAAAATGGGCAGGGGCTCCATCCTGCTGAAACCAGTCCGGAAGTCCCTCGCCTAGGCGCTCAATTTGAGGCATTAATTTGTCTCTTAACATGTTCAGATAAGTCTCACCGGTTACATGTTCATCAAAGAAGAAGGGTCCTAGCACATGAGTTTTCCACAAACCACACCACACCATCACCTTTTGGCACCTTGCTGTTTGGATGAATCCATCCATGTGGATTGTCTTGAGACCAGTATCGAAGATTCTGTCTGTTGACTTTACCATTACCCTAAAACAAAGTTTCATCACTTAACAACAAAAGGTCTTTAGTAAAAATTATATTTCCATCCAATTTATCTGAAAACCATTCGCACATCTGCATTCGTCTATCGGGGTCGTCTTCAATTAAGTGATGCAATATCTGTAATTTGTACGGATAGAACTTCTGCTCTACCAGGATTTTGTGAATAGTTGACCTTGGAACTCCTAACTCAATGGATGTCCGACGAAGTGATTTCTTTGGGCTAGCAGCAATCTTGTCCATGACAACCTCGTTCGTTTCGTCTGAAGTCTTTGGTCACCCGGAACGGGGTTCGTCCAAGACACTGCCTGTTTCTTTAAACCTTGTGACCAATTTCCCGACCGCAGTAAAATAAATAGGTTGCCGATCATGGTGTCGAAGGTTAAATTCATCTGCGATTTTGCAATAAGACCATCCTTCTCGTCCACTTAAGAGTACCAACTCGATTTTTTCTTCTTTAGACAGAGCCATCATTCGATCTGGGGAGGAAAAATAACATAAATAAATAAAATATTAAAATTTTTATGTACCCAGACTTTGTGGACACCCTGTACATTGATAGAAAAATAAGGCGTTTGTGCAGGGTGAAGAAATTCTTTTATTACTACGAAAGTTTTTCCATATATTATTAACATTATAGACTATTGTTTGCAAACTACCCGCAGACTTCTCAATTAAAGTTACATTTTGGTCAATTTGTGCAGTTTCAGTTGAAAATGTGGCATATTTTTACCTTTTTTTATCCTTCATGCGCCTGTTTAAGATATATTTATTCAATTCAAAGCTTTTGCATACATAAAATATAAACATAAATCCTTATTACGATTACTAACTGCAATTAATTTTTTCGCATATTAATTTTGGGGGTATTACCTATATTTTGGCTATTTTTAATGCATATTTTCTATTTCAAGCTCAATGCGTACGTAGGCTAAAAGTACTCGTATGTAGGTAGAGCAAAACCGTTTTCGCCGAGATTTTTTTTCACCAATTGGCACCTTTTCCGCACTACCCACCAAAGAAATTGGAAAAAAGAAGAAAACGCCCCACCCTAATGAACATCCGAGTACCCACCGTTTTCTGATGATAGTAAGCTTGAATTACTAGATTCCAAGGTCCATGCAAGTGATTAAGAGAATCACGGCTAAGTTCATTATTTGCTTTAAAATATCAAATTTAAATTATGACATCCCAGATCCTCCTCCATTACCCAATGAAGGGGCTTTGGTTGCTCCATCATTCTCTACAAAGAGGATCGACTATAGTGGTTCTATCATAGTTTGGAACGGTAGGAAGAATAAAAAAATCTACTGCTCACTTGTGTCACCATGATAGCTATTGACCTAGAATTGGTTGAGAGTGGGAGGGCTATCATTATTCCTATGCTCATTCCGACGATTCCGAGGTTTCCAGTTTTCCACACCATATATTCTGATAACGCGGTTTCCGAGTATATTTTGAGCGTGTGAATGTATTTAAATGCTGTACATACCACCTGCAAATATACAGGAATCAGATGGATTTTCAATCCATCTTAGGCTCCTTGCTAAACATGGTTTGTGGAAAACCTCAGAGGCCTTATAAAGAAGACATTAAAAGCACTCGTATGGAATAAAATAGTCTCGCAGATTCAACTCTCAACTATCAATACAGAGATAGAGAACTTGAATTATCGCCCCCTGACTTATGTATCAAAGGAGCTTGTCACTCTATACCAGAGGTTCTCAACCAGTGTGCCCTAGCATCTAGGGGTGCCATTAGATTAACAAAGGATGCCTCGATATTCGGAAGAAAATTTGAATATAATAATAATATATAATAATAAAAATAATAATAATAACAATAACAACAATAATAATATAAATAATAATGCAAATAGCTACATATTATTTTGAACGGTATATCGGATGACATTCCAACAGTATCATAAAATAATCACATCGCATTTACGTTGTTCTCTAGTTGATGCAATGTTTTCATTTTCTTCGTCTGGACTTGATGAAAAATTGTGTTCAGGAATATTTTCTTTTTTAGCAGTATCAAAATATTCTCCTTCCGATTCATCGTAAGGTGTACCAGCAAGAAATTGTCGAAGTCGTTCCTCTGTCAGATGAGTCTACCTTTTATTGGACAACATCTTCACCCAACGAGAGTCTACTGTGTACTGCACAATCGCGTAATTGCGAGTTTATATAGAAAATAAACAAATCTTGTCAGAATATGTTGGAACAAGCGTGCACTCATTGTAATGAAATAAACACATTAAAACAGGATTATATTATGCATTGGTCAATCTGCCTGCTCAGTCTTTCTAGGTAGTATACTCTATCGCTCGTTACCTGACTCTTGTGAAAATTTTATACTTTCATAATGCCATTTTGAATATAAAAATAATAGTCAAGAAATTTGAGTGGTTGCAATAAAAAATGAGCTGATATTTAATAAATAAACTTGAAAAGCGATTAAAATGACCGCTCCGTCATTCTAGTGTTAAAATGCAGAGTTTTTCAAAAGATATGCCAGGATATGGGTGCAAATAATATCCCAATGGTGTTGTATACTGATAAGTGGCTATCTCGAGGTCGTATACTGAACCTGGTTCACGAACTTAAAGTTTACCTGAAAGTATTTTTTTACCAGAAGAAACAAGATGCATTCCTCAAGCTGCCTGAAAATTGTACTTGGTGTTTGAAGCTTTCATTCTTCGCGGATATTTTCATGAAGCTTATTGAATTAAATCCCTTAATACAGGAGAGGTTGGAGACAATAGTTACATCAAGTAAGAAAATGAAAAGTTTCCCGAAAAGGTTGGATGCATGGAAGTCAGCTGTTCAAAAGATAACTTATCAAACTTTCCTTCTCTTCTTAAGCAAGGAGGAAATAATACGATTGGACGTCTCATTAGATTTAGGGGCAATTAAATATTTAAAACTCTTTGTGACAATCTTTAGGAAACTCTCAAAATGAAGTTCTAAATGAAATTTAACGCAAAGGGGGAGCAGTTTAGACGGAAGATGAGTGACTTTTATCCATAAGAAACGAGTTTGACTTCTTGAAGTCAAAAAGTCAGAAATGATGCCTGTCTCTCTCTGACTTTAATCAAATTTTACAATAAGTTTGATTCATGTTTAAAAGTAGAACAAATTTGTTAGAGCGAAATCTACAAAGCAGGAAAAACAGAAACAAGTAAATTTACTTCTCTGAACGAAACCTCATTTAGAGAAGGCGCTTGGCCACATTTCAGAGAGCAATTAAATATAGGTCGTATTTTCGTGGTAGCCTGAAGAGCAGTTTTTCTGACAGGGCGATAGGTTACCCAATTATAGAGAGGCTAGTTTTGGTTCAACCGCTATATCTTCCATAACTCCAGGCTCTAATTGGGTTTGAAAGTCTTTGCTATATGCTTGATCTAGTCCCTGTTTCTCTACTCTCGTAACACGCTTTACTGTTCCCAAGGCAATTTTTAAATTGGATGGAATTGGGAAAGTAGATCGTGGAACCAGGGCAAATTAACGAAACACCTCCCATTCCTAAGCTCTATCGACCATTTGAACTGTTAAATTTTAGATTTGTTGATTGATTCCGCATCGTCATCCTTTAACCCGAGAGATTCTGGGAAAAACAGATACTCTAGGCCAAAATCTAATTTAAGTTCTGATTTTGTGAGAATCAAAGGGTGTACATAAGAAAACGACGGACTTAGGGCAAAGTTGAATATATGGTCGAACATTTCGTCAGCCTCCGATTCTAAATTAGGTACTTGGGGGCAAATTAACCTACTTTCCAACTTCGTTCTCCACCTCGCTCTCGGAATTGGAGGAGCCGGCCCCATTAGGATTACCACCTAGAAGGAAATTACAATTATCCGTCTACGAGTTTTTTGAGTGTTGTGGGGGGTATTTTTAGTTATTTAGAGTGAAGTGCTCACAACGAGCAAGCTCACCCGTGACTTGGTAATTGTAGCCAACTGAGGTCCAATAGTTGTTTTCTGAGTTACCTTCTAATACTAGGGTATCGCTTATTTGGTTGATACCTTCGTAAGGTATCAGACCGTTATTCTATCCCTTTTAACAAGGGGTTGGGAAAAGGCTTCGTCTGCCACTGGGATGTCCTTTTCGTTCAGAACCATATTTACACTTTCGACTCCTTTTCCCGTAAAATCCAAGTTTAAATTGGAATAGACAAAGAATTTTATCGACATTTGGAGAAATCAGAAGCAAAAGACCGCCTCCAATTCCCCTATGTGTGTGATTTTTACCTTGATGAATGTTTTGATCATACAAGAATCCGCGGTGAATTCCTTCAGATTCGCACCCATTTGGGAAGCTAAGGATTCAGAGATGTACAACATTTGGCTCCCTAGATCGCGCGGGGCATGAAGGTACTCCCAATCAAAGATGCCCAGTCAGAGTCGGAAGTAGGAAATATGAATGGAGTTTTCAATTATGAGAACTTTTGGCTACTTCCACATTCGACTCTAGATTCATAATCTGCCCAGGTTTAGTCACAAATTTAGATCGCATTTGACAAGAAAGGAGCGAAGAGCAGACATGTGCGTTTTTTCCTGGCAGAACTTACACGGGTAGGACAAGTAGCGTTTGAGCGTGGGGGCACGATTCTAGAGGATGTCGCGTAGAAGAACAACAGGAAAACAGCTCAGTTCTAATCAACGTTGAATCGTGTTTTCAGGGGTTTCTTATATGTAATAATTCACCATGTTGTGAGTTCCGGTGCACACCTTGCACTGAAAAAAGAGGGAGTTTGAGTTTAGGTTTGAAGAGAGGAGTGAATTCGAAGTTTTAGTTTTGATATTATGATTGGGTTTATACTTGCTCTTTGAAAGTGACGCCTCTCCGCCGAGAGGGGTCTACATATTAATTTTAAAAGGTTTAACAGATAGTGGAGGCTTAGAAAAGGGATACTGAGAGTTATAAAGAATTTTAAAAGCAAGAAGTAACTCTTCTTGCCATGGCCCAAAGAGCACCTCAATCATTCGAGGCCTCTTATTATACTGCTATAGTTGTCTAAGATTTTTCCCAGGGAAGGATAGTCAGTCTTGGTAGTCAATCTTAGCTCCTTTGTAAAGTTTGAGGATAATTTACTATAAATTACGTGCGATATCATAATATTTCCGGCGCTGGCTTTCTTGAAAAAATCGATCTCAAATCCTTTCAATTCGAACAAGATGGCTCGGATTTCATTGAGGAAACTTGATAGTTTGTGAAGACTCGGGTCGCGAATAATCGCGAAGTTTAAGATCTTAGATAAATACGAATCGATAACCGCGTTTTTGTCGAAAAATTCCCTTTTGAGTAACTCTAAAGCAACCGGATAATTGGCATCTGTACTTCTCAAATGCTTGAATATGGAGTACGCGTAGTCTTTAAAAGATACTCCGTTAAATACGCAAGTTTGATGGCAGAAGAAAAGTTACTCTTCGAACCTACAAGGTTTTTAAATTTTTATATAAAGGGATGATAATCAAGTTTATCTTTCGTACCGTGAAAGGCGATGCTTGGTAATACAGGCGGGGGAGAATTGTCATACTACGGGTTTGTCAAAGTCGCTCAAAATCTCTTTGAGATCCGAAGGTTTAACGTTAGACTCAGATGAGGCCTGAAGGGGAGAAGATTTCCTCTTTATCGAAATCTCATTTAATTTAGATTTAAAATCAAGATCGTATTCGACAGGATAAGAAACCTCTCTGTCTAACATTGATTTGTCACCTGCCTCTGTGCAGATGGATTCGCAAGCCTCAAGAATATGACTATCTAAATCATTCACTGAAGCATAATAGGACTTGAAGGTATCTATCTTAGATTGCAATACATCAAGGGCAATGACTTCCCCCTCTTCTAACTTAGAGCTGATTTTTGTAAAGAGCACGGTGATTTTAAGTTTAAACAACACCCTATTTATGACCAAGACTTTGATTGGGATTTAATTTCATCAAAATTGGGAATTTTAGGATTTTCGGCCATTTTGGGTTTGAAAGGAAAACGTGAAGCTCGGTTGACTAAAGAGGTAATCCAACGAGGGTATTTCCGGGAAGACAGAATTCTCTAAATCAATCGGAATTTCCGTCAGAAAAACTAATGGAAATAAACTATAACTTTCCAATGTTATTAGAATTATTACACTGAAAGAAGGGCAGGGTTAAGCAAGATGGTGACGCTTAAGTGAGAGACATTCGTCGCTGATTTGATTTTGAAAATTATAGTCGTTGAGACGATGCTTAGTTTCGAAGGCCCTCGTTAGTTAGAGTTTAGTTTAAAGGTAGTTTGAGAGTTTGAGGAGAGTAAGAGAGGTGATTGATGGTTTTGAAATCAAAAGAAGGTTATGTATCAGTTTGAAGGAGCGAAGGTAAAATGTATTTAGACGAGAGTGGGGTCCAAAAGAAAGAGAGAGAGGGATAAAGAGAGAGAGAGTTTAATGGGAATTCGAGGAAACTCGCAAAACCAATGCAAGAAAGAGGCTATAAAAGCTTAACCTGCTTAGAGAACACGGGTGAGGACCTACTAGCAAGTTGGAGGCGTTCACGGTGACGCAAAATTCCGAAGATTTGTTCGGCCGGGTCCAAGAGTTTGAGTGGAGTTTTAAGAGTTTTGAATTTGGTTATTCTCTCTTCAAGCTTAAGAACGGTTCCATCTAAAATGCAAGAATTTGCAAGGAGTTTCAGATAGTTTGTTTTTTAATTCAGTTTCTGATCGTTAGTGGCTGTTCGTTGCTCCTGCAAGAGGGTTTTCAAGGAATCGGAAATGGGGGAATTGGGGGATAATCAGGTTGTAGGATACGAGAAAATCAGGCATGCGAGACCTGAAAATGCCCTTTACCCCCTATATAGACATAAACCACCGGGATTCATACCCGATTGCGCGGCATATAACTATAAACCATCTGGTCAGTCTTTGTACGATCGCTAAAAATGGGCAATAGAAGGAGAAAGAGAGAGGGGAGGGACATCCCTCTATGGAAGGAAAACATTCAAGCAATTCTCCTTTGACTTACATGTGTTGATGCACGCTCACACAAAAACTTGTGTAAGAAGGTGCGACAGGCTGTAGTATTCTTAACACTACACACTGCCGTAAGTCACATCAAGCAGATGGGTGAATTCCCTTCTTGGCATTCTCACAGTTATCCTTATTCAGGAAAACAATTAAAACGCATAGTATTTTTCAGGGGGTAATCAACCTCAATTTTCTGAATAATTTGTTGTAACTTGTCCATGAAGCAACGAGTCATTTACTTTGACCTTTTTGCGTCTTATATGTCCTTCATTGCTATTCGCAGGTTTGGTCCTCCTTAGCTCATCTGGTTTATCCCCTTTTTAAAAGTTGTTTAGCTTATGAAAAAGCAACGTTTTTACGCTATAAATCTCGCGTCAGGCATTTATATATATATATATATATATATATATATATATATATATATATATATATATATATATATACAGTGTCCCGCAAAAATTTACAATACACCATTTAAAACAGACGTTTATGTATTTGTAAGCACGATAGGTAAATGAAACTTTTATTACTGACAGATTATGTATTCAAACAATAAATTAAATCATCAGGACCATACAAAATCATAAATATATTTTTTGTCGAAGAAATACAATTAATTAGTAACGAAAAAGTTTGCAACAAATATATCATCGAATCGTTTCTTAATATTTAGTAGCATAACCACTGTTGCTAATAACAGTTTGTACCCGCTTAGAGTAGTCTCCTAAGTACTTCTTACATGTGTTTGTGTTAATATTACTCCATTCCTTAATGCATATTTTCTTTAGTTCAGACATGTTTGTTGGTTCTCTTTTGGGGATTCTGAGCTTCAGTTCCTACCATAGATTTTCGATAGAGTTCAGATCTTCGGATTGACTAGGCCATTTTAGAACATTTACACCATTTGATCTGAACCAATATTTTGTCAGTTTTACTGTAAGCTTTGGATCATTGTCTTGTTGAAAGATCAAATCCTGTTTCAATTTAAGAGAATGCATACTTGGAAGTAAATTATTCTTCAAGATTCTTTTATAATGTTTTCCATTCATCCTTCCTTCTATGGTTTCGATATTTCAAACACCTGCGGCACTAAAACAACCCCAGATCATGATTGAGCCTCCTCCATATTTTACTGTTGGGGTAGTGTTTTTCAGGGCGTAGTCGGTACCTTTCTTTCACCATACCCTCGAAGCTGCATTAGGGCCGCACAGTCCTATCTTTGTCTCATCCGGCCAAATTACGTTGTCCCAAAACTCTGCAGGTTTATCAACAAACTCTTTTGCAAAATTTAAACGATCACGAACCTGTTTTCTTGTAAGAAGTAGCGTTTTCCTTGGAGACCGTGAGTAGATGCCCATGCTACGAAGCGATCGATTAATTGTGTCTGTACTGACTTAACTCCACTCACTTCTAAGTCACTGTGAAGTTCTTTAAGAGTAACCTTGTGTGTTTTACTGACCTTTCTTACTAATAATCTCCCTGCACGTTCGGTTATCTTGCGAGGACGGCAAGAACTGATCAGAAGAAGAGTAGAATTTTGAGACTTCCAATGACGTATTATCGTTCCAACTGAACTCAGTGGAACAACTAACTGAGGAGATATTTTTATATAACCAATGCCACACTTATGAAGGTCTACAATACGTTTTCAAAGATGTCGATCAATTCGTTTCTGTTTCCCCATTGTGCGAATGTTTACAGGACGCTGTCTGATAAAGAATGATGCGATAGCTTATACCAGTCCCTAAGTTTTGTGCATAAATTTAATTTATCGTTTGAATACATAATCGGTCAGTAATAAAAGTTTCATTTACCTATCGTGCTTACAAATACTTAAACGTCTGTTTTTCACAGTGTGTTGTAAACTTTTGCGGGGCACTGTATATATATATATATATATATATATATATTTATATATATATATATATATATATATATATATATATATATATATATATATATATATATATATATATATATTGGGATAGAGTTATGAACTCTTGCATTAAATACCTCTAAATAATCAGAAAAGTTGTAGATAAAAGTAAAATAAATAATAAATAAACCCGTTTACCATCCCCCCTTCTCCCAAATAATTTCATTTATTGCCAATCCCTTTTTAATAATCAGCAAAGGGAGACAAGTGTAGCAAGGGTAATCATGCTCTTATCCTCAACGCCAATTGTTGCGTGAACTTCGGGCAAATCTTTTTTACAGATATCTCCTTACAAACTGAATGGGAGATACTTTCGTTGTTTTTACCTCTATATTAATTAAATAATGAAAAGTTTTTTATAATCTTACAAAAGGAATTATATTTGCGCGACAAAAAACACAACTCGAAAGAAGTTGTAGATTTTTTTAAATTGGTGATTATTATTTAAACCAATTTAAGCAAAATCAGTTTTATTGTGGACAAATATTTGATTGTGTAATATATTTTCCAATTTCATGCCGGACTGAATGTATTGAATGGATTTACCTTTATTATAATTATCATTTATTTTCTTTATTATTATTTTCATTATTATCATCATTATCATCATTCTCATTATTATCATTATTATCATCATACTCATTATTATCGTTATATAATTATTTTCGTTATCATTATTTTTAATATTAATATAGGTAAATCATAAGAATTGGAATGAGTAATATATCATTCTTTGAAGTTTCTTATAGATTCATTCCAGAATAAATGATTCTCTCGATCATTGAATTTGTCTTCTTGATTCATGATGAATGTTCGCACAATAAGAATGATGAAGATTAGTTGGAATAACGAATCTTATATTAACTGATGCGTTTTAATCGTGGGGGTAGCCATAGTTGCACACTTAGCACATGTACATGAGTGATGGTTTCCTTTGACAAAGTGAGCTAAATGAGTGCTTTTTATACCTGTTAATCCTGCTCTTCACCTTTCCAAGAACTGTACCTTCCCTAAGTCCACTGTTTTATTTTTGAAAACTCTTCGGAAACATTTAATAATTGAAATGCATCCCAGGGTTGGATATTAAGAAAATAAATCTATCAGTTATGACTACTCTTTTCTCTCAATGGTGTTTCTTTCGGTTAGTGGAAAGAGGAATCAACTACGATTTCCTTCTTTTCCTTTACTTTAGTCTGCCTTTGCACAAAGAGGCAGAATTAGCTCAATCAGCGTCTCTCCAGGTCCCTGGCGCTTAAAAGAATCCCAAACTATTTCTATATAGGCAAAAGCACTTTGCATGCATTTTCCCATCACCTAAGTTCATTTCCTCTTAAATGTAACCTTTTTTGTTAAAGAAATTCTACTGCGAATCCCATGTTTTGTTTTTGCTTTTACTAGTTAAGCATTTATAGTGGAACACATCTGAATGTTTCACTAAACTTCTGATATTGCTGTTCTTATCTATTTAGTTGCCTTTTCTTGTATTTGGTGAAGGGTTCAAGAATAAATAACCAATGTCTAAAAAGCTGATTCTCGTGGGATTTATGTAAGAAAAAACGCGATTCAGAACCCAATTCTTAAAGCCTTCATCGTTTAAGATGCTTGTATTTTGCTATCTCCTCCAGAAATTGTACTTGGTAAGATAAAATTATCACATCTATCGTACAATCTTATTAATGGGAAGGTTACATGAAGCATACTTAGCCTTGCCAAAACTAATGACCCCGTTGCATTGGATTTGGGACCATATGGAGCGCAAGCATTCAGCTATAGGCTGCAGCATAGGTACTCTCTCTCTTACACGTACACTTCTAAGAAGGAAATTCTAAAAAATACGCCGAAATCCATATGAAAATATAAATAAAAAACGGCGATAACAAAGAAAAGAAGAAAGATGGTGACCCTTAAAATGCCTGAGATTCAAATTTACTACTTTGTGTAAGTCTTTGTCTGCAGGAAATCAAACGTATATTGGCCTTATTTCGAAATGGAAATAAATTTCTTGCATGAACGAAAAGGGAAAATATGCCCAACCTAGAAGGAATTAGAGTATTATAGTATAAATAAAACAAATTCCCTCGAAACCCAAGCTTTTTTCTCATGGGCTGTCTGCTTAGGCCGACAACCCATGAGTAAAATATGCCTAAAGAAAGAGAATCAAGCAGAAAATTTTGACGTGATCATATTAAATCACGCGGAAGGATTTGTACCGAAGCATAAAATCTCACAAGATTAGATTTTATCGCTCAATATACATCTTAAAGGGTTATTTCGAAGAAGATGGATGGCTGGTAATATAACTCGCTACATTCAACGTGAAAATCTCCTAACGTTTCTTTGGAAAGATAGTTTCACGGCACATCTGAAAAAGTAGCTAGTTAAACCTAATATTCTCTAAGAAGTGCAACCTCAAATGTACCCACTGTCCAAATGTACCCACTGAAATCTGATATTAAGCAAGAAGAATTAAATAGATTCTGTCCGAAAAAATCTCATTCAATAATTTCTCACCAATAAAATCAAAATCAGCTACACTATGATCCTATTTACAGTCATGGCCAATTTTTTTCACACAACTATATTTTTTTATATAATAGAAGTAATAAAACGAGCCAAAAGTTGCCTTTTGTTTTAGTGTGCTTGTAAAATTATTTGTAGGTAAAATGTGTCAAATTTGGAGCCAAAACCCATTTGGCATTTGGAGACCAAATTTGCAATGATATTTTGACTAATAATGCCCTACTTTTGTTCAATAATGACCCGAATCTGGTTTAAATTTGATGACTCTGTTTATCAACCGCCAGTTTGATTATAAACTATGTAGCACAATTTTCAGCCTTGTGGTTACACCATAATCCTGACATACAGAAATAAAACTCTTCCACGCTTCTTTTTCCTTATCTAATAAGCTTTTTTGAGAATGCTGAACAGTCTATGAATTTACTAATGTGGTCCAACTTTGATTCAAAGATTTTGAGAAAGAAATTTTGAAATTACTTAAAGCCTAGAAACTCTTTGTTAAGAGCTCTAACAAAGTGATTCATGAGACATAGTTTTAAATTTAATAGAGGGACAACACCTTTTGATGGTTTATCATTTTTTATGATTAATATTATTCCCTCCAAGAGAAAATACAACCCTTTTTGGCTAGTGTTTTCTGTGGTAATGTGTTGTGGTATGCTACCATTTTGAAGTCTCTAAATAGCTATCATTTCACAGTACTTACACTTCAAAGCTTGTAACAAAAAGTTGAACTGTCCTACTCGTCTTTGAGATTTACTTAATGAGCCAATGGAAGGGAGAGATGAATATTCCAATTACGGAGAAGTACAACTTTAATTATTTTAAGGATCTGTCAATCAATAGATCCACTCATCTGGATCACGTTTATTTTCAATTGCATCAAACATACAAGCTATATTATTACAGTAGCATAGCTCACCTTGATAAGTAAAGAATCTTGAGGAAAGTTTATGTTATTTCCATTTGCTTGTACCTTGCAAATCTTTATCCAGTACCTCACCTTTTTTGAGTTGAAAATCAAAAGCTCAGCATTTGACTTTGACAAACCAAGATCTCTGACTAGCTCATTGTGGTCTCTTTGGTTTGGATAATATGTGCTTCTCTTAACAACTATATCTCTGAGACTGTGTTTTACATCTTCACTCATCTTTTCAGCTTCTGATTTGTTGTTCTCTTATGAGTATGGTTAATTCCGTTCTAGAGGGGTAGCCAAAGGAGTATCAGCAGTGTGGTACTGGAGAAATAGCAAATGGAAGGTCGGGCAAGGAAATGACATGTACATTTCATCACTTCGACGTTGTGAAATGTCCAGCATGGCAATCTATCAGTTTCTTGAGTTATCAGTGAGTTTATGCCAAATCCTGGGAATGGGAAACTTCATGGCTCTTCTTTCCCCTCCATACCATTAGGTAAAAATATAAAAATATCAATTAATCTTTTACTTAAAAACAAAAGTAATAGCTTACAAAGCCGTATCATTCAATATTTCACTATTTAAACTAACAATTTTCTTAGATTCCAAAGTTTTCTTTCAGTGTTCACAAGCAAAATTGTTGTCTTGGTCCTCAACTGGAATCCTAAAGTGTGCTCTGTAAGCTGCACACATTCTAATAGATGCTGTCACACCGAGCGGTTTTGCTCTTCCTTTGATTAACTGTACACAGATATAACAGAATGCATCTGGATAAAGATGCATGCCATGCGATCAAATCTAGGAATCTCTGTATAAATATTTGTCAAGTAATATTCAGGAGTGTGTTCTGGCCAGTTCTGAAACATTTTTCAAACTTCATGAATTCCTACTAAATTCTCCCAATTTCATATTTAATTAATAAAGTTTTGGAAGGATTCCTTAAAACAAATATTATTCACATAAGATTTAATATTTAATAAGATCTACAATTTTCTACCATGCTTTGAACAAAATGAAAGCCTTTTTTAAATTCTCCCTTTTTCGGAAATTAATAATCTCTTAGCATTATTTTCTAAATTAGTAAATTTAGAAAATTTATCGCTATACCTTCCAAAACTAAGACTCAGGATCAAATTGGACTTTTCTCATTTACTTTACAATGTTAAGAACAACTGATAAATTCAATTTTGACCTAGAAACGAGAACAAAGTAAAATTTTGCTAAAATGAATAATCGCTCTAAATTTTCATATATTTCATTTAAAATTATGTTACAAACACAGTAAAACAAAATGCAAAGTTTGATTAGTTCTATTACTTTCTTATAGGAAATATTATCAGCAAGCTTGGCACTGGAATCAACCCGAATTTTGAGTTGCAGCCCTACCAGGAGGCGATCTTGGCATTCATTTGGAGCACTAGGGCGTACAGAAGACTACTTGCTAGGAATGGAGCCAGTCTTTATAAAGTCAACAATGATATTAAAGCTGGTCTCCTTGATACAATACCCTTAGCAACTGTCTCTTTGCATTTCAGGCCACTTTGCTAAAGAGCAACCATGGTGATTGCTTTTCTTTGGAAAGAACCATTTTTAGAATTGAAAAAATATTACAATATAGATTTCATTTGCAAAACTTTATCCATTTAACCAATATTTGTCATCATTTTACCCTTTGGGGCGAACAGCAAAGCTCTGAGGTCTGAAACTCCCCGCCTACAACCTGACGTGAGCGAGAGTTTCAGATTCGGATTTTTTTTCCTCATATAATTTTAAATGCTGAGTTTTTGATAAACATGCAATAAATATATTATCAGAAAATTAATTAGTCCTATCACTTAAATTTTAAAAAGATATGAAAAATTAAATTTTGATATTACCCTCAAAATTTGGTACATGACTTCGTTAGGCAAAAACTACTTAGCTAAAAAGTCTTTTTATCGCTTTGAACCTCGCGTGCCTTTCAATAACAAGATACACTTGTACTTCCTTTTCATCTATCTTTTGCTGCTCTCCCTCATATTTTAAAATTTCTAGGCATTTGTGTAGTATTTAAATATAATAATACTATCTCTAAACAATAAGTAAAGAACGCCCTTTCCGCTATTGGTAATGTATATTGCGCAAAATGTATCGACTGCTCTAAATATGACTTTGGCCAATCAGGTAAATGTTTAAAAAAACGAATTTCTCAGCATAAATATAATGTCCGTCATGGCGAAGAAAGCAGCTTATTTTATGTTCATAAGACATATCTTAATAACAATATTGATTTGAATTCTGCTAAAATCATCTGTCATAATAATGATACAGTTTCACGAAATATCATTAATCGATCTTTATTAGTAAATTCGCAAATTTTAATTTAAGTCCTGGCTCATATAAACTTGATAGTTATTCTTTAAATTATATTCACAATGCAGTGTCGAAACTTTTAGTTTAAGAGTAAATATTTATATTAATCTTAATAAACTGTTTAATTTTATTTTGTGTAAATCTATGTAGCCTTATGTTTATGTCTGTGGACATATTTATTTCCATTTGAGTCAAGTCTTTAAAATATTTGTACTTATTCTCCCTTGATTTTTAAATCCTGACCTCTGAGGTTAATCTCTCGTTCAGATTTTTTCCCTCCCTAATTGCTTAGGCGGTATTTTAATCCTGTTCTCAACCTTTAGTCTTTTGAATTTACCTGATTTAATGATCTTAGTATATATTTATCTCCGCTCCTCTAAGGTTTCCATTTCTTATTAATTCATTTTGTCGATTCGGTTTTTTTCTTTTTTATGGGCGTTCCCTCACCTCTGTATCATCCTTATAAATATTACAATTTTCAATACTTTTGTTATTCTCTTAAAAAGAACTAGAAATAAAGTTCGAAAGTACTTGGAATTCTCGTATTAATTGTCCCCGTGGAGATCTTCGCCTATTTATATGTATATGTATATATATATATATATATATATATATATATATATATATATATATATATATATATATATATATATATACTGGTGGACTGGGTCGACCAGTCGGCGGGAGGTGTTAATGAGAAAGGGTGGGGAGAAAGCGGTCACCCAGTAGGTGGGTATTAACGATCAAATTAAGTGATTGAAGATTGAGCTTAAATATTTAGTTACAGCTGAGTGCGGTTCAGGTTATTTAAAGAATACGACAAAAATAATATTTAATAACATAAGAAGGAAATATTAAATAATTACAAAGGTGGGTTTTCATGAAAATATTTGGTCAGATGGAATATGACACTCGGTGTCGGTCGAAGGGACAAATTAAAGGGGATTATAGCGGGTTAATGACTTGCCTGGGAACGGAGTCTTTAAAGGGGCTACGCTAAGCCGAAATACAAACAAAGACTATTGATATGGGAAGAATGGATTATTATAAGATCCGCGGGTGATGGCGGCTGGCAATACGTAAGCTTGAAGCGTCATGGGTAAAGCAATTCGGGATGCGAGAATTGCAAAACCGACAGGTTTTGCCTCAGGGTTCTTGTTGAGGGAATACTTGCGCGAATCCACGAAATAACTAACGTTGTAGGGAGCATAAAATTTTCGGGCAGAGAGTTTTAGCCTTCGGTGCTCAAAATAAATCAAGGAGGAATCCGAATCGAGAATCGTAACAAGTCTTTGTGTGTAGGGCGAGGTACTGACGCGATTCAGCTCCATTTTTACACAGAGATGGAGCTCGGGGAATAGCCGGCTTTATGCCGAGAAATTTGAGATAAGGAGGCCAGTGGAATATTCTTTCGGGTTCTTTCTCGCTTCGAAGGTATGGGTTTAGAGGTCAAATTGCCTCAGGCGCGGGGGATAGGTCTCCTCGAGTAAAGACATTTGTGTTCAATAAAGCCACGTTGACCAGATTTATGTTTCGTTGAGCCTTATTCCTCACGCTCAAGGGTCAATTCTTTCACAGTGTCCATTAGCTACTTTGCTAGTGACTTTTACTATCACAAGGCAAGGAATTAGTTTTCAAACGAGGTCATGCTGAATATTTTTTTCAAAACTAATTTCCTTCAGTTATTGTTAGAGGATATATTGGTCTATTAATTTGATAAACAAGTCAAACCATGACTCTTAACAGACTTTCGTTGCTGCGGTATTGCAGATTAGTAAGACCTTAACTTAACTAGAAAATACTGATAGGATCGGCAGTATTTTCTAGGTCTTACGAGAATTTAATTTACTGTCATTTTTGAGAGTCAGGTACGCTTAAAGATCGTTTCCTAGACCTACTAACAAGTCAATTACGGTATAAGATTTTGGGTTTAAAATACGTGTAGACATAAATCTTTCATTTTTGGTCCTTTATTTTTTTAATCGAAAATTAACCATTCTTCCCATTAACAAATATACACAGTAATTTCTCGTGATCTTCCTGTGATTGTGGTTTTAAAACACTCGAAATTGTTTGTTGTAATACATCGTGAAAGAAACCTTTTTTATTTTAAAACATAATAAAGAAAATTGATTTCGTGTAGAAATTGATAACGGAAATTTTCTGGTTGAAAGATATCGTGACGGATATTGCGTTGGTGTACGACATGCTGACAGAAATTGTATTTGTTGTAAGGCACGTTGAAGGAAATTATTTTTTTGCAATGCATGGTGATGGAAATTGTTTGGTTGTAGGACATGAACACGGAAATTGTTTTGTTCAAAGATATGATGAAGGAAATTGTTTTTGTTTTAAGATGTGAGAACGGAAATCTTTTGGTCTAAGACATGTTGACGGAAATTTATTTGTTGTAGACATAGTGACGGAAAATGTGTTTTTGTAAACAAGGGAAGGAATTTGTTTTGTTGTAGGAGATCGTAACGGAAATTATTTTGTTCTAAAAGATGGCGACGTAATTTGTTTTGTTTTAATCTATGGCGACCAAATTTTTTGGTAAAACATTGTGACGGAAATGGATTTTTTTTAAATATGTTGACCCAAATTCTTTGTTTTATGATATGATTGGGTACATTGTTTTATGAAACACAAGTTGACGGAAACTAGATTTTTGTAAGATATGGTGGCTTAGATTGTTCTGTTAGAAGACATGGACCCTGAAGATGTTTCGTTTGAGGAAGCATCTAGCGAATTTGTTTGTGTAAGATATGTTGAAAGAAATTGTTTTTGGGGAAAATATGATGAAGGAAATTCATTTGTTTCAAAACATGGTGAGAGAAATCGTTTCGATGTGAAGCATGGTTAGTGGAATTGTTTATTTTTAATAGATAGGAAGGAATTGCTATGTTATAAGAGTGACGGATTTTTTTTTGTAAGACATAATTACAGAAATTGTTTTGTTGCAAGATATGGTAAGGAACATTGTTTTGTTGTATAAAATGTCGACGAAAATTCTTTAAACACGAGACAGAGTGACTGAAATTGTTTTGTTGTGACACATAGTGACTGAAATTGCTCTGTTGTAAGATATGGTAACGGAAACTATATTGTTTGCAGATATGGTGCCTGAAATTGTTTTGTGTTAATACATGGTAACTGTAATTGATTCTTGTAGGACTGTGACGAATTTTGGAGGAAGTAAAACATAAAAAGGGATTTTTTTTTCACGCATGCAAACATAAATTGTTGTTTTGATTAGAATTGACACGGATAATATTTTATTGCAAAATATGGCGACAGAAATTTATTTATTGTAAAGTGTAGTAGTGCAAATTGCTTTTCTCTAAGACATGGCAACATAAATTAGTTTTGCAAGAGATGTTCAGGGAAATGGTATTATTGTAAGATATAGTGATATAATTTCTTTTTTTTCTAAGAGAGGGGGACGTAAATCGATTTATTGGAAGACATCGTGAGAAAAATTGTATTTTTGTAAGATATGGTAACATAAATTGTTTTGTAGTAAGAGGAAAATTGCTTTTTTAAAAGATCTAGTGAAGGAAATTGTTTGGTTCTAAGAGTGTTTTACCCGCCACATATCAAACATTTGAGCCGTTATTTGTCATCAATGGTCCCACAATTAGAGTTAATATAATTTGCTCTCTACAATTATTTTGTGCAACGCTCTTGTATCTCTAATTTTCAGGATAACCTTTTCTATTTCCTCCAACAATTGTTTTGTTCCTTGGTAACGATAGTGTTTAAACACACATTGGTAGCTCTCGGAGAAAATTACTTGCTCTCTTGTTGAGTATGGTGGGAGGTGGGAAGGATAGCATTCATTGTTTGGAGGCACTTTCCTGCTATAATAAAAAAAAAATAGAGATATATTGTAAATGATGCCCATTTTATCTTAAATGTAAAGAAATGCACCCAGGTTTAGAGCATATATCGACCCGAACTTGTTGTTTGAATTTGGAAAGAACAAGTAATTGACACCAACCTGAGAATAATTAGTGATATTCTGGGCCGAATTAGAGTGAGGATGACACGGAGTTAAATAGAAGGGAAAATGGAATCTAGCAATTTTTAGATGGTAAGTAGGTTTCTAAATTTATCCTCAAAGCGCTCTCGAAATATTGTATTGTTGTAGCTTATCCAGAATTTCAGGATACTTCAATGTATCTTCAGATACCTTCTCTCTTTCTACATCTTATTTGCATTCTTAATTGGCTTATATACATGTGTTTCTGATTTTCTTTTAAATTCGGATTTTTATAAGGTGTGTCGTCAATAGTTTCAAAAGAGGATTTTTATTATTGTATTTTTTATCATAAACTTTGATTATTGTCATTTTTCATATCAATTTTTTAAGTCAGGAGCTTCGAAAAAATAAGGTTCTCAAAGATGTCGCAATCATAAACATCCCTACCCCTACTCATTTCTCACAATAAGTGATATCAGCTCACACGACCGTCAGAGAAAGTATTTTGTCCATGTTCCCTATTCGTTTTTACTGTGGCATTCACGCCTGATGTCAATGAGGTTCATTTCTGGAAGAGGACCCTAAACACGTTCCCTCCATCACTACACGATGCATTGTTACACTGCAGAGTATCTGTCACTAGTCCCTATGCCAAATCTCTTTTTTGTATCCCCTAATTAAGACATTGTTTCGCGGTATGCCACGCCCTCTGCAATCTCACTCTCACTATTGTATACTAATAACCTTATCTTTATCAAAGAGCAAATAACTTCTTTTTTTTTCGTCCAAAACTAAAGGTTACTATGAACCTTTTTTTTCAATTAGAAGTTTTGGTCATTTTTAAAACTTGTCCACGATACCACCAAATTGTGACTTTCACTTATATGTATGCTTATGAATTTCATTTTGGTTGTTTTATGATTATGCGCACGGAAATAACCTAATAAAAAAACAATAATTTTCACAACTTTATTGCTCTATTAAATAAATTTATCTGTTGGGGAGATTTCTTTCATCATTTTATGGTAAGTTATACGAGAAAAAGTAATCAAATGTATAGAATCTTCCCTTATGAATTTTGTGTTTTATTTCCCTATTTTGTTCTCATTAAATATGCGTGACGAAAGAAAACTAATAAATTTAAAACAATTTACCCTATTTAAAACATCTATATCAATACATAAAAACAAGATGTAGTTTTAATACCAGTTTTATTCATATTTTTAAGTGACTCCAATTGCGGCTAGAACCCATTCAAGTTCATGTTATTTAAATAATTTTACAACTCACAGAATTAAAAATAAAACCAACTATCCCCTCCGTGAAGGATATAAGTTGTTCCTTAAGATAACCCACTGACATCGAAACATTCCTCTTTCTAGATTACACTCGTAGGAGGGAAGAGTATCAATCTGTAGTTGATTACTAATGGGTTATCACATTTCTTGGTCTGTGTTCGAGCTAATACTTACTCCGTGGTATCCCCGGTGATCCTCCTAAGGGTGGGAGTGTTGTTCTCCTGTATTCTTCGTTTCTTCACTCTCGGTAAATAGTATAGGAAAGCAACCCGAGTGCATAAGGAAAGGAATGACAGAAGAGGAAGCAGGAGGTGAGGTGATATATGAAAAAATAATATCATACAAACACTCCCTCCCTCAAATATAAATTTGTAAACTATGTTTATCAATTTAACAATTAAATTTAGAACATATATGTATAATATAAATTATTTAAACTATGCGAGTTATTTTAACTAAAGTATCCTGTCAGGGTTTACATTTAAAGTATAATCACGTTAAAGTTATGAAGTTATTTTAAGTTATTAAACTTGTTATGTTATTACAGGACTATAAGAAATTATCTCTTACATATATAATTTAAATTTATACGATACATATTAATATATATATAAATAAATATATTAATACACCTAGTTCATTTACATACATTTATCATAATATAAAATATATATATATGTTTGTTTAGTTATACAGATTCTAAATCATTCTAGTATTTATGAATATTTGTAAATTTTGGCCTCGCTCTGTGAATATGTATGCCTAAGGCTTCATCTGAAGCCACCCCAACTCAAGGTCCTTGTTGCTCAAAAATTAGATTAGAACTTGTAGATATCTTAGTATCCTCCTTTTCAGCATGGACAGACTTATGCTCTTTGTTCATGTTATCTTCAACATTTTCAAATTGACAATTACTGTCTAACTCCAGTGGAAATAGGTTAGTAACAAAGGTTATTAAGTAATCTTATCTAGTTTTAAATCCTTTACATCAGAGGGATTAGTTTTAAAATTTCACCCAAGCTCCAATATCGGCCAGATTTAACGGCATATTTTATTAAACCTTTAGAACCAATATGAAGAAATTGATAATATCCGAATTCAAAGAGTGTATATGAGGCTTTGTGTTTTTTTCTTAATGACAACAAATAATTAGTATACCATTCCCTTACAAATCTATTAATGATGATTTATCTTATGTAAATAGAATTAATAAAGAATTCCTCTAATTTTTTCATCATCACAATCGATATGTTAATCAGATATAATGAGAGCACGAAAGGTAGTACATGATAATGATAAATGATTGGGGTTATTGCTTCTAAAGTATTATCAGAGTCCCTATATGTTAGAGGTCTTTTATTTATGGCTAACTGAATATCTGCGAGTGCTTTAAGGATGATGACTTCCTTAATACAAGATGTACTAAAGGTTTTAGATGAATCGTTAATTGTTTTATTAACCTTTCCTAGGTAGCACGAAACTAACAACAATCATCTGGTATGTTCATATGAATTAGATTCTCTTTATTAATCTTTGCCGGAAAAATCAGAAGTCATTAAATTAAATGACAAGGATGCCCTAGAAATGAATGATATGGCATTGTAAGAGTAAAAGACTCTGGGTAAACCATATTTGGTATGAAACCTAACAGAGGCCATAACAAATTGCTCTGCATACATATTTTTTACAGCTTCTAAATAAACCGCTCTGATGCTCATACAAGTAAATATTATAATGTAAATTGTTTTGTTTATCATATAAAGGTTTAATTTTTTAATTAAAGATAGCCAATATGATCCAAACGTGTGTTTTCAAAGGGTTTGAAAATCTGTTCTCTCTTCTGAAGCAAAACTGTTGCAGGTAGAGCAGTTAACGCTCTAGTATTGTATATAGTACATAAAATTCCCCTTTCAGTTTCTTGTCTAGCCCTTGTGATCCAAAATCCTGTTCGACGTAAATGGTTTAAAGTAGATTAAATCCCTAAATGCCTACAACAAAATTTAGTTGAATAATGAGTGTTACTACAAATAACAGGATTAACCCCATCATAGTTCTATATTAAATTTTTAGACATTCTACCTCTTGATCTTAAAATAGCACTACTTTCCTATAATCAAATTTAAATCTTACACTAATTTAGCTACATTAGCATATGATGAAAGCTTTTGCTCTTATAACTCCTTATCAATAAAAAAGAGGTAGTTTGTATACATTTTATAGGTTTTTTTTTAATAGCTAACATGTCTACAGGTTTTTTATTTAATACTGTAATGGCTGTAAAGACTTTAGAGGTGACTGAAAAGAATTGTATTTATGATGAAAACTTTCTCTCCCAAAAGTATCGCAATGGGTAAGGACCCATCTTCCTCCACAAAACATTGGAATTTTTCTCGAAGAACAGGTAAGCACCCAAGTTGTTCCTTGGGCATATCTTTCGGAGGAGTAGTGATCCAGACAGGACCATTAAGCCATGCTCCTAGTTGTTTCACACATTTGCTCATAGAAATAGGTTTAGTAAGTACATCAGTGATGTTATTTTCATCAGAAACATATGAGAATTTAACAACACAGTCCATCTCAAGAAATCTCTCTTTGAAAATATTTATATCTTTAACTTTATTAGTGGCAATAAACCTTTTCTTAAGAAACATACCTGTCCAAACCCAAGAAAGAGCCACTTGACTCTGAGTGAGAAGGGTGAGATTATGTAAATTAATGTTAAAATTTTTATTTCAAACAATATAAATAAAATTTGCATTGCCAAGTATATAGCAAGCAATTCTGGAGAAGATATGGTTTTGCTAGGCATTGGAGAAAGTTTAAATTTACTAAATCACAATTCAACCATTATTTTGAACTCAGTATACAATAAATCCATATGCTTCCTTAGAGGCATATGTAAAGTCTACTAAAGAACATAATTCACCTGAATTTGCCATTTTGATTTGGAAGACATATTATTAGACATATATACAGTAAATTTATTAACAAAATAATGTCATTCATTCAACAATTCTTGTGAAAGTTGTTCATCCCGAGAAAGTTTATTTTTACATAACTTATAAAAAGTTTGACACTCACTAATAGAGTACTATTAATTACAATAGGCTCAAATATTGATAAAACAGAACTTACAATTTCCCACATAGTTTTATAATTGACATCTAGCACTGGACTCTTTAAAGATAAAGTATCTCGTTCTGGTTCAAAAACATACCCCAAATTTTTGTTTCAGGGCGAGAGGTTATCTTTTTGTCTGGATTAAGATTATTTAGAACATTTTTATCATTACCACACCACTCTCTCAGTGTAAAGGCTGCTTCTGCCATTGTGTTTAAAACTTTTTGACTAATGTCAACAATATTTTTCCTACCATTATCTGTGTAGATCATATTATCTAAATGAAATTTATTTGACAGAATGTTCGTTACGACCAGATTATGACACCTTTCATCATGATGGAATATTATATAATTAAGAATGTAGGCAGAACATAGCAGGCAAAATATAATGTTGTTATATCTAAAATAATAATATATGGTTATGATAAACTATAAAGCAAAGGCGAATTTTAGCAAATTCTTTGTCGAGTCTAATATTAAGAAATCTTTAGTGATATCTGCAAAAAAACATATTGGTTTGTCCTAAAATTTAATAATAAACCTAAAAGGACATGTAACATATTGGTTCCCTCATATGCTGCTTCATCTAAAGAAGATAAACTTACCATTTTTAGGGAAAGAATAAGCTCTGAGGGTATTTTAGTAATGTGTACCAATGAATCTGATCTAATAATGGGTTTGTGTGAAACCCCCTTGTGATACTCTGGGATTATAGCTTAAACTATATATTCATTTATGCCCAATTGTTCCTTTTCCGTAAAAACTTTAAAATATTCTTTATTTAAGTTAATATTTTTATGAGCTTGCTTTTTTGCAATAATTTTAGATATTTCACAATGAGAAGGGACTTCATCCAAAATGTCCCTGTGCCAAGGGTATCAACTTGTAATATCGCTCTCTTAGTACAATTGATGTCTTAAATGGTTTAAATTCTTCTTTAACATAATGTAAAGTTTCTTCTTCAAACCTATACTTTCCAGGGAAAACATATCAAATTCATATGCTACATGATAGCCTCTAAATGCCTCTTTCAAAGGTTAAAATTCATTCCCTTTGGAATTAATACATAGTTTACTGCTTGGTATGTTGCTCTGGAATAAGGGCATCATCATTGGAGACAGTTCTTTCTTAGGCTTAATTTTAACCTGTTGCTTCATTTTACTATGCTAAGCTCCATCAAATATTTTCCTTTTATGGGCAGGTTGGTCTACAAAAGGCACATGAAAGAAAGAAGCATAAGAGGCCAAGACATTAGAGCATCCCGTATTGTGACCCAGTTTTTTTGGATACATCCATACAATTCTCCAAAGGTTAAAATTTATTATTTCCAGGTACTGAAAATAAGTTATAAGTTGGAATATTTACATTAGAGTTAACATAAGGTATATATTAGATTTATTTACATCAACAGCCTGGATAGGTTTATTAGAACTTTCCTCAGTTAGAGACTGAATAGACCTTATAGGTATGAACCCATTTGAAAATCTCAGCATCATCCCAGCCAGTACTTCTCGCAATTCAACACTTAAAAATGCTATGAAATATCAGTGCCTAAATTCTTGGAATTTTACAATATCATTAGTCTTTTTTTCTAATTTATCCAAAGATGATGAAATTCCCCTAAGAGATACTTCTAAGTGGAAAGTTGTACACAAAAAGAAGACAATTTAGATATCTCTGAATTTGGTCAAATTCAAAGGAATATCTACTTAATAATTCATCCAATTTTGAGTAGATCAGGAGTTTCTCGATAGGTGTGCCATTACCTCTATAATTTTTTAATGTACCATAATCTACATACATTAGTTGGAGATTTGAGCTCCACTATCTAGCAAAAATGGTAAAGACACAAAACCTGATGAAGTGTTTTGCAGTTCAATGAGAAGTCATTTTTTGTTTTCTTCTGATTTAACAGATTTAGGAGCAGAAAAAAATAGGACCATATCATAACACATTGAAGTTACATTAGCTAAAGCATGACAGCTAGTACAAAGGAAAATTAGCTTGTTCTGAAACCCAGGATCATCCCTTTCATTGTGCTGAGATTACAGACATTTTGTGCACAACTGTAATTCTTTGACTCTTCTTTGTGTGTCCCGATAAATGTTACTTTTTATGCAGTGTGATGAAGGATGGTTTAAAAGGTAACAAAATTTATTACCATGAAAACTTGAAGGAGATCTATGTCCTTCTTGTTTGGTTCAAATTTCGAGTGAACACCAACTTCTTTCTCAGTTTCAACTTTACTTGAAATTGCCAGGTGATGGTTATTGGTCTGACTGTGAAAATTTCTCTAGGTAGAGCAGTTTATAAACTAAAGTGGAATTTTTTAAAACTAGTTTCACTGAGCGATAATTGCTGCCAAGATTTGGGCATGATTCATTTAAGAAGGGTAGTAATAATTCAGATCGAACTAAATTGCTCATTAGCTGCTCTCCGGGCGGGAGTATTTTCAGCGAAATATTCCAATCAAAACGTATTCAACTCAGCCATTTTTGATAAAGATGGGAACTGATCTCATATTGGAGTCCAAAAGGGATCAAGGCTTCCGATTAAATATACTAGTTAAGGTTTCTTTGATGACAAAGTACTTGTCCAAGAATTCCTCCACTATCAACCGCTATGCCACCACAATATATTCATCATCTACAGGAAGCTTTTCTATTAAAACCAAAGCTTTTTCTTAACATAACATTTGGAATATACTCGTACTAATTTTACAGAATTTTTTGATATCTCAAATACTTTTAAACCTGAAAAAGGCAAAAGAATCCTTATCGTTATCATAAAATTGGTTGTTTTAAGTTTGGGAAGTTTTAGATTAAAGAGGGAGCCGTTCCGTACTGAAATTCATTAATACAGTCGTCAAAAAAGGATGTTTTAGGGGGTAAAGTTTTTTTCTACACAAAGGAATTGAGTGCTAGTATGTCAGAAACTATTTTATCATAAAAGTCAGTGTCTTTACTGAGTTTCATGGTAAGTTATACATTAATGATATCCTCCTCAACACCTTGTATGTTTTAAATAGGTAAGTGATGATTTAATGTCAAAAATAACCTCATAAATAAGGCACACTTAATAGGGACCTAGCCTTCGCTATAATGTTTTTTACTGTCTTTGTGTTGGAAATTTTAAGAACTCTAAGTTCCATTTTAATTTTTTCTAGGGAGGATATTTTTTTACCAAAACACCATAGTTGCACATTAAAGGTAGTAGAACAATGTAAATATACAACAATTTGCCGAAAAATAACTTTAAGGAATGCTCTGTGACAGAAAAAGCTTGAACGAAAATGAAGAGGCTTATTCTCCCTGTATTAGGAGAAAAAGGTTCATTAAACGGAATCAAGTTTCGACTTTAACGATTTTAAAAGGCAGAAAATTAAAGAAAACAAGAACTTTTAACTCCGGGAAAGATATACTTATTACTTAAGATAAGACGCCGCCATCTTCCCATTACTCTTACTAGATTATACTCATAGGAGGCAAATGTAAAAAATGTAACATTGTGCTAGAAATTTCCGACAGAATGATTGGTGCAAATTTATCAGTTTTATGCCACTAATGGGAAATTGAAACAACAAACTAAGTAGACCTTCGCCTTTTGCTTGAATTCACCTCTCTTTTCTCGGATTCTTTGATGGTGATACTATATTTTGTAACTCTGCAGAAATATACACTTTTGTCCTGCCTCTGAGTCGAGGGCTATTTCATCATCGTAATACTCACAAATGATTTTTTTATCGTTGTTTTTTATTTGGTTTTTATTGCAAACACGGCATTTTTAGATCTGGATTATTTGAATATCATCAAAAGCTTTAGTTTTAGTGTTAAAATAGTTTAAATTTAGTTGGAGGGGATGATGAATAGCAAAAAAATCTCGGCATTCTACCAACACATTTCCTCCAGAGTGTACGATCTACAATAGAATTTAACATAGGTTCTGTTCCAAACCTTTCAATAACGAATGAAATTACCTAGCAAAACCTAATCGTGAAGATTTTCAATTTTAAAATCTTAAGGAGGAATAATATTCATATAGCCAGTAAGTTTTTAGGGGAGAATTCTCAACTTATCCCTGGATTACTTCAGGTGCTATTTTATTGCCTATTCTAAAGCACAGTATAGTTTCGTTGTTTGTGTATTCATATCAAAATCTATTAAAGTGAAAGAAGTATTTCTTATAAAAGTAAAGAAGTAAGTTATAATATCCCACAGTTCGATTAGTTATGTTGATTTGATCTTTTTCAACGAAGATTTCACTCAACCTTAAGAAACCTCCATCGCTTTAATGCATTACTTTTAAACATTGTTACCGAAAACAAGCTTATATAGAAGGCACATTTACTATAATTGAACATTCTGTGGCATATGGATATTTGTATATTCTGGAATTTTCTATAATGCTAAAAAATATTGCTTCCCGTCATTATGTAGATTTTGAATATTGCAATTGAAAACTAAGTTTCGATATTAAATTTTAGGATTAATTCTTCTTTGACCATTGTATTTAGTTTTTAGGTGTACATATAGCTTATCGAATAGATATTTAATTTCAAAGGTCATTATTTGGTCTATGTAAAATTTATGTAATTTCAGTAGGGAGCTGACTAAATGCAAAAATATTTTCAAACAAAATTTCCTGAAAGATCCAGCAGAACAAAATTGTTGTACCTTCTTATATAGTGTGCGGAAATGAGAGATTAATACTACTCGGGAATTAATTTTCTTTATAAATAAGCGAATGAATCGAAAATAAGGACCCAAATCGACTTATTATAATCGATGTATATAATGGAATTTAAACGTAAAATGGCTGAGCAATTGTTTAGGTTTTGTTAGTTGGTATAACTTTCTGACGTCATCTTAAATTTTCTAATATGGCCATTTTCCAATGTCGCTGATGTGAACTTTTTCCTTTTAAGGGACCTTATCAGTAATATTTTTCATACTAAAAATTTAAATGTAGAAACATTTGTTCTGGAATGGATAATTTAGACTTTGAGAAGTTCAAGGAGATGGAAGGTATTAATAGGACTAGGGGTCATCACTTGAAAATTAAAAAGATAGTGGTGTAGGATAGATGTTAGAAAATATTTTTTCGCCAAAACAGTGGTAGATTACTGGAATAGTTTGCCACCTGAGACAGTAGACAATCTAAACTTAAATGCTTTAAAGCGCAGATTATTTAAATATATGGGCAAGGAGGGTTAACCTTTGTGGGGAGAGGGATTCTGGACTCAATCCTGGAGATGAACTTTTATATTATTGAATATTATTGGTGATTGGATTTTCACAAGCGTTGATGATGCCTTTTGTTTTTGACGCATTCTTGTGGATGGTTAAACTGTATATTGTAGATGCCTGATCTGATCCAATCCTTAACATGCATTTTCTGGGAAGGTTTTGACGGATGCCAATGACCTTTGATAGACCCTTGTGGCTTTCGTCATCCGTTAATTTTTTTCATGTTATGTTATGTTATTCGATATTCAATTGTTAGTTAGTGTCATTGCAAGGATTACCAATTTCGCTGTTGCAATTATAGAATTAGAGACAAGAACTAGCAAACGCCCTAAGGTCCACTCTAACTTAGTCTTGTTTCGGTAGGAGGTAAGTTTTATTCCCTGAAGCTTTGCTATTTAATCAAACGAGTAAAATTATGGTAAATATGGGTTAAAATAATGATATTGAGTTATTATCTATATTTTAGTATATTTTTCTAAAAAGAAATTTTTGATCGTATCGCAATTCCGGAAATGGTTCTTTCCAAAGCGAAACGTCCAATAATTGTTGCTCTCAACGAAGTATGCATAAGATGCAAGGAGATAGTTGCTAAGGGTATTTCACTAAGGAATACCATCTTTATGATCATTATTTTATTTTACAAGATTGGTTAGACTCCTGAAAATTAGTCCTCTGGACATTCAAAAGCTTGAGATCAACATTAATCATGCTCAAGATTAGAAAGAGACAGGTGTGAACGCTTCAATGCGCACAATGAGGCGGAGGCATTTCAACAGTTTTTAAAGTTGTGAAGGGCTGTGATGTAGCCTCATCTCACCCTTACACAGAGGTTCACCTTTTGCAGGAATTATCAAGTTGACTATTGAAGAGTGGAACAAAGTGATATTCTCTGATGAAGCTCCGTTCTGCCTGTTCGGAGCTTCTAGAAGAACACTCGTTACGGGGATACAAAGGAGCTCTTTCACGAATCCTGTGTCAAGCCTAAGGTAAAGCATCCGAAAACTCTCCATGTCTATGGGTTGTTTTATATCTCTGGAAATTGGAACACTCAAACTTTGACCAAAATAACTGCAATTTTCAGTATAATGGCCCACCTTTTCATAAAGCAACGGCAATGGCGAAGTTTGTTTCTGAAATAAAAAAAACATCGAAAATTTAGGACCTTGGGCGAGAAATGTGCGATGTTTAAACCCAATAGAGAATTTGTGGGTGATAGGCAAACTAGCGTTTGATAAATAAAAGCAATCAAAATTTTAGTAGCTGCAGGTGTATAATTAACAAAAATGGAACAAAATCAGTCAAGAAATGTTCACAAATTTTGTCTCGATCATTATAGAACAAATTGTAGAATAAGGGACATCATTGTAAATATATATTTCACTTTTAAATAATGATACAATAATAGTGAAACAAAATGTTATGTCTGATTAGTTTTATTATTTTTTATAATGGAAACTCTAGTAGTTTCAAAACTTTTGCCTATGAGTGTAAATAGAGGTGGTGAAGTCTGTTTTTGGATGATATTTTTTTAAGTTCAGGAATTATTAATTTCTAGCGCTCTACGTAGGACACGTTCTGATGATGTGATGTCCTTTCCTTTGTATAGAAACCGAGATTTCACCACGTACTCCAAATAAGGTCGTAAAAGCGCTTTATATATGAGAGAAAAATAGATTCCGACTTAAATCCGAAATGTCTAGCTGTCTGAAAATGAGACAAAACTTCATTGTTTTGAAAGTTTTAGATCACTCAAGAATAATACGACCAAATCTTTTTCCATATAAAGGGTATTTAAATTTTGAACAAACGTTCAATTGCATTTTTCATTTTTCTAACTAAGTGTCTAGGTTACTATATTCAACAAATCTTTTTGTAACTTTTATTTAGTCATATTGCCTAGTATCGAGTAGTTAACAAATTTTGAAATTTTTCAGAAATATTTCATATCCATATTGTTTTTAAATGTTAGAAAAAATAAGTCCATGATTAAATCTTTTCATTGAAAAATACATATTTGCAACCAGTTTTAGGGGCATTTTAGTAAGATGACGCCTATTCCGTGCACTTTTAACAAAGTGCAAAGCATTTTTAAGTCAGGGAAAACGATGTTTACATCTTTATCTTGGCCAACGAGATCATTCTGTGAAAAAGGAATATAGAAGACTAGATGTGATTAAGCGTCCTATTTAGCGCCGTGTTGTGAGTCACTTTTAAAGTTATTTACCTCAAGAATCTCCACGATTCTCTCTTTAACAATGGGAGCCCAAAGTTTAGAAACGACTGTTGCAAGGGATGTTGGCCTAAATTTTTTAGGAATAGTCTTTAAGCTTTCTTTTGAATTTGCAGTACATTTATTACCTTGAATTCCTTTCAAACTATTACCCTCTAAATAGTTTTTCCGAAAATTATACCAAGGACTTTTAACAGTTTGATTCATAATTCTGTTAGAGGGATTGGATGGAATTTATCATGATCCGGAGCTTTGGAAATTTTATGAATATAATAACTAATTACATTTTCGGTTCGTGGCGATATTTTAAATTTTGTCTTTTCTTAAATTCATTAAGTCTTGTAGTGACGGTGTGTAACCATTGGTAAATTGTTCATCCAATGCCTTCACTACCAGATCGTCTTTAAGGACAATCGTGGCATCCTCTAGTAGTTTGATATACTTTTAGCCTGTAACTATTTACATATCAATACAATTATTTGAGCTCGTGTTTAGACAATGACGCTAGTTTGTGTTCCTAATTCCTTTTTGTGTTTGACAAAATCACAATAATAAAAGTATTTCAATTTTCAATATTATTTCTAGTTTTTAAATTTTATACAATTAGTTATGATCACTTATGCTTTTTTATCTCTATTTATCTAACGCGTCAGATTTAAACTGTTAGAAACTTTAGGCTTATATCACTCTTTTTCTATATTTATAGTTAAAAGGAATGATGAAAATCATTATGATTTCTTGGGTTATTCAGAAGTTAAATCTTTAATCCAAATTTAAAAGTGGGGAGATGCAGAGAAAATGATTAAAACTAATCCAGAATAAATTAAAATCTCATTTGAACAATTTTAGCAATATATAAATTGAATCGAATTTTTTTGTGATCACTGTTGCTAAATGTTCCACAAACGTGTTTACTTTCTACTACCTTAGTCATTAGTCAAATTCAATCTAAGATATTCTGTTCGCATGACGGCTCGTCTACTGCTTTTTGTAGAAGTTATGGTATTAAAATTCTTGATGTTGATTCCTTTCATTGTCCGTCGCGTTATTTAGAAAATCCATGTTTTGAAAATTGAAGTCACAGCATATAATAAAATTTTATTAAAAATCACGAAAACCCGATACTGTTCATTTTCGCAATTGTTTGCATATATTGCATACTAAATTCTACCATGCACTAAATAGTTAGAAAAGTAATTATTTAAAATCTATTCAGCCTAGGATAAGTTTTGTTTGATTATTTTGTTTGAATTCACTATTATAAACACACCAGAATATGTAAATATAGAATCATAAAATACGTTTCATAAAAGATGTTCTTTGTTCGGGGTCATGTAAAGTTTGGCGGTTAGGATTTTTCTATTTTATTTCATTTTAAGACAATTGAGATTTTATGCTAAATTCAAGCGTACATTAACTACAATTCATTTTCTGTTTAAATAAATATGTATAAAATGACTTCTATTTTCGGAAGACGAGAAGTTTTATATAGCAGCTGAAACTTAGCTGAGAAAATTATCCTAAAAAGCTAAACTAAAATTCCGTTTGCCTCAATACAAATATAATAACACCTATATGCAGGAAAGTTAAAAATGTCGCGGTATTTTTCTTGGTACGGCAGTTAGCATTTCGTGGACGTAAAGCGGTAATATGAAAGATAAGTAATATAAACGTTAAAATTTCTCTACGCCAACTATCTAGTGGGATTTTTCAAACACACATATAAAATGCCTCCTAAAAATGGAGTTAGGTAGGTAAATAACAAATTCAGCTCTCACAGTATGCAATTAATCCAATGACCTGATAAGGAAGTATGCATAAATATGACAGTAAATATAGCTGGTGAACTCAAGGCAAACAGAGCGATTATGAGGCTATCAGGGAATACTCGGTAGGTTCATCACGCCGCGGAAATTTTATGTCCCTGCCTGCTTGTATCTAACCTTTGCCATGTCTCTGTAAGGCCCATAGCATACCCTAACTTAACCTATCTCTTGACTGGACGCTAGAACTTACTCGCTGATAATTTGTAACCAACGAATGTAGATTAAAGTCTTTCCATGGAAATGAAGCTCTTATTTGACTAACTTCAAATCCAGCAAAAGTAGGACGGAGGCGACGGAAAATATGTCTAGAAGGGAAAAGCTTGTAAACTCTCTAAAGTACTTTACAAATCTACAGAACATAATGCATAATACCAAAATCTATATCTTCAAAATACTTGTTTCATTTCCATTATAATTGTACATAATTGTGATTGAATCTAACATTCATTTTATAGAACAGCGGATAAAAAAGTAATGAGGAATTTGTCCTAAACTAGAGAACGACCAATTTAAATGGAGGGATACCTAGGAAACAACACAATATTTCTTTTAAATTTGAAGAAAATATAAATCTTAAGTGTAAATACATTCTATCTCAATGACCTCAGCACATCTTCAATCGAAGGACTTTATCAATATCTTGCATAGTTCGGCCGTGAATTTTTCACATTTTTTCTTGAATCTTTGCCAGAGAACTTTAACTTTCATCAGTTTGAGCTATGACCTTTTCATCAAGTATCTTCCATACGTTTTCTATCTGATTTTAATCAGCGCTTTACGCAAGTCATTGCATCATTTCAATATTTTCAGCATCTAAGAATTGATTCACTGTTTTAATACGTGGTTTGGAAAGTTGTCCTACATGAAAAGAGGCTCACGGCCTCTCGATTTTCGAAGGGATTACATCATTAGCTCTTCAATCAGCCTCTTGTATAGTATAGCCTTTACCTTAAGGCGTAAGCAGACGAGCGACAGAATCAAGCAGTTGAAAATATGCTTTCAAATGATACCACTGACACTTACAAATTTAACTCTCTTTTTCATACATGTGGGATTCAATTTTATATCTGCACTATGGTTTACATGTTGTTGTTCATCCAATCGGAAAATACCATTTTATTATCTCAGAAACAGATTTTGGTCTCTTAAGCAAACTAGAAGACATGCTCAGTAGCTAAAGCCAACATAGCCGCTTTATTCTATTTCACATATCGTTGGTTGATAGGGTGAACGTGATCTGAGTTCCACCTTTCTCGACCGATGTGATACAAGATGTCGTTACAATTTCAGGTTCTCTGCAACCTGACGTGAAATATTCATCACTTTCTCGAATCGGTCCTTCGACGACATCAGTCACATCGTGCGATCTCACATAGGAGGCTTATTTTTCGAAAGCAACCAGTTTTCTTAGTCAAGTATCTCCATATAGCCTTACAAAGCACGACATCATCCTTTTTGACCGAATACATTGCTTCGAAATGTCTGACCAGGTCATTTCTCACTTTGCCACTGGACAACCTGCTCACTGAACAATTTGTCGACCTTAGTTCGTCTCGAAATAATGATAATAAGTAATTCCATCCATAGTATTCGAGAATGAACGTGGATAGTTACAATTTTTTAGTTGTAAACTGAAAGTTATATTTTCACTTTCACTAGTTTGAACACATCCGTTTTCGAAAACATATTACTCTTCCCATATCTCTTTTATTCCTGTCTTCTATGGAATGAAACTGAACAATAATTAAAGTAATTTTCGAAACAAATTATGTGCAATTTGTTTAGATGTTAAACGAGTATTTTCAAGAAAATATGAAGTTTGTATTTTGTTCTCATTTTATGGATGGTGCTGTAGCTCTTCACGTGAAATTAATTATTCTAATTGTAAAAGTTTAAGCCAGTTCAAAGAAACAAACAGTAATTCCTTGTTCTATCGTTCATTTTAATTAAACCATGTTTCCTCCCTCTAAACAATGACTCTTGTAGACAAAATAATAATAAGATTTCATGTTTTTCCATTGAAGTATAAAATCCCAACAACAACAATGCTGTTTAAAGCAGAAAGTTTGTAACGGCGACGATAGAGTACCGTCCAAAATTCAGAACGCCTGAATTTCTATCACATCACTTCCATAATATTATAATATTTGCTAGAGAAAATGCAAGATTTTCCAAATAGGTGTAAGAAAACTTATAGGTATAAACTATGTATGGCTAAAGTTTATCCCAATTTGAAAGAACAAAAATAAAATTATCAGCAGATAAGCAATTTACTAAAAATATGAAAATCTCCAAAATAATCCGAACGAAAAATGAAGCAATTGCCTATCGGTATATAACAATTAAATTATATTTACCAACAAATTTAACCTTTTTTATGTTACATATAAGAAATCAACGGTTTTTTACTAAATAAATTGTATAGAATTCAGGTCTAATGAGCAAATTTTCCTATCACGTCTAAATATGTGTAACCACAGTCTCTACTTTATGCTGGATAAGAATAAAGAGTGGAAATTTACAGGGGTAAACATGAAGATCGGCGGCACGCCCGAAAAAAGTGTATTTTCTTTGCGTGTATGTTTTGTTCGCCTGAACATGCATATTCATGGGTGTTTGGTCAAATAAAAACGTTAAAAAAAGTTAAAACATTATTCTATAAACAATAATGATTATATACTGGAAGCCTGTGCCCACCAGACCCCCCCAATTGATTGAAACTCAGAATCATCGTAGGGAGTCCCCCTGCAGTGATAAACCCCCCCACGAGAACTCCCCTTGAATTTACTCCAAAAAGGTGAAATATATTGGAACAGGGACGAAATATTTTGTGTCCCATCGTTCGCGCCACCGATCTTCATGTTTACCTTTACAGGTTGATTTTCCTACACGGCACCCTATCATCTACCCAAATGCCATCTAAACTACAGAGTCCATTTGAAAGGAGAATCCTTGTTTATTTCTCTTGTTTTATCGCTTGTAGGATGAACAGTTCTCTGTTTAATATATATAACATCCACTCTGTTGGCTCTCGTTGTTTTTGTGGCGAATTCTCACTGATTATCACCAGTGGCGTTTCCGTCCTGCGTTGGGCTCCTAAACCCCTATTGCCTGTCGATGTATAGGTTATTATATTCAAGATATTTTTCAGTCTCGTTTAAAAGATTTTTGAAGAGTTTCCCTAGAAAATCGAATAGCGAGATGTGGCGGTAACTCTCTATAAGGTGCTTTGGTTTTCCTATTTTTTATAGAAATCATTTGTGTAGTATCACAATTAGGGCAAGCCATTAAGATATCTATTATTGCTTCATAGCTGTGGTTCGGAGCATTTGTTAGATGTCACTTTGTGATTCGTCTTGTTCCTGAAGTTTTTGTTTGAATGATTTCATGGCTTCGAATTATTTTTTAACAGGTTTCCCATCCCTTTACTTCTTACGTCTTTCCTTGTCTACTCGTGCCTGGTGTTTGCTATTTAAATATAGTTCCTGGTATATGTTGAATATTTGTTCCTTGTGTTTTCTCTTATTTTTAGTAATCCTCAAGTCAGTTGGAGAATATTTTTTTCAATTTTCTTCTAAATGTTCTTCGATTTCTCTCTCGTTAACTATTACTTTTATTCTATTTTTATAGGGTTTTTTTCTTGTGGTTCAGACACTATAATTTTTTTCTATTCCAGAACTTTTTCTGATCCTCCTCAATGTCAATTTTATTTATTATCTCATTGAAGACCCAATTTGATATCTATTGAACTAGCGTTACTATTCGGCTTCATGTAGGCTGCTGAAGAACGGGATGGAGTTCATGGAAGAGGTTTCCCGTATACTTTTGACTTGCAACCAAACCTCTGCTAGAGAGCTCTTTGATTTCCGTAATCACACGTATCTCCGCAGGAAGAGCAGTGTGCGTGCTTCGAAAAATAGTGGATCCTAGCCCTAGCTTGACGAAATTCTCTGACACTAGCCAGTGAAATTGTTCGGGTGAAGTTTATAGCGCATGTAGACATAACGCTTCTTTTGAGGGCCGTCTCACCATTGGCTTCCACCACTGAGGTGGTCTGTGTGCGAAACGGTCAGATGGGCTAGGAATAATGGATCAGCCTACGGTGATGAATTTGGCAGAAAAGAACTCAAGATCATCATCAACCGACCTAAACTACTATACTGGGACAGAAAAAATAGTCATTTCCCGAGATCCAGAGCACCACTCAGTTCTAGATTGGAGGGAATCGTGTATAATAAATGGGCGTGTATTACTAGGCGCATTATATCTGAGTTGCTAAACCCTAGAAAACGTCCGAATAGCAAAGGGTACTGCGGAGAATAGGTACTTGTAAGCCAAAACGGCTCAGGTCATAATGCTTTAAGGTTTTATTCGCCTTCCATCCTTTTTCAGGATATGATACTGACGCAATTTCACGGAGAATATATAACTTTGTATTTAAATACAAATAAATAAATAATTTTTGACTCACTTCTTCTCACAGGATCTCTCAGCAAAGTGCACAAAATATGAAAGTCAGCTAAACCAAACACAATGAAGCGCAAAATTAATTTAGCAACTATCAATGAGTTGACAACCTAAAATAGGCAGCGGCGTGATATCATTGCCAGGCCTCACAGCAACAACAAACTGTTACACAATAACAATAGGCCACTACTGACAACCGTTAGAGAAATCATAACAAAATGGTCTCTTCCTTCAATTGTCAAAACAGTGAAAATGCAATCCAACCAAGAAAAAGGAACCCTTCCCCACAGTCCTACTTAATCACTAAAAAGGTTTAATTAGAGATTAGGGGTTAGGATCAACTGTGGAACAACTCCTCACTGTACCAAGCTTAATGTGGCAATACAAGGACAGTTGACGTCTGGCTGCCATTATCACCCCTCCCCATATGATCTCAGTGTCAACAACTTCTCGCATTACCCATTACAATAAAAGAAAGCAAGTAAACTATATATAACAGAGAAACATGACAACCATGCAACTACTACCTAGTCAACGATCCTCTCTCTTGACCCCGCTCTAATTATCTTAATCTTAAGGAGTACCTCTAGGTATCAACATGATCCTTCTCTCCAGCAACACCCCTCATACATATCAAATACCAGAACTTCGTCAATAGAGGTGTCACCTTTATTCTGCCTGGCTGAAGTACAATTTTCCTGATATCAAGAATATATATTGGCACCAAATCTAAACAAATGTTGTTAGAGGAGTTAATACCAGTTGTGCACCTATCCTTAAATGTGAAGTAAAGCACATCGATCCAGGCTTTACCGAAACTTCCTCCCCAATAACAACCTCAGAAGAGTTGCGTTTCCGTGCCACAACAGGCTCCACTGTTGGTTTTCTCCACTAATACCTGTAGTGATTTATGGGGAACTTTACTTTCATCCTGTCCTGCTCAGGGCGCCATATTATACCAAATGGCCGCCTCCTAATTTTTAATGTTCTCCCTCTCTGCCCTGGATTTTATAGTTGGATGATTGCACTCTGCAATATCATATCCCTCAGGCCTATTAGCTGCTCGATAAAATCTCATTATATTCCATTGTGGAAGAATAGACCCTTTAGGTCCAACTCGGATCTTCATAAAAACATGTGGCCTTAAACTGCAAACAAATTACGTGGAAAATTAGGTTGAACAAGGCTAAAATCGGGTGAACGTAGCTTTATTTAGCACAGCTGTTTTTACTCAAAGTGAGGTTTTCCTCGCGCTTGAAGCGAGAAAGAACGCGAAAGGATATTCCACGGTCCTCTTCATCTCAAATTCCTCGGCAGGAAGCCGGCTTTCCCCAGAGATCCATGTTTGTTTAAGGAGAACACGCCGTAACTTGACGATATTTCTTAGCCTCGTCTACCCTTATTTAACCCAAGGTTTGGCTGGATCTAGTCAGTACCCGCTCGCCTTAAACAAGAAGACTGGTCACGATTCTCGATTCGGCTTCCTCGTTGATATATTTTGAGCACCAAAGGCTAGAACACTTCACCGTTGGACTCTTCCCCAGTCGATTGGCAAGCTCCCTACAACGGCCATTTCTTGTGGATTTGCGCAAGTACTCCCTCACAAGAACCCTGAATTAAAATCTGGTCTGTTTGCCATTCTCGAATCACCGAATTGCTTTACCACTGGACGCTTCAAGCTTACATACGTATTACCAGCCTCCGTAACCTGCAGATCTTATTTATATTCCGGTCTTCCCGTATCAATAATTATTGATACGGGAAGACCATATTATAATCTTTGTTTGTATTTCGGCTAAGGTAGCGCATTAAACGTCTTCGGTCTAAGTCAGGTCATTAAGCTGCTATAATTTCCTGTGATTTGCCCCTTCGACCGACAGCGAGTGTCATCTTCCATCTTACCAAAGAATTTCACGTAAACCCTCTTTTGTAATTATTTAATATTTTCTTTTTATGTTATTAAATATTATATTTGTCGTATTATTTAAATAACCAGAACCGCACTCAGTTGTAACTCAGTCTTTAAGGCCAATCTGCACTCGCTTACTTTGAGAGTAAATACCCGCGTACTGGCTGACGGTTTTCTCCCACCTTCTCATTACACCTCCCTTCAACTGATCGGCCCAGCCCACCAGTATATATATATAAATATATATATATATATATATATATATATATATATATATATATATATATATATATATATATATATATATATAGGATGTTTGAGGAGAAAGAAAATAGCCACAAAGGACATATTTTATTTCTAGACGTCTTTTGACCACAGTGGGTCATCTTCGGGGAAATATGGTAATAACTCTTAGAATTTAGACAATATGGTACAGTATATATTCATTTTCTCTCTATCGATAAGCGTACAAAAATTTGCAAATCATTTTGTTTTTTATTTTGTGTATAGAAAGGACAGAAAGGGATCACTGTGTAACACAGGCGAACAGGCAGTAGAAGAGGAAAGGTTTTGGAAATAACTTAAGAAGCGATAAGAAGAGTTGATAGGCTGGTGGCTAGACACTGATGCGTGGTATAGTTAGGTTGGACTCGGCGTGATCGTGACTGGATGAAGGTTGGAGGCTGGTCAGGAAGGAGGGCCTGTCAGCTCGGTCGGAAACGCGTTATTCATGATGCCTTTAGTTTATGCGAAGAAGGGTATGGGTTGCGGGAGGTCATGGGCCGCGGGGTATCGCTGTGCCATCGCATACATTCTTGCATGTAGTGCTGTGTATAATGGGTCTTTGGCGAGTTTCCAGAGTTGTTTTGTGAGTCTTGTGTGAGCGTATGTATTGAGGGTTGCTAATTTGTCGTTGTCGTGTAGTGTGGCCATTTTCGTGTACCGGGAAGAGCGCCAAGCGCGCTTCAGAGGGAAGCTCTAAATTTGCTGAGCCTTCTGCTGTGACGTGACACTCACGGCTACGAGTGACAGTAGGGGGTAAGTGAGAATAGGTCGTATGAGTGTTTTATATAGGTGTAACTTTAGTTTTTTGCTGGCAGGGGAGAATCTGCGCAGCGATGTAAAGGGTCTTTCAACAAGAACCATCGAGCTTTGTCAGGCGATAGTTGCCATGTTGTTAAAGCGACGTCTGGCAACCTCACTGAGAACTGTTTAGTTCTACTTGGCATGTCACAATGGAAGGTTATAGCGTTGAACAGCGTGTGCAAATCATCAAATGTTATTATCAACATCAGTGCTGCTTTCGACAAACGTTCCGCAAATTACGTGATTTCTATCTTCGCTAGAATCGTCCTTCCAAGTACACTGTTCGACGCTTAGTGGCCAAATTCGATGCAAAAGGGTCGATGAACCATCAGCCAACACCCCAAAGTCGCTAAAACGCAATGTCTGCTGAAAACATTGCTCCCGTAAATGAGAGTGTACGGGAAAATCTGAGGCAGTCAATTTCTCGTCGTTCACAAAAACTTGGTCTTTCTGCGACTCCAGTTTGGCGAATTATACGTAGGGACCTGGGTTTTCCCCCTTAAAAAATCAAACTTACCCAGTGTGATAAAATGGCCTGAGGCTGCTACGCCTCGCCTCTATCATATATCGAAACTTATGCTTTCCACGTGCATCCTGTGAGAGAGCGTAGAACGTCGTTCTTATCGCCCACTATTCCCAAGTTTAATCAAGGAGGTTCAATCCTCCGTTTGCCTCCAGGCGTCAATCTGGCCAGATTGAATTAGGCTTATGGCAGATAAGATTTTTCCAAGCGCTACCTTGACATTCCATCGAAGTCTCACATTCTCCCCTACGCCGAGGGCCTGGCTCCGGCAATTTAGGCGATAGAATTTCGAGTTTGAACCATATCCCGGTTATCTTCGTGAGGCTCCACGCCGATCCGGTCTCCATGGGCACCTAGAACTCTCCTACGAAAACCACCTTATTGTCCAGAAGATGACAATATCCTTGAATGCTAAGGTTCGTGCCCCTCTAGACGTCAAGTTAACAGGACCCCACTGTTGTTCATAAAGCGAACAACCTTAGAACAGTCATTGTTCTTCGAGCCCATTCGACAAGAGACCGTTCTCGCCCCCCTGTTGTTCAGAAAAAGAAAAACTTTAGAAAAGTCATTGTTCTTCGAGCCCGTTCGACAAGAAACGGTTCTCGTTCCCCTGATATCACCTTAGTGGTAATTTAATTCCCCCCTTTTAACATTATTCAAGAGAATGCTTGGTTACACCAATAACCTCAATTGTTCATCCAGAACATCTCCGATATCCTGTCTCAAGGATCGCTCGTACTTTCGAGCCCCACTTTGCTCTCACTCCTCGAAGTCAGTACTTCCTCCCTCGTTAAGGACAACCCCCCTAAAAACCCCTTCTCATGAAAAGGAAACACCAGTTAGACGGAAGATTCCTTCAAATCGCCTTTCTCTGCACGACGACCTTATAAATACGTAAGCTACGCATTACATTTAACTATTTAACTTTGTGCCCGCGTAACTCTGTGCTTTAAACGGATTTAGCCACCCCTTTCCCTTCTTGTTTGTTTTGTCATTTCAAATCCCTCCAAATCTTAATCCTCCGCTTAGTCAAATATTCCAATTACTTTTTTCGTTTCATGTGTATCTTCCATTTTAATCCCCAGTCCTGTAAATATTTTCCATGTGTTGTTTTGTTAGATTAATTAATAAAATTCTATTTTATTAATGTTTGCAATATTATTTATCCTTGGGCTCCGTTCCACTTCTTAAGTATATTGAAGATAAATAAGCCCTCTCCAGGCCTAATTATTTATGTAGTCATTCTCGTCCATCTGATCAACCCGCAGTAGAATCTAGAATAATCCCCACATAGAATAGATATATAATATATCGTCGGGACCCTGTTCTACGACACCCAGGACCTTAATGTAAACGACCATAGAAGAAACAGGGTGTTCGAAGATTGGGCTCTAGGACAGTTGGAAGTTGCCCCAAATTTCCCCCCCAAAATCATCTTTAGAGACGAGGCTCATTTTTGGACGAATGGATTTGTGAACAAGCAAAATTGTCGGATTTGGGACGAAAACAATACACATGAGATACTCCAGAACCAACTGCATCCCAACAAAGTCACTGTTTGGTGCGGATTTTCGTCTAACGGAATCATCGGTCCGTAGTTTTTAGAGAACTAAGATGGGATTGCCATAACCGTCAACGGCGAGACCTACAGATCGATGATAAGCAAATTCTTCTGGCCTCAAATGGATTATATGCCTGATATGGATACTGGCGACATGTGGTTCCAACAGTACAGCGCTACTTGCCACACTACGCACGCCGCGAGAGACATTTTGCACAAGCGATTTCAGTGCAGGGTCATCTCGCGCGGCGGTGACGTCAACTGGCCAACGAGATCATGCGATATAACGCCTTTAAACCACTTTTTGGGGGGCTAGCTTAAATCGCAGGTAAATGCTAATAATCCGCAAACAGTTGATTTTCTCAATGTTAACATAACGAACACCATCCAGCAAATTCAGGCAAAATTTATGCGACAAAAAGTCATCAAAAATTGGGCCTCCCGAATATGTTTCACCAAGCGAAGCCACGGCGGACATTTGAACGACGTCATATTCCACACTTAATGCCATAAAATGTACTTTCAACTTTAAAATAAACAGAGTGCATATATCATACTCAACTTGTTTTATTTACATTTAAAAATTGATCGCCCTTATTTAAAGACCCTATATGTGTACGTGAGGTTAGTGTGGTTGCTAGTACGCTCCCTTGGGGAACCCCTGGGCGTTGCATGAAGGGTTGTGAGAGAGTGTTTTTGTATTTTATGTGGCATCTCCGTTCAGTAAGGTAGTGCGAGGGGAGCATTCTGGTGCGGAGTGGTAACTCCGTATTGTTGGCGAGTTTCCAACGGAGTCCCTCGTGCCACACTTTATCGAAGGCCTTCTCCACGTCCTTGCTGATGGAGCGTGTATTTTGATGTATCTGGTGTTTTTTTTGTATTCCTTCATGAATGATGGTCACGGCCTCCTGAGCGCACCGGCCCGTTCTGAACCCATATTCGTGGGGGGAGAACCAGTCCCTCTCTTCCAGGTATTACCGCAGGCGGAAGTTGATCATGCATTTGAGTATTTTGCCTCGGTGCTCTAATAGAGCAATAGGCCTGTAATTTTTTGTGTTTGTGGTCTTTGTTGGGTTTGTTTAGGAGTATGTGGTGAGAGACTTTAAATATATTCAGGGAGTGGCCTGAGGTAGTAAGGCGTTAAATAGGTGTGTTAGTGTGGGGTATATGTTTGAAGGAAGGTTGTGGATTAGTGTGGATGGTAGCCCGGAAGGACCGGGGGTGCGTTTTGGTGGTTTCTTAATGTAGTGTTTTTTTTTCCTAGAGGGTGATTGGAGTGGTCAATGTGGATGTATATTCAAGCAGCTCCATTCGTATCAGGGGGGCATGCCTTAGCTCGTGAGCATGAGCCCGAAACCACTCATGGACTTCCTGGAAGGCAGCCGTGCGTGTGGTTTTGGTGGGTTGTGTTTATATACTGTGTCCCAAAGGAACCTAAATGCATCGTGGATGACTTTAGTGTCTGTTAGTGTTAAGTTGTTTACTTGGAGGGTGATGAGTTTTGGTGTGTCGGTGCCCATCATCCTTTTTACTTTCCGCCAGAAGAAGGGGGGGTTAGCCCAACGGGTGTCGTCTGCGATGCGGACGACCTCACGCCGACGATGCCGGTTCCTGTTTAGCCGCACGCACTGTACGATGCGGGCACGTAAATGATTAATGTTATGTTTTCGTGGGCCTCTAGAGTAGTGATTGTTGTACTGTGAGATCAGTCTCTGAGTGTGTATGGAAAATGCGAAATGTTTTATCAAAGTATGTAGTGTGTGTAGATTGCTTGCTGCGGTTATGATGTTTATGATTGAGCACCAGTGGTCGTCTAAAAGCTCTGTCTCGGTGTGTTCCAGGTCGAGATTTTGTCGCGTATTGTCTATTGTGTCTCTTGAACTCTTCCCAGTTTGTGTTATTTTAGTCGAAGAGAGGGGGTCTAGGTATAAGTACTGGAGATGTGGATATGATTAGGCATATCGGTATGTGGTCAGAGAGTACGTGGGGACCCGGTGATATGTGCGTGTAGAAGAGTGTAGCGTGGTCGTTGCGGAAGACCAAGTGCGGAGACGTGGTACCTCGATGAGGACCGAATAATGTAGGAAAGGCAGAGCCGATGTGCTCGCAGCGATAACGCCGCAAGGCATCAACCAGCTACCTTCCTGCGTCAATCTTACTGTTTAAAAAGAGTCTCGGGTGAAAGAGGTTGAGGTCCGCCCCGAAGAAGATATGGTGGTTGTGGTTAGATAGAGCACGGAGTGGGGCTTCTATGTTTAACTGTAGGTGAGGTGGTCTGAAGTATGTGGCCACTAGAATGGAGCCGGAGCTTGTCTGTATCTTGCAGGGTAGAATGGAGCCGTCTTGTGTTTGTATGAAGTCGTCGTGTGTGGAGCGTTTTACACGGATCGCTGATCCTAAGTGCTGCTCCTGTGGAGATAGGTATGTGTGGTAGCCTACGAATCGAAGTATATTGTTGAGAGGATGTAGGCTGCTTGAGTTCAAGAGTACTATGTCCGGTTTTTGTGTGTTTAGGACCCAGTTGGCAACCGTATAGCGAATACCGTGCCAACTGCATACTTTAACTGTGTCACGTTGAGGCGACCTATTGTCGTGGGCGGAGTGCGCAGGAGGCTGATTTTTCCGGTACCGTTCCTCTTTCTAAAAACCATCCTACATCGGAACGTGACACCAATCGACACGAATACAAATATTAACCTAATTATATTCTACAAAACCAAAAAACGAGCAGCTGCATAATGAAGAATAGCTGTCTTCCGTCCGCCTATAGCTGAGCACCAGGAGACCAACGTCGTGTACAAATTTACATGCAAATTTGGTGACTGCGAACATGGCAACTCTAAGTACATTCGCGTAACCTCCACAACCCTCTCAAGGCGGTTGACAGCTCACCTTCAAGACGGAGCGACAAAAAGGCACGTTCACTCCCATTGAACTGTCTTGAAACGCGAGGAGCTAACTAAGAACACCTCGATCATCATTAGGTTGAAAGATCAACGAAGGTTAAGAATAGCCGAAGCCGTAATTATACAAGCAAGGAATTCGGCAAACAATGTGCAGCTCCAGCCAGAGACCGGACTCTCAAAATTTCACCGTCCCTAAGTTGAGCGTCGTTAGAAGAAGCACCCACTGACACTTAATTCCGTTTGTAAGGCATAGTTTACCCGTTCCCCGTCTTCCTTTGTCCTTGCCCCCTCTTTACCTAAAATTTAGATATAAAATCTCACCCTTCCCGTTATATACGGTTTTGTAACGCATAGTCTTCCCTTCTGAAAATTTTTTCCATGTGCTGTTCCCTGGCCTCCTTTGCCATTGCCTCCTTTACCTAAAATTTAGATATAAAAATCTCCCTGTTATATACGTTTTTGTAACATATAGTTTTCCCTTTAAAATTTTCCTGTGCCCTGATTGGTCAATTTTTGTATGCTTATCGATTTAGAGAAAATGAATATATACTTCTACCATATTGTCAAAATTATAAGAGTTACTACCATATTTCCCTGAAGATGACCCACTGCGGTCGAAAGCGTCTAGGAATAAAATATATCTTTTGTGGCTATTTTCCTTTTAGGAGACTTGTAAGGCAAATCAAGAAATTTCAAGTCAAAATCAATCACACTACTGCAGCTGCTGACTTTAATAACGCATGCATACAACATGGTCTCCTACCTAAATATATATATATATATATATATATATATATATATATATATATAATATATATATATATATTATAAAAACTGGTTTCAGGTTTAGTAGGGTTCTTAAAAGTTCTTTAGAGAGGTCTTTTAAGAAAATTCCTTCTATTTCGTTTTATTTTCCTAAGGTTGAATATCGTTTAAGTTATTTAAGGATCGGTGGAACAACCCTTCCATATTTATTTTTGTACGTGTCTCTATCTGGACCCTGAACGTTTCTTAGGTTAAATTGTTGGAGATTGACCTGCTCCTTGGGTCATTTTAATCCTCATGCGGGTTCTTAGCATTCTTAGCCCATCTTAACCAGTGAAGGCTCAATTTTGATTTATTTGGCAAAGCGTATTTTGCGTTCATCCGGGTTCTTAACTCTGTCGCGTGCCTGGGGTCAATTGAATTTTCTTCCAGGCGATATAAATCCATCATTACCCACAAGATGTCCACCTTCGAGTAATTTAAATTACAAGGAGAATCCCTTGGATTAACGGGGAAAGATCTTCTCTCCTATATACCAGAAGAGGAAAGGAATGAGAGAGACGAGAGATGAGTTCAGAAACAAAAAGTGAGAAAAAGAACTCACAAAGAAAGAGCCAAAAGGAGAGAGCTAGAAATGGCATAGAATGAAGAACGACAGAGAGCCTGACAGTACGACCTGAAAATAAATCGCGCCCGGATAGAGACTCTTTCCATTAATTCAGGTATGGAAGGCTCCCAGTCCACTTCAGTCAAGCTCCCCATGTTTAAAAAGGTAAGGTCTTCGGATCTTTCCTCACCCACTTCGAGAATATCTTTGAAGATCGAGGGACATCGAGGCAGACGGTATTGCCATACTCTTACCTCCTACTCAGTTACCAGCTCCGGGGCATTTTCATCTTCCTTCCTTCGGCAGACACGATTGAGTACTCCGCCCACAAATCAGAGCTTTTAGCAGTATATAAAATGACCCGTGACTTTTGCCGTTGTAAATTTCGTCATGCCTGAATTCAACCAAATCAGACGTTCCGTCAGTTTTGTTATATGTAGCCTCCAGCGAAATTTTCATTTTTGGTTGGACGCTTCCAAGACAGCCCATGGTCATGAGGCTATAGTCAATTTTTTTTTTAAAGGACCAGTTATTGTCTTTGCTACTTCCAGAAATCCGTGCATTCTTGAAGGACCGTCGATGCTACACGTTCAAAGAATGTATTGCGGAGGCGGGTGTCTACGCACAAGCCATAATTTGTACCCAAAGGGCAAAAGGATGTCTCCCCCTTCCTCCTCAAGTCCAAAAATAGTAATCCAAGGTTCCTCCTAGTAACTCCCATAAGATTGTTAAGGTTTCGGGCTCCTCTCAGCCCAGAAATTTCACCCCATCGGAACCCCGAGATGTAAAACCTCTCATTACTATTCCCCCTGGGTCGTCCTTCCTCAGGAAATCGATAATTTGTTTTAGGGTGGAGTGGAAAGACATGTACGCACGAACTGCTCCCAGAACTACCAATTCCGAAATAACCCCGTTCACCAAGTTCACCAAGGGAGCACCGCTCCCGGTCCCCGATCACCTCAACCCGAAACCTCCGCTCCTCTCTCGTCTTCTAGCTCCCCCGGACATCTGGGCATTTTTTTTTTTTACAAAAGCTTGCCAGGAGGATTTACTGTAAATTGGAAAATGGAACCGTGAATGCACCTGTATCCTGGTGTCAAATGAACTTCTTCCTCAAGTGACCTCTGAACACAAGAGTTTGCAATATTTCATGTTTAACTAAGACGTGCGAACCGCTTCCCATTGTAAATTGCCACCTGAAATGCCAGTATTTTACAGGCTGGTTGGCACTGGTTTCAGCACCTATAAATTTTGTTCGGATTTTATTGCACAGTGTCCCCAAGTGTTATCCAACCCTGTGGCTCAGCCCGTTGTCACACGAGCCCCGGCTAAGAGGGAATCTCAGACGTCAGTTTCCCTTGAAGCCCTCTGCGATTCTGATTCCAACAACGTCAAAAGCGAATAATTCGCTCGAGACCAGAAGGAGTCCCAGACCCTACCTCCCATGTTGGAATAAGCTTGGAGCAACGAGCAAGATTCTGTCTGCAGCCACACAACTACCTCTTACTCCGTAATAGAAGGCCTTTGGTACCGTGTTTCATCAGATGGTAATAAAACCGAGGCTCATTCGCTGTGCGTTCCACGTCCTTACGACTCGCACGATCGTAAAACTACCCAAGACAGTTTGCTCCCTGGCTATTTTTGCCACAATATTGCAAAATGCCTGAGGGTAAAAACCTCTTTTACCACCCCGTTTCTCTCTGTAGCAAACAGTATTTGCAAAGAACTAAATGGGACTTTAATAACTATTTCAAATAAGTTATTCAATGAATAATCATCTATGGAGGTTGATTACCTCAGGGGTGCACTGTATATGATACAGGTCATGTGCGTGGAGCAGAATAAGGATTATCCTCTTCCTACCTTGCCCGGCCTAACCGAATTACTACCCACTGGACTAGACGTTGAAGCACGGCTGATCTCAAAGAAAATAATCAGCTGCAGCAGCTGTTAAGTAGGTTTGGAGATGTAATATCAAAAATATACGGCTGTGCCACACAATTTGAGCACGGTAATAGTCAGATTACGCTTACCACTCAAGAACGCATCCGTTCGAATCCGTAACCCCTACCTATTCACATAAAACAAGCATTTAACTCCGAGGGTGAAAACTTGCCTAATCTTTACATCATTGAGCCCTCCATTTTAAGTTATTGCTCCGCTCTAGTGATGGTATGGATGAATGATAGTTACGTACCATATGTGCGTACATTTTCGAAAGGTTGATACCGTGACTGTCTTTAATGCTGAATGAATTCCCCTAATAGACCAGAACCTCCACCTTTACGAAGAAGTGAAATTCATCACAGTTAGATCTTTGCAAGGCATATTATCAGATCCTATATAGAAAGAGCGTGAGACAATATACAACCGATAAAGGCTGAATGCAGTTACATCGGGCCCCTTTGGCTTAGTAACGGCCTGCCGTAATTATAAAGTGTATCTGGTAGGGAAGGAGTTCGTAATCAAGACGGACCACCTCTCTCTTGCGTATCTTTGTAATATCAAGAATAGTAACTGACACATCATGCGCTGGAGCTTACTTCTGCAAGAATACCAGTTCAAAATATTGTACATAAAGGGATCAGACAATTGTTAGCGGATACTCTCAGCCGTAACCCCTTTGGCACTAATCAAGGTTAATTGTATAGTAGGAAACAGCCCTATTGCCTTTATTGTGTATATATTTTCATTTATAGATTTCCGGTCCATTTTCAATTTATCTGTATGGATTATTGTTAATTATTTTTTCTTATCATTTATGTGTCGTTTTTTTGTTCCTAGACTCGTATAAGATTTTTTTGCTCGTTAATTAACCAAATCCAGTGTGAATATAATCAAATATTAAATTTTTATGTCAACTCATTTAGTTGTTTTGTTCCATCTCATTGTCAATGTAGCGATTTAAATATATTACCTTTTTTGGGGGGGGATAAATTTATTAGGATCAGTCGGTATTACCTGTGTATATCTGTTCGCCTAAGGTCAGGCTTTCCTTTTAAATTGTACCCTTTTGACCATCCACGTGGAAAACACGTGATGCATATCGACCACAGAAACCCCCAATCTCAGTATATCCTTAAGGGCACTGCTCTTGAATCGAGTGACACTGAGAAGGACTTGGGTGTTACTATCACTAGTGACCTCAAGTTCTCGAAACAGTGCATTGAGGCGGAGAAAAAGGCCCAAAGGATGCTAGGCTATATTAAGCGCCAGTTTGGTTATCGGAACCAGGAGATTGTACTGTGCCTGTACAACTCACTTGTCCGACCGCACCTGGAGTATGCCGTACAATTTTGGAGTCCTTCATTGCGAAAAGACATCGCGAGATTGGAACGCGTACAAGCCAGGGCAACCAAGCTGATTCCCTCTATCCGACATAAAAGTTATGAGGATAGACTAAGGGAATTAGATCTGTTCTCGCTGGAAACCCGTAGACTGCGTGGTCAGCTCATGGAAGTTTTCAAAATACTTCGAGGGTTCGACAATGTTGACTACCGGGATATTTTCACACTGAGTGAGAACAGAACGCGCAATCACGGCTTCAAACTTGAACTGAAGCGTTACAATCGCAATCTGTGTGGAAATTTTTTCACCTACAGTATCTTCGGTAAGTGGAACGCACTTCCAGTGGAAGTTGTCAACAGTGAATCTGTTGACCAGTTCAAGTCAAGACTAGACAAGGTCTTGAAAAGTGGCCGTTTAGGGACGCAAAACAATTGAGCAGCCTTGTGCTCGCTCGATTGCAAGTCCAATGGTACCCTCTTTGAATGGACCGTAAGGTCTCCTAGGGTACCTTCTTTGCTTGTTGTTACTCCTTGTTGTTACCTTTCTTTTACCAGCCCATCATTCTCCTATGAGGACACTTTTCTTCCCTCAAGCGCCATCTTCCGGAGGGAAGAAGATTTGGTAAAATAGACCCTTGAGGTCTATCTCGAGTGCTCAGGAACACACGTTGCCTTAAACTGAAAACAAAGAGCGTAAATAATAAGAGTAAACTAGGCTGAAATCGGGTCAACGTGGCTTTATTGAGCACAGCTGTATTTATTTGAGAAAACATATTCCCAGCGCTTGAGTCGATTTGATCTCTCAACCCATACCTTCAAAGCGAGGAAGAATGCGAACGATTATTCCACTGGGCTCCTTATCTCTAATTCTTCGCAGGAAGCCGGCTATCCCCAGAGCTCCATGGTTCAACAAAGACAGGGCGCCGTAGCCTGTGGCAATTTCCTCACCTCGTCTAATCTTATTTAACCCAAGGTTTGGCTAGATATAGTCAGTAACCGCTCACCCCACACACGAGGACTCGTCACGATTCTCGATTCGGCTTTCTCCTTGATTTATTTCGGGCACCGAAGGCTAGAACTCGGTGCCGTTGGACTTTCCCCCAGACGATTGACAAGCTCCCTGAAATGCTGTTATTTCGTGGTTTACCGCAAGTACTAGATCACAACACCCATGAGGTAAAACATGTTCCTTTTGCTATTCTCGCATCCCAGAATTGCTTTCCCCTCGACGCTGCAAACATACGTATTGCCAGCCGCCACCACCAGCGGATCTTGTTATAATCTGGTCTTCCCGGAGAAATAATCTTTGTTCGTAGTTCGGTTAAGCGTAGCCCCTTTAAAGACTCCTTTACGAGTCAGGTCATTAATCCGCTATAATCCCCTGTGATTTGTCCTCTCAGCCTAAACAGGGTCATCTTCCTTCTGACAAAATATTTTCATGTAAATCCACTTTGTTAATTATTTCCTTTTTCGTTTTATTATATTAAATATTATTTTGGAAGTATTTTTTTAAATAACCTTAACCGCACTCAGCCGTAACCCAGTCCTCAAGATCAATCTGCATTCACTTGCATTGATCGTTATTTCCCATGTACTGTGGGGTGGTTTTCTTCCCCTTCTCTTTAAAAACTCCCATCAACTAGCTAGTCAGCCTAGTCAACGAGTGCATATGTATGTATATATATATATATATATATATATATATATATATATATATATATATATATATATATATATATATATATATATATATATATATAAATGTGAAAGAACGGGTGGAGGCAGCGTTAGTTTCAACTCCTATCACATATTATTCAAACCCACGATGCTCCCACGTGCATCTTCGCTTCGAAACTTGGTGCCTTATCGCAGCCACCGGATGTCAATGTTTAAACAAGCAGGTTATCGCCCCTCCCATTCGCCCCCATACGCCGAACTCGCCAGATTGAGTTAGGCTTATGGGCAGATAAGGCATTGTTCCAAGCCTCGGCTGTGCATTCCCTCGAAGTTCCCACTCCATTGTCCCCCACGCCAAGGGAGTGTCTCGACTATTTAGATGGAAACTTTACCACTAAGAGCAGATTGGAGATCCAGATTTTTGTCGCGAGACATCACCACGACCCTTTCTCCCTTTGTGCGCCAAGGGACTTCGACCTCGAGATTCACCATCACTTGTCCAGGAGGAGGACAATATCCCTTGAGTGCAAAAGGTTCGAGCCTTTAGTGACGCCAAGTCCTCAAGACTTTCCCCACGTTGTTCAGGATGAGAACAACGTAGAACAGCCATTGTTCTTTTGAGTCCTTCGCCAAGAAACGGTTCTCACCCTTCTCCCTTGTTGTTCAGAGGAGAACAACATTAGAACAGCCATTGTTCTTGAGCCCCTAGACAAGAGACGGTTCTCACCCCCTCCCCCGGGTTGTTCAATAGAGAACAACGTAGAACAGCCATTGTTCTTTTGAGCCCTTCGCCAAGAAACGGTTCTCACCCTTCCCCCTTGTTGTTCAGAGGAGAGCAACATTAGAATAGCCATTGTTCTTGAGCCCGTAGACAAGAGACGGTTCTCACCCCCCCCCTCCCCTAGTGTTCGGAAGAGAACAACGTAGAACAGCCATTGTTCTCCAAGCCGTTCGTCGAGAAACGGTTCTCATTCCCAAGACGCCACGTCAGGATTATCTTATTCCCCCCCTTTGGCTGGAACTCTTTCTGCGGACCGAAAATTCCTTCACGTCGCCTTCCAATGCACCACTAGTATAAAGTTACGTAAGCCAAACGTCATCTTTGAGTACTCAACCCTTTTGTCAATTCTATCCTGTGCTTTAAATGGTTTAGCGAACCATCCCATCCCTTTAACTCTATATTTGTTTTACCTTTTTAAATCATTTAATCCTCGGATTAGCCCGAGCCCCCACGACCCTTTCCATTCTCTGTTTATGTCAATATTTTCCGTTGTGTGTTTTTGATAGTTATTATTAATAAAACTCTATTTTATTAATGATAGCAATATTATTATCCTTGAGCTCAGTTCCACTTCTTAAGCATATCGAAGATACATAATATTGGCCCGCCAGACATTAACGCACTCTTAAGATAATTAAAGAAGTTCCCTCAACGAATAGTTATATATGGTATATCGTCGAGAGTCCATTCTACGACAATATATATATATATATATATTTATATATATATTTATATATATATATATATATATATATATATATATATATATATATATATATATATATATATATATATACTATTTAAATTTGATGTCAGGTGTGGGGTTTAACGCTATATCTTTGCAAACACTAGTCTCAGTCGAGTAAAGCATAGTGTTATTCGTTACAATAATAGAGTATAGTAGTTCCCTTTTGTTTTAACGATTGCTATCCCCTTTTTTTTAAACTTGAGAAGCTGGAGTAGCTCAAGGAACTGTTATAATAATTTGTTTGTGTTTTTTTTGTGATTATAGTCAGTAGTTATTTAGATCGAGAAACCAAGTACGAATAGGTCAGTGCCCATATTTAGGTAGGCTAATTTCTCTAGAAGGCCTAATTCTTGTTGCATGTAATTTTAGTTGGTTGACTAATGCGCCCTACGTGCAAAGATGACTCAGTTTGAAATCTTAAAATTGCAAAGAGAGTCCTTGGGACTTTCTGGAAAAGAACTAATTGAGTATGTTCAAGAGGAGCAAAGAAAGGAGGAAGAAAGAGTAATCCAACGAGAAACAAGAGAAAGAGAGGAACGGATAAGACAACCTGAGCTTCCTTATTAGATTGAATTAGCTCGTGTTGAAGCAGAGATACAGTCCGCCAGTTCCTGTTCTAAAGCCCCCGCCAATTTCTCACTAAAGCTCCCCAATTTCAAGGATGGAGAGGATTTCGGAGCATTTTTAGCCCACTTCGAAAAGATCCTCGAAATCAATAACATGGATCTGGAGGCTGAAGCTGTAGCCAGATTACTTCCCCTGTTAAATTGCAAATTGCGGGAAATTTTTATATCTCTACCATCTGAGTGTACAATTAACTACAGCACCTTAAAAGCTGAGTTATTGGCCGCTCATTATATGACTCCCGATTTCTCCCGCTAAGAATTTTGAGGAGGTCGTATTAAACCCGGACAGACGTTCCGTCAATTCGGATACATTCTTCAGAGGAATTTTAAATTTTGGTTAGAATCCTCAAAGGTTGATCCGAACTACGAGTCCTTAACAGACTTCGTGTTGCGAGATTAATTTTAGGCGTCTCTCCCGACGGAGATCCGCACGTTCGTCAAGGATCGTCGGTGCCAGACCTTTAAAGAATGTACCGAAGAAGCGGATGTCTATGCCGCAAGCCATAATTTATTCCCGAAGGAGAATCGAACTTCTCACCAATCCCCCTGCAAGGAAAGAAGGAAGGATTCGCGCTCCTTCACAGAAAAGCCGACGAAGTTTCCGAGCCCCGTAAACACCCAAAACTTCTTTCCCTAAAACCAACAACGGGACTCCAAACCTCCCGTTAAGATTTCTCGTCCATCTCTCTTCCCGAAGCGACCAATCATATGCTTCACCTGGGGTGTAGAAAACCACATGAGCTGGAATTGCCCCCAAAATTCTAGGCTTAAAAGCGGACCAGCCCACCAAGTTCACCAGATTAATGCAAGCCCGGCTCCCTTGGTGGTGCAGACCCAAGCAGCAACTTCTCCCCCTCGGTCAACCCACCAGGTAAATTTTATTTTTGATAAAAGTTCACCAGGAACTTTGAAATTTGAGGAGGGCAGCGTAAACGGCTGCCGAGTATCGACTCTCGTCAGGAACACCGGAGTTACGTGTTTCATCGTGTCCGACGAACTCCTCCCCCCAGTGGACCATAACCACGAAAAATTTGCGATGGTACATGACTACCTTGGGCGGGCGAACCAATTCCCCGTCGTTAGATGTTACCTGCAGTGTCAATATTATGTTGGCTGGGCTGAAGTCATTTCAGCACCCATACAATTCTGTTTCGTACTTATAGGACAGAGCCCCCAAGTAATTTCCGACCCTCTGTCTCAGGCCGCCCTTCCTCGAGGCCGAGATAAGAAAGAAGCCTAGGAGCCCGTCCCCATCAGAATCCCGATACCGTCCGATTTCTCGGAGACCCCTAACCAGGACTTTAGAACGACACACAAGGAGTGTGAATTACTAACACCCTTAGGCGAAAAGGCCCAGGACAAGGACACGGAGACTGTCCGTGGACCCCAAGAAAAAAAGAACCCCCAACGCGCCCATGGAGATACCTTCGTAGAACTGGACGAAACCTCGGCGCTTGAAGAAGATTACCCTGCGGAGTCCCTTAATGTAATACAGACAGTGTGCACCCAACCTGATGCTGATTACCCTCCTCCTTCCCTACCAGGCGAGTCTTTGGAACCCCTCTGACCTGGATATTGACGCGCAGGTGACACCACATCAAAAGAGTCAGCTACAAGAACTATTTGAATGGAGTCACCATTTAACCACCCTATTAGCTCTTTTCGAGTGACTGCGCGAAAATGGCCTTACCATTAGCCCCAGCAAATGCCATTTTACCCACGAAACCATCAAATATTTGGGTTTCAAAATAGGACAAAGCCAGTTAGGTCCCCAAGAGGATAAGATTAAGGCAATCGCCGACATGACCCTCCCGATTAAAAAGAAGCAATTGAGATCGTTCCTAGGATCAGCTTCTCACTATCAGCGATTTGTTCCGAATTTCGCTGCAATTTTGGCCCCCCTGAGCCCCCTTCAAAAAAGGAATTTCCCCGATCGTTTACGTTAGAATGATGTCGCTGTTTCCAATTTTAATCAGCTCAAGAGTAAGTTCATTTCTGCCCCCATTTTAAAGTTGCCCAACCCGGAAAAAACCTTTGGGATTAAGACCGACGTGAGCAACGAGGGCATTGGAGGTGTACTCCTTCAATACGAGGATGACGGCACGAGTCATCCAGTTGCATATGCTAGTCGTCAATTATTACCACGCGAAAAGAGATATGCCACTATAGAAAAGGAAGCTCTATCAATTATCTGGGTCATAGACAAATTCAAGATGTACTTAATAGGTAAAGAATTTCAGATAGGAACCGACCACCGTCCGTTAGCCTATATTAGGAATGTGCGACACTCCAACGGCCGAATCATGCACTGGAGTTTACACTTGCAAGAGTATCAATGTAAAATAAATTATATTAAAGGTTTCGATGACCAGGTCGCTGACGCACTCAGTGTGAATGCGTTACCGAATAGCGTAGAATAATTGTATTCATAGGATTAGTATCTCTATGTAGGTATATACCGTCTTGTACGACTTAAATTAAGATTCTCTTGTAATATAATTAGTTAATGTATATGTCTGAATTTTGTAACGCTCAATGTCTATTTTTTTGGATGTATATATTTTTGTACCCATTAATTTACGTATAAATTATTTTGCACCGTATGTACTAATTTTATATCAATTCATTGTTCCATGCCTTTTTTTTAAGTTTGAAATTAAAGGTTATTTCCCTTTTTTTAAAAGATCAAAATAATCATATGTATTGAGGTAATACGAGTTAGGTGCAGGAAGGTACGGTTGTTACAAGAAAACGAGTTCCCCACAATGGAGCTCTATCGTTGTCCCTTCTCTCTTTTTTTCGAAGTGACAACATCCCCCGGAATGGAGTAGTGTAATAGAAAGGGTTGAGGCAGCGTTAGTTTCAACTCCTATCACATATTATTTAAAACCACAATGCTCCCACGTGCATTTTCGCTTCGAAGCTTGGCGCCTTATCGCAGCCACCGGATGTCAATGTTTAAACAAGGAGGTTATCGTCCCCCCGTTCTCACCCATACGCCGAACTCGCCAGATTGAGTTAGGCTTATGGGCAAATAAGGCATTATTCCAAGCCTTAGCTGTGCATTCCCTCGAAGTTCCCACTCCATTGTCCCCCACGCCAAGGGAGTGTCTCGACTATTTAGATGGAAAATTTACCACTAAGAGCAGATTGGAGATCCAGATTTTCGTCGCGAAACATCACCACGACCCTCTCTCACTTGGTACGCCAAGGGACCTCGACCTCGAGATTCACCATCACTTGTCCAGAAGGAGGACAATATCCCTTGAGTGCAAAGGGTTCGAGCCTTTCGTGACGCCAAGTCCTCAAGGCTTCCCCCTTGTTGTTCAGGATGAGAACAACGTAGAACAGCCATTGTTCTTTTGAGTCCGTCGCCAAGAAACGTTTCTCACCCTTCCCCCTTGTTGTTCAGAGGAGAACAACATTAAAACAGCCATTGTTCTTGAGCCCGTAGACAAGAGACGGTTTTCCTCCCCTACCCCCCTGTTGTTCAGAAGAGAACAACGTAGCACAGCCATTGTTCTTTTGAGCCCTTAGCCAAGAAACGGTTCTCACCCTTCCCCCTTGTTGTTCAGAGGAGAACAACATTAGAACAGCCATTGTTTTTGAGCCTGTAGACAAGAGACGGTTCTCATCCCCCCCCCCCGGTTGTTCAGGAGAGAACAACGTAGAACAGCCATTGTTCTTCAAGCCGTTCGTCGAGAAACGGTTCTCATTCCCAAGACGCCACGTCAGGATTATCTTATTCCCCCCCTTCGGCTGGAACTCTTTTTGCGGACTGAAAATTCCTTCACGTCGCCTTCCACTGCACCTCTAGTATAAAGTTACGTAAGCCAAACGTCACCTTTGAGAACTTAACCCTTTTGTCAATTCTATCCTGTGCTTTAAATGGTTTAGCGAACCATCCCATCCCTTTAACTTTATATTTGTTTTACCTTTTTAAATCGTTTAATCCTCGGATTAGCCCGAGCCCCCACGACCCTTTCCATTCTCAGTTTATGTCAATATTTTCCGTTGTGTGTTTTTGATAGTTATTATTAATAAAACTCTATTTTATTAATGATAGCAATATTATTATCCTTGAGCTCAGTTCCACTTCTTAAGCATATCGAAGATACATAATATCGGCCCGCCAGACATTAACGCACTCTTAAGATAATTAAAGAAGTTCCCTCAACGAATAGTTATATATGGTATATCGTCGAGAGTCCATTCTACGACAATATATATATATATATATTTATATATATATATATATATATATATATATATATATATATATATATATATATATATATATATAACAAGTTTTCATCCTCAGGCTAGAAAAATTATACTAAAGTTAATACCCTTGAAGAAAACATGAAAAGGTAGTGGCCAGCAAGACATTGTATCGCTTTAAAAGGTAACTAATTATAAAATATCAGTAAAATGTCCCATAATTTAAAATTTTAAATATGACTTGGCGAAAGTTAAATTTGCTTGGAAAAAGGACTCAAAAATGTAGTTAATAAATGTAAAGTTTATTTCAGAAATTTGTAAAAGTTAATTAATTAAAAACTATAAGAGAAATTGACCTGGTAATAGTTAAAGATAATCAACTATAATAATAATAATTTTAAACTTTGTTTTAGATTTGTAAACACTAACAGTAAAATAGATTCAATAGGAATATATATATATACAATTGCTATACCACGACTTCCACTTTCCACACCAATGTTCAAATTCCTTTGATTTAAATGCGTTAGCCTTATCCACTAATATTTCTCCAACCGGTCCTTTTCTAAAAAGATTTCATTCAAAATAGTTGTAGAATGCTCAGCAGTTTTAGTTTTACTTTCCTCCACAACACAAACCGTCCTGGACCAAAATCAAACAGATAAATAAGTTTCGTGTCTAAAATGAGTTAGATCAATAACTAACCTTTTCCCATTAACACATAAACAAATTTTTCTACTTTGGGACTTACTGGTTTTGCATCAATCATTTTACCCGATCTCACCACCCTATGTGAATCCTCTCATTTGTTATTTGAAACAATTTTCCTAGCTAGATAATAGGATTTTTCAATGACAAAATGATGCATATCATAACTTTTTCATTCTAAGACCAGTAGCACGGGGATGATAAACGTTACTATTTGAGTCATTAGTATTTAACCACCGCGCCCTGATACTCATTGTACATTTTCAAACTTGTTAATTTTTTAATATGTAACATCAAATAAATCAAAATGATGACCACTGCTGAAATTTAAATGGGCACCATGCCACATAAGACGAAGCACCCATTTAAATTGGAACCATCCAGCTTACTGTGTGTATCGAATTTTATTGAGGCTACAGTTTACCTAATGAGACACAAAGCTTCTACTAGTATAATATTTATTCTGTAAATATTTTGAAAACAAAGAATATATACATATATATATATATATATATATATATATATATATATATATATATATATAGAGAGAGAGAGAGAGAGAGAGAGAGAGAGAGAGAGAGAGGGAGAGAGAGAGAGAGAGAGAGAGTTGTAAGTAAGTAAATTGCAAAGATTTTCATTATTGTTTATTAGATTTTCTTGTTGGTTAATTTTCATATATATATATATATATATATATATATATATATGCAAGCAAGACTTTCAACTTTTTTATATAACAAATAATCGTTGGTATTCCTTTATAGTGAATTTACAACGCATACTTTTCTTTCTACGCCTCCTCAGGTTATAGATTTCTAGTGGATTGCCAGTAGAAATCTAATTGTAATATATTGCTGGTCATTTCCTCTATCGATTTGGTTTTAAAGTTGAGATGGAATCTGCAGCGAATGCAGAGAATAGAGGAAAATTTCGGTGACAAATTTCTGTCTGGAGATCACTATTGTGATCTCCATCTTTCTCCCATGAATTTATCAAAGGAGCAAAATATAATTCTTACTTCTTACAGTTATGACAAAATATAAAATTTTAAGAGAAATAACAATTAATTACAACCACACACACACACACACATATAAATATATATATATATATATATATCTCTCTCTCTCTCTCTCTCTCTCTCTCTCTCTCTCTATATATATATATATATATATATATATATATATATATATATATATATATATATATATATATATATATATATATATATATATATATATATATATATATATATATATATATATATATATTTCACGGGGGGACAAAATGATTGTAGCAGTTTCTAAATTTCACATCTAGTTTTTCTGAAACATTAATTAATATAAAAAAATTTAAAAGACCATTAATCTTTTTAAACATTTTGCATATTATCATATTTTGTTATTTTAAAACCCTCGGGTATTTTGTAGAATTTGAATTATGCATTAATAAATAATATACGTGTCTTTTCCCTTTCAACTACGAGATTCGAATGACAAAAACCGTTGAAAATGTTTGATTTTCCAGACGAGTTCTTTGTAAGATTATGACCTCTTAGGACAATTAAAGAAAGACTTGTTCCGATAGAAGTAAATGCGGATGAAAAAAAAATTCAACGAGAGAGACATTGAAATTTTGAAGGGCATGTTTTCTAAGAATCATGTGCCGACAGACTAAGATGTAAATCCAGAATTTTATTAATTAACATCTACAAATCATGTTTTTATAAAAACTCTTCTTCGATGTCTACATGAATCTTGGTAATAATGAAGGTCATCTATTGCCAAACTTTTTTTCGAAAACCAAATAAAAGTACTCTAGAGACCATATGAATTGCACCTTTGTTCATCTACGAATTGACAGATCTTAATATATTCAGCATTTGGGCTCTGACTTGGAGCAGCTACTATGGAACCAATCCCTACAATACTGGAGAGGTTTAATTCACGGAATGGATTAAAGGTCCTCTCGATACTGTGACAATTTCTCTATGTAGAAAACCTACTAAAGAAAAGTGGTAATTAAAATAGCATTTCCATTATTTTTATAAACTCCAGTAGGTTTTGTAGATTTAACCAATTTCTTTCAATTCGACAAACACAAATCTTAAGTTTATTTATCAATATCTTGGATTTAATATTATCAATAGATTTCTGGGAGCATTCCCCAATCGTAAGCTATCTTCAGACTCAATTTTTAAATTGTTTAAGTCAGATTTCTTAAAGAAGTTTTGCAGTTGCTTTGCCTCATTCACCATGTTTATGTCAACATGAAGACCACAAAGCTGAGGAACAAGGTTTTCTTTCATTTTTGGTTGCGGACCACTGATTCCTTTCCATAATTGATCCAAGTGAACCAAGATTTGGAAGCGTCGGGAGAGGAGTCGATCAAGATGTAGTAAAAGAATTAAAATGGGAGACGAGAGTAAGTAAATGCAAGTGCATCTATATTTACGTTCTTTTCTTAGTGTATATATATGGTTAGAATGGAGACTCTACTTCGTTGACATCCTGATATCGTGAAATGTGAAGCCTGTATCTCTCCATTACTCATTTCTCTTTTATCTTTGTAGTTCCTCATTCATTTATTTGTTTATTTGGCATTCATGTTTTATGATTATTTAAATTATTTAAGCTTATGTTAGTTGTTTTTTATTTTATTGTATGTTGTGTATTTTCTAATAAGTCTGTTTGTACATACAAGATGATGAGGTATTAAGACGGCTCCGGAGATTAGCGCATGCAGTCCTCAATGTGTCCCTTCTAAGATCTTCGAAAGCCTGCTTGATCTTGGCTACCAGCTCGTCCTTGGTGATGCAATCCGAACGGTTGGTATCCTAAGCGCGGTGCACATATAGAAATCCATGTGATTAAAATGGGGAGAATTGGAAGGCCAGAAAATGGCTCTTGTATAATTAAGACCTAGATTAAGATGTTGGTCGGCAAGACGTTTCCCTCTCTGGAGAAGCCCCCAAACCATCACAGTTTTGGGGAACTTGATTTACATTATACGTAAAGCATTGCATGATTAGTAGGCAAGCCACCTGTTGCTCTAGGTGCTGGGAAGAACTTGATGATCTCCGGCTGAAGTGATGCTTAAGTTTGTGCAAGAGCCTATGTGCCTTCGTCAAGTGGTTGTCTTTGTACTATGGCTGCCAGAATTTGTTCCTTACGAATATTGTAAGAGTGATAGGAATTAATGCTCATTCATTAATTCCTCACTTAATCTTAATATACCTCCCGGTTTCTTTGAATTGGACCCTGTAATTAAAAGGCTTATTTGTAACGAAATTATCAATTTTAAAACTTAGCTCTTTGTTTTACTAAATTAGCTATGTTTCTTATGTTTATTTCAATGTATTTATAAATGCATGTGTGTGTATTTATAGCTGTGTGATCTAAATGTTGATATTCTTTTCTCACAATTGGAACTCCCGGAAGTGGACCTTATCTATATGCCTTTACCCCTCATATGGGGTATTTAATCCGGTCTTTGATAATATTTCTCTATTCTCTGCCCTTCCGCTCTGGATTGTCTAGGGACTACTCTGTTTTTTCTTATATATACCACCTCTGTTAAGTACTTCCTCATTCCTTTAGAATGAACTGAAGAGGAATTTTGCAATTATTGCACTACTCACGCGCTACTTTGCCAATTTTTATTTGGGCTCAGTTGAGAACAAGATTTTTCTGAGCAATATAGCACCTCAGCCTTTCATCTAAGCACGCTATATCGATGACATAATTTTGAATACGAATAACCTTGAACGAGTGAACGGCCTAGTTGAAAAATTCAAGAACAACACGTATCTGGATTTCATCACGAAACGGAAGGTGAAGGATCCCGTCCCTTCCTTGATATCCTCATAAGTGCCCAAGAGTCAAAATTTGTGACCCAAGTATACGTTAAGGCCACGAACTTGGGCTTCTGCTTAAACGGTTTTTCTGAGTGTCCTTAACGTCACAAGAGATCATTCATCAATGCCTTAGTTAACAAGGCAATTTCTCATTCATCCTCGTGGACCGCTGTAGATCACGATCTTAAGAGGGTTTCCCGAGTTCTCGTTAACAACGGCTACCAGCAAGAATCTATCGACGCCACCATGACAGAGAAAATTAACTTGGCTACTTGCCCTGGCGTTAGGTCTACCCTGAAGAGGAGTAATATTGAATTTTATTACAAGGCCAATATGAAAACTGGCTACCGTGAAGACCAAAAGGTTCTCAAAGCCATTCTTCATCGTAACGTGAGCCCAACCGACCCTCATACTTGATATTTATCTAATTATATACGAGGGGCAAGCAATAAGTATTACGAATCAGTAGGGCAAAACAGAAGAAGGAAGATGGCTGTTTGTGGGGGTGTTGGGACAAGTTATGCCAAGTCAGGACCTGCAGCCGCACGCTTCTGCCTCGTCGATTTAAGAAGCAGTAGCTGATCGCAGATCGTCAGTCACAAATTTTTCAACAATGGAGATGATTTTGCACCGTGCACTGATCAAATTTTTGACCAAGGAAGGCAAGAATGCAAAAGAGATCCATGAACGCATGGTCGCAGTGTACACCAACACCGACCCTTCCTATGCAACCATTGCTCGCTGGAATAGTGAGTTCGGCCATGGTCGTGAGTACCTTGAAGATGACCCCCGTCCAGGACGCCCGTCAGACGTGACCAATGAGGACAATGTGGCCCATGTGGAGAGGATGATCCTTGAAAATCGAGGGATTTGCTTTCAGGGTTCACTATAGCCTACTTTAAGTAGCTCTGGGCGCAGTAGTGGTCGTGTTATGTTGCTTTTAGTTAGTGAAGTATGTGGATGTCAAATCGTGGAATAAGGAGGAATTAAGGATGAATTACCCCTTTAGGGTAAGCACTCCGCCCACTGCAAACGGTAGGAATCTCTAATCAGTCCAGAGGGCGCATATATTTCTTCTTTCTTGAAGTTAACTTTAATTAAAAGCGAACTTTTCCTTTAGCGCGTTCACAGCTCTCCGTTGTAAGAAAGAATCCAAATACGAATAGAATAGAATCAAATAGTCAGACAATATGAGCCTTCCAATTTTATATGTTTCTTGTAGCGCTTAGTTTCCCCTTAAAAGTTTCCAGCGCCATGATTGGCCAAATTTGTAATACTTATGTTCTCGTAAAAATACTATATATAATGTAGCAATTTTTTAATATTTCCATGTCTGTTCATTCGCTGAAGATGACCTAACATGGTCGAAAGAAGTCTAGGAATAAAGAATGTCATTCGCGGATGTTTTTTCTCGCCTCGAAGACCGCGTTAAAAAAAATCTGTAAAAAATCTTAAGAAAAGGCAAGTTAAAATTAATAGAACCAGCTTATATATATATATATATATATATATATATTAAGAAAAATTATTGCAGTAACGCAATTAATTATGCGGTTAAAAGGCTATTTTTGGCCAACCAGTCTTCCTCAAAGCCTTCGGAAGGAGCTCTTCTCACATACACGAAAAGGTAGCACTTAAAATAGCTCCGTCCGAAGGCTTTGAGGAAGACTGGTTTGCAAAAAATAGCTTTTTAACCGCATATATATATATATATATATATATATATATATATATATATATATATATATATATATATATATATATATATATATATATATATGGAGAAGTGATAGACAGGAACAAGAGAGAAGAGATCCTACTGGAAGATACAGTTGTAAAAGCCCGACTTCCTTTCTTTGAGCAACCGAAAGCTATCGCCTGGGGTGGTTGGCGCGCAAACTAGCATGCATCCACCCCCAATCTAAAACGCTTGATAACAGTATTGTGGAGAATTGATAAACAGAAACAAGAAAGAGAAAACAGAATAATATTTTTCTTCGGAAATAATTATTTCCTACTTCGAAAAAAACCGTGAGCCTTCAACCACTCGGCTACGAGGAAGACCGAGTGGTTATAAGCTTACTTTTATTTAAATCAAAGCGATTGCTTGCTGCTTCAGTGTGCTTGGTTCGAATCTCTCCCCAGCATGGATTTTTTCGAAGTAGGAAATAACTATTTCCAATGAAAAAAATATTCCGTTTTCTCTTTCTTGCGGTATGTTAGATTTATTTCATCATTCTCTCACGATCATCACAGATATACATCATATATATATATATACAAGTCAGAGCGAATAACGGTGACATTGCTGTAAACTCTTTAACAGTGAATGTATCCTACATGCCCTCTTACCTTATATATAAATGTATATATATATATATAAGGTGCAACTAAAAATCATATAATACTAATTATAGGTAGTGAATTTTATAGTAAATCAATACTGTATGGTACTTAGTCTTAAGAAAGAGTTCAAAACAAATAATAGCAAGAAACAACATCTCTAATTAAAGACTAAAGAAAATTTACCTAAAGTTAATAATTCCTTACAATGAAACATAGATGAAGTTACCGCAAAAAGAGATATTTAAAACAAACCTTCTATCAGCGAGTCGAGCAGCAGACAGGAATTTGAAGAAGAGATATCGTTATTGATAGGTCGGTTTGGTAGCAATTATTAACAAGTTTGAAGTTCGTTAGCGGTTGTTATTAAAGACAAGGGGTTGCAAGTGGATTCTGACTTTAATGTTGGAGCAAGTATTTTAATCAACGCGACTCTAAAATTCTGAAGTGGGGGTTATTATGATTGGAATCTAAAATCTCAAATTTTTTTAATGCTTTCATCAAACTTGCATTTTATGGTATGGTCTTTGATGGGCGATTCTTCTGGAGTGAGATTTCCACGTTCTGTAACTAACGGCCAGGGGTGCACAAAGCCTTGGTCCTAAAGAAACTATTTACTCTTAAATTGTTTATGAAGATTATTCGAAAGTTAACTTGCGGAAATAACCTTTGAAAAATTTGCATGTAACGTTTTGAAACCTCTTGGTTCAAAGGACCAAGATCTGGAAGAAGAAAATTGATGTAAGCATTTCGAGACAGCGATTGCTACAACATTTGGTTGGAAAACATAATTAAATATTCATCTTCTGCATTGGTTAACCAAATCAAGCTGGAACGTATTGCTCACAAAAGAGTTTCTTAGAAGTCGTATTCTCAGTACATTAAAGTGTAGGAAGAATAAATGGAACGATTCTTTTATGATCAAATACAAAATATTAATCATAAGTATTCGATCGCAAAAACTAGAGAAAATTAACCTAATCCAGAATATATTGGCTTCCTAAAAAGAGAGTTGGAGAAACAATTATTTTATTTTTAAGTAAAATGTCTAGAAAGGAAACAATGTATTCAGATTCCTTCAAAATCGCGAATTTTAAGGGGGATGAAGTGCATTCAAAATTGGAAAAAACTTGAGCCATCATTTTAAGATTTGAATAATTCAAATGTATCACCAAAAAATGCCTATAAAAAGCACTCTTAATATCAGTTGAAATTTATGTAGCTCAATTCATTTGGCTTTGATTCGCATTTTGCACATATTTCTTCTTTCAGTTCACTGTCTGGTCAGATGGCCCTCTTTTATAGCATCTAAGGCATATTTGGATGTGAATATGCTTCTCACGTTCCATGTGTTTGGGAAGGATCCTCAGGTTGAGCATAAGAAGGCCTCTTTATTTATTAACGTCCATTTATTTCTCAGCTCACAATACCTTAAACTAACATGGGTGGTGCCAAAATTTGAGTAATTCTTTAATATATATTCTATCATAATTCTTATAAATTTCCTTGTTCATCGCTCGTTTATCATTTGACGCTACCAATATATTGAATTTCTGACAGATAGTACTTTAATTTGCAGTGATCTGGAGAAAGGGGGGAAGGGTGGATTTGATCAAAACCTATCTTTAAAAGATGTCATGAAAAATTAGTTAAAGTTGGTCAGAAAGTGGTCCGAATTGAAATTCCATCAACTTTAAGAAGTTTCGAGCCATTGAATGGAAAATTTAAATAAATTTTCTTCAGGGGAAAGGCAATAAATATCTGAAAATTGGTCGCGATTGAATGGAAAACTTTCTAAAATAATATATATATATAAATCAATGGTGAATTATGGTATATGATAATGAAACCACTGTATATCGGCCAAAAGTTTAATTTACGAGACTAGTTCAAGTATGTAGTTTATCATACCCTCTTCAGTTGTATACTGAGAATGCGATTCTTACAAAAGTCTATAAATAGCGTACAAATCAGAAAACAAAGAAAAGAAAATTCCCCGAGAAACACAAAACGAGGGGGAAAATTCATTTATCAAGGTGTGTAAATCTATGATCGTTGACTAAGCTGTTTACAATGAGGTTACGGGAATGTGGGCTGCATTTCACTTGACCATCTGACAAATTAAATTTTAGAACTTTTCTATTAATATAGATCCTACTATTTTTATTTTACGGGAAACTTTACAATTATATATGATTTTGCCTGTGAATCGTCAATTTGGTGGTTGAAAGTGCTAATATGATTAAAAATAGTGGATGTGGTACTGCATCGTCTGACATCACCTTTATGTTCATGAATTCATTTTGTTAAGGTTCTTCCGGTTTCTTCTATGTAAAATGAGGGACATTTTTTAGAGCCACACAGGATTAAATATACACCTGCTTCATTTGGCTGATCCACGGACTTAGTCGAATTGAAAGATTTAAGGATAGAAAAAAGGTATTTAAATGTGGTTAGGCCTGGAGAAATAACTTTGTCACTCCTTTCGGGAGGGGAGAAAAAGGGAGGGATAGACATTTCGTTTTTTTAAATTTGTTTTTATCCTTGGAAAGGTAATGAGTAGGTTTTGCTTTAGATAAACTTTCATTGATCAGGTGGAGGGGATAATTTAATTTAATGAAACTGCAGGTTATATATGTAATCTCGTCTGCTAAGAAGCATGGCTCCTATACAGTGGTTTCACTATCATATATATATATATATATATATGAATAAATAACCTTATATATATTAAAATACTAAGTGACTCTCTGCCTGCATACAACAATAAGATACAAAACAGAACAGGCGTGAGTAAAAATGATCATAAAAGAAGTATTAAAGCAGGTACAAAAGGGACAGAGTGTGTGTAAAAGGTATAAATAAAAGTAACATAACTATGAATATAAACCTCTGCAAATATAAATACCTTTTTTCAATGAAGAAAATCTATATAAAAAGTTGAATAAATGAAAGAGCTAGGAATTAAATTTGATAATTTCCTTAAAAATAAGGTTTTTAATGACATAATGAGGTTTCAGATACACACACACAGAAATATATATATATATATATATATATATATATATATATATATATATATATATATATATATATATATATATATATAATATATATATATATAATATATATTTATATATATATATATATATATATATATATATATATATATATATATATATATATATATATACGAGAAGATAACGCATAAAATAAACTTTTCTAAGACAGCCAAATACTGTCTTTCGATAGGCCTTTTTAATTGTCATCCCTCTTTGTCGAAGAGCAGCATCCGAGGGATTCGATGAAGAGCTATTTAGCCAAAAATTGCCTTCTTAACTGCATAATTATGATTGTACTATTACAAACAAGTCTAGATTTTACAAGGCGGGGTTAGAGTGGATATAACAAATTTTCTGTTCTCTTTGACAAGAAAGGATGACAATTAAAAAGCAGATCGAAAGAGACTTTTTTGGCTGTCTTAGAAAAGCCTATTTTCTGCGTTATCTTCTCGTGTATGTGAGAAGAGCTCCTTCAGAGCTTCAGAGGGCTTTGATGAAGAGCTAGTTAGCCAAAAATTGCCCTTCTAACCGCATATATATATATATATATATATATATATATATTATATATATATATATATATATATATATATATATATAAGCTCAGGGGAGAAAAATTAGTCACGTGTTTAACCAACATGGGCAGCTAATTAGTATTGAACAACAAAAATCCTGAGGTTACTACTTAGAAGATATATGACGGGATTGATAGATTTCGCATAGATGGTATGTTTACATGACCTTTCTCCTGCGCTTTATGTAAACTTGGACGTATAATAGATGTTACTCAGTGGCAAATGGAGTGATTGTATTTGAGAATGCTAAAGACCATTCTGCGAAAGATATTGCAGAATTTGGCGGAATTTACCTAAAATTGCAAATATCTCGTTCTACAGGAAATTCTCACCACAATCCTGCCCGAAAGACGATACTAAGAAAATGAGACCGTCTGAATGTTTTCCGGCTTCTGCCTAAAATTGCTTCGCTTCATTTAGATATTGCAGCAATACGTTTGTGCCAACCATCAACACCCATTACTGTAAGAACACTTCGCAAGGAACTGCATACAAGAAATACATCGAGCGGAGTGGCACACAAGAGTACTTGGCAAACTTGTGCCCACAAAGTAGGTAGAAACTAGCTAACACTTTTGAGGATCTCATGATGTCCATATATACCGTGCAAGGTGCGTTCAAAATGGGGAAGGGTCTGTTATATACTCGGGTTTTATTAATTAATTGGACGTAACATTCCAATCATTGTCTTCAGAATAAGAAATCTTCCGTTCACTGGCTAGAACTATAAATGACTGCCATCATTATCAATTTCAAAACAATTAGATATCTGGATTGGTTCCCATATTCACTGGATCTGAAACTCATAGAAAACAGTTACCAACATCAACCTTATCGTCAAAGGTTTTTAGCTGATTTAGGACAATTTCGATGTGCTTAATCCAAAAATGACATTGATTTTGCTTAATCAGGTCAAGTTTTTTATTTATCGCCACATGATATTTTTTACATTTTTTTTAGATGTACGGCAATTTAATTAATATTATGCATATACCCTTCTTTTTTCTTTAAATAAAAGAATTCTGAAGAGTTTACATGTGACAATCCTTGACTAACTCGTATATTTATTTTGCACGTGAAGAAATGGATTCGACAAGAAGATCTTGCAGAAATAAGCCCGATGTATTCAGCTATATCTGAGGCGAATATACTCTTGTTCCTAAAAGGAATCCAGTCACAGGTTTCATAAAACGTGCTTAGCATGTTTATTTTGGCATGAAACTTGGTGAGAGGATAAAGATTGTGCACCATACAGGATATAAAATACATGTCTGTAGTATCAGCGTCGTTGGCCGAAGTCCAAGGAGAGTTCTCTGAGGTTTGGAATTCTCATGGATGAAGGAGGCAGACAAACCATGACACTGACTGCTACTTATGAGCCATTGATTTTACTGGGATCAGCGGAAAAACTGTAGCTGCCTCAAGTGTCCTAGGCTTCGATCAGTAAATCGTCCGGTAGAGCATTGAAATATGTTCTGCTGCGCAACGTCAACCATTGGCCTATATTGACTACGCTCGCTCGACTCCATTGAAGGAGAATGAAGCGAGGAAGTACGTCCTGGAAAGATTTGTTATAATTTGCATGAAGGGTTGATTTGTGTTTATCTTTTGTGTTGCTAGTGAACTTTTTGTTTGGTCAATAGTCTGGGTTTACCAAGTACCAGTGGTTTTTTTTTTGCATTTGGAAGAGTATGGAATGAGTTCAACATAACACGAAGAAGGACTGGCCTGTACTGCGAGAATTGGTGCCTTTCTGAGCAAGGATGGCCATAAACTCATCGAACCGCCCCACATCAAGATCGGCTTGACAAAAAAGTTCACTAAACGTCTGGACACGAATTTTGGCTGCCTCACTTACTTGTGCTACGCTTTTCCAGGATTGACCATTGAAAAGCTGACAACTGGTATATTTGATGGTGATCAACTCTTTCAGCTGATCAGAAATCCTGAGTTTGAAACTCAATGAATGAAGTATAAATGGAAGCAAGGAAGACATTACTAATAATGAATAACTTTCTTGGCAACGTGAAGGTATCCAAAACTTTGATGCAAGTGTGGCTAAACATCTTTTTGTCTCCTACATCCATAACCTTTTCCAGTCCAGGTCACTGAAATTCCAATCAGATAACTTGAATCATCTACTTTAAATTGATAGAAGCAGTATTGATGGAAGCAGTAAGATTTTAATTTTGTTTAGATGATGGTGCCAATTCAGAGTTAGAAGATGAATCTGACGCCGATAATGTAACGAAGAACTGCAACATAGAATGTAGAACTAAAGGTAAATTTCCTTCATATATTCACCAGGCCAATGATATATAAATACAATGTGGTGATTTTGACAGTCCTCTGTTATTTTGTTAAATTTAAACCATAGAGAGTAATACCTATATAGTAGCATTTCAGTTTGAGGCTGCCGCTAAAGAATAATAATGATATCATAGATATCATTAGATTCTCTTCATAGCTTAATGAACCGCCTCAATATCGTTCGTTTTACCATAAAATTTGGAGTTTAATGGGAAAATTATTTTTTTTTTATTTCTTCCTGATGGCAAAATCCTAAAAGTTCATTAAAACATTTTCTCTTCGCTATAAACCAACCAATACTATCACACCTTTATTTCTTTTCACATCATTGTTTAAATATTAAATGACCCTTGCCAAAATCCGTGTTTGCATGAAATTTTAGAATATGTGACCATAGATCGAATAATGTTTCAATGTTCGCACAATTTTACTAATGGAATGTCCTATTTATCTGGCACCTACAATACGCTTTTCAAACAATGATAATTTACATCGCCTTGCTTTGAGCAACCTAAATGATGTGGATACTTTTAAATTAAAACTAATAGAGGTATAATAGAGGGATATCCCATGACTCTATGGCACATTTGTATAAGTAAATTCATGATGAAATATCATAGTTACATATTCTAAATTTTCTTAAATACGTGGATACTGCAATGATCATTTAAATGTTTAAGCCCTGACAAGGGATAAAATTGTTGTACGAAATAGAATGGGTTCGTTTAAAAAGTACAGTGAATTTTGTTTGATTGGGAACTACTATCACTTTTATATCAAGAATAGATAAACAACTTTCATATTCCCAGTCAGTGGAAATTAATGGCGAGGCATAGAATATCAGTTTGCTCATCAAGTTACTTTTTGTCACTAAACGGTTCAATTCCCAAATTATTATGACATTATCAGCATACCTGTACAATACAAAATTGGAATGACTTTCTTACCCATTTAAACAAAATAATAGATATCGTTCACTCCCAAATAATTTGTCAAGGCAACGATTTTCGTTAGAGAGTATTTAATTCAAATTGAATATAACAACCCAAATCTCTCATTCCTTACGAATCTGTTAAAAAATATATTCATCATTATACAAAACTCATTTGTTATATTTTATTGAGGACTTAAGACAAATTGATATTAAAAATATCCACTTAGTTAGCTTCAATGTACTATCCAATGCATTGTAAAATCCAAAATAAAAACTACCTTTACTCCTAGCCAAAATTATTAACTTTGTCAAATTTTGTTTGAATGATAGTTTTAAGAAGTGACATGACTTTCTCCCAGCAATGTGGCCTTATCATGAGTAATGCACTATAGCCAACCTTTTTCATCTTTTATTTATATTTCCAAACAAAATAATGCAGGATACAGTTATGTTGATCCCGATATAGCTTTTTATCACTTTAGACAAATATGAAAACTTTATTAACAGTCTCAGTAACCTCTGCCTTACTATAAATTTCCTAGTTGAATCAGGAACAGAATATTATTTATCCGCTATTAAGGACAAAATCAGAGGAATTAATAATCAAACTATGTTTTTATTCACCAAAATATAATCCATTTAAATACATTATTTCTTCCCATATAATGATTTTAATATAAAAGAGCTGTTGCATTAACTATGCTTTTATAGCAATACGAATGTGACTCATGCTTTAGTTAACCCGAGATTAAGTATTTGTGATAGAACGGGTTGAGGCCGCGTTAATTTCAACCACTATCACATGTTATTTAAAACCACGATGCTTCCCACGTGCATCTTCGCTTTGAAGCTGAGCGCCTTATCGCAGCCACCTGAGTCAATGTTTAAACAAGGAGGTTTATCTTCCCCCCGTTCACCCCATGCACCACCCTCGCCAGATTGAGTTAGGCTTATGGGCAGAAAAGGCATTGTTCCCAGGCTCGGCTGCGCATTCCCTCGAAGCTTCCACTCCATTGTCCTCCACGCTAAAGAGATGTCCCGGCTATTTATTTGAAAACTTTTCCACTAAGATCAGATTGGAGATCCAGATTTTCGTCGTGAAACATCACTACGACCCACTCTCACCTTGTGCGCTAAGGGACCTCGACCTCGAGATTCACCATCACTTGTCCACAAGGAAGACAATATCCCTTCAGTGCCAAGGTTCGAGCCTTTCGTGACGTCAAGTCCACAAGGCTTCCCCTGTTGTTCAGAAAGAAAACAATATTACAACAGACATTGTTCTTGTAAGCCCGTTGACAAGAAACGGTTTCCCCCCCCCCCTATTGTTCAGAAGAGAACAACGTAGAAAAGCCATTGTTCTTTTGAGCCCGTTTGCCAAGAAACGGTTCTCACCCTTCCCCTGTTGTCCAGAAAGAGAACAACGTTAGAACAGCCATTGTTCGTTCGAGCCCGTTGACAAGAAACTGTTCTCGTACTTCCCCTCCCCCTGTTGTTCAGAAAAGAACAACGTAGAACAGCCATTGTTCGTTTGAGCCCGTTCGCCAAGAAATGGTTCTCACCCTTTCCCCTTGTTGTTCAGAAGAGAACAACATTAGAACAGCAATTGTTCTCGAGCTCCTAGACAAGAGACGGTTCTCACTCTCCCCCCCCCCTGTTGTTCAGAAGAGAACAACGTAGAACAGCCATTGTTCTCCAAGCCAATTCGTCAAAAAACGGTTCTTATTCCCAAGACGCTGCGTCAGGATCATTTAATTCCCTCCCCTTCGGCTGGAACTCGCCAGCAGACCGAAAATTCCTTCACGTCGCCTTCTTCTGCAAAACAAGTATAATTACGTAAGCCGAACGTTACCTTCGGGTACTTAACCCTTTTGTCAACTTTATCCTGTGCTTTAAATGTTTTAGCGAACCATCCCCTCTCTTTAACCTTATATTTGTTTTACCTTTTTAAATCTTTTAATCCTCGGATTACCTCGATTCCCCACGACCCTTTCCATTCTCTATTTATGTCAATATTTTCCGTTTTGTGTGTTGTTGATAGTTATTATTAATAAAACTCTATTTTATTAATGATAGCAATATTACTATCCTTGAGCTCAGTTCCACTTCTTAAGCATATCGAATATACATAATATCGGGCAGCCAGACATCCACGGACTCTAAAGATAATTGAAGAAGTTCCCTCAACGAATAGTTATATATGGTATATCATCGAGAGTCTATTCGATGACAGTATTCAACCTTTATTAATGGACTAAAATATCTTCTCCACCTCATGATCAGAGAGAAAAAGGGATATAACAATATTCTATGAGCGAAAACCAAAAAGAAACCCTAATGTAAGTTATCTATCCCTTCTTATTTCTCTTCTAAACGATTAAGCAGTTTTCTTTCTCCCAACAAACTTATCTTTTATTACTTCAATAAAAACCCCAGTGAAAACTAACTAAGCAGATGTATATTTAATCTAATTCAAATCCAGAAATTTCACTACATAGTTCTTCGAAGATAAGAGCGAGACGTGTTTAGAAAAAGGATGTATGAAAGCAATGATGGGAGTGAAGTTAGCGCTACATTGAGTATTTTTAATTCTCTTAAAAATTGAAACCTTTTAGGAGACTTCCATTCCTTCAAATTACTTCCCTTTGAACGAGTTTCCTAAAGAAATATTGAGAGCACATTAATTAGGGAAACCAACATTTGTCGCCCTTTATATGAGAAGTTTGAATGAAGCCCCCTCTGCCAAAACACATCTTAAAAATTATTATTAATGACTTTAAATTCACTGCATCCGATAAGTAGTTTTCTTATCGAATAATTTAAATGCGATTTCAGTCGAATAAAGAAGGGAAGCGTACATTTCCGTTTTCATCCTCTCCATCCACAGTTTCATTTTGGCGCTCTTTGGAAGTGCGAACAAACAAGTTAAATTGATAAAATGTGTTGCTTTTCTCATTGAACTCATTATCTCAGTCGGTAGAACACCAATCTAGATAACTAGATGTCTAATGTTCGAGACCTTGATGGGGCGACGTTTTTGTTTTTCTCTCTGATTTTATCTGGGTCATTTCCAGTAAGATCTCTGCTCTCTAATAACTTTACCAGTTTCCGTTCAAATGAATTGAAATTTTAAAAGCATGTGTAGAAATGCGTCAAATTTTTATGTTTAATGTTTTTGTCTTGAAGGGTATAGAAATGTCATTCGCTTAAGGTGAAAAGGCGCTTTGTGTGTTGGAGTATGGTCGATCACTGTCGAGCAAGACTGTGCATCGGGCATTTGTGAGAGAGTTCTTTAAACAGTCACCAACGACAATGCAGATTTGGACACGGCCCAAAAAATCAAAAAAGAAGACTGTCTGTGCAGGGCAAAAGCATGTGGACGACCAATAACATTAGAAGACACAATCGAGCAGGTTCGCCAAAATCTCTTTTGCGAATCCTCAAGAAGTCAATAAGAAGAGGCACGTCTGAAAACCCAAATTCCCTAAACAACAGTGTGTCGCAGCCTGAGAAAACGCTTACTAATGAAACACTACAAGCTGTAGCTAGTTCAGGCCATAACGCCAGATAACAAGCGCAAGCGCAAAGAATTCTGTGTTGATATGCATAAGAAACTTAAAGAAGACAAGTTCAAGGAACGTCTTGTTTTCAGTGATGAGGCCACATTTCATACGAATGGCAGAGTCAATAAGCATAATGTTCAAATTTGGGACTAAGAAAGTCCCCATGCCACAGTTGAGCACGTAAGGGGCTTAAAGAAAGTGAATGTCTTCTTCCCCATCTCCAAGAACCATCTTCATGGCCCGATTTTCTTTGAGGAAAATGTGACCGGCCGTGTTTATCTGCAAATGCTTCAGAATTGGCTAATGGATGAGCACATTGGAAATGAAGAAGAAGACTTGGTTTTTAAACAGGACAAGGCCCCACCTCACTGGAAACTAACTGTACGGGCCTGTCTGAATGACAATCTGCGAGGGAGATGGATCAAGCGTGATAGTGATGAAGACAATGTGCTGTTGAAATGGCAGCCACGTTCACCTGACCTTAGACATTGCGATATTTTTCTGGGGGGCTATGTTGAGGGACTGGTCTACCTTCCTGCAAACCTAGATTAACTCAAGCACAGAATCACTTCCGCACTGGAGACTGTTACCAAAGACATGCTGCAACGTGTTTGGGAGGAGTTGGACTACGGACTTGGCGTGTGCCGTGTTTCAGGCAGTGCGCATATTGAACATTTGGAAATCGTTTATAGAATCGAAATATCTTTGATTTTCTCATCTAATTTGGAGGAATAAATCTTATGTTGTTAAACATTAAGCTTGTTTAGTTTCATTTGCCTTGACTATGTAGTTTCTGTGATATTTAGATCTCAAATGATATCAATTTTCTTTAAACACCCTCTCTCTCTCTCTCTCTCTCTCTCTCTCTCTCTCTCTCTCTCTCTTTCTCTCTCTCTCTCTCTCTCTCTCTCTCTCTATATATATATATATATATATATATATATATATATATATATATATATATATATATATATATATATATATATATAATGGAAGCAGTTTATTTTCATCAGTAACCTACTGATATAAAATAAACTCGCACAGAAACAATCCAACTTGAATACTACTAATGGAGAGTACTAATTTAATGACCCCATCAGGACTACAAGCTTCGCTCCAATAACCACTACAGTGGGCTAGGTACACACATCATCAACTGATTTGAAAGAGGATCAGAAAAAAGAGCAGTAAGTAGAAGAACAACTGAAGGTGCCATGCAGAAGGCAAATGGCTAGTATTACACATATATTCCTCAGGATGCAAACGACACGTAGCTGAAAGAATATCTAAAGCCATAGCAGTGATAAGCATTTTATACTCCATAAAATATGAACAAAGAACAAAACACTGATCTCTCTCGCACTAATGAGAGAGCTGCTCATATACCCATCTGTCTTCCTAAACAGTTTATTACAAAGAAACGAGCGCTCCAGAGAGTTTGAAATAAGTTCTTTACATTTTACCTAGCAAAAGAAGGGAACAGGGAAGAACCCACATGGTCCTAATTTAACAAATGAAGATCAAATCACGCAAAATTTAACAAGAAAAAGATTGGAAAATATATAGATTAAGATCAACTCTCTTCCTCCAATCTTGGCAAAAAATAAGAGAAACTATGCAAACGCTCCTTTATACTGCAGATTTCATAGTAAAAATATAAGCCTACAAAATAGTGGATGCAGCAATATACGTACAATAGAGAGAATGAATAAAATCAAAGAAATGATAAGCATCTAAGTAGCTCAACCGACCAATGTAAACTAACCCCGATACTCTAAAAAATTAAGAATTAATACTTAACCGAGAATCAAGAATATGACTACTCTATGGACTATAGTGGTCACTCTAGGGCAAAAGGAGGAAAGTTTAAAGCAAACACGAAAAACCTCGGCTTCAATAAACAATGAAGACTTTCGCCTGAAAATGATTGATGGAAGTCGAATCAGCAAGTTAGGACAATACCAAATTTAACTGGCAATGGCGTAATACAATCTTGTCTTAAATAGAATATATATGTATATATATATATATATATATATATATATATATATATATATATATATATATATATCTATATATATATATATATATATATATATATATATATATATATATATATATATAAATATATATATATATATATATATATATAAAAGTAAAAATGCGAAGGGGAAATAAATATCTGATTTCATTACTTTTAGTCGAGCAGAAAATGCTCATTTTCGGGAGTAATAGATTACAATTATATTACGATAAATAGAGGAGGTACAAATATTTGCAATAATGCAAATCATGAATATTTTTTATTCAAATATATATTACAAAATAGAGAAATGGGAAGAAAAAACTAAATATGCATGTACAAAATATGAAAACAAAAATAGAAATTCTACCGGTCACTAAAAAGGCTGAGAGATAATTCTGAATGTGGGAAGATGAATAAATGAAGAAAGATACGTTAAGGAAATTTAGTTGTCTGTTAGATGAAACGAAGAGGAAAACCAGAGACTTTATTGTCAAGAGAGGTCTTAAGGAATTTAATATAAATTGATTCATGCATTCTGAGTCTCGTTTTATCCTAAGAACTATCTTAGATTTTAAAACCATCTATTGTAGCATCAGTAAGTCAAATTATAATGTGGTTCCGAATATGAGAACATTCTTTGTGTTTGAATGGGAACAAACTCGAACAATACAACGAATGGAGTGTTCTGTAAAATTAGCGGATCTCCGCCACCGAGAACAGGTACCTAAATAAAAGTCTCCACTACGCTGACTACAAGATGGATCGATGAGTTGCAGGAAATTACCCGAGAAGACAGGGACATTTACAGTGCGATATGGTATCTGCTCTAATCCTGACTAATTAAATAAGAGAGTAGCTTAAAAGGCTAATACATGAACAAAAGTCTCAAAACTAGAAAGACATAATGAGCAAAATAGATGAAGAAAACGACCTAGAAATGTTGTGAAAGAACATCAAAAGTATTAAAGGAATGTCACCTAGAGAAAAGATTATGACCCTTGAAAACGGAAAAATCCTAGTGGATCCTGAGACGATAGGTGAGCGGTTTCGGGGGATTATGGGCTTAAAGTTTTTCCATAGCACTAGACAAAACAACGAATTAGACCAGGATTTCGAAGGCCAATTAATTTATCAAGAAAACACAATCATAGACGCAAAGCACTTGCATTCGCACGTCTACGAAGAAAGAGAGGTGAGGAAATTTACTCCTCATATCACCGTGGAAGTGGGTTTGAATACTCCAGAAACCTACAGTCATTATCCTTCCCAAACAGAACATGCCTCTAGGTGAGCTGGGCCAATTTTCATTGTATCCTGGCTAACAAAATCCAAACACGACTGAGCGAAAAGAGTGTGCACAACCCATAACAACACAAGTCCAGGAAGAAGTAGTACAATCCCCCTCTCGGAATTATGATGGAAATGATCAATAAAAAACGTACGAATAGAAGGTATATAACATATTACGAAACTTTCAGAAGGCCTTCGATAAGGTCTACCTGAGAGATGTACATTATGAAATCCTTAAGCTTTACCCAAAGCCTATCATGGAGAGAGAAAAATCCTTTCTGACTTTATCATGCAAAAGCTGATCTCAATCATCTGAGAATGCTACGAGGGTCTATAATATAAGCTACAAGCAAGTATTCTGTAAGGCAACCTAAGCCCCCTCCTTGACCTTATTCACAGAATCTCTCTCTCCCCATACAGTAAACAAAAATCCGATGTATCTTTAATTCGCAAACGAAATAATTCACAGTAGGTACAGATATGTGATGGCCCAGGCATCACAAATATCAACAATTTAAAGAAGAAATGGAAAACAAGAACGAACACCTCAAAAATTCCAGATCCATCCTATATATTGCCCGAAGGTTTCTGACGTGATCATGAATCGAAGTTATTATAGATATGCCATTGAATGAAATGTTTTTGGACTCCGCCTTTTAGCCAACGGGTGCTTAAAAAAAATCTGGCAAAAAGTGAATTTAATAACAGCCACAGATTCCGAAACCTAAACTCGAAAAACATCAAGAAATTATACTAATTTTTACTCTACGCAAATTCATTTAATTATCGATGATCCCCTAGGCTGGGACCAAGAAGCGGCAAATAAATTGCCTGTCCAAAAGGACAAAATGATATACTTCAAATTGGTGCAGTGGAGGAAAAGCTATATAATTAGTGGCACAAAAGCTGGTCAAGAAAACCTAGGAAAGAATCAATATAAAATCATTACCAACCAACTAGAGGGATAGAGATACTTGAAAACAAATAACAGTTTTGAGAGGAAACAAAAATTTTTCAAGCAGAATGATCTGTTCGAATGAAAATCTTGAGTCAATTTTCACATGTACATCACAAAAATAGCCGTCAAAAATTTAGGGCGAAATGTGAGTTTGAAGATAGAATCAAAACTAACATACTAAAACAGCAAGGCTTAATCACAATATTAGTAATGTAAATTTAAAAATAAATAGCGATGTAGGTATGATACTTGCGAGTGAAAGAGATAGAGAAAAAATAAAAGAAACAATAACACTGGTCTGCGTCAAAAATGTACCTTAGGTTTTCTATAGTGTTTCTTAATAAAATTGACCTTCTAAATCCGAAACTGTCATCCGTTTTTCTCTATCACCTCCAGTTTTTGCGATACAGGGGGTGATAATAATTTTATAGTTTATACATCTCCTATATTACATACATCAAATTTCAATAGTTTTTGCACTGCTCTATTCGCAGTAAATTTTGTGTACATTTTAAGTAATTATTCAAATAGGTTTATATTTTCAGGTTAAAAATTGCTTAGCATTATAATAATAAGAACAATAATAATAGTGGTTGAGTTAAAAATGAACAGAAAATGTAAGACTAGCTCGGACAGATTTTGCTATGTTTGCGGCAAAGTGACTTTTCCCGAGCAGCAAAGCACAATCTCTCCTGTAATTAAATCTTTGTTGTATCATGCATATTTTGGAGTAAGGCTAAGAGATTAAGATAAAAGTTTTGCACCACATATCTGCTGCAAGGAATGCTACATAAGTTTAAGACGCTGGAGTCAGGGCGAACAGAAGTCCCTCTCTTTTGGTGTTCCCATGGTGTGGAGAGATGGCAAGGACCACACTACGGACTGCTATTTTTGCATGCCAAACCTTAAAGGCGAGCATTGTATCAAGTATTTAAGCTTTCTGTAATATACTGGCTCCTGAAAATGTCATTATTATGCAAAGACTTAGCATAAAATTAAAAACTAACATAGTTCACTTCAGCATGAACATATCCTTTACTAAACATTTATGTACTATCTGCAACTCCAAATCAATTCCTTTATGTAATATGCAATTATATTTCCCACAGGTATAAATAAGAAGAATAAACATAGTGTGGCATATCCGGATGTTCCTTCTGCCATCAAACCCCTGCCCCATGGCCCAGGAATTCCTATACCTTCTCCCCCTGAACATATAGAGGTACATGAAGAGATTAATATGGAAGTTGACCAAGATTATGACACATCTGAGTCTTATCAGGTTAAATTTCCTGAACATGGATCTGAGGGTTTCAAAGGCGAATACACAACTTCTTGGCTCTCGACTTCGTGAAAGTAATCTTCTCGCTTAAGAAACAACATTTAGGGGGGTACAGAAGTAGAGAACAAGAGTTTCGAAGCTATTTTTTACAGCATTCTTTCAGCTCTTTAGTATACTGCGCCAATATTAAAGGACTTGTCGAGGCCCTTGGAATTCCCTACAACCCATTAGAATGGAGACTGTTCATAGATTCCTCCAGTAGAAGTTTAAAAGCTGTGTTACTGAATATTAGGAACAAAATAGCTTCCGTTCCTATAGGCCATTCAATCCAACTTACTGAAAGTTATAAAAATATGAAAAAATTGCTGGATGCAATAAATTACTCTAGCTATAAGTGGAGGATATGTGGTGACTTAAAGGTAAAATCATTTTACACTTGGCATTTCTAAGCTTTTTGATTTTGACATTTTCATTTTTAATTGTTAATACTTGTATACACCTTTTGGTTAACTTACATTTTACAAGAATGCAAATCTGGAAATCATGAGTCATTTTTGAGTTATATTTTTTGTTGAAGTGTGTCCCTATAGGTTAATGCATCCTATTGGGTTAATGGGGAACTTATCCTAATTGAGAAGGTATAAAACACAACTCAATAAACTCAAAATAAGATGTACATATATCCAATCAGTTCCAATACGATGATTTAATGCATCGGCATACAGGATTTTTTAGTACATATTCATATTCTTATTGTTTTAAGAAATATTAATTTGAATTTGTTTTTAGAAATATTACACTGAATTTACATACCATGCCAATTTTTTTTCAGGTAGTATCTCTTACGCTTGGGATACAAACAGGCTACACGAAGCATCTCTGTTTCCTATGTTTATGGGACAGTCGTGCAGATAGTATGCACTATGAGAAGAAGGTTTGGCTTCCACGAGAAGCATTTAGAATTAGATCAAACAATGTGATAGCTGAACCTTTAGTGCCTCCTCCAAAAATACTCCTTCCTCCACTGCATATAAAGCTTGGCATAATGAAAAATTATGTCAAAACCCTTAATAAAGTAGGCCAAGCTTTTAAATTTCTTCTTCCAAAATTTCGACAAATCAGCGACGCTAAGCTCCATGGGGGAATTTTTGATGGACTTCAAATCAGGAACTTGATCAGCAATTTGAAGCATCAATTAAGGACTTATAAAAAAGATGCCTGGAAAGCTTTCAAAGCTCTAGTTAACAATTTTCTAGGCAATAAAAGAAGCCTAAAAGAATATGTTGCCCTGGTCAATCAGCTCTTAACAAGTCTCAAATATTTGGAAGTTCGAATGTCTATAAAGATACACTTTTTACAGTCCCATCTGGATTATTTTCTCGACAACTGCGGGGATTACAGTAAGTAACAGGGGCAAAGATTCCACCAGGACATAAAAACAATGGAATCCAGGTACCAGTGTAAATGGAACGGAAACATGCTTGCTGAATACTGTTGGTGTTTGAAGCGTGATGGACCAGATGACAGGCACAAACGAAAATCGTCAAGGGCGTCTGTTCTTCGAAATTATAATTATTTTATTTATTATGTTGCATTCTTTTATTTTTTGTTTATTAAAAGAATTATAGTTTACATACGTGTATTCCTGTTTATATGATATAACAGTAATAATGCATTATTAGATAGAGAAAGTTTTTTTTTTTTAAATTCAGAAAAAATGAGGTAATCTCAATGAAAATGGTGTATGCTGTACTGAGAAAATCTGATCTGATTGAACAAATATACATTCATTTTTGAGCTCAGGAGGTTGGATTCATTAAGAAACCACAAAGAAATCCTGAGGAACATAAAAAAAAATTTCAAACGCAGGCCTGTGTAATCATAAATAAAATAATATGAAATTATTAGTTTTTAAAAAAATAATATAAAGGCTTGAGAGTTACCACAGAAGACATGAAAATTCACATAAAATATAGACGAAAAAGAAATACTCAAAATCTCCTCCCGCTAGATGCACAAAAATATAAATAAAACCGTTTCTCTCATTAATTACCATAGTAAAAATCCTAGTAATTTACTATTTTCCTAATTTTCTACTACTCTTATATCTCTTATTATGAAACCTTTTCTCAAATCAATTCTTCATCATTCTTTGTTATCAGTGTTTTGGACTGAAAATGGAAACCAATTATTTCAAACAAAACAAACAAACAAGGAATTTATTGTCACCTATAGCGAGCCATGAAAGCTCATATCAAGAATAAGGCTAATTTGGGTCAAACCTCCTCTAACATTAGAAACCTCTTTTAACTTTATTTTATTTTAAATATATATCGAATTTGTTCCATAAATAGTGTTCTCAATAAAGATTTGCAGGATCTTTAAGTTTTTTTAAATCTCAATTGACGATATGACATTTTATGACCCAAATACTGACATATTTTTACAAGTAATTCGCCATAACAACGAGTTTGAGTAGCAAAAAACTCTGCCATTAGGAGAGCCAAAATCTCGCGGACATTTAACTCTTTCATTTTAGAAGATAAAATAGACCGTACAGTACATAGAATGGAGGTGTTTCAACTAACCAGAGTCCAACTTGCCGTAGCCATCTTGCCACATTTTATAACTTAAAACATTTCCAGTAAAACTGATGGGTTAGGTAATATACATATCATTGTGACCAGTTGGAGACAGAGAGATGAGTTTGGTTACTTAGGCTGTAGAGAAATTGACTTTGCCAGTTGTTCTAAACTCAAATAAACTCGATAACAAAGTTAAGCTTTGTCAAACTTCCATTGAGATTTGTAGCACCTTGCAGTAGCAAAATGATAAAAGGCTATAACAAGCTTTGTTTTGGGGAAAAGTTTGACAAACTTAAGTTTGAATTCAAATATTTAACTTAGATTCAAGCGTTGTTATATGGGTAAAGATGCTTTTCTTGTGGCGTCTATAATGAGTGCAAAGGAGATCCCCTTCTTAAATTGAATTTTGTACCTAAAACCATATACATAGGTGAAGTAATTTAATCATATGGTTTGGTGAATAATGATCTTTTAAATGCTTCGTACATTTATATATATTCACTTTTAGATGGTATTTTTTCTTTAACCATCTACTTTTCATGCACAGCTCTTTCATCACACAACCTGCCGAACGGGATTTCCTCTTCAGGTGGACTGTGTGGGTGGGAGTTATCTCTAGGGCAAAGAAGAGATTTAGCTATTTTTTTTTACATATCTAAATGACAAAATTTTGACACCATGAAATGGTTAAAATAAAGCAAATGGTAAAAGGAAAACAGAAAAAAGGAATGGTAAAATTTAAATAGCAAAATGGAAATAAAAAAAAAATGCTAAAAGGAAAATATAAAAACCAAATGCTAAAAGGGAAATAGAACAAAAAATAGTAAAATAGAAAAAGGTAAACGTTAGAGAGGCATGGATTGGCGCCCCTTGGTTTGGCGGGGAGACACAACACTACCGATTTTCATAGCACTTCCCCCCACCAACGCGGGCTCGCCCCTGGTGCCGTTGAAGTTTCGAGATATTGAATTCCTGATCTTTATATGAAATTATTATGCATTTTGAGGCTCTTGTTTGCGATGAAAGGCAGTGGTCTGTTGCATCATTGATTAAATTCCTTTCTAAAATTAATATTGAGGGAACTCCATTGAGTTTAGCGATTGAACTGTTTTTTTTATCAGCGTCCATTTAATGGAGGGGGCCTCCTAATTTTACGCATTGCTTAGGACAAATAATCTTTATATAACCTATTATTACCTATTATCATCTAAACAATACTCCATTTAGTCCTTGTTGCCAGATATGTGATTGAATGATGAAAAACTATGATCGTTAGACGCGAGATTTAATGGCAATGGTAAACGGCTAAAGGGCAAGGTTTGAAACCATGTAGTAAGTAGGGCTGCCAATGAGATTTTTCGATTTCCCCCAGAACCTGAATAAAAATTTTCCCAGATTCAAATAAAATCTCCTAGATTATAATAAAAATGAACTTTAATGAAATAAATTTAATTAAACCAAATTTATGTACTTACCAATGGTTGATACAAATGCGATTCATCCTCTTATTTTGCCTCTAAAGTAATTGCTATATTACTTTCTTTCATACATTTATTGTACATAGCAATTGTTTCATTTTCTACATCTCTAATTAATTCCTCGCTTGGCTCCCATTTAGTACAGCCGGAATTGTTTTTTGTAATTGATTGTTTTGCCAGAAATCTATCCGCTACTCTTTGTGCCTTTAGTGAATTAGTTTGGGTAGGTTTGTTGTTTTTCACTTGCGAAAATATACGTTCAACCCATGATGATGAATATGCTAAACGTGATAGATATGTCATTAAATCAGAAATTAGCGCAAATTTGGAATTGCCATACCATATTTAATGGTACATAATTCATAAGTACTGTGTAATGTTGTCGCTTGAGATAGGTAGCTTTTTAGCTACCTTATGTTTGAGGCAATGGTTGGATAAAGAGCATTTAGCTAGGCAATCACATTATCTTCATTCAGTGAAAATATGTTCCTTATTTGAACGCAGAGTTTCACAAGAAGTTTTAAGGACTCATTCTAGAATATCTTCAATATACCTCTAAATATTGGTTCATTAATCATTTGTCCTCCCAAGGGAATGCTATCATGATTTTTGTATTAACATACATTACTTGGATCAATATCTGAAAGTTTGATACGGTGAATTACTGCTTCATCCACAAAACCACTTAGAATATTTTTATATTCAGATTAAAGGCATTCAATACTCATTCTGATACGGGTAGTTCCTGCACGTATTGCTCGTTAAGAACATAGTGACCGTTTTGCATTAGAAATATTATATTCAAATGAGTTTACATCCATTTTCAAAATTGTATCTCGTAAAAATAATGTAATATACGCATTTTATTCAACTTATTTCATAATTTTCCCAAATTATTAAAATTTTTTCACGAAACCCATAACAATGAAATGGTTAAAACTGTGATAATTTCATGGAGAAGAATCATACTGGGAGAGATCTCAGAAAATGAAGTTAGTCCATTGCGCTGTATGAGAATGACCTAGCGTGAATCACCGTCGTGTTTGCTTCCTTAAAGTTTGCTGGAATTGCTCTTGGTGGTTTTGAAGTCAGTTTTTCTTTAAATGGTGGTATTGGATTGTAACTTGCTTAAGCAGAGCTTGGCCTTGTCTCAGCAGGGTGACGCGAAGTTCGTAGTGGGTTTATGCCCATAAGTATTTTATTGAGTGCAAAGCATAACGTAATACAAGTAGGAACGCTTTCAGCGCCGAACTAGTTTTATGTAGGCCTTTCCTCTAGATTATGCAAAAAGTTAGCTGGCTTTTTCAGTTTTTTGCTGCCTACATATCTAGGAGCCTTTGTTTCTTCAGCTGTTTTTAATATTAATTTCGGTAGCTGTAGATAAATTTTACTCTTAAAAAATTTACCACCACGAACTTATTTACCTAAACTTAAATATTAGGTGAGAGAAGTCGATTTTACAAACCCATCTTTCTTCTTTCTGAAATTTTATCGTACTCTCCATTACCCAACTAGATGTTTGAATGATAAGGTTTCAGTGAACCTTATCATTCTTTCCGCACCGTATCTATGAGCACAAATTGACCTCCGCCACGGAAATGTTTCTTCCACTCTATGTTACCGCCTAGGATTGGCATGGGCAATTATGGTAAACTCTGCATTTGGAATATCGCGTACCCCTCTTACCCTAACACTTCAAAGGAGATATGCAATAATTCTTCATATGGGGATAATCCCAGGAATTGCTTCGTTTTCCCTTCAAAGAACACAAAGTAGTCTATTTTAGAGAACTCGAACACTAAACCTTTCACAAATCTTTCGTTCAACACTTTCTTTGCGAACATCTCGCAAATTTTCTGGTGTGAATCCTTTCCTTTGGTTTTCGGTTCTTGGTTACAGTTAAACAAAAAATAAAAATTAGCCTAAATTACATTCCTTAGTTTGGCCAACCCATTTTATTAAACTACTCTACGCTTATATTCAAATAACTGCAGATTGAAGATGGAAATATATTTAATCTCCTTGATTCGAGAAAGGCTCAGAAGAGTCTCCTTGACTGAGTAATCCTTTTCAAAGTCTTCTCCAAAATACCGGTTTTTAAAAGTTAAATCTTTTGCCTAACGTTTTTATCATTGTCTTCTATTCACTTTGACTCATTTACGATATTTATTTTATATTTTCTATCCTATGTAATCTTCCTAAAGTTTGCTTTGTTTTCAGTCAATTATCTTCTGAACTAATGATAGATATTATTAAATGATACTAGTAAATTATTTTTTGATGAAAACACACACTTCAAATTTGCTTGTAATAACATAATTATAATATAAGATTATTTAATTACCATCTCGCTAGACTACCTAAAAAAAACTTAGGTAGTCGCAAGATAGGCTCCTAAAATTAAAAAAAAATCAAGAATAAATTCTAAATCCTAAAATTTGCAAAGATACTAAAGCAACTTGCCTATAAAAAATTTCTACTGAAAAGAGAGAGGAAGAATGCGATTTAATATACCTAAGAGCTTCCTACTCCTTTCTGCTGAATGAAAGTTGCAATGAGCTTCATAAATGATGAGGGTATTTGATGCCTCTGAGCTTTTATATTAAGAAATAAAGAAAAAGAACATTGGGAGAAACAGGGATAGAAAAAGATAGGATAGTGAATGTTAAAGAATATGAAAGGGATAACTTGTTGAGGGAAAGAAAGATGACTCGAAAATAAAGGAAGAAGTAGAGAGATAGAAAAAAGCAAACGAAACGAAACAGAACTTTTTATAATAAGAGGCCGAATGTGTGCATTTACAATTCTCCGAAAAACAAAAAAACGTGAGAATTACTCGAAGTAAAAATATTAACTCAGATAATAAGAAGGTAGGAAAAATAAAATAATTAGGTAGAGGTTGTACCACAGATCTCAACGTTTATTGGATGATTTTTAACGAGGGATACGAACTACCTATTACTAGTGCATGTGACAGCCGGCTTGAAGTCGATCCAAATCGAGAGTTCCTCTTGCATCCTAAGCGTAAGCAACATTGCCAATTGGCTTGTCCGTAGCCCTAGAGAATGAAGAAAACAAGGGGCATGGAATGCTCCAACCCAATATTTTAATAATTAAATCTCGTTTAACCAACTTGGATTTCAAATAATGTTGTTTGCATATCAAATATTATATTTGACACGAACAGTATTATCATCTGAAGAAGACGTAAATTACGATCCCCTCTTCTCCGAGCTCAGACGCTGTGGAGGTTTTTAATTTTGACACGACTCGTCTCTGACTGACCCTTTACAAAACATCGAAGGAAGTCGTCTCGTGATGGCTATATATGGTCATTTTAGTAGATTTAAAAATTTGTCTGTTAAAAGTATAATATTCTAATGTTTTATAGATTAAAAATCACTGGTCACAAGGACGTATTTAAGTAGTAACAGTCGTTAGTTCCAGACTTTTGAAAGCTATACCTTAATGTTGGGGCAGAATTTATAGAACCTTACTATATATTTTTTAGATTAATATAGAATTGCGCATTTGCAGTTAATTAATGTAAAAAAAATGATTACCAAAATTTTGGGCGATAGGATAAGACGATGTAATTTGCTGCCTTTAGCTTTTGTCTGTTAAAGTTGCTGTGCGTGACTGACCTTAATGTTTACTTTTTATAAAGACCTAACTTTTCTTTAGCTAAATGTGAGAAAGAAGCACATCAGGATGCAGCTTCTGATTTTAGGTCGGAGATAGCCGACCTAGTTTCCCATTCAATATCATTTTCTGGACAGCTGACAACTGGTGTGCATTTCAAGAAAATTACTGAATTTTCTGCCCTATTTGAGGAATTTAGTTATCTTTTGTTTTCATTTAAAACGAAATCTTATTTTTCTCTTCTGCATCTCCTTAAATTTTTCCCACCTTTGCAAGTCTTCGGGCAAACATTAAACTAATTAAACTAGGGTCAGGAAAGTTTAATCACAAAGTGTAGGTTAAAATGGCACTGTTATTACACACTAGACATTATGCCATCTCGCTTTCCATCTGTCCATTTCTAATCACCGTCTTTAACTGTTTAACCTTTGGAATTCATCATGCAATTTGATAAAGCATATGACATGATCAAATAGACAAACGGAATTCTAGAACAAACAGTCTCTCTCTTACCAGACAACACTGAAAAAATTGCTCTGAACTAGATGTCAAAATTATAACGATGCCTCTTAATTCTCACAAGAAATTCACGAACATTTTAAAGCTCTTCCTCTTTTCTCTTCAATAGTGCTTATCACTTCTTTTTCGAGTACATAAATTATGATCCTTTGACAAGAGACCAACAAAGTTGTCCCATTTCTAGAGTTTTTATTGGAATAAGACACCAATCTACAACTTTCTGCTCTTTTCCATCTCTTCCGAACTACGATAAAACCAGTATACAAGTCATAGGGAATTCATGCCAAGAATCAGTGTTTATGCTCACTAATTTCGCGAATAAATCTTTAACCTACTACATGGTGGGGCAAAAAAACTACAACATTCCTTATAAGCAAACAATATTTATTTCCATCACTGAGGGAGAATATAATATTAAATAGCTTGTTTCTAACTGGATATCCTGTTAAAAAATAGGCTAAACATACAATAAAACCACGTTTCCAACAACTAAATCTGTTTGACTACGATACTCCAATGTTTTCATAGATCAGACAGGGTTTCTGTTCAGCTCTATGATTTCAACTATCTATTATATATTTTCGATAGACTGATATACCGTGTGGATAGATGCTATTCCTATATGAGATCTATCTACACTCAAATACACCGAGAGTATTTAACATGTATGGATTCCTCGCTTCAGGATACCAAAATATTGCAAGAAATTTTCGGTATAGTCTTTACCAGATCATTCTACATATATCCCCAACATCGTATTTGGGAAAGGTGTCCGAGTATTTTTGCCCTATTTTATCTCGAAATTTCATTGATCAGGTTACTTTCCTGAGAAAATTATTTAAAAACTGACTTAGTTACTTATTGCCTCCATAGAAAAACACAAACTGATGGTTGAATATCTCTTAACAAAGCTGTTTATGGCATCTGCTTACTTATTACATGTTCCTATGTAACTAGCATTGACACCAGCTTTGCACTTTAAGAATTCGTAGTTTGCAAAGACATCATGAAGAATCTACACTGACTATATATTCACATACAATTTGTTTAACAGCGTGCGAATATTCTAGAGGATCCTCGAGCATGGACACATGTGTTTCTCAGAAACTTAATACACTGGCAAAAGTTCAACAGACAGTTCAACTATTGCTTTTCGATGAAAATTTGTAGAAAGTATTCTTTTACTGTCCAATTTTCTCATAACTCGCTTAAGACAATATTATTTAACCTTTGAAATGTGCATGATTAGCTTTTACTCGAAATAATTGTTCTACGAATAAAGGGGAAGCTGTATTTAAATCACAGATTAACTCCATTTTATAAACACTTGCCTTAGCAAGGTAAGCTAACACTCGTCATTATTTTTACAAACTTAATTTGCGTTATCAACGTCAAGAAAACTGTAACAGAAACCTTATATCTCAATTTGTCAAAATTAATAATACATACACTCAGCAACACAAACATTACATCCATACAGTTAAACTCTAAATAAGAATACACAAAAATCATATACCCACACGCAAATCAAATAAGGCTGGAGGTACAAATCTCCAGTTTTTTTCTTTTTGTTAAGCAAATGTAGCTGAATTCTACAGAAATATTACTCTATGGTTACATCGCTAAAATCATATAACATTCTTGTATTGGGACGGGGGAAAATAAAACTTACCAATAGGTCGACTGAGCACTTACTCTATATCACACGAGAGCCCTGCAATTTGGTGTCCTGTGTACAGTAGAGGGTAAGATCATATTCATGTGTGAGCCGTATGCCCTTCAGCCTCCTGTGCTCACGATTATTCCAGCTTTAGCATAGGCAACAATATTATAGTTGAGAGGATCTTGTGCAGTTTAGGCTCCATTACCCATAACGAAAACGAAGACGGTGGTGGTCATTAATACCACTACATACACTACCTAGAGAAAATGCATCTCTCTCTCTGTTCCTCCTCTCCACCTTTATAAAACTTTCATGTGTACTCAATAATTTTGACTGCTTGAGAAACTATCGTACACATAATATTTAGTGGACCTCGTTTCCTATATTTCCAAAACACAGAAACAAGACGTTCACTGTTCTTATATTTGTCACCACTACAGTCACTGCCTCGAGATACCGGTTCTATCTCTCGCAGCCTCACATACACCTTTGTAAAATCTCCCTTACTTGTTTACTTGCTCTTCTATCTCTTAAAATGGCTTAACAAGCTATATCTTGCCGTTTCAGAAAAGTGGCTTTGTTATCCAATAAGATCATTTCCGTCTAACTTCGGCAGGTTCCAAGTGACATGACCTGAGATGACTTGGAAATTGGAGCGCGATTAATGGAGTGAACCACAATATAAGCATCCCTGTCTGTATGGTTTGACAACCCCAATATGTATGTTCTCGTGTGACTAAGTCCGTAAACTTATGGAAGGCGGGCTTTACTGCCTTGTGGTTTACCAGGTAATATAAAGTCTCCACCAGGACTATGTCTATGCAAAATAATGATCTTCATATTTTGGCACTTCCCTCAATAAATATATTGCTTAGTATTAGAGTCAAATCTCTCGTACCTTCTTTTCTGGCTTAACATTAGGGAAAAACCGTCCGCTAGATATCATCCCGTCGATAGTAGTGTTATACATTTAGTGAACACCACTTTTTAGCGCACTTGGATTCCTCCAAAGGGCCTAAGTAAGAAGAAGGAAACAAGATATAGTTCACTACCTTTCCACATATCTTATTATTACAATTTAAAAAAAATATTTTGTAGGTTTGCAGGCTAACAATGTCTTTTGAAGCTAATGAAAAGAGTTAAACTTTGCTACACCTTGATGTTGGGGAGGAAGAGAAGGGTTACAACAACCCCTTCTGCTTCAGGAGTTACCCATCCACAACAGTCAATCGGTAAGGGAATGTATCCTTTAATATTATGCTGTTATGCACTCAAAGCAATTTCAATTCGAAATTGGAGAGCCTCCACTTTGATTTTTCAAGAGACGACTAAACATATCTTTCTACACAAAGGCAGGGTTTATCCCTCTCCTAGATTGTAATATCTACTTTATGTGAGCTGCCCTCAAGTGGGTTACACATTTCTATGGATGGCACCTCAACTACTACCTTCTCAGCGACCTTCATAAATAAATGTTGGCGTAACACAACGCTCGCAGGAGACATGGCGTACGTCTAAATGTACTAGAAAGATTCTTAAAAGTACAGTGACAAAGGTCATGTCCAAAAATCCTCCCCCTGGATATGTAAACATTATATAAATCGCTAACGAGCTAACATGTATACCCTATGATAAGGCGAAACCGATGCCCCAAGAGAACTATCCAGACAAGAATTCCGACGCGTAAGGTTTTCCGCTCCCCCATTAAGGCGAATGTGAGCTACATAGATCTGGGGGAATAATGTTTCCCTTTCTCTCGGAAAACATGATCCCTAAAAATGGATCAGGGATTACCTGGTACTAACCCTAACCACGATTTAACTCTTCGAGAGGGTACTGCTTTTGGGCCAAGGAGCACCTACAAAAGTATAAAAAGAGCAGGGATTCTCCCTCTCCCTTTTGTCTCTGAGTACTGGCCACTCCTTCTTTTCACGAAAAGACCAAGCCAGGGATGGTCCGTTCTTCGTCGCACCGCCAAAGTGAAAGCATTAAAAAAACCTTCTCACCGAAGAACATCAAAATTAAAATGAATTAAACCTTAGAGAACTCGAGCCTTTCCATTGAGCGACAACATGGCGTATTCTAGCCCGCCGGCTTTAATTCTAACATTTATCCGTATTATTGTCGGAACGAGGTTTCTCGAAGGTCACTTGCTTATTCAGCATTATAGTTTAGCAGCATTTCTTGGTAGAAAGCCGAGGGTGTTACATTTGTGGGTATGATCTTTCAAGATAATTGTGATAGAACGGTCTAAGGCCCCTTAAATTCAGCCGCTATCACATGTTTGAAACACATGCTACCCACGTGCATCTGCAAGAGGAAGCAGAGCGCGTTATCACCCACCATAGCAAATGTTTAATCAAGGAGGTTCACTACCCCGTTTCGCCTCCATACGTCAATCTCGCAGATTGAGTTAGGCTTATGTGCAGATAAGGTATATTCCCAGGCGCAGCGGGACATTCTCCCGAAGTCCCCCACTTAACTATCCCCTACGCCATGGAGATGGCTCCGGGTATTTATACCATAGCTTTTCCCGATTGAAGCAGATCAGATCCAGATTATCTTCATGAGGCATCACGCCGATCCGGTCTCCCTTGTGCCCTTAGGAACTCTATACCTCGAGAACCCCCTTATTGTCCAGAAGAGGACAATATCCCTTGAGGGCCAAGGTTCGTGCCTTCAAAACGCCAAGTCAACAAGGCGCCCCTGTTGTTCAGAAAGAGAACAACGTTAGAACAGCCATTGTTCTTTCAGCCCGTTTGACAAGAAACGGTTCTTACCCCCCCCCCCCCTCCCTGTTGTTCAAAAAGAAAACAACGTTAGGAAAGCCATTGTTCTTTAAGCCCGTTTGTCAAGATCCGGCTCTCGTTCCCAAGACATCACGTCCCGATAATTTGATTCCCCCCTTTTTAATGTTCTTCAAGAGAACGCTTGGTTTCAACAATAACCTCCATTGTTCATCTAGAACATCTCCGATTTGCTGTCACAAAGATTGCTCGTACTTCCGAGCCCCACTTCGCTCTCACTCTTCGAGGACAGTCCTTCCCCTTGGTTAAGGACAACCCCCCGAAGAACCCTTCTGCTGGAAATCGCCAGGGAACCGAAGATTCCTTTGCATCGTCTTCCTCTGCACAACAACTTTGTAATTACGTAAGCTAAGCATTACCTTTAATCATTTAACCTTTTGTCAACGCAACCCTGTGCTTTAAATGGTTTAGCGAACCATTCCCCTTCCTTTAATTTTTATTTGTTTACCTTTTTAAATCTCTCCAAATCTTAATCCTCGGATTAGTCAGATATTCCAACGACCCTTTTCATTCTCCATTTATGTAAACATTTTTTTTGTGTGTTGTTGATAGTTTAATTAATAAAACTCTATTTTATTAATGGTAGCCATATTATTTACCTTTGTTGCCCGTTCCACTTCTTAAGCATATTGAAGATAAAGAAGCCTCTCCAGGCCCCCCTTTCCCCTTTTTTTGGACTAACATCGGTCAATCAGATTACCACGCACTTGAAATATTAGAATAATTCCCTCAACGAATAGATATATATGGTATATCGTCGAGAGCCTATTCTACGATATATATATATATATATATATATATATATATATATATATATATATATATATATTATTTAAATTTGGTGTCAAATGTGTAAGGTTTAACGCTATATCTTTGCAAACACTGGTCTCGGTCGAGTAAAGCATAGTGTTATTCGTTATAAGAATAGAGTATAGTAGTTCCCTTTTGTTTTAACGAATGCTATCCCCTTTTTGAAACTTAAAAAGCTGGAGTAGCTCAACGAACTGTTATAATAATTTGTTTGTGTTTTTTTGTGTTATTTTAGTCATTGGTTATCTAGGTCGAGAAACCAATCACAAATAGGTCACTGCCCATATTTAGGGTAGGCCAATTCTCTAGAAAGGCATAATTCTTATCGCAAGAAATTTAGTTAGGTGAACATTGCCCACTTACCCCTCCATCCCACAATTGCAAAATCACTCAGTTTGAAATCTTCAAAGCGCAGGGACAATCCTTGGGAGTTTCCGGAAAAAGATTGATTGAGTACGTTCAAGAGGAGCAACGAACAGAAAGAGGAAAGTTAAGAGAAGAAAGGCAAAGAGAAGTATAAATCGAACGAGAAAAAATAGAAGGAAAAATCCAACGAGAAGAAAGAGAAAAGAAATCCAACGAAAAGAAAGAGAAAAGAAATCTAAGATGAAGAAAGAGAAAGAGAAATCCAACCAAAAGAAAGAGAGGAACGGAAAAGACAAGCTGAACTTTACCATCAGCTTAAAATGGCTCGTGTACATGCAGAAAGCCAATCGTTAAGTTCGCGTTCCAAAGCCCCACCCAATTTACCACTTAAGCTCACCAATTTCAAGGATAGAGAGGATTTCGGAGCATTTTTAGCACACTTCGAAAAGATCCTCGAGATCAATAACTTGGATTTGGAGGCTAAAGGTGTAGTGAGATTACTTCCCCTTTTAAATTGTGAATTGCGCAACATTTTCATATCTTCACCATCTGAATGTAAAATTGACTACAGCACCTTAAAAGCTGAGTTATTGGCCGCTCATAATATGACTCCCGATTTCTACCGACAAGAATTTTGAGGAGGTCGTATTAAACCCGGACAGACGTTCCGTCAATTCGGATACATTCTTCAAATAAATTTTAAATTCTGGTTAGAATCCTCAAAGGTTGATCCTAACTACGAGTCCTTAACAGACTTCGTGTTGCAGGATCAATTTTTGGCGTCTCTCTCGACGGAGATCCGCGCGTTCGTCAAGGATCGTCGGTGCCAGACCTTTAAAGAGTGTACCGAAGAAGCAGATGTCTATGCCGCAAGCCATAATTTACACTTCAAGAAGAATCGGAATTCTCACCAATCCCCCTACTAAGAAAGAAGGAAGGATTCGCACCCCTTCACAGGAAAGCCGACGAAGTTTCCGGGCCCCGTAAAAACCCCAAACTTCTTCCCCCCAAACCAACAACGGGACATCAAACATCCCGTTAAGATTTCTCCACCATCACTCTTCCTGAAGCGACCAATCATATGCTTCACCTGCTGTGTAGAAAACCACATGAGCTGGAATTCCCCAAAATTCTAATTCTAGACTTAAAAGCGGACCAGCCCACTAAGTTCACCAGATTAATGCCACCCCGGCTTCCCTGGTGGTGCAAACCCAAGCATCAACTTTTCCCCCTCCGTCAGGCCACCAGGTAAATTTTATTTTTGATAAAAGTTCCCCGGGAACTTTGAAATTTGAGGAGGGAAGCGTGAACGGCTGCCGTGTATCTACTCTCTTTAGGGACACATGGTGCACGTGTTTCATCGTGTCCGACGAGCTGCTTCCCCCAGTGGCCCCTAACCACGAAAATCTGCGGTGGTACATGGCTACCTTGGGCGGGCGAACCGATTCCCCGTCGTTAGATGTTACCTGCCGTGTCAGTATTATGATGGCTGGGCTGAAGTCATTTCAGCACCCATAAAATTTTGTTCCGTACTAATAGGACAGAGCCCTCAAGTAAGCTTTCACCCTGTGTCCCAAGCCGCCCTTACTCGAGTCCGAGCTAAGAAGGAAGCTCAGGAGTCCGTCCCTCTCAGAACCCCAATACCGTCCGAATTCTCGGAGCTCCTTAACTAGGACTTTAGGTCCGCACAAAAGGAGTTTGAAGCAATAACACCCTTATTGCATAAGGCCCAAAACACGGACACGAAGACTGTCCGTGGACGCAAAGTAATAAGGTACCTGGAGCAAGGTAGGCTACTTTACCGATCCGCCGAGGACAGTAATAACGCTGTTACCTCTGTCTTATGCCTTCTTATTCTCCGTTTATGTAAACATATTTTTTGTGTGTTGTTGATAGTTTAATTAATAAAACTCTATTTTATTAATGGTAGCCATATTATTTATCCTTGTTGCCCGTTCCACTTCTTAAACATATTGAAGATAAAGAAGCCTCTCTAGCCCCCATCCCCTTGGACTAACCTCCGTCAATCAGATTACCACGCACTCGAAATATTAGTATAATTCCCTCAACGAATAGATATATATGGTATATTGTCGAAAGCCTATTCTACGACAATAATATAGTTAATTCTGCCCATAGTGTAAAACAAACTAGTGTCCGGACACTCGATGTCAGTCTTGTGTGTGTGTTCCCATGCTCCACAACAACTTTCTAAAGGCTAATTTATTCAAAAAAATAGGAAACGACTCTTAAAATTGGGTATCATGTTTAAGCAAGTGTCAAGGAAGAAACTAGTGTTCTTTAGACCCAATGTGAGGTACTTATTCACCTTCAACCTTAATAGGCTCGCCGAGTCGGTGCTTCTTGGCTGGAATCGCTACAGCTTTAAGGCACTCGTGCTATTTTCGTGGTCTTACTACTGACAGAGTTTCGGCCATATGGATAAAGCTTACATTCGTGCTAAATCGAGTTTACCTTAAATCTGTGCATACATTTCAGATGGTTCGCACGAAGAAGCTGTTTCATGCAAGGCTAAATGCGTGAATTGCTGATTTTACTTTTAATGCTATTTTTGGCTATTTTTTATTAGGAATAAATCAGCCTTTAAGTAGGCTTATGATATATACTTGCCTTACTCTAGTAGAATGCCTGTAAATCGGCTCCTAAAAATTAATTAAAAAAAATCATGCCTGAATTTAATATTTTGTGTCGGATATGAATATATTGATTTAAATGTCCCTCTTTATTTATTTTCCTGAGTTGTAAAATATTTCTATTTAATTGAATTTCTGTTTTTAATGTGCTGGGTCTAATTAAGTTTATAGTTCTTCCTTCTTTCAATTTGTTTATAGCGAATTTAAACTGCTTATACGGTCATTCTCTCTAGCGTGTTGTCTGGTGCAACTTAACCAAAGTAAATGACTAGGCATCGAATTGGTGGCGTACCAGAAAAGCGCTCCAAAGACCCAAGAGACTTAAATCGTGACATTACATATTCACTATATTAAATTTAGAATTGTGATTCTTTGCTCTGATAGACTCTCATACTCTGAAATTGTTAAGCGACAAATCTCAGGCCTAGCAGAAAGCCAGCTCAAGGGCGATAAGACTCAATTACTCTGCATAGTTCTCTCTGTAAACAACCTAGCACTCTTATAGTCACTAAACTCATACCTCACCCTTTTGAAGGATACATTACCTAACTGTTACATTCACCATTAAACCTGGTGTTAATCTAATAACCCTGGACAAAGCGAGTAAATTTAGTAGAAAACTATATATAAACTTGATTTCAGAAGTGATGCAAATTGTTAAAACTTTCGTTTGAATGGATATTCTAACAATAGATATCGTTTAATTAGTCAAAATAATTAACTTTGGTTTGGTAGATTATATGCTATGTTTATGTAAATTTAAAAGAATTCTTTTTAATGTAAAAAAGTCGCAAGCTATAAGTGCAGTTATTGTTTTTGGAAGAGATATGTTGCATAATTAGTTCATTTTATTCAGTAAATTCTTTCTATATAATTGATATTCTGGTTTTAGGTGATTAGGACAGAATCCGCTGTTGTTTAATTGTGTTTTTGCGTTTACAACCGTGTTTCCTACTTCATCGCTATTACAGTTTATAGATTGCTTTAATTGCCAAGTAAACTGTCATAAACATAAAATAAATTTGTTACTTACGTACACCCTCCCTCTTCGATTGCAAAAATATCCTCAGAGTGGATGATGAAGTTTACATAGGCATAAGATGTACAATGACCGTCAACTTGTTGCACCAGGGACTGGTCCCTTTGGACGGGAAAGGACAGATATGTCAGAATACTATTTCTTTGCTACCATTCTTGGCCAAAAGGACGAACACCAGCTCCACGTACTTGTTGTCTCCATTTATGAACGCTTTCGGCAGGTTTCGCATTGAATTGCAACAGCTGTGATTTGTAGATGCAAAAGAAGGAAGAAACCAAGACAGCGGTGTTCTGTTTGGTTATGTGTTTGATCACATAAATGGCTAACGACTCGACGCACAACCAGACTAGTGACTGCACCTTGCGATTGCCAAAATTTTGTGCGTCCGCTTTTGCGGGGAATGTAATCTGTTACAAAGACATGGAAACAAACGCTTTTTCTACGAGACGAAAGAAAGCTCCGATTCAATTAGTTTCTAAACTAAACACTTGTCAGCGAGATGCGGTTGAATGCATACAAATGAGGCGAAACGAAAAGGAGAAAGAGTTTTTAACCTGACAGCGGAAGCAATCCCTGAACTATTTTGAGGGAATATGATACGTATGGGAGAGCAAGGAGCTAATTTAGAAGAAGTAAGAATGTTGAGAAAGAAGAAGAGAATTGTATTGTGAACATCAAAGATAAAAAAGCGTGATGAATTGTGAGCTATGTATGAAGAGGTCAAAAGTTAATGGCGAGAGTACTTACCTGAATTGCATATTAAGTGCCTGAAAGATTCAGCGAATATGAATTTAATTCGCTGTGTGTGTTTTAACTTGGTACAATTTCAGAGTAATAAAAGAGGGAGGTGAGTAAGTGGTTGCAAATGCTTTGAGAGATCTGAAAAATGGGAAGGCAGCAGGAATAGATTATATAGTCGCAGGAATGCTGCAAAATGGTGATGAAATATTGTGGAATGCATTTGATGGGTATGTTGTTGGAAATAATAAAGGCAAAGCGTGCCTATGACTGAAATAATGGTGTCATAGTTGCGTTGTAGAGGTGTAAAAGGCTGAAAGCAAGGAGTTCCCTGGAGTAAGTCTATTGTATTATAGGCAACACGTATAAAAAAATCTCGTCTGGGGACTGCCATTGAATGTAATACAGCGGCAAGATGTAGAAAAATTTTATGATTTGGTGTATAAGAAGGGTAAGAGAAGAAGTGATAGAGTATGAGCGAGCTGAAATAAGAGGCGTGAGGGAGGGAGAGGTGGGTCAAATAGTTGGAGAAAGACAGAGAGCTAAAAAACAAGGGAGATGAAATGTAGAGTGTATGGTGGTTTCATAGAATAGAGCAGGCCTATGAACACATAGATACAGGAGCTCTAGGAGAATTTTATCAATGTATGGAGTTAATTGTGAAATGATGGAAGGTTAGAAAAGGATCAATGTGGGTAGTTTTCCCAGCAGTCGATTAAAGATGACCGGAGTAAGTAGTTTAAGGCTTCGGCGTGTACTGGCATCAATGTAACCAGGGTAGATTAATATTTTAGCGGATGCTCTACTGAGAGGAGTAACGCTATCCATCTATTAGCAAAGATGTACCATCCGAGAGGATAAAGAAACAAAATAATAATCAGCATGATTATCGCAATAAGCCTTTAGGCGCTAGGAATGGGTTTTCCTTTTGGTGTAGGGGAAAGTATTTTGTGCCTTTGACACCAACCAGCAACGGGGTAACGAACCATCTTCACCCGGCGGGAAGAAGGACCCTTTATGCTACAAAGTTATGTAGATAACCCTACCTGTAGAGGTATAATAAGAAATTAGTATATATATATACTAATATATATATATATATATATATATATATATATATATATATATATATATATATATTTATCGAGTCTAAGGAAAAAAATAACTAAAGACCTTTGGGTTTAGCTCTGCCCCTTCGAGGTTATCCGGTAACATAGGAGAACGGGCAAAATGGTAAGTGATACGAGACTGATTCCTGATCTCAGCTCAAAAGGCAGGCACTTCGAGGGTGTACTTATAAACAACCCAGTCAAAAGTACAAACTGCCGATCTCGTATTACCCCCTCTCCTAGCCACAAGACGCAAAAGTGCAGCAGACCACCTCAAGGTCCCATCTTGCGAGGCCCCCCCGCCATCCACCTCCCCACTACCTCAGCGGGAGTAATTTGAGTATATAACAGGATGACCCGAAAGTCACCGGTTGACAGAAGATTTTTCGAGTTTGACAGGAAGACTCAAAAATCACCGGTACAAAGTTATTGCAAGTTAAGGAGAATTTGCAGTCCTTGTACAATACCAAATTGTACCAAGGAAGCTCGGCACCGTTCGAGCCCAAGATTAGTGAGTATCAACCTACACAGATTGAGGACTCCATATCTTATTCTATCTGAGTTTGACAACTCCAAACTAGATAGATTTCTCATTCAAAATCGAAATTATATAAGCAAGACCCAAATCGCTAGAAAAGAATATAAACATATCCCAAGATTAGAAACCTTTTCAAGATCATAAACGTACGAGAACCAACCCTCCTGATCGGCGTCTTTGTTTTGATTCTCTTACGCCAACTCGAAATTCCGTGTGACGTCACTTATCCCCCTTTAGGCCGGAGTAGCGCCATCTTGGGGAGCAAACTGCAAACTACTTGAGCTATTCCTCTCAGGAACAATAATCCCCGACGATATTCTAACTGGAAACTGGTATTAATCTCCATTACCTTATGTAAGTAAAGAATAATCCTGTTATTTATGTCCCCGTGCATAAAAATTAGTTTAGCGGATGTCTGGCCAAAGACAACGCTATTAACTTAAAAATTGTTCCCCCGTAAAATTTTATCTCTACTCGAGCCTCTAGAGCTAGCCCTGTAATCCCATTTTCTTTTTATACGTGTATTAGATCTGTGTGTTTTAATGTTATTTAGTGAGGTGGGTTATGTTTATTAAAGTCTATTTTTCTTTAGTGAATGCACTGTTTTAATTATCCCCGAACGAGTTGAAGTGGCAATATTTGATAAGGTTAAGAAAGAAACCCAGTTTATTCATTTACCAGAATAAAAATTAGGTTTAGCACTCTTAGAGCCCGATCCTTACGCGATCAAAGAGGCACGAACTTACGCCTCAATTTAAAGTTATTTGGTTTATTAAAAGTTAATAAAACAAATAAATATATATTAGCTCGGCATTCTACGACACTACCCATGAGCAAGATTTCTTTGAACATGGCAGAAGAGAATGTGTTTTATGCTATGAAGATGGAAGAGGGAAGAGAGTAGTGTTGTGATTAACTGTATGAGTGTTGTCATCTGTGCAAGATCTACCTCTCCCCGCGGGGATAAGCACAGCGCCTCAGCCAATTAGTAGCAAGATATCTAGGATCGTTGGCATTTGTGTTCGCTCTTACTTAGATTTAAACCCGACACCTAGATGCTAGGAACCCAAAGACAAATATACTGAGCTAGCGAGAGCTGCTTCAAAATTGAGAGAAGTACAAATGGAAATAAAGTTGAGAGGTGTAAGATTGATGAGAGATAGATTTATCTTTGTATGCGCTGAAGACCTGATAGTAATGGCTGAGGGATTTAGAATTGTCAAGCGAAACGTTTGTTGCGGTGTGTATGTTGGGGAGGAGGCTAAAAGTAAGTAGCAAAAAGAGTGAGGTAATAGCATTGGGTGGTGAGTATTTAGTGGGGTGTGAAAATAGAGTAAGTGGTGAGAGAATTGAACAAGTGAATGATAGTGGTACAATTGCAACCTCAAGGGTTTGAATGGAAAGAAACCTCGGGAGCCGATCAGTGGTTTTGTGAATGCTGTGTTTGAGTGTGAATGTATCATAAAACTGCCTTAGAGTGTACTGGTACATAAGTTGGTGTATGTGAGGGAAACTATGGTACGGAAGAAAGAAAGATCTCGAAATAAAGCTGTGCAAGTGGCCAAATTGAGTGGAATGGTGGATGTATAAAGTATAGACAGGGTAGGGAAATAAATGGCGAAAAAGGGGTATGGACGAGGTTTTTATTATATGTGGCGTGGTTAGATAAAAAAAATGGAGTTAGAGAGATTTGTGAAGAGAGTGAAAGGGTATGAAGGAGTGGGTAGGTGGTGGATTATGTGAAAAGTTTTGAGAAAGATGTTCTGAGCGAGGAGCAAGTGAAAGATATTTTGTATGATAGGTGTGAGAGAAGGGGGTTTGTGAGGGAGCGCGTTGAGAGGCTGCTTCGATGAAGAGGCAATTGGTCTTGGACAAATAGTTGTGTAGCTTTGAGCTTGAAAGGACAAATAATGTTGGGGCATTCATTATATAGTGGCGTTGATGCACATCCAACTAATATGTAAGGAAGTGGTTTATAGAGGAAGAGGGAATTAAACCTATTACTGGTATAGTAAAAGGTGTATGATGTTCTATTTCAACTTGTTTGCTCTATCTGACCCAATTCGTAGTCAACAAGTTAAGTTGTGCTATTGACTCATTTTTTGTCGCGTGTGAGTCTATTCACGAGCGAGTCTACATCTACTATGTCGGTCGTTTGGTTGCAGTCTTGCATTTTTTGGTTGTATTAATAATAACATTGTAACTATTAAGCCGATTCTAACGAAATTTGAAACCCATATGTTGTTTTAAATTCTCTTTCGAATGATTTTGTCAAAGTCCTCTCAAGGATAGCGCAGGAATTATTTTGTTTTTGTCAAAACATCATAATTATTCGGCAGATTCTAACGAAATTTGAAACGCCTAATTTGTTTTACATTCTCTTTCGAATGATAAAATTGCTAATATCCTTCTAAGGTTAGTCCGGGAATTATTGAAAGTTTGGAGGTCGTTTGGCCATAAATCAGAACAAGTGAGAGCACGCAACTTTTTGGTCAGCAGATCTTTGTTAATCAACGTTTCTCTTTCAACCTTTTAACTCATTTGCATCTTATTCTCGACATATTTCCCCAAAATATTCTTGTACAACTTTTCATTCTGTCTTCGTTTCTCTTTTATTCAGACTTTAACAGTCTACTTATTCTTTCTATTTTCACATTTTCAAATTTATTTTGCTCCTATTTAAGTCGCTTTTAATTTATTTACATAAGATTTACTTCGGGTTATTTGGAGTTAGTTTATTTTGTATAAGAATAGTTTGTGTAGTTACCACACCAGTGTTACTTTCATATTCCGTTTGGGTGATATATATTTAGACGAAGGATACTGTTCGAAGGAACTCGGAACCGACTTTTATATCAATCAAACACAGGGAAGAATTGCGCTGAATTGCAAAAGAGTCGTCAAATCCTGTCAATAATGAAGTCAACGGCAGAGGGGCTTTAAAGAGGAAAAGGACATCATTCTCAAAAAGAAAGTTGATCTCTGGCATATAAATGGATCGTGTTTAGCATTTGTGAGTGAAGGGTGAAAGGATTTGATAGAGGGATCCTTATTAAAGTTTACCTGATAAATAGTTTTGAAGGGGTTAAGTGTTGCTCTAAATGGAATATGACAATACCATCTAATAACTTTGATGGGGTGAATTATAAAATAAACCCATATAGAAGACTTTAATTCGAACAAATGCTTTCTTTTCTCTACCCGGCAAATGCGTGTCAGCTCCACAGTGGGCCACCATGCTGCGGATGACATTTGAGGAGTTGGATGCTCAGTCTGTGCCAATGCCTGCTATCGGAATTTGCCTTAATGTGGATGTCGAGGAAGTCCTAGAGAGACGCTGTCCTTTACAAGTAGTCTCCTCCCTTTTACCACACGTTTTCTCATCCCCTTGACTGTTTTTAGCAACCATGTTCTCCCAACATTTTGACCGGCAATCAGCAGACCCGGGTTCGAGTCCTGGCAGGATATAAACTTTTTTACCCTGGCGTTATTTGTGTCTTCTCAATATAGATTGCCTTCACTTTGCCGTACTTGTGCATCTCTTTGATAAATATGTTCTTCCTTTGTCCCTTTTTCTTGCCTTTAAAAACTCCTGTTTCTTCTTTTATTGCTCATTAAGGGTCAATTTCTGTTACTCTTGTAATATATATGTATATATATTCGAGAGGTCTCGAGACAAACTGATACAGTTATTGTATACAAACTTGAGAAACCACGCTGCGTCAGGTCCTGACGACCAGGCATCGTCCTTACCAGGTCGACACTTAAGAAATCCACAAATGTGCCCCAAAGAGCACACTTAAATAGATCCGTGTAGAAGAATAAGGTCGAAGGGCGACCACGTGCTCCTCTGTACCCACCTGGTACCAATATCACCGCATGGAGCTTCGAACGCACGGCTAAACCATGGAGAGGGTGCAGCCCACGACGTTTATCACACCCCAGCTGTATTGGCTTAGGGACCAATTTCATTGCCTCTCTTGGCAGCCTTTCAGCCGACATTCCTCTGCCTTTCCGTCATAGATCGAAGTTCGTCGAATATTCTACGCTAAGGTTATCTCAATTCCCCCCTGAAGGAATCACCGACCTTTCCACAAAATCGCATGTGTGTGTGGAGTGGCAACTAAGCCTGCTAAAGCGACCTCGCCGAGCGTCTATATAATCCTTAGACTGGAGCTAGTAAGCAGTTATAATAGACTCCCCGCTTAACCCCCCGTACTAAGGTTGACGAACGCTCGCGACGATTTCGATTTGAGAACGAAGGCTAAATTGACATCTGTGAACTCTGCCATAGTCAATCGGCGAGTATCTGACTTGTAAACCCATCTGCGAAGGCCAACTAAGTGTGCTCCCTTATCTGAAGCGTGAGGTAACCCGACTTTCTCCATCGCAGTCATCGTATCCTGTCTGGCCCTTCCTTGCAACGAACACATCAGAAATTGTAACCGTTAGAGCCTGCAGATTAGTCTCCAGTCTGGCTTCCCCAGTAGATCCATTCTTCATGTGCGCGCCCGGTTTAAAATCCCCTAATAATCACAGACTTAAACACGACCACTTTAATCTCCTAATTAACCCGCCTGTATATCGCGCAGACATTTAACTTCGTCTTTGCGACCATTCCCTTTAAACCCAATATCATCATCACTTCACTAACTCTATAATTTAAGAAGGGGATTTTTTGAGTATTTGGATAATAATTTCATCTTAGTTTGGTTATGACTTGTTTTTTTGTCAAAGTTATTTCTAATAATTCTTTTATAATATCAAAATACAAAACAGTGAAGTTCAGAAATAAATATAAGTATCGAAATTTTGTCAAATTTAAAACCCAAAGAATTACAAATGGTGAAGTTCAGAAAATTTATTGTTTTTTATCTTCTTCTATAACTATATTTTAGGAACGTGATATTTTGAAAGAGGAAAAATTTACTCTAGAGTTCCTTTTTAAAATTGTTATAATTAGCAAAGCTAACAAAATTTATCAAAATTAACTATGGATGCTTTTTTTTCGATTTTAAATTTTAATCTTAGTAGCGAAGTGCAACCTCACCCCGTAGGGAGGAGTGGCGAAGCCATTGTCTGGTCTGTGTATATTTAAATATTATTTTTGTTGCCAGTAAAGATATATTTTTGTCATTGTCTATATTTTGCAACCCCAACGTGTACCAACGACCTCTTAATCATTGGACAACCTGCACTCTGAAACATTTGTTTTAAAAGGAACCCGCAAATTTGAAAATAAACCATCCTCAATGAAGTCATAACAATTTCCCCATTTACTAACAGCCTTTAACCAACTTCGGCACAATGTCCCCAAAGTACCCTACGTATATACATATATAGAGAGAGTCTGGCATTCCACTAAATAAACATATATATATATACATTTTTCCAGACACAATGCTGGGGAGTCTGTCCACTTTGTTGTCTCCTGTCAGTTCAGCCATCAGTTTTTCGACCCAGTGAAGCGTTAACGGCTGTTAGCAAGAAAATCCCTGCTTAAGATTAGCAGAACGATCCTTAAGGGTTGTCGATGAGCACGGGGGATGAAAGATCGGCTGACTTTGATCTCGCCAAGCAGTTGACCAGAAGCATGGAACACGGCAGACAGAGTGTACCGCGTGACGATTACCGGTCTTGGTTCGATCCAGTTCTGGAAGGACGTGGGGACTCAGAATATTCTTTTTTCCTCTTTTACGCTTCTCACCTGTGCTTGGACCTCCTCTTGCAGTGGCCCCTTCTTTCGCACTTTCTTCGGCTGAGGAGCTACAGGAAAAGTCCTCGAGAGTGACACTTCTCTCATACTGACAAGCTTCGTCCTGCTGCTTTGCAATCCTCCATAGTTTCCTCTCCTTTTGTTTTGACTTCTCCCCTTTCTTCATTGCCAGCTTAATGTCAATTCTGCCATGCTTCCTCGCCTCCCTTTCTCCCGCTGTGCATTCAAAAATGCTTTATCCCTGTGATCTTTATCAAGTTAGTGCATCTAAGTGGGCTAAGTCGAAAAGATTAATCAAGATGTCGCAAAATCTGTCTTGGTTCTTCTCCTGTGTTTCACTCCTTCGCCCCTTATTCTGCTTCATGACTTCTCATTCTGACACAAGGACTTTGAGCTTCTTCACCTCATGGTGAAAAGGCCGAATGGGAATGCGAGCCTTTTCCCCAAAACATTTGACCTCCTACATAGTCTGCACTTCTGCTTCATGCTTCACCATTCCTTTTTCGCCCATGCGATTCAGATATACTCGGGGTACGTTGCCCTTGGATTAAAGCTTTTAGCCCGACAGAAACCCCTTATTGTTTCCTAGCAAATATATGTTGTCCTGTTTCTGCAAAGCAGTCATCTTATATCTGAAAAGGACAAGTTTTATGATTTAACCCGATAGGGACCACCAATTTTGATCTACTCTCGCCGAGCAAAATTACTTTTATCTTCTCATAATTAAAAAGTCTATTAAAACACCATACTTTAGCTAAATTACTTGTGTGATACAGATTTGGATAATTATAGGATTATTACGATAAGCACGATCTTTTAAATATCCCCCTCCAAAAAAACAATCGAAGGTGTTAGACCAGGGTATCTTGGAGACCACTCAAATTTACTGTTACGAGAAATGATTTTTTCTCTGAAGTTTCGTCTTAATAACTGCATTGTTTCTTTCGATGTATGTGATGTTGCACCATCTTGCTGGAAAAACAGTTGTCGTCTATTTCAAAGCCTTTGAAAGTTCGGTAAAATATATTCTTCCAGCATGTGTCGGTATCTTTTACCATTCACAGTGACTGAATTTCCACTTTCATTCTCATAAAAATATGGCCCAATGATCTTCTGGGGTATTATCGCACACCAAACAATGTTTTTTGTAGGATACACCTCTTTCTGGCGTATAGCTTCTGGGTTGTGATCCGACCATATTCTTTTGTTCTGCTTATTATTGTATCCGTTGAGATAAAAGTGCGCATCGTCATAAATTTTCGTCTAAATTCTTCTGCAAACGATTTTCTTTTCGCGAAATCTTTCTTTTAATTTTTGCACAACCATAATCTTGTATCGCTTAAGTCTCAGTTTTTTATTCACTACATTATATGTTTCACTTTTTGACAATCCCACTTGTTCTGATCTTCTTTTAAATGATGTCTGCGGCGACCGTTCGTCGTTTTGATGCAACTATTCAATTTTATGTTGTTCTGAACCTTTTTGGCCAACACGCCCTTTTCGTCCATCTTGTACACTACTGGTTTTCTATTTTTTTAGTTAGTGTACATAGCGCTCCTAATGATGGTACTCGTACGTCTTGAGCTTCTTGACGTCTCATCCGTCGTTTTGTTGTAACCACTGAACAGTCGCAGCTGAAGAGTGTCTCAACAATTTTTTTCGTCCAATCATTTCCAGGAGCTTCCATGTTTTCAGTTTGAAAATTTATTAATAATGATTTTTGCTAGAAAGATTTCTCATTTTATAGTCTAAGAATAACTATGATGCTAGTAAACTTGCTACTCCAGAATTTTAGAGAAAACTTTGCTAAAAATCGACCATTCCAAAAATCACTTTTATAGCAAAACTTTTTACGCTTTCCGTTTCTAGCAAAAAGTGACATATTTACTAAAATTAGAATATTTCTAAAGTAATAAATGAATCAATTAGGCATTGTAGAAAAAAGGACGTACAACTATTAGTGTCGAAGAATACTTTTGTCGAAGAATGCTATTTTTGTTGTTTTAAGGAAGAGCCAGTCTCAAACCCGAAGGATTTAGTGAAACCCGCAGGAATTATCCCCAAATAAACATATATTTTAAATTTAATAATTAACTACAAAAACAAACATGAACCACAGAAATACTACGAATTTAAATACAAAATAATGACTTCAATAAGTTTTTAAGTAAGGCTTTTTAACTTGACTTTATAATGTTGGCTAACTCGCTACTAACTTCAATATAAAAAACTAGGCTAATTGTCTCTAGTGGAGTTTAAATACCTTGGTTGCTCTGGTGGCGAGTTTGAGTCTGACCCCGAACTCAATGAGCCCCGCCCCCTCAGACATACGGTGTTTTATTTGACGCGTGCCTTGACCAGATGATTGGCGGTGGACGCGATGACTTGGCAGTCACGAGGCACTTTGGCGAGTGTAGCAGATGGGGGTCCACACGGTGTTCTTGGGGGGGGGGGTCTTCTTCAAGTGCGAGAACTATGACGGTGCTTTAAGATGCACCAGCTAGGTGGGGGTCTCTCTTACGAGAGTAAGTTGAACTTGGTTTTTAAAACAATTTAACTTAGAGATCGGTGTGACACCTGGGTAACTAGCTCGAGGAGGAGATTTTTCCTTTTCGTTTCGGAAGTCCTCAAGGTCGAGGCCTATCAACATGCTTTGTGCTACACCAAGATAGTGTGTGTGGGGGAGGGGCCCTGACGAGAATCAGTTAAACTTGGTTCCTAAACCAAGATAACAGAGTTTAGTATGACCACCAGCTAAAAGGCTTGAGGGGGAGTCTTCTTCAAGGGCGAGGCCTATCCCTGAGCTTTAGGATGCACCAGGATAAGAGGAGTCTCTCTGACGAGAGTAAGTTGAACTTGAACAAGTTAACTTAAATTTCAGTTTAATAACCAGGGACTAGCTCAAGGATAAGCTGCTTTTTAGTCGCCTTGGCAGACCAGACTCTCTTGCTGGGGACTTCGTAGCCTCGTTGAATCACGGATTCTACCTCGTTTTTCCCTCGTGTTTGATATTTATACCTCGTCACCCCACTGGGGTAGGGAAAGGAGGGGGGAATGGTTATGGACTGGCCGCAGGTGGGTTCTTACTCCAACGGTGTTTCTTATCAAGTCTTCCCTCTGGTCCAGCTGACCCTTCGAGCTTGAGAGAAAAGCGTCTCCAATTTCGTACTTAAGGGGAAATTGAATATACACTCGTAGGGGAGGTTTGGAAGTTTTAACCGTTTAGCTCTTCATAAGGACGAGTGGCGAGGAGATGTGGTCACGAGATTGATCCAAGGTGCCTGGCTCGTATTTTTTGCGGTGAACGTCCCGTGTCTCAACTGGAAGAGCTTGGAGATGGTCGATTCCCCTACAATTAACAATAGGTTCTAAAAGTTTCATTATAATGACAAACTTATTCTTGATTTTAATAAACTTCAAATGTAGGACATGTAAAAAACCCTCCCTATATATATATATATATATATATATATATACATATATGGTGTTCAAGTTCAATGTGATGTTGGAAATAAAAACAAAAAAAAAATCAAATATCTCATACAAAAATAAATTATAAAATAAATTAAAATCTCAATTAAATTATTATGGATGGGAGATAACAGTTTACTCAAAGGAGCCACCCTTAAGCTTTCACCAAGGTCATAAGACGGCTCCGAAAACCTGGCGCATGTGTTACTATGTTCCTGCAAAGAAATTCGAACACCTCGTTGATCTTGGCCACCAGAACAGTTGGTGTCTTTATTAAACATCCGACACACAAAATTACACATGGGATTCTATTTTGGATAATTGGAGAGTCAGAGAATGGGACTGGTGAAGTGGTAGAGATTTTCCGAGAATCAATTATGAATTGAGGTTAAGTCCCTGCTCAAGGATTAGGGGCATCATGGCGTCAGACTGACTGGAGGAGCACACATAGACCATGAGAGTTTTGGGGAACCTAGTTTCCATGATAGGTAGAATGTTGCCTGGAGTAACCGCAAGCCACCTGTTTCTCTGGATATTTTGCAACTGGTCCTGGGAGAAGTTCTTTTCATCTAAAAAGAAACGGATAGTTTCCGGCTCAACATTGTGCATCAGATTTTCAAGAACTGCTTTCGCTTCGTTAAACGGTTCTTCTTGACGTTGACTGGGAGCATTTGTCCCTTGTCCTGCTTGTACTACTCGTAGCGAAGCTCTTAATTCTGAACCAGAGGCATGAGGGCTACGGCATCTTACTTTCTTTTGGAGCTGCTCATGTTATGTCTTGCAGCCTTAACAGTGTTACACAGATTTAAGCACCACTCATGATGTCAGTATTTTTATACCCGGTGCGAATCATCATGATTCACGTAACTCTTTTCCAATATATATATGGCTTCTAGTCCTCCATGTCAGCTAAACTTTGCTCAAATAAAACGGTCCTTTGGCTCCTCTACAATGCTTTGGACTCTTCACCAATACATTAAACTGTTCATCAAAAAGGAAATGCAAGCAAATGCAAGTTCTGCGGGTGATAGCAACCACCACAGGACTTTTGCCATATTTATTTTCTGCCTTTTAAAACAATTTTTAAGACAGAAATAAAGGTGCAGAAGCCTTGCACTGCAGACTATATAACAATATAGTACAAGAAAGAGAAATTGGACGCGAATGAGCAATGAGACAAACAACAGGAGTTTTTTAGAGGTAAGAGAAAGGGACATTAGAAGAAGACTAGAATCAAAGAGAGCAGAAGTTGGCACAATAAAGGCAATCCTTCACCGAGAAGACAGAGATAACTACCGAGATAACTCGAAAAATACATGCATAGATTTAGGTTTAAAAATACTTTGAACATTATTGTAAGGAAACGAATCAATCATATTCAAGCAGGAGCCATATCTGAACCGGGGGCCTAACTCAGCGTAGGAAGAAGCTTAGCCCGAAACGGGTTAGACCGTGTGAACGGTGGCCTCGACTTAGGTGTGAGGGAAAGCTGATAGGGATAGGTGATAAACAGGTAAGAAGGGTATCTTTATCTACAGAAGAAGATAGACTCTACCAAACGGCTCCCTTTGATCGTCCAGAAGGGAGGGTAAAACCCGATGAAAAAAATATTTTCAAGATTATACGGCGAACTAGGAATTATTTTGGTACGACTTCTCGACTACTCAAACTCATCTATTCCGCTTTGTCAATATGATAAAGGTGTCGATAAAATGGTATCGGAGAGAGAGCGGCGAAAGCATTAGACGGAACGGATTGGAGGCAAAAATAACCCAAAAAATAGAAGCTCAGAAAACAATTTACTGCAGCCAAGTTAACTCATGGATCGGAAAATACATTGCGAAAGAGATCAAAGAGGAAATTATGTGAACACAAAGCTGGGCTAAAGTCAAAGAATTCAGCAAAAGAAGTAAAAACACGGAATATACACATATTTTAAAACTGATCTTCAGAGAAACTAGTATGGCAATGAAAGCCAAAGTTATTGGCCTGTTATCTTTTCACTTGAAAATCACACCAGATCAGATAAAGAGTGAAGAATTTATAAGCATCTAATCCTGCTTTAACTGCTTTGCTTTAGAGAAGCATGCCAAAAGAGACTGTCTAATAAAAGAAATTAAATGGCGCTCCAAGTGTAGCAGAAAAACTCACACATAGCGTAGAGGCAACACCTTAAACAAGAAATGTCTAAACTGTAACGGGGACCACCGTACATTAGAGATGGCTTGCAACCCAAAGAGAGAAATAATAAATAGCAAGAAGAAGGAAAATGCCAGAGGGATGAGGAGAAGCAAAATATGACATTCGCAAAGGTTGTTAAAGCTAGCGTAAAGCAAATCCAACCCACCAAGAATATTATTGAACTAAAACAGGGAGAATCACTAAATATACTAACATGTATTTTGCTCGCTCATGTTCTAAATGTTGCTAACCCAGGATCCTATTCAAAAGAACTAAAACATATCTTAAAGAATAAAGGATTGTAACAGATGTGGTTTCTTAAGAACCCCCTTTCGCCAGAGATCTTTAACGTAAGCTACAAACCAGCATGAACAGATAAAAAAAGCTCCAAAGCAAAACCTACATGTCAGTCAGAGAATTCAACATCCGTCCTAGCACTACCAAAAGATCAAAGGCAAAAAGAAAAAAGGAGCAGGAACAGAGTTGATCCTATGGAAATATAACCAATTCTAGTAAATAACAGCTACGAAGAAGCCACTCCATCAGATCAAGATGAAAAACAAGAGGACACTAATGATGCTACCACCAACGAGAGCCCTACAATAAAGAAGAAGAGCAAAAGGAGTTTAGAGTAAAATTTTTGCTTCGGAGGAGAGACCCTTCCCGAAGACCAACAGTGAAATGCTTTAAGGAATTAAGAAAGGCTACATAAAGTAGGAGTTAGAGGGCCCATACTCTGACCGCAAAGTCTTCAAAATACTTACTTGAGGCAAAGTGCGCATTCTCCAACCTCTATGTCACATAGTTAAGACGGTTGAATTCAGGAAAAACGAAGCCGAAGAGCTCTATCCCCCGCAGAAAGGAAATCAGAAAAGCCAAAAAAACATCAAGTTTAGATGAAAAAAACCCAAATAATGGATCAAATCAGAAAATTAAAAATTATGTCACAATATCGCAAGCTGAAATAATAAAAGACACTCACTAATTAATGCTTATTTAAAAGAAGATCTGGAAGTTATTATAACAAATGAATTTAATATCGACCCAGAAGCAAATGATATCAGAATATTCAACTATACACTAATAGCCCAATACACAAATGACCTCAATTTCGACGGAGCAGTGATCGCAGTGGGAAATGATATTAAATTTAACAGATTGAAAACTTTAGACGAAGCATACCTGGCAAATTAACATAAAAACAGACAGAGGAAACCTCATCATTTTCCCAGGGTATCAACCCCCAAGAAGGGACTATTTGCGTTTCCATAATTTCCTGAAGATTTTTGGAAGGAAAGATCAAGCCATATTCATGGATGCCCTGAATGCCCGCAGTAGTCATCAGACTAGATGGGTCAATTCAATGAGGCAGGAAAAATCTCGATAATCTACTAGAGAGAGGAGTAGTAGAAAGGATAGGCCCAGATTTCCCAACATTCTTCGGCTCTAATAAAACTACCAAACAAGATATTATACTGGCAACCCCAGATCTCCAGTACAATTATCTAAGAGAAAAAGGGCCACCATCAACCAGTGACCATGAAGCGGTCATAATGAAGTTATCGCTAGACCCAATATAGGTGAACTACGCACCAAGTAAACAATACAGAAAGGCTAATTGGGAAGCATATGCGGGAGAACTAGCAAGGCAAAATCAGAACGATTTATGCGAGGTCTCGTAGAGGAAATAGACCAAGCGCTTGAGAAAGTAATGGGGCACTGGTATAGGCAGACAATAAATCCGTCCTGAAAACTACGAAAAGAACAATTCCGCATTCATCAAAAACAGCGCAAATTGCGGAGCTCGTGAGCCCTTATAAAATAAATAGAGAAACCATCGAGAAAGAAGGACCCCAAAGAGCAGCTAGAGCAAGACCTCAACGAGCATAGGAGGAACTCATTACCGCAATAACAGAGGATAGGAAAACTAGATGGAATAGGTTTGTGGAGGAGATCGAATCAGAAATAAATCCATCAAAATTCTGGAACAAGATCAACTTAGTGAGAGGAAAAAGGGGTTCTAAATATAAGTTAGAATTAAAGCAGGAAATAAAAGAGCTCCAGGAGATTGAAGCTACACTACGTGGACATTGGAAAGGTGTATTTGATATATCACCGAACTAAAATGAAGATTTCGATGGAGAATACGAGCAAATGGTCATAGAGGAACTCGAACAAAATCACGTCGAGACAGTCCCCAGCAATTGTGCCTCTATTGAAACAATAGATGAGCAAGCTGTGGAACCAGTGATCTTCCCAGAGTAAAAAAACATTTCAATTAACACCAAATAGAGGGCACCTAGAGAATCGGGCATTAAAAGAGAGAATCTGGTCCATGCACCAGATTCCTTTATAGAAAAAATAGTCTCCATATTCAATGCTATAATTAGCGCAGATTACTTCCCTGACTCATTATAAAAAAGTAAATTTCAGGCCCGTAACTTTAAAAAAAACACTGGCCAAGCAAGCTATTGGAAAGGATTATCAATAAAAGACTGATGAATAATCTCGAAGAAAGATCATTAATACAACAGCACCAGTATCGTTTTCATAAAGGAAGGTGGACTGAAACAGTGTTGGCAATCTTAGTTGAACCAAAGCAAAGGAAAAATACATGAAAAACTACACTGCCCTAGAATTGACGGACGTCCGTGAAGCCTTTGTAGAGTTTGGAGGATAGGCCCTCAAATTTAAGGTAAAGAGGTTAGAGCTACCACAAAACCTAACAAAATGCCTATGCGATTATATCACTGACCGTACAGCGTATATCTCAATAGAGGGGCACGACGGGTGATCTTTAAAGTCTCTTAGGGGGTTTCATAGGGAAGCTGCATAAGTCCGATCCTGTACAGCATCTATACGATGGACCTTCCCAGCCCGGTATACGAAACAAGGAGGTATATTCATTACGCCGACGATATCACCATAATCACGAATAGCCCTTACAAACATGCTAGACACATGGCTAGAATAAAAATTCTCGGCCAGTAATTTTTAAAAACTATTTTCCCCTAGAGTTATTTCTGTCTTCTGGGTAAAGGATTGCCTTCATTGTGCCATCCTCTGCTCTCTTTGATTCTAGTGTTCTTTTAATGTCCCTTTCCCTTACCTCTAAAAATCTCCTGTTTCTTGTCTCATTGCTCATTCGCGTCAAATTTTCTTTGTCTCGTTTACTATATGTATATAAAGTCTGCTATACAAGGTTTCTGCATCTTTCTTTCTGTCTTCTAAATTGTTTTGACAGGCAGAAAATAAAAATATGGCGAAAGCCGTGTGGTTGTTGTTTTGACCACCCGCAGAATTTGTATTTGCTTTCTTTGTATGTGTCATGGACAATGAGCCTTTAAATTTTAAATATATATATATATATATATATATATATATATATATATATATATATATAAACTATATGGATATGAGAAACTCACAAAGTAGCGCGTGAGTAGAGCAATAAATGCCAAAAATCACACAGTAAAATGAAAGGCTGATTCTAAGTACGTTCGAACTTGTTCCGTTCATTCTCAAGGAACAACGAAAAATTTTACAAAGTTGGTATATATATATATATATATATATATATATATATATATATATATATATATATATATATATATATGGAAAACAAGAGAATAATTCCTCACCCACGTACAACGAAAGGACACAAAATAGAAAAATATTATCGAGGACGGATATGAAGTATAAAACCAAATAGATAAGGTCTACTTCCGCAAATTCCAACTCTGAGCACAGAATGTAGACATTTAGGTTACTATATTAAATACATACACACCTAATTGTGAATACATAAAAATAAACGGGAGAAACGTAACTAACTTAATAAATCAAAAGGCTAAGATTTAAAATCGACAATTTCGTCATAAATAAGCCTTTTAATAACAGGGGCCAGTTTAAAGAAACCGTGGGATATATTAAAATTAGGCGAGGAATTAATGAATGAGCATTCGACCCTATTTTTTTTAATAAAGTCATCTCATTTGTAAATAAATTTAGCCCAATTCCAATTGATAGGGTAACTGTTTTCAGATAAATGGACAAAGAACGCACTATTATTTTCACCCCTCCTAATATTGTATTTATGTTGCATCAAGCTTACACTTAATGCTTTAACGTTTTGCCCAAAGTATTGCTTATTGTAAACCGAACAATCGAGAGAATAAACCCCTCTATACTATTGTTATTATTATGAATCAACATTTTGCACATTGTAGACTGATACTGGAATATGACAGAAATATTTAGCTTATTCATGAGGTAGGAAAGCAAAGAAAATGACTGTAAAAACGGTAAAACAAGAGAGTTATTAAAATTATATGCGGGATGTATTTCAGTTCTGTAAGAAGCTTTTTATGACAAATCTAGGCATCCTGCAAGAAATATTTGAGGGTGACAAAGTTTGTTACCTATTTCAAACATCTTTTAAATCTCAAGATCCAAGAATTCCGGGTTGGCGACCGGCAACCTCAGGAGAAACATTGAAATATATACAAACCGTTTGACTTTATCATTATGACCTGAGTAAAAATGAATACAAGATCCGGGGTTAGTAGGCTTACGATAGACGGAAAATTTAATTTCAGATGGAGTCCAAGAATAAGTAGATCTAAGAACGGGAGGACAACATTTTGTTCGATTTCAAGGGTAAATTTAATAGAAGGAACTAGAGAATTAAGTTAAATAAGAAAACCATTAACATCTTTAGAAGAAAGCCACAAACACAGAATATCGTCTATATATCGGAATCAAACAAGATGAAAATTAATAATGGTGGGGAGTAAGGTAGTTTAAAAAAAATTCTATATATATATATATATTGGAAAGAACAGGGGATCAGCAATTTCCCATAGCCAAACCAAATTTACCATTCTAAGAAAACAGTTTTTATTACACTTTGATATGAGTTCAATGAAAATTTTAACTGGCAAGGGAATATCAAATTTACGCAATTTTTCCATATGGAAGGGGAAACGCTCGTTTATATGCATTTTGTTAAAAAGAGAACAAATATCGAAACAAACAAGAGAGAAGTTATTAGAGTAAGGGATGGAGTTGAGTTTTTCAATAAGGACGTAACTATTTTTAATATGATAATTAGAAATAGTACTAACAAGGGGAGTGAGGTATGAAGTGAGCCATTTAGATAAGGAATATGAAACTGATCCAACATAACTAATAATAGGGCGCAAAGGGTTATTAGGCTTATTAGTCTTTACAATAGCATATAAATATGGCAGAGAGGCATTACTAGAATTACAGACTGCGTGACGGAGACGCCGAAATCACCGAAGAAGAGATTATTAGCGCACTCCGCTCATTCCGTTAAAAAAACCATGCCAATCGGAGCTTACGAAGCTAAACTTAGAAAAGGCACCAGCTAACATCATCGAAAGAATGAAACGAATATTCAACGCATGTCTGAATACGGGGTACTTTCCAGATACTTACAAGACGGCAAAGATGATCTTCTTGCCCAAGCATGGAAAGGACCCAACGTTGAGAGAGAGCTACCGCCCAATTTCACTTTTGGAATTCGGCGGGAAACTCTTTGAGAAGATCCTTAACGAGAGACTGGTGTCTCACCTGGAAAAGAACTCCCTCTGCAACCCTTGCCACTACGGGTTTAGAAAGAGCGTGAAGTACGGAAATGGCAATCAATGTCATTACGGAAAAGCTTTCCCAAGCCAAACAGGAGAGGAGTTACGTGGATATTGTTTGTCGGGATGTATCAAAAGGGTTTGATAAGGTGTAGCAGCGGAGTATGCAGTTTAAGATCTCACGATTGGGTCTAAGTGAAAACTTAGAAAGAACTGTCTGTGACTACGGCATGGAGAGAGCGGCGTATGTCTGTCTAGGGTGCACGGAGAAACCAAAGTTTCCGCTCACTGCGGGCCTTCCGCAGGGGAAGTGTCTGTCCCCTACCCTTTACTCAATATACACCGTGGATGTCCCAGCCCCTGTGTACCCCTCTTATCTCAATATTCAATACGCCGATGATTTTTGCCTTTCAGCTAGATAATCATAGCTTGTAATTAAATAAATGAATCTGTTTGACTCACCTCTTCTCACAAGGTCTTCTCAGCAAAAGGCAGAAAACATGAAAGACAACTAAACCAAACACAGTGAAGGGCAAAATCAACTTAAACATCAATTAGTTCAAAACTCAAAATAAGCAGCCGGCTAATATAATTAAAATGCAACACAGCAACAACAAACTGTGACTCAACAACAATAAACCAGTACTAACAACCCTGAGGAAAATCATAACAAACTGGTCCCTCCTCCAATTGCTAGAACAGTGTAAATGCAAACAACCAAAAAAAAAGGAATCCAGGACCACAGTCCTACTTAACCACTACAAAGGCTGAGTTAGAGATTGGGGGTAAAAAGCAAATGTAGAACACCTCCTCACTCTACCAAGCCTGATGTGATAGTGCCAGAACAGTTGAGGTCTGCCTGATCTTGCACTTATGATCACAAATTTTCCTGAAAAGTTAATCCTGTAAGAACACGTTCTACTCATTTCGCGATTGAAAACTTTCCACTTTACTTTAAACATAGAATAAGTTATTAATGTGGACCCCAAAACCTAGCAAAAATTGGTAGTTCGAGACAAACTTGCTTAATTTGTGTAAACTCCTAAACTAACGAGGGCATTAACTGAATGAAGAGAGAATTGAGGGCGTTGAATATAACCTTTACTTTCCAGCGGATAAAAGAGAGGAAATGTAATTTTGCTGCTTTATTATTACTATGAATGAAATAATATTGATCAATTGAGCGAGTTAAAACACTTGAATGAGTATATGAAACTTGTTTTTCAGGATGCATAAAACTATAGAGTTGCAATAATTCGCTATATAACGGTAGTACAATAATCCAGACATGGTTATAAGTTTAATGCATTGAACATTCATTTGAACTAGAATAAATTAACAAGCGTTATCGTATGTAAATAAATGACAAAATTTATTTAGACTAGAATAAAATTACTGTCTATACTACGTGAGAGAACCTTTCGGAACGTTTAGTTAGTTACGCAGGAAAGTTACGTGCTCAAGCCTTTAACCTTCGTACTTAAAGGTGGTCGTAGATTTGAAAGAGTTAGAAATATTCTTCTTGATCCAAAGTATTTACGGCTTCTCTTTTTGCGAGTTTCGCTTTACCCAGTTTATAGAACTCTAACTTGGCTCTTCCTCATAGTTGGGGAGATTTGTTCTCTAGTATCTCTGAGACTTGATGGAAGCAAAAAGATTAAAGGCATCTCCGTTTGATATTTTCTTTTCAGCAAGATTAACTGGTGCAGTGCTCAGGCAAAGTGGGTTTGTAGGTTGAGAGGCAATCAACATGAAAATTGCTTCTTGGCCCGTCTTGCGGCGAAAACAGGCAACTGAACCAAAAATTCTTCCTCTTTGATTTGCGCAAAAACTTACCAGTATGTGTGTAATTCGGTGTGCTGTAGAGGACTACTCCAGCCACATTATGTTAATACCTTACCCTTTCATCTAATATAACCTTGAGCAGATTAACAGAAATTCTGCATAACAATATTACCTTCATTCAAGCGTATTCTTTGCTTATTATAACTCAAATTCTAACCTGCATAATTGCACTATTCCTCTTCTCTTAGTAGTTCTCACTCTTGAGAAAAGGTGTGAACTTTCAATTGTTTATTGCTTGCCAGTCTTGTCATTTGATATTAAAAATCTCATTTTCTACAAGAAAGATCAGGATCTTAACATGCTTTAAGAGAATATCATCATAAGAAACCTAATGCATCATATGCTAACTACTTTACAATATCATTTTCGGGCTGTGGTAGTCGATGAGCACCTAGCATAATAAGCACACGTTAATTGATTTATTCAGGGCGTTAAGAATATCAAACAGGTTGTTAAAGCCCCAAAGAATATTGAATATGACAAATAAATCTTAATAGTAGGTGTGTTATAATTCTGGATCGAGTTGTGAACAATATCTTATTGAGTCGTTGCTGCTCTCGAAATAACAACGGTAATTATTCACTACGAGGACGCGCCTTTGAACTTCGTGCAGACCTTACATATGTTTTCTTTGGTTCTACTCATTTTTTTAGCTTGCGCGTCTCTCGTGGCAAAGGTTACCAGCTGTAACATAGGAAACAACTGTCATCATACCTACTTTGCCCTTCAGGCCACAAAGTTCACATATTTTTGCCTTTGGTCTTGCCTTCTTAAGTATATGCATATCGGATTTTATGAAATGGTCGCGTGGACCTTTTATTTTCAATGGCTCGATCTAATGACGTTCAATTTAACTAATTACTTATCTTGCTAACTCTAAACGAGAAATGATGAGCAATTTAATCGTTTAAACAAGCGCTTTTTTAATGATGTGGTGAATGTAGCTACGAGTGAAATTTTGAAATATTAGATTCCATCACCTTCCCTCTGGCATTCTTCGAAGTTCAATAAGAAATAAAAGAATAGGTTTGGCACTCAAAATATTTAACATTTAATTGAAATTAAAGAAACCTATAGCTCTATTATGAAATCGAAATGAGAGATTCTTGTAATTCGATTGCACAAATGTAGAATAAATAGATATTATTTCAACATTTGTTGGCATCTGGACTTGATCAGTTCTCTTTCTTCTAATCGCACAGCAATGTTGGTCCCTATTAAGAGACTACATCACACTCTTAAAGTAAGGAATTTTTTATGGCAGTAGGTCAAATTATTTGAAAATCAGATTGCTCAAAGCCTAAGAAAAAATTTTGAGGCTTGCAATAAACCTCTGCTGTTTTATCTTTATATCAGACACTGGTTCTATTTCTTCCCTGCCTTACTCTCTATCTTCCTCTGTCATTTCTTATCGGTCTGCCCATATAGCCGTTTTTTATCCTAATCTCTCTGTATTTCTATTTCTTTATATCTCTCTTAAACAATGATTTCTAATAAAAAAATAATAAACCTGACGTTCGCAAAAGAGTAAAAAAACATAGCAATGGAAAATTTAGTTGTCACTGCGAGATTAATGCTGTCGTAAAAATACAACCATAGTCTGTAGACTGTGAAACTTAAATTTATTCCCATTTTCGGAGGAGCCAATGAACACGTAATGGCACTTGCATTTAGTCAGGCAATAATGTTTACCAAAATAGTAATGATAATTGATAAGCCTTTTTGTTCCTCCTCTTTCCTTATTTTAACTTGGTTGAAACGGTAAAATTTCAGCGTTAATTTGAAATTTACAGAGAGTGCTTGACATCAAAATTGAAAAGAGAAAGTTGGAGTGAAATGGGTGAAAGAGAGAGGTAAATATGAATCATGGTTTCGTAAACACTTCTTTATATTTTGCATTTATCAGTGAGTACAAATTTCACAGTGGGAAAATCAAATATTTGCCAGTGTGTACCATTTACAAGATCTGACGTTACTAGCTACAAACATACATGCATTCAACAAGGTGTTTCATATATTTATATATATATAAATATATATATATATATATATATATATATATATATATATATATATATATATATCTTTTTAAAAATTAAAGATGCCTATTTTGTATATCTTTAAAAATAAAATCTCAAACATCCTCCGCCAAAAAATAGTTATTTATTTAAATACATCGCAATTATCAGATTATGTAAAGGTGCAAAGTAATAAATACCAATCTAAAAATGTCATAGTTAATATCAATTCCAAATGTTTATTTAAAATTTCCATGGAACAGATTTGAGAATTGTAATGATGTTTCAATGTGATTAGTACAATAAAATAACATTTTAATTTCATGTCACGAATCTTTGTTCCATAAGGCAAATGCCGAAGACAAAAAGCATTCTGCCGATGTCAAAGATGCTGTTCTTAGTTGGTATAGAGAATAATAAGGCAACAATGCTATCAGTAAGGATCTAATTCTTTAGCAATGAACTATTGCTTCGATAAGGCAAAGTGGTAGAAACATTCGTCAACTATATAAGAACTCTCTTCGATATGGTACCATGGAAAAAAATCCAGTCCTGCTTTCAACAGAAGTCAAAGATTTATAGCGATTCTATCATCATTTGTATTTTGCATTTCCTGGAACAACTTTTAAGTTGTTGATGAAATAACTCTCTGAACATGTAGGCGGTTAAGTCTACCCATAAAACAATAATATTTGTAGTTTACTTAGCAAATATTATATTATAGATTATGCATAGAAGATGATTTAAGGTTAGTTTACACAGCAGCGAATTAATGTCAGTGACATTGACTAAATAGAACTCTAAATTGAGTTGCGTTTCACTGCATTGAATTTAATTTTTATTAATCAATTTAAATCCACTTTGATATATTTACAGGGCCAATATACATTTCGGCTGAGAAAGCGCAAGTTGTTTTCTTGTCGAGTTTTCCGGATATCTGACTGCCTTGATAGTTTTCGCGTGACGCGAGAGTCAACTCGAAGAGGTTGAAGCTTCGTCATTTTAAGAATATTCCAGAGGTTTCTTGTCTTTGAAAACCTTGCAAAGTCCAGGTACTGACGAGTTAGTTTGGTCTTATAAATATAAGCTGTTGCATAACACAAATAATAACACGACTATTTTGGAAACTCCTTGGTATGATCGTGAGGATGGGTCCTATATTCATTGAGGTTTTGAATGTCAAGAACCAAAAAGTGTGTTTTGCCCTAGGAGTAGGGTCTCGAGAGCGTGATAGGGCTGATTTTACCATAAAGCGCCGACTATCGTATTACCACGTTTTAGAAATAGTCGTCCACTGCAAGCCATTGTGTATGCCTCCCCAAAGGAATTTAAGGGTAATAAAACCATGGGGAGAGGGAGGTTTTCGATTCCCGTGCGGGATTCAGGAGTGTGGTGATACTACTTAATGCCTTAGCCTGGCGAGGGTTAGAAAAGCCCGACTCGAGGTGTACAAAAGTGTCTGAGCGCCCTGTAGTCTGGTCACGTGCTTGTTAAGGTTCTACGTGAGCGAGTCCTCCGTAAAGGTCCAAGCCTTCAAGAGTGTCAATAGAGCACTAATATTCACGACGAGAATAGAAATGTGATAAAGATGTCATGCATGAACGTAGCACAAACAATTTAAAGTCCGTAATGTTCAGTGCGTCAAAAGAGACAGATAGAAGTGGAAAACACCAAAGAACCGATTTCCGTAAGTGAAGGGCTCGAGTTATCGACAATAAATCGTTTGTTGCGTTCTGAAACGTTTTAGGTGCACGCGAGTGTTGCCGACTACCCTGGTGACGGGAATCATAAAAAACACATCACAAAAGGGTATAGATACCGGTAAACCAGAAAGAAAGTGTTCAGTTGTTGCCCAGAATTATGTCCGTTTTGGATGTTCCCACTTTCTTCAGATTTCCTTTATCAGTTCTCTAATATCGGAATGTGGCCGCCGTCTCTCTAGGTGATTTTTCGACGGCTGAAAAATCGGTCGATAAGCGTGCGTACCAGATTCATTTCCTCCATCGTATATTTACGTGTTTTTGCCATTATAAAATTATTATCAGATCCAGTCGACATGTAATATCATATTAATGAACAAATATAAATATCTGTTATCAAAAACATTGTGCCAGTAAAATACCGTATGCTGATACCAGGACTTCACACCTTTCAATATCATTGCTAGTTTAGATATTTGATAATTGTTAAAGGGAAGTTTGTACTCTGACTTTGCTTTCCACATGTATTGAACACATATGTACAAACCTAAACCATTATATTCCAGGTGTTCTAAAAGTTTTGGCCGCTGCTGTAATGAAGTTATGTAAAATAAATGCTTTCTTCTTGTAACCAACCTCTCAAATCTCTGCCCTTTCCACTATGACATGTTTCCACTTTAGTCATGTAAATTATTGTCCCTTAAACAAGCCAAACGTAAATATGTTGAAATAATATGCTTTAGTTTTTAACCCTAGTGGCCAATTGGTCATCATATACGGTATTAACTGATTTTTTCGCATAAGCATACAAATATTAGTTAATTGTCCATCTCGTGTCTTCTGTGAGTTGAGCATCTCACCGTTACTGGATATCTGCACAATGGCTTTTATTTTAATAGATTTTTATCGTGGAATGAATAATTTGTTGAAGGGGGAGGGGGAAGATTCATGCGAGTTGTGCGTCCTCCTTCTCTCTAATACGATTAACGGACATAGTCTTTTGCAATAAGCAGCTTCCGTACATTTTTCTCTTCCTTAAACACATTTTTTATTACTAATCCAAAATAGATTTGGAGTGTAATTGTTTTTGGTTTGACTGGATATTTTTAAGTGAAAATAGCTTTGATGTATTTGCTTATTTTTCTGCATATGTGTGATGTTGTGGCAAGCGCATCGCCGCCGCACCTTTAGAAATGGAATATTTATTTTAAATATTTTTTAGACTATCTTTATTAACTTATTTGCATGCCAACCATATTAACTTTTATTTGTTGGTTCATACACCACGGGTTTTTCGGTAAATTGATACAAATTGTACACGGAAAAAGAAAAAAGTAGGTCAAACCAACCAATATATTCTCATGAGAATTTACATACAAATATTACGATATACAGGCTTTTAGGTGTAAATGTAACGGATTACATAAAAGAAAACAATATAAATATCTAAGACAAAAACAAACGTATTATAAAATTATAAAAAAATATAAACTAGTTTATAACCTGGAGATAGGAGTTCACTTCAAGTAGCCGGATTCAGCTTCCATAACGGCCTCAAGACTGCTCCGAAACTTGGTGTATGCGTTCCTCACTATGTCCTTGGGAAAATCTTCAAACACACTCAGGGTTTTGGCTAACAGCTCAGCCTTGAGGTTTTAAGCAGAGCGTTTAGTGTCTTTCTCAACTGCATCCGACACATATTAATCCATGGGATTACAATAGAAAACCACCTTTGACTCTTTTTGGAGGTATAGTCTTCCAGCAGCAAACCTTCCAAGCAGCTCCACATAGCCCTCCAAAATGAAACTAAGACCCTGCTCAAACAAGGAGGGTGGCCTGGCGTCACCCTTACTAGAGTGACACTCAAGAGCTATTAGTGTTTGCGGAAACTTGGTCTTCATAATACGTGGAACATCGTATCTATTATATGCAAGCCACCTTTTTGTGCTGGGTGGTGTGCGACTGGTCCTGGCAGAAGTTCTTTTTATCTATTAAGTACAATATCATCCCTGGCTCAATATGATGCTTCATCCTGTTCAGGAGCAGCTTGCCTTGGTCATGCAGTTCTCCCTATCATTATCTGTCCGAATATGTCCCTTGCGCCTTATGTCCGACTGATAGCGAAGGTCCATATTCAGGTTCAGCTTCATGGTGCTGACTCCATCATCTATCTCTCGTCAAACAAGGATTCCCTTGCTCTGGTCTTTCATAACCTTGTCCTGAAGTTGTTAGATGAATTCCGGAGTGTGAACGCAGTCAGAACAATTGCTTTCCTTATTTCTGTTTGCCACTGTTTAGTACTCCTGTTCCAGCTTTTCATGTCACGTCTTACAGTTTTAACTGTTTTAACAAGGCTAAGAATACCAGTCACAATGTTGGCATTTTGATATGCAGCGTGAATCATCATCTTTGAATATTTAGATGACTCTCCATCCTCTTTGTCAGCTAACCTTTTCTTAACTAAAACTTTACTCTTTATGCTTTCTATGGCGTAGACTGTTCCTCACTACATCAACCTGGTATGAAAAAAGAGACAATGAATATCTTCTTACTTGCCCAAACAGCCTTTATATCGTTGTAAAATCATAGAAAATGGCCAACATTTGCCTTCACGACTTTCTCCAGGGAGGCATAAACAGGTGGCATGCATGCCCTGGTTAAAGAATGCTTGTCAATGAATGACATTCCTCCGTCCCCCCCCCCCAGAATGGCGGCAATCAGAGATCTTAAAGTGTTGTCAGCAGACTTATTTTCAGCCTAAAACAACCCACAAAACGAAATAATCTTGGGATTTGCAGTGGCAGGAAGTGGGTGACAAAATGTCTGGGGACCATTGATGCAGAACGTTGTTTAACAACCACGTATGTGTCTTTCCCTACTTGTGTGTGGGAATAGAATCCTCCTGGAAAGGATAAGGCCATTCCACGGCTGCGTGGTCCATCCAAGTTTAAACTAATGTCTCCAGCACCTCATTTTAAACATCCGCATTGACCTTGAGACTCTAAGATAGATATAAGGAAGCATACGGTGGCCCTGACTGTTGATCAGGGCCACTCACTATAATGATGAGAAATTGATCTTAAAAATGTAACTAGTTTGGTTTTCCAGTGGATTTACTAAATCTAAAGAGAGTGCTAGCAATTCCTGCAGATAATATCATCTTTATCGGAGATGATGTTATACTCATGTAACCAACGTCTAACAGGTTTTCTTTGCCAGGTCATATAAAAGATGGGGTAATTCTGGTAAAGATGAATAATCATACATATTGACAGGATAAAAATAATTTAAAGCATTAAAAAATGGAAGCTAGTGCGAGAATTAAGCAAGATATTCCTCAGAGATTTATTTCTAGCGCAGTGGTAGTTATGCATGTGAAAGCTACAGTACATCTACCGACCTTACACTATTTAAGAATAGATTGCATCTAAGGTTATTGCCGATGACTCCAAGCTAAATTCTATTAATATTTGATACTGAGGTTCAAATTTATTTTACCAAAGAATAATTTGTCCTGAACATTTTTTGTCCTAGCTGGTAAATCAATCTGATTTGGATAAAATTAAGAATTTATCGTATCTAGAAAAATTAATGATTCCTTAAGGATGGAACTTATCAATTCACAAACTTCATTAGAACATGATTGTACCTCTTATTTCAAGAGCAAATCTTTAAAGATTAATCTAAATAAAAAGTAGTATGATCCTGGTTGGAAAGAAGATACAGTATATACAATTCATTTTTCCCCAGGAGCAGAAATCAAAGTTTGTTTTTTCAGTTATGCCAAAAATATTTTCCAACAAATTACAATAAACAGTCCTTCATAGTTATAAAGAAATTATCTAAGCTGTTATTTTCAAATAAATGAGGCTCACAACGATGTATGAATTTATTATTATCACCAGAAAAGGTTTGAGTGAATAGCATTAAGGATTATTCTAAAGAGTAATTAAAAGGATACGGAGCTCCAATATTGCATATTGGCAATCGTAATTTCGTCAAATATAGGTCAAAGAGCTCTATTCATCGAGGATTGATCTTATTCAAAGAATGCCATAGAACATTTAAAAGCAAATGTTTTATATTTCCATTAGAATATTGGACGTCGTCTTCCGAAAGAATGATTGCAATTTACTGCTCTATAAGAAGAAACTGGACTCGGTTCAGTAAAGCAAAAGATGAAATATGAGAATGGAGATTTTTGCGCCTAAAGTATTAAGCTGCAAGAAGATAAATCATGGGTCTCTTGGATTTTATTTAGATTTCAATATTAATACAATCATTTGTTATTTTGATATAACGTGTGATAAAGACTTGCCTTGAATATTTATTTAAAAAGTAAACATTTGCATAATCTTTAATCTAAAATTGGGATTAATTTCCCTAGATAAATACATACCTTGAGGAAAATTTTTATCCTGGCGACTTATTTCCCTTGTGAAGCTGCTCAAAGCAGCTTCCCGTATTCTTTATCCGCTTTTCCCACCGCTGAAAGCTGGTGACTAAGTAGCCGTAAACATTTAAAGCTGAACATGCCAACATTTGTGACTTTCAAAAGGCGCCAACCATTAGCGCCGTTTGATGCTTTTTATTATTATTTCCCTGACACTGTCGGGCCTCTTCGCAGAGCTGGAAGCCTTGTTGGGTCCTTGAAAAAGAACACTGGTCAAATACACGGGAGATTTACAACACTTCTCTATTTCTAAATTAAATATATGTGGAGTGCAATATATATATATAATTTTGCTAATCCCCAAAATTCAAATGAGGGAACCACTACCTATCATTTGGCTTGTATATTTTTAATAGATGCCCCAATTAGTTAGTTTGCATTAAAAAAATTCATACAAACGTGGTAACTACGAATAAGTCCTCGTATAGGTTTGCTTTGGAGGACAGTGTTGCCAACTAATAATATTTTTCCTCACACTTTAGATTGAAAAATTAACTAAAGCGATAAAATAAATAAAATAAATGTTAATGCGAGTATTCTTTACGATTTCCATGATTAAATGAAATAAATATATAACACTAAAATAGGAAAAGGCAGAATTTCGTGAAATTCACCAACTCTGGTTTAGAACAAAACCATTCCAAAATGCATCGAGAGCAATGCATGAAAAAGCGTAAGAATGTAAAAAATTTCACTAAATTTATTTTTTTTTAAATGGTAAATGTTCAATCTAATATATTTATAACTATATACCCCGAACATTCCATCTCTGATCCAATAAAAAGAAGTTAAATTATCACTGAACCAAATTTAGCGAAATGTATTCGATAAATATTTGTTAAAACCGTAGCCTTGCAATTATTTTATTTGAATGAATTTGACTTCTGCCAAAAGGATACATTTGTTCAACGAATGCAGCCTTCTGTTATTTTCTATTTCCAATAAATTGTATTGTTTAAATTTTGTATAATTCTCTTGATAAAGCTTGTTTTTAAGTATTAGGTAGTGGTTATTGGGTCTGGTATGTAAGATAGGGCGAGGTATTTTTAAATATTTGCAGGAAAATGGAACAGATGTGATTAATGGATGCAGGCGTCAGAAATAATACAGGGCCACCCCAATAAAACGGGACCCAAATTTTGAGAGGCTTCATTTCTTAATTTTCTGCAAGGATTGAACGACTGTGGTGATAAGTAGTTTACTGTATTTAAAAACATCATATAAAAACGTGAGAGTCTTTGGACTTTTCTTCTCTATTCTAGAGCACGTGTTAGAGATGACTTCCATTTAGCTCTGTGCATTTCTTGAACCGCAGCACAAAGTTGTCCATGACGTCCTTACAAACCAACCGACTAATGGTTGTGATCTCATCCCTAATGGCGTCCTTGAGGTCCGTGATGGTCCTGAGTCTCCCTGCATACAGTTTGTCTTTAAGGTAGCCGCAGAGAAAGAAATCTAGGGGGATAATGTCTGAGCTGTGAGGTGCCCACTCAAAATCAGTCTTAAGACTGACCACAATGCCACCAAAGTTCTCTTTAAGCCACTCTCGGGACAGGTCTTAGGTGTTAGAGCTTTCTCCATCTTGCTGGAACCAGAACTTTCACATAAGCGACGGGAACAGGGTCTGCAGCTTCCTCTTGAAGGTTTTGAGGACCTCAACATACCTCTTCTTAGCGACTGTCACCGTCACGCCAGATTCCTCAAAGACTGGTCCGATGCTGCATCTGGCTGAGATTGCAGTTCACACCGAGCCCTTAGGGGAGTGTAGGAGCTTGGTTGCTACCTCATTTGCTCTGGAGGTCCCCAAAAAGACATTTGTCTGTGAGTTTACCTTTCTGAGGTCTAAAGGAGGTTAAGGAAAGTTTGGATCTTCTGAATCTTCTCCATTATTTTGACCGCCATAGCCTTTCTCTCTTCCTAGTCTGAAACTGTAAGGGTTTGCTTCTTCTGTATTCTGTATGAATAGGACTTTAGATCCAGTACTAGTACTTTCCTGCTAGTCTCACGGGATATACCAAGGGACTAACTTCACTTGCGTACAGAGCCTTTTGGACTCTGCTGAACTGACTCTCTCACGCTCTCGACCAGCTTCTGGGGCACCTTGAATGGCTTGGATGGCTGTCACTGGCTGCATTGAGGTTATTCCCTGTCCCATATTTCTGGAAGTGGTCCACCCAGTCTTGAATGCTTGAATGAGCCTGTATTTTAGTAATGTTTGTCCTAGTATATTCTTTGCTGGAGCTTCCATTGAGTTCTAGTTGTGTTCATAGGAGTTACTTCTGTCATATCCTGCAAAGTAAGGGTGATTAGTGAATTATTGAAGGATATATCACAAAAATTGTGTCAAGTCCAGTTTTTTTGGTGCTACCCTATACAACTAATTATTCTTTTGTGAGGAAATTACAGTTGATTTTACCGCTTTAGTAGAACTAAAAGAGCACTTTTTAAAGGGAATTTAATTTGAACATAACTAAAATCCCTAATTGCTATGGCTCACGACTCCAGAACTTTTTACTGTGATGAATATTAACACATTAAGTTATCTATCATTATAAAGGCGATTTTGATTTCATAATATTTAAATATTATAATTAAGACTAAATATCTTGATAGCAGAAATAATAGTTTAGCAGCCTGCATGAGTTTCATCTTTACATAGTAAATTAACTGATTTCGAAAGTTCAGTTATGTCGTCACAGAAGAAACTGTCAAAAATCTAATAAAACCTACGATGCATTAGCAAGATTCAGAGTGTTCTCGAATAGCAGGTTGGTCGGGACATCATAATGTTTGAGCTGTACAGCTAATCATTCTTAAGATCTGATCGATTATGCTATGAAGATTTCTGGTAGTAGACCTAAAATATGATGCTTTGCATGATACACAACAGTATTGATAAATAGGATTAGAGCCATCCTTTGATGATTATTCATCTTATACTACCATGAATATTGTAAATTAAAAAGTAGGGCATTCAACGCAAATCTGGCTTGCACTATGAAGTACAAAACAATCTACGCCCAAGTGTACATGAGAGCGCTATACATATGAAACCGCGTCCTGCGAGAACATCTGAGTTTGAAGCTATAAAAACTTCCTAGTATCGAAAAGGCATTGGGCGATAGGGACAGATCTAGGCGCGACGTCATCCAATTTTAATTGTATATTGTAGATTGAAAAGTAGAGCATTCAACGAAAATCTGGCTTGCACTATAAAGTACAAAACAATCTACGCTCAAGTGTACATGGAAGCGCTATACATATGAAACCGCGTGCTGCGAGCACATCTGAGTTTGAAGCCATAAAAACTTCCTAGTACCGAAAAGTCATTAAGGGATAGTACCAGGTCTTGGCGCGACGTCATCCAATTTTAATTCGGTCGCGCTATCTCATCGGTTTTGTAAAGCAGCCAAAATAATTTTCTTGGGTACTCCTTATAAAGATGACAAGTTTGGCAGGTGGGTCAGATGGCGATGTCATAGCCAACTTCCAGAAACATTAATAAGCGAAATGTTAACCAGGAACTTTTACAAATCTAGGAACACAGCAGAAGACCATTTCGACATCATCCCAGCCCCCTGTAAAAGACCTGCCCACTCCTGAGAACTGAGAAAAAGGATTTGCATGAATTCCAATGCCTCTAAGGCACTTAGCTTAAATAGCGTTCAAATCGCTAACCTAAATATCCGTCCTAAATATCCGTTTGAAAAACAGGAATTGAGAAAGTGCTTTTTTGCAATTCATCGCTAAATGACTACCCTTGAAACCAGATCAAAACTGGGCTCTTAAGGGGCCGGTTGAACCGGCTGGACCACAATTGACAAATTCTCGTTGATGACCAAACGTGCACAGCTTGGGGCGCCACCGAGACTTTGTCGAAAATATATATGTAGAAAACAGTTGTGAGAAGGGGAAAAGAAAAGAGGGGAAAAAATTGCGGCTTGTTAATTCTATCATTTCTCGAAACCGATTCTAAATAGAAGTGGTGAAATCGCCCCATATCCCGACTCTGGAAAAGTAAGATTAAACGAAAGTTTAGTAAAAAAGTAAGAAGGAAATTTGTAAAAGAAATAGACTCCAGCTAATTTAAGACAAATTTAAGGAAAGGAAGGCGCTACCTGCTCTCGCAGATCGTGATATACATTTTCACATGATCCTAGATACTTTCTGAAAGGTCAGGCCCTGTTTTTTGACATGACACGGGTTGCAATGATTAAAGTCATACGGATGCGTCCAACGCAATTCAGGTAGTTGACTAGCAACATGACAGATGCTTCATGTAAGCCGTTAAAATATTTACACAAATTTTCGGTTGACTCTTGTAAACAAGTTGATGGTGCTTGGCACGTATGGCCAAAATATTAGCCTCCTTACCAAGCTATACAGAAAAAAACAAAAGGAAAGAAGGGAGGCTCTCCCTAAGGTAGGTCCTTCGTCGAAATGCCTAAATAAATTCCCGTATCCCGGGCAGCGAGGGAGGAATATAATCTCTATCTTTATTTGGCTTATTGGGTGATTTTTTTCCACTTTTGGAACTTATGTTATCCTCTGAAAGTCATTTGATTGGTTTGGATAATAGTTAAGAATAATTCGCTGCGCAAGATGTTCCCATCTCAGAAAGAATTTCACTTTCTCGCCCAAGGCCGCTTAAGACTCAATATTAGGAAACTAATTCCATTGAGTGGACCGGCATCGAAACACCATACCAATGGATGACGCAGTATTGTTGAAATGTATGGTAGCTTCTTGTCCAGCGCACAGTTCAGAAAAAGTGACGATACCGGTAATCGGCTTACTGCGGCTCTCAGGAAATATATCAAATGGGATAAACACTTTTCTAATGTGTGATATTCGATATAGGTTAGCTCCCTGGCAAAAGATTTACCCATTATGGGCAAAGTATAAGATAAGAGAAACCCCTTCACCGTGAGCCGAGATAGGCTTAATCTAATAAGCGTTCTCACAGATAAGTTATATTTTAAGACTTTTGATAAACAAGAATAAAGATAGTGATTTTTCGGAAGGCATCGCTAAAAGAATACCCCAGAAGCCTGATCCAGAGTGAGCGCCTAAGGGGCCGGTTTGATTGGCAGGACCACACTGGAGAGTTTCTCACGGCCGATAAAAAAACAACCGCACCTTAAAGCACCAAAAATTGTTAAGAAAAAATATAAGGAAAAAAGGAAAGTAAAGTTATGAGAAGGGGAACGGAAGAGAGGGAGAAATGTGTGATTTGTAGAATATATAAAGCGTAGGTAATTTGAGACATATTTGAGGTAATTTGAGGCTTTTTCACTGCTACAAACGACATGGATGTTCAATCATAAGCATTGCCATCGTAGATGCCAAAGTTTTCGTCAAGCACAAATCCGCGCATAAATGAAAGCTGAAAAGTGAGGTGAATTTCTAATATTTATACTCCCTATTAGTGGGTGTCAAAGAAACTCCCTCGCTGTATCAAGAAAAACGTGCAACACTCTCATTATACCCTAGAGCTCGGTGACACTTCTGCTGAATTGTTTATAATCTGGTGATTATGAGAGAAAAGCAACAATTGGAACAAGTTTTCCCTTCACGACAATGTTGCTGCAAATTAGCGTTGATCAAATGATAAACTTTATGTTAGGAAGTAAGGGATGAGTAGGGTGGCCACACTTTGTGCGTGGCCAGCGGTTGTGAGAACAGAGAAATCAATATCTAGGAACACATATGGAGGTAATTGATGAAAGCTGAGCACACTAAGAATGGAAGAGACTATTTTATGAGAAGTTATTTTAAATTGTTGCATCCGTAATGTTTGTTAATGCTCTATAGTTTGGTTTACAAAACAGCAGTTAGATTGTCTTGATTGGATTTATGAAATACTTTCAACACTAACTTCTCATATTTACATATATACTATATAAAATATGTGTTTCCGTTAAGGAAGAAAGTGATTTTACGAAACATATACAGAATTTAATTACTTTAAACTACCTTTTTATTCTTCTTCCATAAATAGGCACAAAAAAGTAATCGTTTAGTGATATAAAAATACATTCATCTCACTCATCTTTTTCCGGTTGGGTTAATTATACATGTGTCGTTTTGATAGCCCAAAAGTTACATATTATATGATGAAAATCCTCTAATTTAGAAAAATCCTTCCTCGTATTTTTAATTTTCAAGGGCAATAATGAGAAGGCCCAGATATATAAAAAAAGTAATTTTATGCATAGTATTCTTGTGGACTTAATAGTAAAAATTAACAAAAAATTAAATAATAATATATAAATTATAATCATAGAAAACAATTTTAAACATCCAACATCGCTAACAAAGCCAAACAATCTAAGTTAAGAACAATTACCAAAGTTTTAATAAATTCACCAACCCATACATTACTCTTTTAATACAACAAACAACCCATACTCATAAAGTAGAAGCAAAAACAGAGAACTGCAATTAAACTCGAGCAACATCCTGTATCTCCTTTGGCGTTTAAAACTCCATTTACTGTTTTGCGTCATATTTAGAGAACCTTTTTCTATCATAAAGAAATTTTGATTAAAAACAAGACAACCAATTTCTAACTCAATTTAAGGTATTGTAATCAATTTGAAAATGCTTTAATTGTGAAGCTAGAGTACTATATGATAATTTATAACATGCTTTGGTAAAAACTGAGGTTAAACTCTAATCTACAGTTATGTATTGTAACGCGATTATAAGAAGAGGCGAGAATTTTTAACTATATTTATTTCTGAGTTCCTGTTGATTGATCACTAACAGTTACTTGTTGTGGGGAAATTAGGGTAATATCCAACAAACACAAATTCAATAAGTAAAAGGGTCCCCCTAATCCATAATTCTTAGCCATTTCATGGAAAAAATAATTTGGTAGAATTTTTATCACGATTCTTCAATATTTAGGCGTATCTCAAGGCACCTGAAATTCAATGATATGACGTTTATTACATTGTCAATTTATTCATGTATAATTACTGATAGCAAAATTTTCAATTGTTAATAATACAATAATGTATTTTTTATGTTTTCTGCGACAGTTAGAGATATAAATATAATCTTCTTTTATTTGTGTGATTTTAATCTATAAAAAATATAAATCTATTAATAAATATAGCTAAAATATAAATCTCGAAAAATATAATATACCGAATGTTAAAAAAGTGAGACTAATACCTTGTTCTGACAGAAGATTCCATCAAATGAAGCAACTTGACCTCAAATGGACAAGTTCTAGGCGTCTTCATCCACCATCACAAAAATCTAATAGAGTGCAGCCTCAGTACCGAGGCTGTAGTGGAGGAGGTATTCACATACTTGGAGAAGGCGAGAATCCCAACAAAGAGAGCAGACCACCTGAATGCAAAAGTATTTGGACTGTACAAAACATGGACTGAAATTAAGAATAACCATAAGAGAATAACAGATAACCAGAAAAGGAAAGAGGAAAAATTCTAGGAGGATATGGAAAACCTATGTATTTGACAACGCTCATCAAGATGCAATGTCCCTCATGAAAAATTAGCAGGAGAAGCAGTCCCTCCTCGCATAACGAGGAGAGGACGGAGGAGTCGTATGGCAGGCGCTGACGTAACTTTAGTCAGGAAGGAGGAAGCAGTAAAGAAAAAGATATAATCACATGAAAGGAAGACAGATAAGGTCAGGATGGAACAAGAGGCATCGACAAGCTTTGTAAAATTAAAGTGAAGCAGCGACCCCACTTCTTATTCTGACGTCTCTGATGTATCTTGTGTACAGGAACAGAGACATGTCAATACTGAAGCTGATCCTCCAAAGAAAAAGAGGATCCAGAATATAATGACTCCTGGCCTAGTTGCTGCTTTGGATCGCTTGAAGACTAAAGACCAAATGGCACCATTTATTTTTGCAGAAATAGGAAATACATCAGTCCTTCATTCATCAAACGGTACCGATAACGATATCGAGAGCAGAAGTGGGCAGAACTTAATAAGAAGAGCTTCCATGGTACTAGATGTGTCGTCCACTTGGATGGAAATCTTTAGCTGTCTCTCTTAGACTCAACACTAAGAGTTGAACGATTATCGGTTCTGATAACATCCATTTTAACTTGAGGAACCCTAATTTTAGGTCTTCTTAAGTTACTGTCTGGAACCAAAGATCAACAGACCACTGCTGTATACGATCTTTTCCAGGACTGCGAACTACATGAAGCTGTGATTAGCCTTAGCTTTGACACCACTATTGTTAACACTGGGAGACATAATGGAGACTGCATTTTCATAGAGCAGAGACTTGGCTTAGTTCGTTATAAAGCTATTTAAATCATTCCAGAAACAATAGAATTTTCTGAAAAAAATGAATTTGAGCCCAGTTAGAACTGTAAAGAAATTCAGTCACTCCTTCAAAATGATTGTGGAGAGCTCCCGTAGTTTGCCCATGACCAACTGTCAAGAAATCAGCTCCAAGATAACTACAAGGAGCTTTCGGAACTAGTAATTATTTTCTTTGGAGGGGAACAATCCATGGATTCTCCTTTAAGCGACCGGGAGCCATGCACCACCCGCGTTGGATAACAAGGGTTCTGTATTGTCTTAAGATCGGGATGTTTCGTAATCAGCCCCAACAACTCACTTAAAGGGATGCTGAACTTGTCAAAATGTAAGCATTTTCTTTGTCCAAGTCTACATAAAGCCCTAGGTCCACAGCTTCTGATGCAACATTAGCACCCGAGACAGACTTCACCCTCCTATCACATCTCAGGAATTATTACCACTCTGTCAGGAATGTTGCTGCTGCAAAACTGGAAGGAACTCTCTGGTACATTTCTCCAGAATTGTATCATTGGCTTTATTTGATGACCTTGTTACAAGTACCACTAAACAAGCAATGGTCTAGGCGATGTAAAAGGGGGAGGATAAGGAGGAGAGCACTCCAAAAAAGACAAGGCAGGGAAACGAGAGTTTTTAACCTTGAAATCTTTGACAGCTCTCGCATCCCGGAAGCCTTTGACCAGCTTCAAGTAGACTCCTACGTCTTGTAAGAGGATCCAGAGTCATTGAAATACAATGAGAGATACTGCATTGTCAAAAAACTGTTCAGAACTTCCCTACTGCCAACAACCACGCCGAACGAGGTGTTGTTCTATTCAAAGAATTTAACTGCCGGCACACCACCAAGGAGGATCAGTTTTCAGTTTCTCCTGAAGGCTGTGGATTAGCATCGGCAGGACTTCCCAACATTCTCAAAGGCTCATATGACATCTGGGCAACAATGAGCGGCGTGGTTGATACCTAGACCGACGTTTTGTCTGGGGGCGACTCAGAACCAGTAAGGGCATACAAACTTCAGGTGTCTTAGGCTATCTCTAAATATTGTTTGATTGGTCTAAAATTTGACTCACAGTAGTTTCTTAGGTATAGGTCTTAAATAAGCACTTGGTAGAGATGAAATCCGTAACTTCATTTATGCCCTATATGACTTGGTATATCTACAAATCTCCATTAACTTTGTTTACACCTTATATTAATAAACCTCGATTACCTTGGTATACACTTTATATTTAAAAATCTCGAATCCTTTGCTGTACACCTAATATTTTCAATTAACACCCGATTTACTTTTTTTAAGCAGATAAGAATTTGCAACAGGAAATCAACTCTTAACGCAAACCGTTTAGATTGTGAAAGGTGAGCTAATTAAATAAAAAACGAAATACCTCGAATTAAGTAAATAAAACAAAAGAACGAACATAGGAAAATAAAATTGTTAATACTTCAATAACCGACTGGAGCAGAGTTACTCAATAGAACGGGAGGTGTCCCTAATGTTTCCTTTATCGTCCCGTCGTAGAGGGAAATGCGACAGGTGGTTCGTTATGAGGAAACCATGAATCATTAAATAATCGCATAAAATTGAGACAATTGGTCTCAAAACTAATGTTTAATTTCATGAAAATCGAATTCTATAACTCTATATAATCATGACATTAATTTTATTGGTCAATTATTTTGTTTAGGAGTACGCACACAGTTCTTGTAAACAGGTATGCTCTTTGTTAAATTCCAATCAGTGGGGACGAAATTTTCTTTCAAAATGTAATTGTACAAATATAGAATAATAAGTGCAATTTCTGTTTTCGTTTGTTTAAGACTACCCACATAAAATTCGTGTCTTTATTAAACTCACCTGACAAAGAATTAGTCACCTAGGATAAAAATAACATAATTTAACATCTAAAGCATGTAGGAACCTTAGGCAGCCGAGAGGCGTAGCTTAATTTATGTCGAAAAGTTAGTTAGGCTTTATTTTGGTTGCTGACGGTGTGGAGATCTCTAGATGGCAAATCAGCTCTACTTAAAATGGGCCGGAAAAGCGACGTCAGGGAATCTCACAAGGTGTGAATTCATTTGGCCGCGCCAAAAGTCATCATATGAAGAAGGTGGCGGAATTTGACAGTGTTTCAACGAATGCGGTCATCCGGATTTACAAGCAATGACAGAACTCCCAAAATGCAAAAGATTCTCGCCAGAATTGCGGACAGAAGAAGGTGTTGAAAGACAGGGACTGTCGTAGAATCTCCAGGCTTTTAATTGCAAATCGATTTGCTTCCAGGCAGGAATTGCGACAAACGTCAATTCTGGTCCTTCACCACCCACTCACAAAGAACATTACACAGGCAATTCTATGGCATGAACATTTGGAGCAAAGTAGCGTGCAAGAGGCCCTTACTATGGTTAAAAGTTACTAATGTTTGTCCAGGGAGCTCAATAGTAAATCTTTCATCATTATTCGCACATTTTTATTTAGTTTTTCCTGGTATTCAATATTTAAATTAGAAGTTTTGTGGCTAGAAACTACTAGAAATACTTATGCCTTTTTAATGTTATTTTGTAATAAGCTACATACACTACAGATGTATATACTGCGCATAATACTCAAGCCACATTCCAGGTTTTACATATATTGTATGAAGAGAATTCTTTGGGATTATCACCTGACTTATCTGCTAATTTATCTTCATATATGTATTCAGTCTGATGACTTTCCAGCTAAATCTGTTTTTGTAAGTTTCCAACTTTATCGCATAATAATCCTTTAGTAGTTGGGCCTTTGATGAGTCAAGTTTTCTCTCTTATTCTTGTTTCTATCTGTTTCAATCCAGGTATATCACGTAAGCGTTTAGAGGCGGTTTTGTCGGGAATATACCTTATATGTCAATTCTTTATACTGTCAATATGTAAGTTGTAAGATAAAGCACGTGTTTTATTGATCATCTTTGTCTGCTAATTCCACATTTTCAGTTCTTTTTGGATCGTCTTGAAATTAAACAAACAAGATTATTTTCTCTGATGGAATTTTCGAAAATTTGAAAGAAATTGTTATTTAAAAATGCATTTAATATAAGGTTTCCTGAATTTAAGGTCATTATACGTAGGTTCACTCCCGGAAGATTTTAATCTCCTACAATAAGAACAAGAAAATGTCTGGTTCCTAAAAACCTACTGGAGCCAATCTAGGTGAATCACTTTCAGGTATATTCAAAACTTGGTACAAAAACACCAACTTACAACCAATAAAGGTGTATAAGTGATGTGGTTAATTATAATACTAAAACACCAATCAATGAATGCAGAAGATGTCAATTTATAAATGGAATTAAATTAGTTAATTAGTTAACTAGTTAATATCGAAATTATCCATAAGCCAATTTTCCCAACAGGAATATAAAAAAGACAAATAATACCAAGTACTTTCTAATTTAACTCTATTCATTCTGTAGGTATTTAAGAAAAAACAAAAGAATAGTTGAAACACAAGCACTCCGCTGATGCGCAGACAAGAATAATAAGTGCGATGATAAGCAGAGAAAAGCAATTGAAATTGGATCTTATTTAAAAAAAATTATCGTTTATGGATAGAGTAGGACAAAGGCAGGAAGAGAGTTTAAGAAGATATCAAGAACGCTGGTCGAGGAAAATAAAACCAAAAGGACGAAGCGGGAGGGATTGAAAGTAGAATTATTTAAAATTCAGTCTCGAGGTACTCGTAAGTATAAAGAGGAAAAATACTAAAAAATAAGCTAATGAGAATAAACAAAAAAACAAAGCAAATACAATATCTCAAAGATATTGAATTCCAGATATTAAATATAATTAAATTCCTGTTTAGCGAGCCAAGGAGCGCAAACCCGACAACAAAAAATCGTAGATTCTGATTAAAATCTTATTGGTTCAATTCTTTCTTAAGTAAACAGTTAATGAATCGCGAATTTATATCAGTTGATAAATGCCCTGGTTTAACCTGAGTGCCTTCAAACTGATAGAGAGAGAAAGAGAGAGTAAACGAGAAAAGCCTCGCTCGTTTTATTTTGCACTACTTTATTTGTGCAGCGGAAACGGCTATCCAACGAAAATGCCTTACACTGAGCCCCACACTTTGACAGCATAAAGAGTTTTGTATCAAACCGTGTTCTTTATAATATTCCAAGTTACGAGTAGGATTACCGTGAACTTCTTTAGCAAGGTCTTCAAAATACATTTCACATCCACCGGAAGTTATAATGCAAATCCCTCCAATCCAAAGCAGTGGTGAATGGAAAAAATGTTACGAACTAAACTTAGTCGAAATTATATATTCACTCTAACCTCACTATACTAATTTTATTCTTAAACACCTTTTCAATTGGACGCCAGAAAAATTAAGAAAAATGAAAAATATTGAAATTCGAGGCTGTTATTATAATTTTAGTAACATCGACCTTTCGATATATTCGTTATAGATAGATACATTTGCAAAAATGTCCTTTACATAAACGGAATGATTAAATTTGTTTTTAAGCGATAACGGTTTTTGAAATATTAAAAGCCTATAAATTTAACTACGCTAAAACACTTCTCTTTCTCTAATTCAAACGTTCCTTATCTACCCTACCACCATTGAATCCATAACTAACTTAAGATTTATTTATGCTCACATTCTACGTAATATCCTAACCAGCCACTCTCTGATGCATTCTCTCTTTCACGACTCTAATCCCATTAACCTTTAACATAAGGCACACATTCTTCGTCATGACAGATCATGCCACACATTTGTTGATTCTTTCAATCTTACACAGTGTACAACCACTGAACATAAAATTCAATTTTCAAGTAGAAATAACACAAAAACCGGCCAGGTTCAGCAAACTTATCTAATACAAAGTTATATAGCAATAATACGGTTGAAGGAAAAATTTTTTATTTTAAATCTCGATTTTTTTAGCGTGTTTAATCCGATATAATGTAGCAGAATTACTCGTAATATTTAATTGTGATTTTTTTTATATTTCGTTAATATAATTAGTTAGGCTATCTTTTAACGAATCATTCCGCGTTCCATTTTGAACAACACTGATTCACTTTAGCCTCATTATACTTAAATAGCTGGTCAAAATTGAACTACCTCAGCGTAAAATAAGGAATATCAGTTCTCTGTCTAACCTCTCTTGTTCAAATCCTATAGTATATATTCTTGAATTTGAAATTAGCTGGAACTCATCTCAGCCAAAGGAAGATTTCCAGTGACTTAGGTATTTCCTGTTCTTTTGTGCAACAGATTTTAAAACAACAAACATTAAAAGCTTATAACAGAATTCACATTTTCCATAAGGATATTGATGTAAAACCATCTGAAGATACAAGAAATTTTGTGCTTACCACCGAAAAAGATTTTACTTTGGAAGTGCCAACAAATAGTCAGCATAATAGAGTTCATGGGTCATAAAAAATCCCATTCATCCATCCCACCTTTATCATTAATCCTCAAGATAGATTCCCCTCCAAAAAAGGGTTTCTGTGGGACTGTAATAGAAATGATGAAAAAAGGATCAATTTATGAATACACAAAAGTCCAAAGGTAATTCAGATTGCCATCAGCTCTATCCTAATGGAGATTTCATTTTCAAGGAAGATGGTGCGTGCTCTCATATTAGCAAAACAACACATATTTTTAGAAGAAAACTGTTCTTATTATATCATAAAGGATGAATAGCCTCCTCAAGCGCCTGACTTTAACGCTATGGACCATTTCATATGTAATTTACTTCAAGAAATGTTTCCAACGATAGAAAAAATAAATTCATGGAATCTGAACTTAAGGAAAAATTCATCTTTCATGGGATAATATAACGCTACCTGATATCAGAAAATATATTTATCTCTTTAAAACGTAATTATGGGCTTTATGTAACTAAAGAGGTAGGTATATAGATGATTTATTTCAACATACGTATAATTATTTTGATATTTTTTACATATTATTTTAGGTCAGGAGCAGTCGGCAAGCAAATTTGTGAGTGACTATATTATTTTTAATTGTAGCAATATATTATTGTTATCTCGTTGAAATTCTCAGAATAATAGATAATTCATTCAAATTCTTGTATACAAATATTCATTTATATCATATTACATTCGTCTGTTAGGTCAAGTTTGAGATAGGTGAAGTTTTTGCAGATCTACCTATAAAAAAAAACAATCAAACGGCAATTTAAGAGAAGATAAACGGAATCATTTTTTTCTTCGGAAAATTTAATTATACTAATTGCAAAAAATCCGTGCAGGGGTTAGATAGAACCAAGCAATCTAAGGGGTTGCTTTATTAAAATCAAATTACATTCGTTCGTTAGTTAGGTTTGAGATGGGTGAAGATTTCGCTGGTGTACCTATATATAAATCTATCAAACCGCAATTTTAAAGAAGATAAACGGAATCATTTTTTTCTTCGAAAAAATTAATTATACTAATTGCGAAAAATCCGTGCAGAGGTCAAGATCTACATAATAAATCTAAGGGGTTGCTAAATTTGAGATCAAATTTGTAGCCAAAATATTGCTTTGTATTAATCTCTTTCGTAAATGGCAAGATAGACTTCCCTCTCTGTATAAATCTCTTTGGTTAATAGGAAGAAGGACTTTCTGCTTAGTATACTTTTTATAAATGAAAAGTCAAACTCCTCAGTATTATATCTTGTAAATAAAGGAACAAAAATCTCAGTGTACTCGGTTGGTGAAGGAGCATTCAGAAACCATTGCATCCTGCGCCGAGTAGTGAGGTAAAGGGAATGTGATGGACTTTTTGGAGTTAAAATCGTGCGGTCCACAGAGAGGGACATTGTTGAGTCAATGCTACTCGGGAGCTTCTGTTATTCTCCTTGTAAGTCCTCGTAGAGAAAAGTTTACGCCATAGATGTTGCCTACTCAAAACTTTATCTCCTTTGCAGAGAATACACATTGGGTATCATGTGCTGGATCTATTTGATTTTATTTAATGTAATAAGACTGTTTTTGTGTGACAGGAGTTATATAAAGGTAAAAAAGATGTCGAATTTTGCCCTGGTGTAGAGGGCATCTCTCAGGTATTTTCTCACTTCATTTGTTCTTCTTTTCCCCCAATTTGATTGCGTTGTGGCTTTGTCTTTTTGGTATTATTTTCATCTTCTTCTCTTGGTTGATTATTTATTGCTCATCTTTTTTAATTTACATACATATATATATATATATATATATATATGATTTCTCTTTTATTCATTTTGTTTTAATTGTTGGTACTTCGCCTCATTTTCTTCTTATTTGTTATTTTAATTAGTTGGTTTTCGTAGATTTGATTAAGTAAATAGTCCAATTAAGTTTTCTCAGGAGCCGTTTCTTTCACTCGGGAATGGGGCTCACCTGGTGGCGCGTCCCCTAACCGCTCTCGAATTATCTAAATCGAGGTTCATATTCGGGAGTATTTCTTCTTCGATTTTGTCCCAGGTCTTACTCTCTAGCCTTTGGAGTTCCATATTAACCCATTAATGCCGAACGGTAACTATTGTTACCAGTGTGAATAAATGTATATATATCTTCAGAAAGTTGGAGAAAAATCATTTTAAAGCGTTTATAAGTTTGAAACAACTTTGAGCACGAGGTTGAAGCGGATATATAAGCATTCGACAGCATGAGTCACATTCAGTCGTCCTTGAAAGTTCAGAGGAGGTGGATGTCATTCGCGATGGCTCGACACACGATTAAAAACCCGTAAGTATCTTTATTTTAGTTTTATATTTCTTTACTCGCGTGTACTTGATTTATTAGCTTAAAGATGGTTCTGTCACATAAAAATATAATATAGTATGTCTTCATTCTAGATATCTTTATATAGAGAGATATATTTACAATGGTAACAAAAGTTACCGCTCGGCTGTGGTAGTATATAATGGTGGATAATGTACAGAATACGATTGTAGCCTTTTTTCAGCGCATTTGAACAGCGCTTTATATAAATTTTAAAATTAATAGTTTTCTATACATTATATAACTACTATAATATCACATTTGATACGAACGACTACGTATATATTTTGTATATATCTTGATAGCCGTTTTGAAATGGGAAAATTCAAATGGTTAAAACATTTTTTACGCCATTTGGAGTAATAGAAATTAAAGAGGCCTAGCTATTTTAAGTTTTATTTTTACTTGTTCTTTATTTTTAAAATAAAATGTTAATTAGTTTTTCAATTTTTAGGATGAAATTAAATGAAATTCACGATGCATTGTTGGAAGAAAATGATAACCAGCACGTGTTTGTTGGAATTGAGCCACCAACTGAGGATGCGACAGCTGAAACCGACTGTGATTCTGACTGCTCTGACGACGAGGTTTCCTGTGACCCTGATCATCTACCGAGAAGAATTCTTCTTACAAGTGTAATTTTGCCACCTGAGGAGCAACGACAAGACGTCGAAAGCCAACCTTCAACTTCCTCTGCTCTTCCAGCACCGAAACGACGAAAAGTAACCAATGTTTGGCATAAAAATAAAGCAAAAGTCATAGATACGGTAAGTGATTATGAACCTTGTATATCAAATAGTGAAACGGAAGACATCCAGAATATATTAGAATTCATTGGGCAATGTTGGACCGAGGATTGGCTGGAGTACATTTGTCACCAAAGCAAACTTTATGCCCAACAAAAATCACTCCAACACGACTGCCTAACTCCAGACAATTTAAGAGTTTTGTTCGGAATTCTTATTCTTTCCGGATATAATAGATTGCCAAATAGAAGGTTATATTGGACCCAAATGGAAGATGTGCAGAATACGTTAGTAGTAAACTCAATGAGGAGAGACACATTCGATCAAATAATGAGGTGTCTTCATTTCGCTGATAATATGTTAATTGATGGGGATCGGTTTTACAAAGTGAGGCCTATTTTCGAGCATCTAAATCGAACAAATAAAATCAATAAAACAGAAGAGTTCATCAGCGTTGATGAGATCATGGTGCCGTATTACGGGCGACACGGCGACAAGCAGTTTATAAGAGGGAAACCGGTTAGGTTTGGTTTCAAGCTTTGGGCGAGTTGTACATCCGATGGCACTCTTCTTCATGTGGAGCCTTACTGTGGCTCTCACACGAAAGTTCCAGATCATGGGCTTGGGCATGGACCCAATGTAGTTATGGAAATGATAAATAAAACGGATTTGATAAAAGGGCAACATGTCATCTGTGACAATTATTTTGGCTCAATTTCGCTTCTAAAAGAACTGTCTAATAAAGGAATCGCTGCTACGTCAACACTTCGAGAAGATCGCCTCGGAGGAGCTCCATTGCCGCAAAGAAAACTCATTGAGAAAAAAAAACGTGGTTACATGGAAGAGGCATTTACCGAATGTGTGTCAGTTGTCAAATGGAAGGATAACAAAGTACTCAGTGTAGGGTCAAATAAGCTAAGAGCTGATCCGATTCAAACAGCCAAGAGGTGGGACCGAATTGCGAAAAAACATGTTCAAATTGATGTCCCGAATTCTGTGAATGTGTATAATAAACATATGGGAGGGATTGATATTTTTAATCAGCAAATATCTGTGTATCGTATTCGAATCCGATCTAAAAAGTGGTGGTGGCCTTTATTCGCTTGGAGTTTGAATGCGCAGGTGGTAAATGCATGGATGCGGTATCGAAAGATAAAAGCTGCAGTAAGTCTGCTGGATTTTTCAAGGAATTTAGTTATTTCTTTGCTGAAAACATACGGTGTTGGACGAAAACAACCAGGACCAAGATGGCATCCATCTAACACGATTGAAAACACAGTAAGATTCAATCAACAACAGCACTGGACAGCAAAAGGGCAACAACAACGCTGCAGGTGCCGAGAATGTGGTCGTCGGACAGTATACATTTGCAAAATGTGTAACTTACCGATCCACCCAGAATGTATGGAGGCATTTCATACAAAGAAATGAACCGTATACTAATTTAGATTTGCCGTTAACTGTTTTATTTTTCATTTGATTAATTATCACAAAAGGTTACAGTAATCAAATTTAGTTATAAGGAACTTATATTTCAAAATCGAATATTTTGTTACGTTAATGCCGAGTGGTTACAAAAGTTACCAGGCTGTATTTTCTGCATTTCTGAATAAATGTCGATGTTAAACATATTATTGTGTTATTAATACCTACATTAACTATTTCCAAAGAAAAAAACTTATAAACTACCTTCAGATAATTTTCGGCATTAATGGGTTAAGTGGATTCAGACCTGCTCTTGCGTGCAGATCTGTTTGTCGAATATGGTCCATCCTCCGTTCTCTAACTATAAGCAGGGCTGCTTTGTTCTGCACTCTCTGTATCTGTCTGAAAGAAGTGAAACTCTCAGCCTGCATGACCACTGCCGGGTACACTAAGATCGAGCGTACTAGAGCAATATATAGCATCTTAAGATTTTTGGAGCTGATGTTTCTTAATCTATACATTTTTTTGCTGTATTTTGGTTAGGAAGATTATGTTGTTTATTATGCGCTTGTATCATTTTGAGGTTAAACACAGAACTAGGACTTTGCCACGTTTACATACGGGTACACTTCGCCGTTTATCAATAGATAAACACGTCTTTGTTCATGCAAGGCTGTCTGCCTTGCAGGAATTTCAGCATGTTCGTCGTAACTGGGGATGATCTGTGTGATGTCATCTGCAAACTGCAGGTACATCATATCCTCTGCTACTGGATCAGGTAAGTCCAATGTGTGCACAAGGTACACCAACGGATTCAGCCTGCTACCTTTTGGAACACCCAGATCAAGTTCGAACTCGGGTCCTATGTAGCCCTTGATCAAAATTTGGCCTTAGCTATGCATGCTGTAGTCACAGAGGATCCTTTCCAGGATTCGATTTAGGTAGAGGCGTAAGATCTTGTATTGTAGACCTCTTAACTAAATCTTATCGAAGGCCTTTTGTACATGTCACATGACCACGTCTACGTATTTCCTCTCACCTTTACAGCGGGCGAGCTTTTTGGTGAGAAGGGCAAGGTCTGTGTCAGTTCCCCTTCTCTTGTGAAATCCGTGTTGCTGAGGGTTGTAAACCTCCAGCTTGGTCAGCTGGTCTTGTATTCTGTTGGCTAGAAGCTTTTAGTAGACTTTGCCTATAACCTACAGGATGGATATTGGCCTGTAGTACACAAGTTGATCGGGATTCCCCCCTTTAGGTAGAAAGACGATATTTGCCATCTTAAAACCGTCGGGAAAGTAGCCTGTATTCAGGGAATCATTGTAGATGTTCGTGATTCCCTGCATTATCTGCCGGGGTGCATGCAGGAAGTTGTTTTTCGTGATGTCCGTCCAGCCTGGCGCCTTTTGTTTAAGGATTTTTATGACTGCCATTACCTCTTCATGTGCAATATGTCGGCCATGGTCTACCTAAACCATCCTTTCATCGACACAGGCATGTGGGTAGGTGCGATAAACAATCTGATTAAGATCTTCAATCAGTCTTTCTTTGAAGTCCAGGTCAAATTCCGCATTGTCTTCAAATGTATTCGTAAAGACATCTTTTTAGAATGTGCGGAACCTCTCTTCCAAAATCGCCGGGTGTGTCAAGTAGTCATCGCCCTCATTAATGCGAGTCTCTGCTCTTTTCTTTACTTGGAAGACCTTTTAACTTGTTCACCAGAACTCATTGAGTCTCACTTCGCTGCCTACCTGTTCAATTAGGCTGTCCTAGATCTCAGCCTGTTGCTGGTTACTAGCCTGCATCAGTTCTTCGCTCACGCGTCGTAGCAGCAAGATTCTTTCCCGATTTGTACCTTGTCTCCTAATTTCTTCATACACTTCCCTGTGCACTCTAGCTATCTCTCTCATTTCCTAGGTTGATCTTGGTTGTGGGAGAGTTTTGTACCTCTTCATCGGTACACTCTCGTGATTTGCCTCGATGATATGCGCAGTTATCTTCTCCAGCTCCTCATAGATCTTATTTAGCCTTGCTCCGTTTAGGTCCGCTGGTTTATATCCAGCAAGGGTTTCCTTGTAGCGTTCCTAGTTGGCCGAAGCGTAGCTTTTGCGAAGAGGGATCAGAATTTGGATTGGCGTGAGTAAAATGGTCGTCAATATCTCTATGTTGTCGCTGGGAACTGTTGAGCCTGGCTCAATATAGTTGATGAAGGGAAAGCCATCGCTTGTCATGATTATGTTGGGCTTTCTTCCTGCCCGAGAGGTGATATAGTTCTTAAAATACAGACAGATCCCTTGGATGATTTTTCTTCATATAATTATTTCCAAGTTATGACCTCTTTCATTTGTGTGGCCATAGCCACTGGTCCAGCATCTGACATTGAGGTCGCCCCCAAGGAACACCATTTTGCCATGACCAAACATGGTGTAGAAGCTTGTGAGAGGAAGGCACCTTCGTTGAGGGTCGTTGGTATGCCACCGTGATTATTAGCTTGCCTTTTAGAGCGTGCAGCTCTACCGGAACTAAGGACTCGTCCAGTAATGGAAGGTGTCTAAATGAGAAGATCCTTCTGAGGGCAACGACAGCACCGTCATACCTCTGCTGAGAATGTTTTTTCGAGATCACTCTGTAGCCTGTTATCTTTAATTGCAGGGGGTGGATCGATACCATGATTCGTGATTAATATGATGTCGGGATCAAGCAAGCGAAATATGTTTCCGTATGAGGATCTAGATCCTTAAACGGTTGTTCTGGTTTTTCATTCTCTGTTCTGGCTTAGGTGGATGTCTTAGTGTTTACTCTGCTGGGGATAATTCCACAAATGTTTTTCGATGGAAGGCGATGTTTTGGTTACACAGTGCCTCCTCAACCGTTAACCTCGTCGCATTGAGCGTCGAAGTCCCATTGGTAGAACTTCTTTTTTATCGCCACTTAGATTTTATTCATGTCCCAGTCCTTCGGGAAGGTGAACTGTTTCGTGGCGTAGATGTTGAAGTTAATTCTGTCTGCATTGATTTTCTTCTTATTTTTCCTTTCCCTTTTTGGGTGTTAACTTCACAGGCGGAGCCCTCTGAGTATTTGTCAGGGCTGCCTTTGCGGCCACCTCCCTCTATTTTTTGGGCTTGATCCTTGATCTGCCCGTCTGTTTCCCTTATTATTTTTTGTGTCTCCTGGCTTTTAATCGCCATTTGTTTGGGAACCATTTGCAATTGGAGTACGTCTTTTGATAGTGGGTTATCCTGAAACTACATCTTGCTCATTCCGTTTTTAGCGTGCATCTAGTTTAGCTCGTTTGCAAATGTTCCTGGGTTTGTCAGGTGTCTGACACGTGCATACAAGATGCATGTCAGAATTTTCATAGAATTCTCATTCTCTAGCCTTAAGTAGGTTCTCTTGGCCTCCGTCTCCGTAAAAGCTACCTTTTCTGCTTATGCATAGGTGGTATTCTTTCTTCTAGTCTGTTTTTCTTCTTCTTAATTAGGTCCTTTTTTAGAGGGCAGGTCATAGCCATGGAGCGGTGTCCTTGAACGGAGTTGGCGCACATTTCCCTCGGATTACTGCAATTCTTTCAATGATGCCCCAACTCACTGCACCTTGAACAGATCTCCTATGGTTCGGGACAATCCTTTGTCGCGTGGCTTTACCTTTTGTAGCAGCGGAGGCAGAATTGTATGGAAGTAAACTCCTCTCACTCTATCTGCTCCCTGCTGATTTTGGCATTGAATAGCAGTAGTCTATTTTCGTTGGCCTTTTGGTCCATCGTTGTTTCAGAAAAAATCATTTTGAAGACGTGTACGTACTCGCTGTTTTCTTTTCTGTTCCAGAATTTTATTATCTCTATACCTTGGCCTATGGTTGATTTTTCATTATTTCCTCCTTTATTTGATCTTTGGAGTGTTGCGCAATCCAAGGAACTAGTCTCCTGCATACGAGGCTCCTGTGCGTCTGTATCTGCGACGGGATTGCTGGTTGTAGACCTATTTCACGGAGTGTCTCCACTGCCTTTTCCTTTGTTACTCTCTCTACGTCTGTTTCTTTTTCTCAGATCGCCATATAACCCGTGTGGCCCTTGAGAAGATGAAGCATTGCAATCTTCTTTTTCCCCAAGACAACTCCGAAGATCTTCTCTCAGCTGGGCGTGCTGCTTCCACTGGTTCGCAACAGGATCGGAGTGGCTCCGTTGGGCTCCATTTTTCCTCGGGGGATGACCCCCTGGGTTGATTTTCCCCTGGTCTTTTAACTTGGTAAATAGTTTAAGGGTTCTTCCTTATTCTAGGTTTACTGACGTTTGTAGAGTTCTTTTAAGGGGGGCACTCCCCCCCCTCCCCATTGCAAGAGAGCTTCAATGAACATGAACTGTGAGATAGGATGGATGAATGATGTAAAGATACAAGATTCAAGATAGTATAAAGTTAGAATGTGGAGAGAATAGTAGGATAGATAGAAAATATTGTGTAAAGAGAATGTGTTAATGGAATGATAATAAGTGTAGGATGAAAGATGAGGGTGATTGAGGTGAGGATGATAATGATTTGTACCAGGTTGCCTGGCTAACGCTTTCCTTTTTGTTTTTTTTTTTTGCTTTTTGATGTGATTTTAAGTGAAATAGGTATAAAAATTTGGAATTGGAGCCTTTGTTTACTTTTTGCTCAATCGAGCATCTTTATTTCTGGGATTTATTAGTTTTTTGTTGTTTTTTGTGCTTCTTTCGCATCTTTTATTTATTATTATTATTATTGAAATACATATATTTGTTTATTAAATTTAAAGCGGTATTCTTATTTATTAATATCGGTAATTCTTTTACTCATCCGGTTTCTCACATTGTTTGAATAGTCGGTAGTCTTATTCAGGTTCTCATATTAATTTTGTTTGTTTAATCGGTTGCTTATTCGGTTTATCATATCGATTTTATGGTGGGTAGATTTTTTCAGTAATCTTGTATTTTACCTATATTTCCGGTTGACATTGTTTAAGGTTTTCTTCACGCTGCCGTTAAAACGATGTTTGCAGTGTATTTGCCGGATTTCGTTTTCCGGTATTACTATTCGGTTAATTTCATTTTTGGAAATTATGTTTTTTTATATTATCCCACAGTTTCGTTGTTCGTTTTTTGTATGGTTATATTTAAGGTTTCTAATGCAGATCTTTGATGGAGTTCCTCAGATGGTATGCGATGCTGTCATTTTGAGTTTGTGATGAATCTTGTGGCTTGATTTTGAATAAGTTTGACCTTTTTAAATTGTGAATTATTTAATGTATTCCTCGGTACTATTGGGTAAAGGTGCTTGGAAAGAACTAGGGTCATGTATAACTAGAGACATGTTGTACCCTGTTGTTGTTAATTTTAGACCGTGGAGTATCGATATGCTGCTCCATCGTCAATTACTGCAGCTGCTTTCCATCTGTTTACGGGTATTAATTTGAATATCTTTGTATGTATTTATTTTGTTTCTTCTCTCGTAGTCAGTCAGTTTTTTTATTTCCCTTGCTGTACTTTGAGCTAAGTCTCGGGGGTTCCTTATGTCGCTGGTGATTATTTGTGTGATGTCATCAGCTAGTTAGATGTATATCGCACATTCGTGGGTTGGTTGTCGAAGGTTTCTGGTTTAAACAATATACAGGGTCGGAGAAAGGTATCCTCTTTTGGGGATACCCGTTTGCAGGTCGATATGGTCGCCTGTTTGGACGTTTATTTGAAGTACGGCTTTTCTTTCATCCAGGTAGTTGCATAATGTTTTGCAAACATTTTTTGCTGGTTAATGATGCAGATCTTGCGTCTATTGCGGTGGTCAAATTCGAGTGTTTTTTTATCGGTATAATCCCTTCTGGTAAATATTCATGAATATTTTCCATCTTGCTGTCATTCTTTTGTGTAGCGTTCCGTTCAGTGGCTTGATCCCCACGAGATCGTGTAGCCTAATTGATGGTATGCGGTCCAGTAAACTGACGTTCAGGATGACTCGTAGTGCTTGATTTTGTAATAATTGCTGCATTCGAGTTTGCGTCTTGCTTGCCAGATGTAATGGGACGGTGGGGTATAGCAAGATCGTTCTAACTAGGGTCATATATTTTCTTCTTGTTGCGGAAGGAGAGTCTTCAAAACCTGTATAGTTGCCTTAGTCTTATTTTAGCTTGCGAGACCTTCTCCTTGATATAGTTATTATAACCATTTGATGTAATTTTTAATCCCAGACCTTGACCTTCTCGTTTGTATGGATAGTGTTCACCATTTGTCAGAATTCGGCCGTTTTGGTAGGTCCGATAGGGAGTATCTTAAATTTATCCATGTTCGTGCGGATCTCATTTCGTTTATCATAGAGGTTGAGATTATTGATTTAACCAGTTGTCCTGTTTGCGACCTTTATAGAAGATTGGTAGTCGCTTGTGATTAATTGGGATTTATCAGGGGCTATGAGGACATAGTTAGCGTAATTTTGAGTAAGAAGAGGGAGCTCACTCGTGTAGATGGTATACATCTTTGGGCTTAGATATCTCCCTTGAGGCACCCCTGCGTTCATCGAAAAGGGTTGTCTTTATGGTTGACTCTTTTTTCTCTAGAAAATCTCAGAGGATTCAGGTGATATTGGTTTCCATCTCAAGATTAAATATTTTCTTTATTAATCCAGGTACCCAGTCCATATCAAATGGAGAAGCCACGTCCCTGAGTATGATGTCTACTCTCTTATCTTCAGCCTTTGCATTTGCAATAAATTCTGTCATTAGGGCAATGGCAGTTTTCGTACCGAGGGGTCTACGGAAACCATGTTGCTGCATATTGTATACGCTCTTGTTTCTAGGTGGTTCTTTAGCCTATCGTTTAGAATTTTTTAGTTATTTCCCAATAAATTGAAGTAGAGATATGGGCCTATTACTTACCTTTTTGGCTTTCCTCGTTTTAAGATGAAGATCATTCTTGCACTTTTAAGTATATCTGGGAAGTAGCCAACATTTAAACAGGCATTAAAGAGACTTAGAATGACTTGTTTGATGTTCGGAAGGGCATTCAATAAGTGCGCTTTGGTAATGCCTGATATGCAGGGCACCCTCTGTTTAAAGTTCTTTGAGAATGTCTCGTACTCTTCTTGTGTGAAAGATTTTCCTTCGGCTTCTGCTCGTGGAGTGTTATCGACGTAGTGTATGGTGTTATGGTTGGGCCTCACTATTTCAGGTATGACAAGACTCTCTCCTCATATGCCTAGTCAAAATCGTCATTTTCTTCATCCGTGATGTCAAATTTTCTCTTCCAGTGCTTTCTGATATGGCATTTTATCTCTTGATCTTCGGTGATTGTTCCCCCCTCAGCTGTGATGGTAATATTGATCTTATTTTGCTGAGTGCCACTTAATCTTCTAATCTGAGACCAAAGTTTTTTGGGTCGGCTTCCAGGTCTATTCTATCAATGATACCGTGCCAGATTGTCTTAGATTCCTCGACAATAAGATATTTGATTTCCATGCGTAGGTTTCCAAATTCACGGGATCGTTCCGTTGTGTCCCCGTTCTCGTTTAGCTCAGTATAAGTTCCTCCAGCAGATCTTTCCTTGACGAAATCTCCTCATTTAATCGTGGAGCCGGGAGAGTTTTGTATTTAACCCACTCGATAACTAATCTATCTGTTTCCTTAATCTTGGTGAAAACATCTTCGAAGTGTCGATTTATGTCTTCAAGGGTTGACCCCTCCAACGCTTCTAATCGATATTCTTGGAGGAATCTCTTGTATTCGCTCCAGTCTGCCTTGGGCAAGCATTTACGGGTGGGGATTTTGACCTGGATAAAGGAGGCTGAAATTGTGGTAATCATACAAAGGTGGTCAGGTGGGGAATAAGGGCCAGGGGCGGTATTTTGGTTAAGAACGAAATTGAGATTTGTCAGTATAATGTTGGGAGTGGTAGAGGATCTCCTCGTTAGGTAATTAGCGAAATCTGGGCCTGCGATAACCGTGCTAATTTTTATCGCAAGTTAAGATTCCTTTAAGTTACTAATTTCCTTGAATTTGATGCCCTTGCGCACTGCGAGAGCGACGCCGTCGTATGTTCCATTCGAGTGGCTAGTCATGATCGTGATGTAGTTGTGTAGTTTTATTGGGTCGGTTTCCGCATTAATTTAGTGTTTAGAAGTGAGGACGATATCTGGGTCTACCTCACGGATTATATTGTGGTAAATAAATTTTTGCTTTTCGAGCCATTTATGTTTAGAAAAAATATCATTAATTTATTGATGAATCTCGTCGAGTAGTTCATATTATTCCCCGTAAAGATTTGATAATTTTGCTGGCTCAAAGCGTCCGGACAAACTCACTCTGGTGGATTTTTTCTGTTTGAACTGATCGTGGGATAGGTTAAGATATGATTAGCCACGGATTTCGATCCTGCCTTCCCTGAGTCCCGGAAGCTTTCTTCCTCACTGATGTCAAAATCGTAATCCCACTTGTACTTTCCCTCGTACATTCCTTCAATTATGTCTTTAACTGTTTCCGTTCTTGGCAGTGGGGCCGATGGGGAGGCATATACTCGTAGTTTTAGGTAGGTAGCCTTATAAGTCGGCGACGATTCTTTGTATTCTTGGGGCTCTTGGTTTTCTGGCTCGTCTTTTGAAAATCATTATCTTCCCGTTCAGGTTGGTCAGTCTCCATTAGTGTAGGGGTGTTAGGCGTGCTTGGTTTGTTCAGTCTTGGGTCTTGAGATGTTGAGCGTTTTGTGCAGTAGCAGTAGGGCTTCTTCCTGTCTGCGTTTGGTACAGTTTGGCTGAGGGAGGATTATCAGGAAACCACATCCGTTTCGTTCCATTCTGCGTCAACATACAATTCAACTCGGTAGCGTAGCTTCCGGGTTTTGCGACGTTAACAAACTAAGCGTGTACAAACACATCACGAGGTCCAGGTTCATTGTAGGGTCTAATTGTAGAAGAGTTTTCTCCTTCTCCTGGCGCTTGGTTGCCTGTGCATTGGTGGTCTTTGCTTTGCGATGTTTCTCATCTTGGATGTTCCGTTTCTTGCCCTTGACTAGTGTCTTTTCCATGCGACATGACATTGATAGGGTACGGTAAGGGCCACATAAAGTTGAGGAATTTCTTGGTAGCCCGTACACTTTCGCCAGGTGTAGCCATCTCTGGCACATTCACTACAGATCTTACCTTGGAATGTGCAATCTCTAGTGGCGTGCTGTTCCAGAGCATAGCACGAGAATCACACCTAGACTGATAAGAATGTTTTACTCTCAAGCATGAAGAGGATATTTTGGTATAAAATAGGACGAGACCAGCTTCGAATGCCTTATCGGCGACCTCAGAGGTTTGGAAGGTGGAGGTGGCTTTAAATAGATGGGAATATTCGCCTCCTTCACGAATTTTGAAATTATATATTTCTTCGACTTTTTCTCAGCTTTGATTGGCCTCTATCTCATTTTTTATCTGCTTAATGCTGTATGAACAGAGCCATGGATCCAGGCGACGATTAATGATGGATCTCTGAGCATAGATATAGGGAGGGATCTTTGGGGTCAAGTTTAGCTCCTGAAGCTTCGTTCGTGTTTTCACACTGAGAAGCCTGTCTAGGTCGTGGTCAGTGTTGCAGATTGCGAGATAGCCGTAAGTTTTCTCGACTGAACGGCATAGCGCAACCTCTATTGAGTCTAAGATAGTTGAAAACACCGTTTCCCTGTAAGGTTTTGGACAATTTTCTTTTACCCAGAGGGGGATCCTCTTCTGTCCCCTGGAGTCATCCATGACGGCCCTCTAGGGATGCTCTTCACCTGAAGCCAACCAGGCCCCTATCTTAGATGTGTCCCTATTCCTAAGCTCTATCCGCTTTCTCTGCCCTACCTATATCAAGTGTTTAGCAGGATCCAGCTGCCACTACTGACCACTCCGTCCTCGAATGGGGTCCCCCTTCTTCGCGCCCCCTGTGCAGCTTCCTTCCAGGGTTCGGACACGCCAGGTACCGGTGGTGCCCTCAGGTCTCAATCGCCTGAGAAGTTATCAGGACTCGAGATGTGCTGCTGTTCTTAGGAGAGGGACAATCGCAAGTCGGAAAGTGGCGTTCTTCCCGGGGATTTCCCAGTCTCTCGCGTTCGCGTGCGCCCGCGACCTCTTCAATGGGCCAGAGACGTAAGCCGTCAGCTGTCTTGATGAGCGCGAAAATTTCTTCACCTAGTTTTCACGTTGTAATAAGGAGAAGAAAGTAACAAGGACTTTAAACTCTGTTCAATCAAGTGTAGGATAGCTCTTAGAAGAAAAGCGCAGTCGAATGATGGAATAATAATGATGTGTAAAAGTTTTTAGTAATAGCTAGGTAGTGGTAGAGATAGTTTGGTGAAAACATACCGTTAAAACGTGGGGCGGTCAATGAGTTTGCAAATAAGTAAGGCAATACAGCAGGAGGGGGATGGTTGTTTGCGCGGGTGATATGACAGGTCAGAACCTGCACCTGCACGCATCTGCCTCGTCTATTTGAGAAGCAGTAGCTGTTCGCAGATCGTCACTCTACAAATCTTTCAACAATGGAGATGGTTGAGCACCGCGCAGTGATCAAAATTTTATCAAGGAAGGCAAGAATGGAAAGGAGAACCATGAAAACATGGTTGTAGTTTACACTGACACCGCCTCTTCCTATGCAACCATTGCTCGCTGGAAAGGAAGTTCCTCCATAGTCGTGAGTCCCATAAAGATGACCCCCTTCTAGGACGCCCGTCAGACGTGACCAATGAGGACAATGTGGCCCGTGTGGAGAGGACGATACTCAAAAATCAACGTGTGAAGGTCGAAGAAATCGAGCGAGAACTTGGAATATTACATGGAAGTGTTATCAACATCATCCACGACAATTTGGCCATTACCAAGGTCTCTACCCGTTGGGTCCCTAGAAATCTCACGCCCCATGATCGACTTCAACGTCGTCAAATTCTACAAGGCCAGAGTTGCACAAGCTGCCCTGCCGAGCGCGGATTTGAGGAGCTCAACCATCCCCTTACAGTCCAGATATGGCCCCTAGCGACTACTTTTTATTCCGCCAGCTCAAGGCTGCACTGCGTGGACGCCGGTTTGGGGACAATAAAGATTTCCAGCTCACCGTCCAGAAGTGGATTGAACAGCAGTCGGGAGATTTCTGGTTGTTGGGAATTCGAAGCCTCAGGGACAATTGGCCCAAGTGATTTAAAGTCGAGGGTAGTTATCTTGAAAAATAATAAAACACTTTTCCTCATATCTCCTTTCCTTATTTCCGAATTTTAAAACTTATTGACTGCCCCTCGTATTTTTCCCTGGTGACTGGGCATCTCTTGCATTTTTGTTTTGCTATGTTCTTTTCACTCTTTTGTATCTTTATGCTTCAACAATTTTTGCTTTTTGATAAGCTCTTTTTATATAAATATTCTATTTTTTATTTATAATATTTGTCTTTTCTTTTTCTTTTTTTACTCTATTATATATATATATATATATATATATATATATATATATATATATATATATATATATATATATATATATATATATATATATATAAATATATATTATTATTATTTTTTTATCTATATTTATTTTAACTTTTATACTTTCATACAAATTTTGATATATATATTTGTTCTACTTTAAATTTTCATACAAATTTTAACATATATATTTGTTCAAACTTTAAACTTCTTATATAAATTTAACATATATTTTTTTCTCACTTTTATACATTCATACAAATTCATACATACACAATTTGTTTATTTTAAATTCCATATCTACATTTACGTATATATTTTTGAGGCATTTAACGCTTTTATATTCTAGCTGTAGCTGAATTAATACATTTTAAGTACCTATTATATAATTTTGTCAACATCAGTGATTTAAGTAATTTAAGACAGATTAAGGATTTAGGTCATAAGTTGGTATTTTTAAGTGCTTTTGTCATAATTACGATGTTTCTATATGAACTTAGGTTTAAACAATACATAAAAGGATGGTCTATTTAAATCGTTCTGTTAATTCCTTAACAGCAGTTCGCCTGCTACTTGGGAAGTTAGTCCGTCATGTGATTTTCCGTTTTAGTTTTGTCATGTCAATGTCAAATTCCAGGTCCAGACTTGGTAGTATTTCAGTTTTTACTTTTTCCCATGTCTTTCTTGCTTGTGATTGTGCTAAAGTGTTGATTGGTTCTAGTCCAGCTCCTCTGCGTAGTGTTCTCTTTGGTATGCATTACAGTCTTCTTGTATGGTTAATAATCGAACAGACTTTATTCTGTACCCTTTCCATTGATCCCTGAGGTTTCGGTGATTATCGCTGGGTATATAAGCTTTGGTCTAACGTAGCAAAGGTAGAGTTTCCTTAAGTTACTCATGCTCAGTTTGCGAAAGCGGAACAGTTTTAACAATTTCACTAGCGTTAAGTTGATCCGGTTTGCAACATGATGCTTATATCCCCGGAGGGCAAGTTTGAGCACGAGAACTGTGCCCTCCAGAGAGTAATGGTAGTTTCGATCGCTAACATAAATATCGTCGTGTATTGTGCAGTTCAAGGGGATGATGACTAACTTTTAGGCGTTCGTCTTTATTTTCAATTTACGCTCGTATGAGTCTAAGTTTTCGATCTCCGCCGCTGTCTCTGCCGTTTGCACTAGGTCGTTGTTCTAAGTGCTCGGTAAAATTTGCGTGATGTGATCTGAGTAGTGCAGATACATCGCGTCATCCTTTATTGGTGATGGAAGGTCTATGGTTAAAATGCTATAGGCCCCTACCTTATGGCATACCAGCCTCGAGGTTAAATTCCGGGCCCTTGCGGGCCTCGATCTGTATCTGCGCTCTTCTTTCCATCACATAATCGCAGAGGATCTTTTTAATGTCTCGGTTTAGCCGAAGGCTTACGATCTTGAATTGCAGACCCCTCAGCCTAACCTTGTCAAACGCCTTCTGTACGTCTCTGATGACTACTTCGACGGACTAATACCCCCGCCCTGGATTTTCCTAGTATTAGTGAGAGGAGTGTTAGCGCGAAGTTGGTTCCTCTTCCTCTAAGGAATCCGTGCTGCTGGTAGTTAAGCGCATCGTTCTCCGCTAGCTGGTTCTGTAACCTGTCGACTACGAGCTTTTCAATGATCTCGCTTATGAATTTCCAGGGGGGAGATTGGCCTATAGTTTAGGAGCTGGGAGGGAGGTCTGTTGCCCTTCCGGATGAATATAACCGGTGTTCAAGGCTGCGTTCATTACGTTCAACATTCCATGATGCACTTATGGTGGAGGGTTGCTTATATGCGCTTTTATTATTCCCCACAAACCTGGAGCCTTTTTTTGAGGGTTTTTTGATGGCATTAGCGAGTTCCTGCATTGTTATTGCCCTTCCTTGACCCATCATCTCCCTTTCTTCGGAGACGTGCGGGTACGGGTAGGTCCGCTCAATAACTTCATTCAGCTCGTCAATGATCTCACTCTCAAACTCTAAATCGAAGTCTTAGAGTATACTCCTCTTTTGTGTACTCAGTTGTTTAAGGAGCCTTCCGAAACCGTTGCATCCTGTGGCGAGTAGTGAGGTAAATGGAATGTGATGGAGCTTTTTACAGCTGGTCACAGAAAGCGACATTGTTGGGTCGATGCTATTTGGAAGCTTCTGTTATTCTCCTTGTAAGACTTCGAGGTAAAAATTTCCCGCCATCAAATTCGCTTGCCGCCAAATTTACCTCCTTTCCCAATAATACACATTCAGTATCGTGTGCTGGATTCGAGTTCTAATTGAGTGCTTAAAAATTCGGAAAATGGATTTTAGTCGTGTTTATGTGCAAACAGTTTGAGCGTTATTTACCTTTTAATTTGATCATAGTGCTGATTGGACAATTATTGCAGTGCTTATGTCTAAAAGGCGATTGGTCAATTTGCTAACGATAAGGCTGTTATTCTAAAAATGAACATAAGTTTGACGATTATATGTATCTCAATCCTGAGTGGTTAAATTTTTGTAGTATTATGAGTAGATAAAATGACTATTTATGTAAGTGTATTTTTTTGAAAAGTCAGTCAGAAAGTTATGTTTATTATTCAAGAAAAAAAGTCGTCATTTCTGTCCGCCATTTAGAAGCTTATTTCAGCTTTTTACATAGTACATAATAAAGAATCCAGATATATATATATATATATATATATATATATATATATATGTACAGTGGCGGCAACAAAAAAAGTGACATGTGACAATTCGGGGAAAATAAAACAGAAAAATGTAACTTACATATTTTATTATGAATATTTCATGAAAGTTATTACTTGGTCATGTTGCCCTTGCACTTGATGACCATCCTGAGTCGATTGGGCATTGATTCAGTGAGGTTTGCGAAGTAGGTGGGGTCGATCGTAACCCAGATCTGCTTCAGTGATTCTATCAGGTCCTTGATGCTGCTGGGTGCTGTCTCTTGAACTTTGGATTTCATCAGATTCCAAGCATTCTCAATAGGATTTAGGTCCAGGAAATTACCAGGCCACTCCAAAACACTAATATTATTATCATTGAAGAACCTTTTTACTAACTGGGACCTGTGAGCAGGGGCACCATCATACATGAAAAATTCACACTGATGAATTTCCCAAAATGGCAGCATGTGCTGCCTCAAAACTTCAAGATAGTTAGTGCCCCTCATGGCTACATTCTTGGCAAGGAAGTACAGACCTCCTCTGCCCCTTTTTCCACTAAAGGCACCCCACACCATCACACTATCAGGGTGCTTCACAGTTTTCACGGTATATTTCGGGTCATCCCGAGACACAGTGCTGGGACGACGCACGATCTTTGACTCTCCTCTGACCAGCCTAAAGGTGCTCTCATCACTGAACATGACCTTCTTCCAATGGGCAGCTGTCCAATGTTTATAGGTCTTGCAAAAATTGAGCCTTTCCATCTTCATAGCCTTGGTAAGAAGTGGCTTCTTGGCAGCGCGGCGAGACGGTAGGCCTAAGTCCTTCTGTAAGCGATGACTGATGGTCCTGAGGGCAACGTTCTGGAGGAGGTCTGGGTGTTTTTTCTTGATTGAAGCGGAGGTTACAGAAGGGTCTGACATCACTTTACGCCTTAGGATATTATCAGTCCTTGGAGATGTCTTCCTAGCTGCACCAATGCCCTCCTTCCTCTTTGGTATGGTACCTGGTGGCAATAACTCAGCTGCACGTTTTAGGCGATGAATCGTATTTTTGAGGTTACTAAATCTGCTGCTACATCAATAAAAGACTTTTCCTGCTCTAATAGGGTCAAGGCACGGCTTTTCTCTGTCATAGAAAGCTTTTTCCACCCCATTGTATCCACTTGCACAGAAGTTATAGCACGTCAAATGTAGGCACGAATGCAGATAATCAGCACGCTGGAGTGCCATATACTAAAACCTCGTTGTACGAGCTCAAACGAGACACTGAGTTCCAATAGAGCGCAGTTCTGTTGTCTTAGCCCAGGAGAGTCGTCCACTTGCGGCATAAGCTCCGCACATTTTCATTGAATTGATGGCAAGTAAAATAGTGAAAGCGATTTTGTGTATCGATTTCTGTTGCCAATATTCAATGTCACTTTTTTTGTTGCCGCCACTGTATATATTCCTTTATCCTAAGGAAGCTAACTGATCACTTAACTCAGCCTACGAAACAACAAGAGAAAATTCGTTAGCTACAGACCCTATAAGTGTTTATCAGACAACAGACTTTTTCAGCCGTGATTCTACCCTAGGCAATTCATAGCTTCTGTGAATGACAAGCCTTTGAATTTACGCAACAGTCTCCCTTCGTTTAATCGACTCGAAGAAAATCTCCATCGATTGCCTTTGAGGAAAAGAAGATTCTTCTTCCAATGGATTTACGAGAATTTCCACATTCGTTATCGAACGTCATCTTTAATGTTTGGCTATTTTCATCTGAAGGTTGTTTCGGATCGTTCTTACCTGCCTCATTCGGATCGTGACTAACTTGCCTCATCGGATCGTGCCCCACTCGCCTCATCGCAAGAAGGACCTTCCTCGAAGTCATCGACCCATAAGACTGAAACCCTCTCCATTATTATATTGTCAAGTTCTCCCTTTTGATCTGAGCCTAGTAACATTAATTAATTAATTTTATTTGACAATTCCTCTTCACAATAATTATAAAAAGACTCTTTTAATTTAAATAATTCCCCTTTGCCTATTATTATTCTTATTTTGATCTGTGTAATTAAAATTATATTTTGTTGTTCATCTTTAACTAAACTTGAACTATCCTTTCGGCCTATTCAATTAAATCTCGCTCACAATTCTTGCACTCTGTCTGATTATTAAGGATTTGAAACCCAACGACACAAGTGTGACCACCTAGTTCGCCGTTAATACCTGCGAACAGTCCTTCAACGGTTTGCGTCGCAGTAAGTGATTGAGTCACCTTCCCACATAATATAGGAGTAGTATATGTTATAGAGTGGTTGTACCACGAGTGTTTAAAACATCATAACTCTACAAAAAACAATTAGGTATTCTGCTTCTAGATCTCAGATGTCCAGAGTCATCAACAAAGAGCTCAAGTTAATTAATTAATGCAGTGATTTATTTGCTTTTGTTGTTACTTTCCAGAAATTCAAATTCCTTAGTAAAGCTCTCAGTTTGCATTCGTTTGATTGAATACATCTTAGCTTCTCTATTATGATCCTTATTGGACTTTCGTAATTTATAAAAGAAATTGAATACTAATGCTGTCACTCAGTAAAGTTACTTGATATCTGAAAACCTGTCACAATGTATGACCTGGTTATTTTTAAGGAAAGGTTCTGATATTGAGTTTAAGGCGCAGATCCTTGAGTTTTTTATTTGTTTTTCTTAGAGAGGCAATTGAGTGTGTATTTAGGCCAGCTGGAAGCGTCGCTTTTAATCCATTCAGGCCCTTTAGCCCAAAGATCTAATTAATAATTGAAAGCGATGCTAGATATACTTCTTGTTACCATATCAGCATGATTTTGCTTAGTATTAATGTACTGGAAAGATATCTTTGTGTCATATTCTTTTTCTATGCAATCTTTAACCCGTAAAATATCTTTGATTCTGTTTTTATTGAAGACAGAATTGTTGTTTGTTTGCTCGTTTATTAATTAGCCAAGACAAAATGATTTGTGCATCTATTAATTTTTTTATGGTTCCAAATTTGGAACCTGTTGAGCCATTTCGAACTGAATTGAGACATTTCATGGCTAAAAATACAGCCAATAATTCTAAAGTTGAAGAAAATTTGGTTTTAAGAAGTGCATCTTTAGACTTTGCATAAATCAAATTAACTGATTTCCCCACAGCATAAACAGCAAAACCATAGGATGAATTGGAAGCATCACAAAAGATAAAAAAAGAAATAGATTCATCAGAAGGAAAAAACGCATATGTCAACTTGAATTACTTTTAGATCATTCAAATCTTTCCTCATTTGATTCCAGGATTTTTAACTTCCATTGGAACTTCTCCGTCTCATTTAAGTCTAAATTGTTACAATTGTCTAATTATCATTCTTCTTTTGATGGTAAATGGATATTTAAAGGGTATAAAACTTTAGAAATTTGAGAAAGAGTTTTAAAGAATCTTGAAATGTGTTATATTTATATCGAAATGCTCTCTCCTCTGGGCTATCGTGTTCAACAAACTTTTCGTCTTTTTGTATTCTAGTTCTAAGATCTTTATTCTTGGTGTTCCAGACTTTTAAATCAAAGTCTCCTTCTTCTATGCACTGGATACATTCATAATATAAATTCTCAAGATAGTTAACATCAGAACTAGTGATTATAAGATTACACATGTCTTCAAGTTTTTGGCGTTTAGGAAATGGACATCATTCCTGTAAGAAATCGGTCTCCTGAATCTAAAATTACCTTCATTTTAATCTATCAGGTCTAATATTTAAGTTATTACACATCCTTTTGTAATACATATATTAGGCTTGAGTCAAAGTCCATATGGTAATAAGTTTGTATGTGAGTTAATATCCATATGTACGAGTATATAAGAATTGTGGGAGTTAATGTCCATATGTATATGCCTTAAGTTTGTATATGTTATAAATTAGTCTATATATGTGTGTACATCCACTACACTGGATTTTTTATTTTATTCTTATTCTAATAATTTTCTTTTTTTTCCGTTTTTCAGAAGTCGTGGTGAAATAAGCAGTAGAAAATGAGCAAGATATCCTCATCAAAAGAGTGTTGCATTAATTCTCCTAATGTGTTATGGAAACACAAAAAGGAAAACTATAAATACGTTGTTACGAACGTGATATCAACTTTTCATGATATTTGCACACATATAAAGATCAAAATATATTTTCTCTTTAGTCATCTCGATCGTTTTACTGAAAATCTCGGAGATGTTAGCGACAAACAAGGCGAACGATTCCATCAGGACATCAGAGAGATAGAAACTCGTTACCAACAACCTTGGGGCGCTGTGGTGATAAAAGACTATTGCTAGTTTTTAAAATGAGATACTCCTGTTGTTCAACATCAACGGTGCGCAAATAAATGTAAATTTATCCCTGAATTTTTGGCCCCAAATCCTTGCCAAGGTGCATTTTCAATTTTAAATATTTACATGTGCTTTGTTTGTTTGTGTGTTATTCTCTCTTAATTGTTTGATATTAATTGCCCCTTGTAGAGTTAAAATAGTTTTAATAAAGAAACAGTCTTGTTTAATTGCACTAAAAATCACTAATATCAACTTAGGTACACCTTAGGGAAATATTTTCAGGCGCAAGTTTAGCATCTACCGGAGCCAAAATGGAGAAGAAAAGAGAGAGAAAACTAGACCTGATAAGGGAAAACTGAAGTTATTTTTGAATTTAGCTGGCAAAATCACTTAAGAATTCGTTGAAATATTTCAGGCACCAGACAAAAGATTTTTTTGTTCTTGTCCAGTGAATTATCAACATAAAAGTTGTTATTTAATACTTTTAAACAAAGATCATTGGGATACTGACTCACGTGATGTTTGTTTACCTAATTGACTATAAGTGGAGTGTAGGTGTAGCCAAATACAATGGTTGTGTACTAATAGGTTGTGATTTCATTGTTTTGTTTCCAAAAGAAGCAAAATCTATCTTTGTCAGCTAAGATTTGAGTTTAATTTGTAAAAATGACTGCTTTATGTTTGATAAGAGAACATACGAATGTGATCTAAATTCTAGAAGTAATTTAAGGAGAGAATACATCCAATCAGGCCCTCTATAAGCAGCTTCATTAATGGATGGTAAATCATTGACTTTGAGAGAGGAGGTAGTTGAAAGCGGGTCTAAGTGTTGTAGTAACTTGTTGTTCAGATTTGATTATGGGTCTGTATGGCATCCAATGGAAATTTTTATCCTGTGATGGATCTATACAGATCTCCTGAATGGTACCGTCTTTCAAATGTTGTTTAAAAACATCTTCATATGCTTGTACTGTCTCTTTCTTCCACTGATTTATAAACTTTGTCTAGCAATAATAACGCTATTTGATGATTTGCTGGAAGCAAATCTACTTGATAGCTACCACTTTTTAATTCAATATTTTATATAAACTTTTCTACTTGAACACTATCTACACTGGTGTCAGAACTAGCTAGGCTATATGATTCTATTCTAGCCATATTCGCTAAACCTAGCTCTACTTCACTTTCAACAAAAATGTAATCAAGGGGTGTTAAAATATGACTCACAGGGGATTTATTACAAAATTACCTAAGGTTTGATTAACTTAAGCTTCATTAGTATTAGTGTTTTGAGGAGGAAACTGGAGAGGAACAATTTGGTGAGGATGCAGCAAATTTTGAGTATTGCCGAAGGGTATAATTGAACGATCTTGGAATTGAAATGATGAACCATTCGTGCATTTTATTAATGTAAAGTAAGGTAAAAATTGTAAGATATCTATTCCTATTAAACTTTCTAAGTCAATAAACGTATTGTCACTTGTATCATTATATTTAGTTAGCATCAGCTAGATGAAATGTTGTTGCAAATTAGGAATAGCTTCATTCATGTAAGACACTTCAAAAGTTATTTGTAATTTATCATCTATGAGTATTGGCAATACATATTTAAAGTTATAATAAACATTAACATCCAATGTGGCTTCTTTAAGTTCTCTAGAGGTTGAACCTAAGAATGCTTTTAATAATACCTATATTGAGCATTGGAAAAAGTTTCTGTATTACATTTAAGATCATTAAAAATTTGGGTGGTAAGATAAGATCTCTGGCTATCAGAGTTTACTAGAGATCTTACATCTTTGAAATTATTTCCTCTAGAAAACTTAATTGTAATATGTAGTTAGAAAATAAGGCTTATCTTCTTCTTGGATGTAATTAATACCTTGATTACTTGAAACATCCGAATTAGGATTTTTAATTTCTTTGAATTAGGGACATAAAGCAGCTATATAAGAACTTTGCTCACATATTTGACATTTAAAAGATATTTTTGTTAGATAGTCATAGACATTGTTGAGCTTAGTGCTTAGAACTGGAACACTGTAACATAATATAAGTTGTTCACACCTTTTATCTCTAGACTCATGATTATAATACTTATTACAATAAGACATGTTATGGCCAGACATTGCACAAAATTTGCAATATTTGGCAGTAACCTGAGTTTGATTAGAGTTGGCACTAGAATTTTGAGACTTAAAATTTGATTGATTATATTTAAGCTGGTAAAATCTGACCCTTTGAGAATCACTAGGGTTGTTAATTTGGAAATTTAGTCAAGTTCAAACATACAGATTGCGTTTTTGATTCTTGTTCATGTCATTCTTTTGATAAATTTGATTTGGTTTTGAGATTGATCTTTATAGGCTAAATTTAAACTTTTGTTAGTTTTAGATAAATTCTTTAATAAGATGATATAATTAGAAAAGATATGATTAATGTAGAGGAATCGTTACTCCCACGTTCTCTCTCAGTGGAGACACAAGGCGGTTACCGCAAAGACATCCAGCCCCGGCACCGTGGGGTCAAGCGCTTTACCACAGCACCTCTCCTTTCGTCGCTATAAAAGGCCTAAAGGTTAAAATGCAAGATCTCCCATACGAGAGTATTATTCAATGTCACCTCAAGTAAGAAATTGGAGACGCTGTTCTCTCAAGTTCGAAGGATAACGAAAAGCCGATGTAAGACTTGATGAGAAAAAGCGTTTGGAATAAGAACGCTCCTGGGCCCGTCTCCAAGCTTTCCCCCTTACCCCTCCACCAGTAGGGGGGACGAGGTATAAATAAGAAACACTGAGGAAAATTGTGGTAGAATAGGTCAGTTTCCAGGTGACGAAGTCCCCGGATGAGGACCCCGGGCTACTGAGACTGGATAGGTTTAATACGTCAGTCTCCAGGTGACGAAGTCCCCGGATTAAGACCCCAGGCTATCGAGACTGAATAGGTAGAATATGTTAGTCTCTTGGTGACTAAGTCCCCGGATTAAGATCTGGCTACTCTGACTGGACAGGTAGAATACTTGGGTCATAGAGGAGGACTACGAAGTCCCCTGCAAGAGAGGCAGGGCTACCTTAAGGGGCTACGAAGCAACTCATCCTCGAGCTAATTCCTGGTTATCAGACCAAACGTTAAGTTAACTTGTTCAAGTTTAACTTACTCTCATCAGAGAGACTCCTGAAAATCCTGGTGCATCTTGAAACAGCAGGGGTATTCCTCGTCCTTGAGGAATTAAAAAAAGAAGAAGGAAAAGGCTCCTTCTCGAGCTAGTTACTCGGTGGTCACACCGAAATCTAAGTTAACTTGGTTTATGAACCAAGTTCTATTTACTCTCGCCAGAGAGACTACGCCTAACTTGGTGCCGCCTAAAGCACCGTGATTGTTCTCGTCCTTGACGAACCCTCCCATTGAATTACGTGTGGACCCCCATCTGCTATCCTTGCCAAAAATACCTCGTGATCCCGCCCACCTACATCTGGCTGGTTGGCACGCCTCGTGGAGGCAATAACATTTCTGAGGTATTTAAACTCCAGTAGAGTCAATATGGTTAAATATTGTATATTAAAGTGCGTATCGAATTTAGTAAATTTTAAAGGGGCAAACTAATTGAATTAATTATTGTGTATTTTAATATTCGGAGTATTTCTGTGGTTAATGTTTAATTTCTGTGTAGTAAATTGTTAAAGGTAAAATTTAAGTTTATTTGGGGAATTCTTGTGCGTTTCTCTATATCCTTACCTGTTTCCTACGACTCTTCTTTAAAATAACAAACAAGTATATCACGACCACAAAGAATACCACAACAAAAGCGGTTTGTGTGTAGAGAGATTAAAAAGGGCATTCTCCTACATAAAAGTGGTATCAGGTGTTGAGTGATCAGAAAAAAAGGCCATTTTAAAACAATTATTATTAGGGTAATTATTATTAACCTTTTTCGTGAGTTCTCTAGAAAACACTGCTAGAAGTTTATTGAATATGGTGTGACTCATTATTAAAGTTCCTGGACATCTAGTAAAAAAATCATAGCCTAATTATTTAAGTTCGCACAAAAGAGATCTTATTTCACCTAAAAATATCCTTGTTTCCTCAAAACTGGTTTAAAATTCTAGGTTAGGAGTTTCAAACTTTCTTTATTTTTTCATCTATTATGTAAGGTTCATCTAACTCTTCTTCTTTAAGCAAATTTAGAACTTCTTGATAAGTATGATCATTTACTGATATGTGAGATATTAATTTGAAAGCTGGACCTCTGAAATAACCTCTAAGATTCTGTAATTTAGCTGAATTTAAAATATTTAATCTTTAACCTATTACATTTTGAAAATTGAGTAAGAAAAGTTTTAAACTGAAACTTATCCTTTTGATTTCCTACAAAAGTATCACATTCTAATGGAGGAAGTTTGACTTGAAAACTAGGTCCAAAGGCAGATAGCATAGCCTTAAAGGATTCATTTTCAAGGTGGAACTTGAAGCAGCAATATTAGGTTTTTCAGGGGTTAAGAGGTTTAGTTCATTTAAAACACTGAAATGATAACCTACTTGATTATCTAATTCTTGTTTTATTGTTGAAGGACTAACAACATGCTATTGAAAAGATGAAATCAATTCTGGAATTTTTTCATTGTATTTTCTATTTCCTTAAGGATATTTTTTATAACATCAATTTGTTCTGACAAAAAATCAGTTCTTCTATTTTTATTATTGTCTAAATCTTTCAATTTATTTAATAAACGAGTAATTTTACCCTCAATTATGGCACGAGATTTATTAGGACCTTTGAAGGCTTCATTGAATTTTTAGGACCTCCTGAATTTTGTATTAGCCATTTTAAATAATAACTAATCTATAAAATAAATTAAATAGCAAATAAATAAACACTAGCCTAATTTAACTAGATTAGCCTATACTATATCCAAATTTGAATATTTGAGCACACCACCTAACTACATATGCAATTTTGTTGACAAAAGTTATAGGACTAGGATATGTAGGCTAATTACCAAAGCAATTTCTCCATAACCGAAGGTAGGTCATAAGATAGGAAATTTGAATCAAATCAATTAGAAAAAGTTTTTCAAGCACTATATTGATTTTATTTGATTAGGTTGAAATTTAATGAAGTTTATTCTTGATCCGATATCAAATAATCCTATCTATTTTTAAACCAATCTCAATAATTAGCCTGCTTGGAGAAATAAAGATTTTGACTCACCTTTTAATTTACCTTAGCTGAAAGACGTTTTATATGAAGAACTTTGGTTCTTCATTAGTTTAAATTGCTTTAAAAGATATTTAAGGAATTATTACAGTTTGGGGTGTATTAGTAAATGAATAAAAGTTAGCAAAGAAAGGATAAAGGCTGTGGGATATGATAGGTATAACTGATTTAACATTTAGATTAATACTTTGAAATAAGACTTTAAATTTGATATTTTGAACTATATCACAACCATATGATATACAACCTTCTGAATATATAAGTGAAATTGAAAGTCTGAAAGGAATTTTTGAGTTAAAATTATAAACAATGAGCTGTCATCAATGTTGTCAACCCAACAATTTTTCACCAAAATATATACAGTACATACTCGTATATATATATATATATATATATATATATAGAGAGAGAGAGAGAGAGAGAGAGAGAGAGAGAGATATACATATATATATATATATATATATATATATATATATATATATATATATATATATATATATATATATATATATATATATATAATTTTTATAGTATTTCAAGTAGGCTAGCCGAAATAAATTCTATAGCTCACCTTGCCTCGTATTATGCCAATCTACGTCGTTAAAATTGGCTTTCTTTGTTGCCAATTAAAATCCTGAACTTTTTTATTTAGCCGGTTTAATTTAAATTTCTATTTTTGCCTAATTTGTGTTAAACATTGAAACCTTGGACGGGAAGGGTTGGACGAAGAAAAAAATTCTAAAATAGAAGCATTATTTTTGATACAACTGATGCGGATAAGTTTCCTCTTAAGAGTTAGATTCCTAAACGCAGTCATTATAGTCTATTGCGGAAGGAAGCAGTATTGCAGAGAAACGAGAAAGAGAAAGAGAAAGAGAGAGAAATCTTGGTTAGACCAAATGCTATAGAACAAAAAAAATAATTAGCGCGCAAAATAATAGCGCCACACAAACAAAACAGGCCAAGAAATAGCTCGATGAAACTAATAACAAGCCAAGTAATAGCTCGATAAAACTAATAACTTGCCAAGTAATAGCGCAGCAAAACTAGTAAAATATCAAATTGTTAGCACGTCAAAAACTAGTGATACGCCACAACTAATAGTGCGACTATACTTATGACACATAATAACAGGTAGCGCGAAAGAGCTAGAGTAACGCGCAACAACTAATAGCGCGGTACAAACTAGTAACACGCTCCAAAACTTTTAACGCGCAAAAACTAAAAACGTGATAGAAAAGTATTAACACGCCCAAACTAATAACACAAGAAAACTAATTGGTTATCAAATGTAGTACTACTCCTAAACTAATATCGCGGCCAAATCAACAGTGATGAAAATACTAGTACTTTGATAAAATACTAGTTAGTGGACAAAAAATACTAGTTGCCGGACAAAGAACACAGTTATGGGGCAAACTTCACATAGTTCCGGACAATGAACAAATATTTGCCCGATAAAGAACACTTAGGCAACCCCCCAAAATTCCAACCACATATGACGCGTTCGGGAAAGAGAGCTTAAAAGTTTTAGCAGTTTTTAATCAGCATTTCTTTTCTTGGTTAGCCGCAATGAATTGTGAATGTAGGACTACCTTATACGTAGGTAAAATAATAATATTTATTAAGAATTTACTACAGCAAATATTAAGTTTTACAAAAAAATTGTTGACAATAATGTATTTAGTTACATAACAAATAAATAAAAAATACTATCAATTTTGGTGCGATATTCTGCTCATTGTTAGGTATTTGGTGGTGTAGTCCATTATTTCAGTATGTTCATCAAAACTGGTATCGTTTGGTTTGTTACTTTCTTTTATTTCTAGTGTTTCATTTGAATTTCAATAATAATCTGCTGCATTTATTGGCACCAATTCAGTTAAATCTTTTTGAACTTTCATTTTCTCCATTCTTATTGGCAGTAATCTTTCTTGCACGTAAATGTTGGTCCTATTGCTTGTTTAGTGACAATTTTGTTTGTGTAGATACTAATATATTCTTCCCCAATATATCGTTTACGCTTTGTTATCTCTATTTTCAATTGCTGTAGCTTTTTTGATCGTTTTCTTCCAGTCATTTTGATGGGCAACTATTTTAATAACTAACAGTAACAATCTCCATTAGAGCTCACAGAGCACTAAAGCTACTCGGCGGTTTGCGGGCTGGGGCGTCATGCCACCCAGTGAGCAGAAAAAACATGGTTTCTGGTAAAATATACCAAAGAGCCGTATTCCAGTGTTAATAGTTTCACTATAATTATCTAACAATAATATAAAAACATTCATTAGAATCTCTACGGTTTATATTACCTCATCTCATTGCATTCTCACAAACTATAAACCTAAATTGAGCTTGAAATGTTGTGTAATTAGTTTTAATTCTTTGTAACATACTTGGATATGATATAAAGATTAATTTGTTGCAAAGGATAAATTGGGAGCGCATTTGCATGGCCAACCACTCCATATATCTCAACTTAGAAAAGAAAGAAGTAAGCTGACATATACTTTTTGAGTCATAGAGATGATGACTACTGCAACAGTCCTGCTCATTTGTCTTTTAGAAACTAAATCGTAAAACGTTTTAGAGGTTAATTGTGAGGTTAGATCAATTCATGACACATTGTTGTAATTTATATTACTTCTAGCATGTTAAGTATAGATACATAGGCTTTTAAGTTATTATTAATATGGTTTAAATTAATTTAAGTTCGTATCCGACGTATGTGCAAATGAACAGCGGTTGCATTATATCCCCAATTATGTCAATTTTATAGTAATGCCTATAGTAAGTGTAGGTTGTCTCGCTTAGTACATGAAGCCCTTTGTCAGTCATAAGTAAATATGTATTTACTATGAAGTTTCGAGGGAATGCAGTGTCCAAAATCGTTTTCTGATGCTATCACGATGATGTACTCATATTGCTTCTGAACATCGTCAAAACCCTGTATATATGTGATTGGGGAATCTTCGAAAGCTCATCTGTGACTCTTTTTTGAATTTTTATAATATCACTTCATGGAGCTTAAAATGCGCATGTGAGTGGTAGCAACAAGAAAGGATCACAACTTTTGAAAATGGAGCATTTGAGAGTATAGCGAGTTGGTTAATACTGCGGTTATGGACTCTCATTAAGAAGAAGCCATTTCAATGTTTTTTATAAGTCACATTATACACATTTTCACTACAGTCAAACATATGTGACAAACATTCATTCTGTTTGGTTGCTTAGAGATGAGGTTTTCTGCCTTGTCGTATATTTGTACCTCTCTTCTCCCCACTGTTTTTGTTTTCATTTTAAAATCATATAGTAAACAGCATTCTTTATTTCCATCATAAAAAGAAGAGCAGAATGGCCTCTTCTCGTCATTTTCAAGATCAATATAGATAGCAAAAATAGAATTCCATCTGCTCCTTTTTACAAAGGGGGCGCACAGCGCTGGCCTTGAGTTTTATTTTGCTAAGCACTTCTGGCAAAATTTATTCACGCCGCGTTTGGCTCAATAACCTTGTCTTTTTTCTAAAATTCTGACAGTGGTTGGCAATTATTTCGCAAAACACGTTATTTTTATCATCAATGCGATTGGTAGAAGGACAACCTGTTCCTTACGCAGAAATTAAGCTCTTTGTTCTTCCGGTACAGGGAGTAAATAACAAAAATGATTTAAGAAGTACGAGTATGAAACAAATTTAAAAGTTAGTGTAGTCTCATGAATTTTACTCGGCTTAGACTAGGGAGTGAGTGGATGTCGCGCGTGATAAATGAAAGAGTGAGAGTATTGGGCATGCCAAGATATTGGAAAATTTCTGAGAGCGAGCACAATAGAAGCACCTTTCTGCGCGCCCAATGGAAAAATCTACAAAGAAATAATTGGAGTTGCAATAGATTCCCCATTAGGACTCAATTTTGCTAACTTCTACATGAGTCGATTAGAAAAAGAAATATAAACAAACAATCATTTAAAGCCTTCAATATATATATGCAAATTTTGTTAAGACCATTGTGTATTTTGCCTTAATTAATTTTCTTTGACAACTTTCTCTTCTTCTAACTATCTCTTTTCTTCCATCTTGTAGATGGTGCATTACTTGTATAGTATTCATCTCTTTTTTTGAATAAATGTGTTTGGTAGAAACAAAACTAAATTGCTAAGATTTCGATCTTATTCGATCATCTTCGAAGCGTTATGAAATTTCTTGCCTTCTTTACCGATGTACTGAGTGGAGGAGTGAGAATCTGGCAGAAAATAAAGTGAAAGAAGATAAGATAAGATAAGATAAATAAAGTTAAAATGTGTAGAGAGAGTGAGATAGGATAGATAGAAATTAAAGTGTTGTGTGTGTGTTAATATGGGAAGATGATAGAGATTTGTGGCAGGTTGACTGGCTAACGCTTTCGTTTTTCTTTTATTTTTATTATAATTTTGTGATACATTATTATTTTAAGCATTGGAGCCTTTGTTTTCTTTGGTAAATATGTAGATTATAGGCGCGAAGGATGGGACGTACTATTTCGTCCGTGTTCCAAAATGTTTCACGTTTTTAGAGTACATTTAAGTTGACGGCTCGTGTGGGGGTAAACACAATGGGGGGGACTACACTACGATGATCCTGAGTTTCATTAAATTTAGGGGGGTCTGGGGGCACAGCCCCCCAGTATATAATCCTAATTGTTTATAGAATAATAATTCGAAAAGGACTCATACGCGCATAAATATTCCGACACGAGTGAACGATAATATTTACACACAAATTTTTTTTCGGCCAGGCCGCTAATCTACATATTTACCTTTTCTTTTGCTCAATAGAGCGTTTGTATCATTTATAGTTTTTTATTTATTTTATTTATTTTTTTATATTATTAATGCTATTATATAAATATATTTATGTGTATATATATATATATATATATATATATATATATATATATATATATATATATATATATATATATATATATATATATTGTCAGTAATTTCTTTTAGTTCCTCATCGGGATTCCCATTTGGGTTGTATAGTTAGTTGGTAGTCACAATCGGTTGTCCGTTTTAAATGTTTTGTGGGTTGTATATACAATAGTTTATTACCTATAGATTGGATTGACGTTTATTAACGTTTTTCTCATGCTACCGTCGAAGCGTTGTTTATATTGCGTACGATGGATTTGGTCTTCTTGTACGATGGTTTAAATTATTATATTCTGTGCAATCGTATTTTTAATCTTTTCCCACAGCTTTCTTGCTCTTTTTTGTATGACTATGTTTATGGGTTCTATAGTAGTGAGTTTTAGTTTTTCTGGAATTTCATCATATTAAATTTTTCAGTAAGGGAAGCAATCAGACTATTACGCAGGTAAGGTGCACCATATTGAAAAGTTCTTTTGTCGTAGCTGATGTTCACTCTTGTAATAAATAATTTCAATCTAGTTTCTCGCTTGTTTTCACCACCTCTACTCAGTATTAGCTTGGATATTAGGTAGATAGGTTATCCAGTTTGTAATGTGTTGTGAGTCGTGCAACATATATTATAATCTATTCTAACCTTGATTGGAAGCCAATGTTAAGTTTATCAATGCTGTAGTCACCTTTTCCTCTTTCATAGTTATGTCATGAAAAAGTCTTACTGACTTGTTGGAATTTATCTGCAGTTTTCAAAGTAAATATTTTGGTTGGTTTTAATATAAAGAATTGCAATAATACACCGTGCTAATTAACCGGTTTAAATTATCATTTTCATACATTTAGTAGTGAAGTATTTTCTGATAAAATTATATTTCTCAGTTGATATTTTCAACTGTTAATGACAGTTGATTTGTTTTTTCGTCAAGGTCTTTGACTACATTTTTTGTCTTTACTTAAAAATTGTTAATGATTATCGTTTTCAGATTTTAACTGTTCTTTCAATCTTCAGACTTTCTTCTTTTGGATCTCATATCATGAGTTTTGTTTTATCTTCGTTAATTTTCTAATTTAAATTTTAACCATCGCTTGTGCTTCATTATTAAGTTTACAACTTGCCTGGTATTAACATTTATCATTTCAAGATTTTTGGTTTCCTTACTATCATCAGCGAATTGATGGTGATTGATGCGTGGCTTTGAAAGAGCTCCGTCAATTTTATTATACATATGTTAAAGAGAGTCAGTCCGAGGACTGTTTCCTGAAGGACACCTTGCTTGAGTTTTTTTGGGATGGAACATTCATTATTAATTTCAATGTTATATGGTCGATTTTTCAGATAAGATGACATCCATTCAAGAGCTCCATCTCTCACTCCAATTTCTTTTTGCTCTTCAATGAGTATTTGATGAGACATCGTATCGAATGCCGCAGATAGGTTAGCATGGCCAATAGTGCAGTGCCCCTTCATCAAAATTCGTTAGAAGATCATTAAATTTGTTGAATAGTTTGTTCTATATGCAAATTGCTTAGGTGGAATTGCATGAGTGTCTGTCCGATAAGAAAACGGTCAATTGTGCTAGGATTGATTTTTCAATTAAATTGGAAGGAATAGAGAGGTCTGACACAGTCCTATATGATTTGTACTAATTTGACTCTCCATCACCTTTATACAATGGATGAATAATGGCTATCTTTTTAGAAACTGGTCCATAATACACAAGTTTATTATTTTGATGTAAATATCGAATAATTTACCAAGATACGGGACATTCATAACATCTTTAATTGGGAATGGATCTGCTAAATTGTATGTCATTTTAGATTCTGTTATAGTTGTTTAAATCTGTTGCCTATTAGCTCTTTTGAATAATGTAATCAGAATATTGTTATCAAGGTTTACTTCTTCTTCCTCCTGTTCATTTACCGCAATATTGTCGTGATTAGTACCTAGCCCTCTCATTAAGTTATCAACCTTGTTCTCAAAGAAGTAACTAAATTTTTAGCAAAGCAAAGAATCACTACTCTCATAAGGCAGGATCTTGTTCATATTAGTTCCATATCATTTAAAACATCATAAAGCTTCAAATAATCTGCAGGCAGTGATTCTAATTTCCTATTATAATAGTCCTTTTTGATCATGTAAAGTAGACAGTTAACACTATTTTGAGCGACAGTATATATAGTTCTGTCATTTTCGGATCTTGTTCGTTGCCAAATTAACTCTAGTCTCAGCCTTAATCTACGAGCCTCTCTAATATCGTGGATAACTCAGTTCCTGTTTTAATTTTTATTATTTTTTTTAGGTCTAATAGAGCACAACAAGTTTTAATATTTAAAGAATATTAAGTTGAAGTGAAAGTAAAATAGTTCACACATTGTCCAATTTTAATATTTTGAAGTTTAAACCACTGACATGGAGATTCTGAGGCTTGCTCAAGTTCTTCAGAGCACATGTCGATAAATTGACATACAGAAAAATCTTTCTTGAATCTATAGAAAACAGTTAAATTTTCTCCTCCTCTCATAGATACCACTATCACAAAAACAATTAAATAATGCACAGTAGAAGAATAATCATCAAACTAAAGATTCTTCTATCATACTTTCTAAGTGCAAGCCAAGTTCTTCTACAATAGCATTAAAATACCCTTCTGGCCCTTAAATATTCAAGAATCTGAATCACATGTTGTTAATTACAAAGCTTAGATGAATATATTCATTTGTTTTAACTTTAAGGGATTTGCTAATTTTAAGGTTGTTAAGATCTCCATTTAAATAAATGCCTACTTCTTCTCCTCTTTTCTTCTTTCTTGGGAACATAAAATCTATGCAATTGAGGAGTGCATTCTGCCATGTTCACTCGGTCTTCTGGAGTACCCTAAGCCAGGTCTCTGTCAATATTATAATATTAAATTCTTTCTCAGTAATACGTACGTTGGTTAATCATCAAAGCTTTGTTGGGGTTCGATTGAATATTTATTTACAAGACCACACTTAATGGTTTTAAGTCCATTACACCCCATATACAGTAATATTAGCTAATTTGTTGCGTTCTGCTTCAATATTTGGACACATCCACCCTATTGCAACGTTATTAGCTTTATTAATCTCTTTAATCTTTTAGCTGTTTATACTTTCCGAAGTTTTTTTTAAATTATGTGGCCGACGCCTCTTCATATGGTAACACTTCCATCCTAACTTCATTTGAGTCACTGGCCTCTTTTGATGAGTTATAGCGCGTTACGTAATCTTCAGGTGTGCCGCGCTATGAGCTGCTGAACGATTCCTTTCAAAATAGGAAAGGCTAATGGTCTCAATGAGGCTGAAAAAATAACGATACTAAAAGAAATAGCTAAAAGAACTCCTGAAGTTATACCCAAATTCATTGGCCGCCATGTTGACTATGTGAAGCGTTTTTGAGCCTACCCTTGCCAAGGAAGCCGCAGTCGGACTCTAGCGTCCTGAAGACTGTTTTTACTCGGGACCTTGATAATGTAAAGAGGAAGTTATTGAAGAAGCTAGAACAAACATCAAAAGCAATTTTTGCCGAAGCAATTCTGCCAGAAGTGTCAAAATCAAAGAGATGCCGGTTGCTGAGAGACATGGGGAAAAGAATTACGCCTGAAAAACGACCTCCTCTGACGCCCAGACTCAAGGAATTGTGGATGGAATGGGCGCAAATGTACATAAAGACAGACATGAAGATGGTAATATTCACTAATAAAAGGAGAGAAACTTTGAACGGGCCTGACGGATGAGAAAAATGTTGGGTTGGAAGAGGCCAAGAGCCTCACATCCGTTTTCGTCGCCAACAGGGCGGAGGAGGCGTAATGATATGGGCAGGAATAGTTGGAAATTAATTTATTGGTCTTGTTCGAGTGGCTGATGGAGTAAAAATATCTTCAGCGTTCTATTGCCAGCTTCCTGAGTCGGCTTTGCTTCCATGGCTGCAATATGTACTACTGCAGAGGGGTCGAAAGTTGTTATTTCAGCGCGACGATTCCGTCTCACTTTATAAAGGCAATACAAGCATGCTTCTCATCGATAGGACTCAAAGGTGACCGTTTGATGTTAAGGCCTTCTTCGTTTCCCGATTTGAGCCGTTTTAAATACCTTTGGGGGATTCTGAAGCAGGCTATTTACAAGGATAGGAAGCAGTCCACTTCGAAAGAAGATTTATGGAAAATAATTGAGACATCAGCGCCCACAATTACTCCCTCCAAAATAAAGAAATTAACCGAATCTGTAAACAAGAGAATTGTGTGTTTTACAGAAGAAAGGATCATATGTAAAGTATCAAGTATTTATTTAAGGTTTTGATTTTGTGATCTGACTTTTTTTTCATTAATAAACATTGTAAAATCATATTCTATTATTATAAACCTCATACGATAGTAAACTTTGATCAGCATTTTGTTTTTCTATAATAAGCTAATCAAGTGGCACGCTTGAAAAGTGGTTAAAATCTTTAAACATTGCTAAAATGAAAGTCACATTAAAAATGTGCTGAAAATATGTATAGGACACGGTTGTACTCATTAACTTAAATATGACATAAAAGAATAAGCTCAGTTTTTCCGATAATTAGTGTTTTATCATTAACAACGACTTTAAGCTGATAGCGTGGCACGGGGTTAATTAGTATTCGCCCAGCGACTAGAATCAAGATCAGCAGAATTACAATTTATGCAGAAAATCTTTTTCGTGTTATTGTGAAAAGCTAACTTAGGGTGGCCTGCATAACGCACACATCTGATTTAGAGGTAGAGGAAAGATGGCTGAAGCCCTGGCACTTAAAACATTTCATCACATGAAAGCGATTGTAGATGTTGCACTTAGAATACAATCTGTGGATTTCATCTTTCCTCTCAGCAAAACTCTTTCTCACCTCTGAGCTGCAGCGAAAAATATAGTGCTGCATGATATTAGTTCTCATTTAAGCTAGCAACCAGTATGAACTCACTCATTTTTTCAACCATCGCTGCCCAACCATTCATTTATTCTCAATATATTATCTATTATTTCTCCTTTGTTTTCTAGTTTTGTCACATTTGAAATCATAATCTTAGGTCCTATTTTAACTCTATATTTCCCTCAATATCCATCACATTACTGTGTGTATTAAATTTCTTACAGCATTTGGAAGATTTTCCTTTGACTTAATCTGTAACAGCACATTACACGTCTTTGTAACCTTAGTAATATCAATAGATATTTTTCCAAAAGTCTTAGCAAATTCACTATTTATTTTCAGCGGCCTTACTTGAGCCATCCTTTGCCTTAATGACCAACATATTACTTGTCTTTGTAAGGACCTGTGCATAGAAGCTGGGGCTATTTTTAATCCTTCTGATGTAATATTTTCTACTCTAGTAATATTCTAATTGCTGGCTTTGTTATTGCTATCCAAAAGTTACTTTACAGTAAATGTCAGTGTATTGATCATAACATTCAAATTTTTAACCTCAGTTTTTAAGTCAGAGTTCTCATTTTCAAAGGCTGTAACCATACCCTGAATCCATTTTAGTTCTTTACTTTCCCTCTTTGCCTTATCAGGTGTTTTTGTCGGCGTATTTAAATTTTCATGAGGTCGAAGTCGAAAGTCATATATACTTTTTAAGTCTTCCTTTAAGGTGGACAAATCTACAAAGTTCTCAGAATATCCCAAACGGGAAAGGTGGAACCATTTTTCGCAGATAAATTATCGTACCCAGAACGCATTTATTTCAGAATCATCCCCAGTTATGTTACAAACTGAAGAAAAATCATCTGCATTATCTGAACTTTCAGTGATATTTAGGTCTGCACTCTTTTTATGCATTTTGGTCTTACGCTTCCCCTCATTTTCTTTATCTTAAGAAGCTCCGCTTATGCCCACAAGCAATCAAAGACTTCAAAATTTATTACCAATTAAGTTAATTTTATTTAATAAATCATTCACATATAATATATTAAATGTCCAGTATCCTTTTCACTAAATGGTTTTATCAGTTTAGTGGTCCTTTGGATCTCTATTGTAATTGTATTGTAATTTATTGGAGACACTTCGGTAAATATTTTTGTCAAAAAGAATTTAAGCAAAATATTTCATAAAATGTGTATTTTTGTATTTTGTTCTTTAGTTTTTCTTGACCGAACTGTAAATGCACATTTTTTGAAAAAGATTTTCATGGTATACTGTGCTTTATAAGCATTATTTATTCAATTTTACGCAACTACTTTTACTTACCTACATTTCTCGCGATGAGCAATTTAAATTATTCCAATATTACACATCAACTACTAGTACATACTTATACGCAAAAAGATCATTTTGATAACTGATTAACTGGTCCTGCGAGAAGTAATATGTTAAAGAGAATACAGATGGGAAGGAAAATATTAAAATGTTAGAATTGTGTAGATGTAGCTGCTAAGGACAAATGAATTTTAAGTCGTCACATTGACCTAATATAGGCAAAGTTATGTCACATTGGTCTAAAATTGAAAGAAATATGTTAAATCCTTATATGGGCAGCAATAAAGTGATTCGGAAAAAAATCGAAGAGGGGAGGGGCGATGTCAGAATTCCGCACACCCTTACCGGCGGATTTTATGATCCTCTTTCAATTTTCCTTCTTGAGATTCACTTTTTCGAACATTATCATTGAGATAACGCAACCTGAACATCGTGTATTAGAAAGTAATGCACATGGCTTTTCCGCGTGAATTTGCGGGTTCGAATACCCCGGTAGAAGTTGATTTTTCCGTTATTCACGAGGCGTGAATAATATTTGAAGAACGGCATTTTGGGGTTGGTTTCAATCATAATAAATATTTTCTTCTCTTAGTATTTATGTAGAAATCAAATTGACTAAGACCAAATGAAGTTCATATTTTGATTAAAATTAAGGTATGGCCGTAACTTTGTTAGGTTAATGTTGGGTTTATGCTCTCTCTCGCATATTTGTATAATATATATATATATATATATATATATATATATATATATATATATATATGTTTAAAACCAGTTGTCTTCTAATGTATGTAATGTTGTTTCTTAGGCGAATTAAAGTGCTTCTGTGTTGTTGTTTTTCTGTTATGCTTTTACAATTGCATTATATTGTATTATATATCATTTTTAAGGTAATTTCTATATGACGGCTTCGCCTCCCAACCCTCACACCCCCAGAAATTTCAAAAATAGCACTTGTGATATTCATAATTCGGAAGTCTAACCTTAGATTCGTATTCAAAATGCGATTGTTAAATGGCGTAGGTCTAGTTTTTCTACCGCGTTCATTGACATCAGCTATATAATCTTCACCACCAAATGCTATTTAAATCAATTATATTTTCTTCCAAAATGATTAATATGAAATGTCCATATCATATTTTAATTCAGAAAAAAAATCACTTCCAACTGATATATAATAGTTAGTTAGTTAGTTTTCCCTCGATTTCGGCGATGAGGTCACTTCATGCCTGAAAATGAATAAGTTTCGCATAAAAAGAAACCTGTACAAAAGATGCTTAGAGTGGAAAGGGGGTTTGCATTCCTCAGCCCACTATCTTGGCGCTCCATAGTTGGGCTGGTAGCAAGGTGGTCTAAGACAACCAGAAATTGTGGAGTATTGCAAGAGAATGCCGAGTCGTCGGTCTAATAACGTTCGCCTAGCGCGGGTCGCCACAGCAGATTTGGCACTAGTGGTTGACTCTCGTAGTCTTTGTCCAGTTAATGACATTCACAAGACACTGGGTCAGGAGTTGGCGAGGGACCAAGGCGTGTCTACACGTTGTCGAGCCAAGGTTTAACACCCCTGGGGCCTCGTGCTGTTTCATAAAAACAATTGCCCACATTAATTAGTGAAAAACTATAGAAAGGTTATCTATATACACTATTAAGTATTTAAGTAATTTTTAGCATGGTTTTTTCCATTCTAATGTTTACCATGATCAAATAGCTATTGGTCCTTAATCACGAATAAATTATAAGGAAAAAAGTAGAGTGTCTTCATCACTTCTTCTTACATAGACCAAGAGTTCTTTTGAAGTTCGAAAAAAACAAACCAATGAAAATAAATAATTGCATAGAAATCGTAAAGGTTTTTCCGTACATCAAAAGAACTACGATAAATGATTTTCTTGCCTTTAGCACTAGAAAATAAGTGTACATATGTAACAAGGTTTGCTGACAAAAGTTGCGTGCTCTCACTTATTCTGGTGTCTGACCCTATGAGCTTTAAAACTTTTAAAAATTCCCGGAGTAACCTTGTGAAGACTTTGACAATTATTATTTCATTCGAAAGAAAATGTAAGACAATATAAGGTCTTCAAATGTCGTAAGAATCGGCGAAATAGTTACAATGTTACTACCAAAACAAAATAATTCCCAGACTATCCTTGTGAGGACTTTGGCAATCAATATCATTAGAAAGAGATTGTAAAAGAACATAAAGGTTTCAAATTTCGTTAGAATCCGGCAAACCGTTATAATGTTTTTACCAAAGCAAAAAAAGCAAACATGGGACCGACCGACCAACATAGTAAGAACTAGACTCACGCGACTAAAAACCTAGACTAAGAATAAATTTTTTTAAGACATGTACTGGAAATCTTTAAATTTTGTGGTTCCAAAACACCGTTAAAAGAGAAACACAGTCTGGATAGAGTATGGTTTTTAGTCGCGTGTGATTCTAGTCGCAGGCAACTCTGCATCTCACTATGTCGGTCGGTCAGTCGACCCTAAGGTAGCTTTTTTTTGTTTTTGTAATAACATTGTAACTATTCGGCCGATTCTAACGAAATGTGAAACCCTATGTTGTTTTAAATTCCTTTTATAACTAAATAATTGCCAAAGTCCTCTCAAGGTTAGCATGGAACATATATTGTGTTGGCAATAACATCATAACTACTCGGCGGATCCTAAGGAAGTTTCAAACACTTATGTTGTTTTAATTTTCTTTCAAATGATATAATTGCCAAAGTCCTCCGAAGTTTAGTCCTGGAATTAATAAAAGTTTTGAAGGTGGTGAGGTTATAAATCAGAATAAGTGAGAGTACGCAACCCTTTAGTTAGCAGACATTGTTAGTTTATTTAAAGATATTGAAGGAGCGCCTGCGCAGCGCTTGTTTCTCCTGCAAGGTGACTAACAAAGCCGCTCCTCTTGTTTTGTTATATACTGAATAATTACGAGTCGTGAAACCGCTCCTTACAGGAGTTTATAGCTCTAGATGTGTTTAATTAGTTTATTCAACTCCTCCCCAAAATATTCCTCGTTTGAGATAAGGAAGAACGTTCGACTTCATTTTCCAAAAAGTAGTCGAAGTGCTTGAGTGTTCCAATGATCCCAAGAACAATGCCGTCCGGAGTTTCAAACTCCTGGCAGGATCATCCAAGGAGACAAGGTCGTAGATGAGGTTCCAGACTAAACTGAACCAACAGCAAGACCACAATGGCAGGCTAGCCAGACACAGGACATATATGATTCCTATCTCTGGTTCCGTGGAAGGACGGCAGCGGCCAGCGGGCAAGTTCGACAAAGGCGGGCCTTGATAGACCAAAAATCCGACAGACCGATGCAACCAGTCTTGCAAAAAACCGCATGTCTCAATGTTTTGAGGCACAGTGGACACGTTACTTGCCAAGTAAGCATGCCTGGCCGTTGCGCAGCCACGATCGCATGAAACAGATTTCTCAGCGAATGGCATTCATCTGTTTTTTCTCTCCGGCCTTCTTTGTCCCCTAAGTCATATCCAACACAAATATCAGCCGGGGAGACCGGATAACTGACAACGAAACCGATGCAGGACACGATCTGGAGCCGACAACGACGATGACGACGACGAATGTTTTTCCAAAGTTCTTTGTAACAGTTTGCATACACATCGAACTATTAGAGCGCAGGGCTAGTTTTTCATATATTCAAAACTTTGATCAAAGTCTAACGGTTGATTTAGTTCGAAGATAATTTTAGATATATTTGCAGATTTAAACTTAATAAATTATATAAAAGAGCTGTCATTTTTTTCACCTTATACATTTTGTTCCCTAAATATAAAAATGAATATGAGAAAGGTTTGAATAAAATAAATTTAAAAAAGAATATATACGAAAAATTATTTAACGACAAGATTATTAATAAAATTTTAGAAGAAAATAAAGATTAGGTTAGAAAATTGGAAAATTTTCTACTTCCAGAAGAATTTGATACTAAAGGAAAGTTAACTGCTCAATTCGATCCTGAAGTTAAAACAGATATACTTACATAGTTCTTAGGCCACAGAACGAAGGTATGTTTGCCCAGCAGAAACTCCTTCTGTTAGTAAACATTGTATTGCAGACCATAATACAATACAGTAAAAGAAAAAGAGAAAAACAACGTAAATGATAGATTGATACAAGAAACAACTTTTTAAAGGCAAAAGTAAGGACATTGGAAGAAGACAAGGATCAAAGAGAGCGAAGGAAGGCACAATGAGGACAATTATACTGAGAAGACGAAATAACGGAGAGGGAAAAGTTTGAATAATCTTTGCCGAGACTTTAACCCAAGTCTGCTGATCGCGGGTCAGAAGATCTACTGTTATGCTACCAGGCACAGTGACTCAAATCTCTCAAAGCATCACCCTATCAAACTTAATATGCACCTAGGCTAAAACCCGCTAATGAATTTTTATGCCATAACTTCTTTCCTGCGCACAATTTAAAGGGTCATTATTCATGTTTTCCAAAGGTTTTGAAAGTCGAAAATTTAAAAAGGCGAAAGCCCTGTGTTGATCGTTGCCACCTGTAGAACTTATATTTGCTCTTTCTTTGTATGTGGCATTGTAGAGGGACCCGCTAAAATAGAAATATACCTCACCCTCCTAAGAGTTTCCTTCGGGAGAAAAAGCGATCGGTTACCTCCCCCCCCCCTCCGACTTAATCCTTTTGGGACTGACTGCCCGGGCACTGAGAAATTCATACTGAGGCATGACGTTGTAATTGAAGGATATCTTCCCACCGTCTTAATATTCCTCTCCTTAAATCGGGAGATTATTCATCTATTTGTAGGTTTGCCTCCAGACGACTTTTATAGCTCCAGCCGCTGTTCATTCCTTCAAACCCTCTGATCCCGGCCTCTTCTTTCTTTCTGTAAGGACAGGTTCTATTGCCCCGGTCGATAATGAAGGTTCGAGAAGGCCCATCTCTGTCTCTGTTTCGGAGAAATCCGGGTATATATGCGCCCTCTCAAGGATTACTTGCAGATTTAGTTAGACGACATTTCCCCGAACGGAGTTTCTCTTAAACGACACTCTCACCCGAGAAGTGCTTAATGACGGTTGCAGGCCACAAAAGAGCTGGAGATCACACTCGTAACTTCGGGTCAGGGAGAAAAGTCTCTTGAGGAAACTACATCCTTTCTCAAGCGCCTTCGGATTAAGGATTGGAGAAGTCGTCCACCGAAGTTCTACTGGTAACCTCTTGAGAACAAAAGGCTTAATAGCACGCTTAATTCAAGTTTGGAGAAGTCAACCCCATCCGAAGTTCTTCTGGTGACCTCTTGGGTACAAAAGGCCCATCAATAGCTCACTCAATCCGAGTTTGGAGAAGTCATCTCTCCTTCAGAAGTTCATCTGCTGACTTCTTGAGGACAAGAGGCTTGCATCTCACTAAATCAGAGTTTGGAGAACGAAGCATAACCCTATTCGGGTTTCCGTCTACACCCGTGAGTAATCAATGTCACCAAGTACGCCCAAGTTCGCCCTGCTTTACTATTGAGGTTCAAAGGAACTGAAACTCTCACCACCCCAAATCCCCCATTATAATCATTTAATAACCCTGGATATCCCATCCGTATTCGAACCTAATTCCGTCTTATTCGTGTATATATATATATATATATATATATATATATATATATCCATATGGAGCTCGGCCGTGAAGCCTGCATTTAATATTGAGGATAAATCCCAGAGCCACGAGAAACGGATGTAGCATCTTTTAATTTTTCACTACGTTTCGAAAACTACAAGTTTTCATCTTCAGGCTAGAATAAGTTTACAAAGTTAATATGTTTGAAGAAAACTTGAAAAGGCCAACAAGACATTATTTTAAAGGTGACCAATTACAAAGTATCCGTAGAAAGTACTACAAGTTAAATTAAATTTTACTTGGCAACAGTTAAATTTGCTTTAAGATTGACTGAAAAATTAGTTAATAAATTTAAGGATTATTGCAGAAATTAATTACAAACTATAAGAGAAATTGACCTGGCATTATTTAAAGATAATAAATTTGAACTTTGTTTTTAATTTTGTAAAGACTGTAAGAGTTAAAAACATTTAATATAAAAACGGAAAATTTGTGTACTTACTAAGGCGGATCGATCCTAGAGAGTGAATGGTAGGTTTAACAAGGGACTAGTATATATAGGATTACATTGACGCTTGGTTTATTAAAAGGCAAACCAACTAACAAACTGTAGTTAAAATTAGTTAATTAATAATGATATTGCACTTAAATCTTCATTGAGTGTAGGTTTGTAGTGTTTTATATATAGAGATTCGAGGGTTCTTAGGCAATGTTTGTTGTTGTTAAAGGCTAATACTTTAAAATTCTCAATAGATGACTTTTCCTTTATATATATATATATATATATATATATATATATATATATATATATATATATATATATTTATTGTGTACCTTTTATCTATTGTATATTAATATCTTTTCTTGTCCTTGAGTTAAGAATATTCCTTGGTTATGCAGCTGCAGCTAACCCTTTAAATCGCACTCTTAAAACAATAACATTTGTTGCCTTGTTTGCCATCCTTAGAGCATGTGTGCATATATCCAGGTACACTTGGCCATATTTAGACAGAAATAAATAATGATCTTTTAAATTTTGAGCAGCTAAGAGGATACGGTATAAAAATCCATTGCAGGTTCCTTGCCTAGTGTGAAATTGCCCCTTCCTCAAAATTGTATTGGAAATAGTGAATGTTACGCACCACCAGCTTGATTAGCTTTTCATCCACACTTTTTTCCTTTGCACTGGCACGCATCGACATTCTGGAATCATTGTAGATGAATTCCTGCATTTCAAGGATGAAGTCTTGCATTCTATGGCGTGTCAGATCCTCTACAATGGGTTTTTCTTTCTGCTGTTGTCTCGTTGTTGAATATTGAATCTTCTTGCTCTTTTTGTGCTTTTTTCCACCATGTTTCTCCTCAGTACAGGAATTCTGAAAACTCCTTGGACGATTCCCAGGAGGACTCCATGCCTTTTCCACAAATTAGATCATTCGAAATTTTCCATACTCAAATAATTTGCCACAAAATAAATCAAACATGGTCATTATTTTTAAAAATAAAGGGCCGACAACTAAGGTATCAAAATATGCGTAAAATTAGCAGTTAAAGTTGCGAAAGAGTAGCCTCCACACCCTATATAACTGATATTTCCCTTAGAAAAATCAAGGTTGGAAGATCAATTCTGCAACTAAATGTTATCAGCATGTCCACAACTCTAATATTTCAGATATTTAGTTAAAGCTCACGCCCATCTATTTGAGGCACGTTGTAAAAACTGTAGTTGCCATCCGCATAGTCATGCTTGCCTGCTCATGCTCCCAAATGATTGCTAAAATAACCAAAGAACAAGAAATGTGGATAATCCAGAAGCCCTAAAGAACTAAAAGTCGAAGACCAGAATTTGAACGAGGAATATTCTCATGTGAAAATCGTTGTTTTTCACTCTTTCCTCATACACTACTCCATTACTCAGAAGTTAAATTAAACCTTACATTCTTATACCTACCAACTTTTAATTGCGCAATTTAACTTAATGAGAGAATTTAATTTTTTCAAGATAGTTTTTTATTATCGGGCATCCCCGGACAACCCAGGACACCCTTGCTAGTATATATATATATATATATAAATATATATATATATATATATATATATATATATATATATATATATATATATATATATATATATATATATATATATATATATATATATATATATATATATATGAAAATTAACCCATAAGAAAATAAATAGATAAATCCCAGCACTTTCAAACTATATTTGCAAGTTCATTTTCTAGGAATAGCATGAAAATGGAGAAGACAGCCTTATATAGGGTACAAAGATAAAAAGGGAACGCCCATCACAGTACAAACAAATAGAAAAAATGGGACTCTTCCTTTTCTTTACCTTTTAATACAAAGGACGCCGTCAGGTTTTAAATTCTCTGTTTATCGCAAACCATCTAACTCCATTTCATATATTCACTTTTATTCTTATCAAGGTGTTAAAATTAAACGGTGTGTATTCACTTCTATGTTTCTGCACGCATTATGCCTTGTTAGTCCTGAATTTCTGGATAAGGAATTGTCCAATATCTTTGAAATAGGTAAAAAAAACTCTGATACCCTCGTCAATTTTTTCACCCTCCATAATCCATTCAATAACATGGCGTTGTTGTGTGTATATCGTTTAAGGGATGCATATGTCTGTTAATAGTTGCCTCTTGTTCTTGTTCTTGTGTTTTTCATTAGTTTATACTATGTGATGGGCGTTCCCCTTTGTATCTTTGTCCCTCATAAAAGGTCGCAAATATAGTGCGAAAGTACTTGTATTTATCTTTTCATTTTCCTGTCGGTTAATTTTAATATATATATATATATATATATATATATATATATATATATATATATATATATATATATATATATATATATATATATTAAGGTGATGCCCCCCAAAAACTTCTCAGTTTTTTATCTCTACATGCCTGATTGTATTACCACATTGAACAGTAGGTCACATACACAATTTCATCAAAATCGAACAATATTTACTGGTCGCTATATGGATATCTTAACCTATTAGTCTGCTGGTAAATTAAATTTTGAGATTGAAATGAACAGTCATTGCAAATACTACATAGTTTATTTGAAACAGATCTTGGTGTTGAAAGACAATTATTTAAAAATATTTATATTAATGTGAAAAGAAAATAGTTAAATTGCAAATGATTTCTTTTTGACACAAATTATAACTCAAATTGCTGATTAAACATTGATCCTTTTGAGGCTGAGAGGAAGATTTTGTGTTGTTTTGTCACAAGTCTGAGAAGCAACTGTTTCTGTTCCTTATCTTTTGTTAGAGATGCATTATACGATTTGATAAGTGTAATACCTCTTTCTGCTAGATCATTAACATCCATTAAGTAAATCTCTTGAGGTTAAAATTCTTGAAAGCACGTATTCTTTTCCCAAGAACTTGAGTTATTCTTCAAGAATGTATCCTCTACAAACTTGTATCCAACTTTTATTAGGAGACTTAAGATTAGCTTAATTTTTTGAGTTACCAGTTCATGAAAGTCCATTACGTTGGAGATTCGAGATCATCTTCTGTTTGGTCTCAGCATTAATTCTATGATCGAAAAATGCAAGATCAATAACATGTTCTCCAAGATTCCAAAGGTGTCTGTGAAGGGATATGGTTGCTTCTTTAGATATTGTATTATTTGGGTACTTTTGCAAAGTTTTAACAAGTAGAATGTTATTTAAAGGAGCATTAATTCCAAAATGGGCTTTATTCCAAAAAGGCGAGTAGACCAAAGCAATAAAAAGAGAGCACTCTGTAATATTGGCCCTTTCATGTTTCGTAAGTATATTTTCAGGACATACAAGGAGCGGTCAATAAGTTTGGCAATTCGGTTATAAGGAAACGAGATATGAGGAAAAGTGTTTCATTATTTTTCAATATAACTACCCTTGGCTTCAATGCACTTGCGTCACTTGTCCCTGAGGCTTCGAATTCCCGACTGCTGTACAATCCACTCCTGGACGGCGAGCTGGACATCTTCATAGTCCACAAACCCACGTCCACGCAGTGCATCCTTGAGCTGGCGAAATAAAAGGTAGTCGCTCGGGGCCAGATCTGGATTGTAAGGGGATTGTTGAGCTCTTCGAATCCGCACTCGCGCAGGGCAGCTTGTGCAACTCCGGCATTGTGGACAGGGGCATTGTCGTGGAGAAGCAGGACAGCGCGTGTCAACTTGCCGCGCCACTTCTGACGGATGCACTTTTACAACCCAGCCAGTTCCTTGGTGTAAGTTTCACCTGTGATGGTCCTTCCACGAGGCACGTAGTCCAACATCAACACTCCCTCAGAATCCTAGAAGATGGTGGCCATGATCTACCCGGGTGAGGGTTGAGTCTGGAACATGATGGGGGTTGGAGAGCCCCTGTGCTTCCAGGCCATGCTTTCGAGCTTGATTTCCGGATCCCACAGATGGACCCACGTTTCTTTAACTGTAACTATGTGTGACTCGAATCCCGCCAGCTATTGGTTGTACAGGAGCAGAAACTCCTCCGAACTTTAACGACGTTGAAGTCAATCATGGGGCGTGAGGTTTCAAAGGACCCAACAGGCAGTGACCTTGGTCATGGCTAAATTATCGTGGATGATGTTGATAACACTTTCATGTGATATTCCAAGTTCTCGCTCGATTTCTTCAACCTTCACCCTTCGATTTTCAAGGATCATCCTCTCCACACCAGCCACATTGTCCTCGTTGTTCACGTCTGACGGGCGTTCTGGACGGGGATTAACTTCAAGGGACTCAGGACCATAGCGGAACTCCCTATTCTAGCGAGCAATAGTTGTATAGGAAGGTTCGGAGTCGGTGTACACTGCAACCATGCGTTCATGGATCTCTTTTTCATTCTTGCCTTCCTAGTTCAAAAGTTTGATCAGTGCGTGGTGCTTAACCTTCTCCATTGTTGAAAAATTTGTGACTAACGATTTTCGATCAGCTACTGCTTCTTAAATAGACGAAGCAGGAGCGTGCGGATGCAGGTCCTGAGTTGTCATAACTTGTCCTAACACCCCCACAAACAAGCATCACCCTTCCTCCGTTTTGCCCTACAGATTCGCAAAAATTATTGACCGCCCCTCGTATATAGCCTTAGCCATCCAGCATGCATGATGAATCGCTCCTGGGACTCTTAATGTAACCATTATCTTATTAATGCTCCCAAGAAAGATGAGACGTAGTCACAGCAATTCTTCATGATCGTCACGCAACTGACGAGTTTTTAAAGCTTCCTGAAAATATGGGACCATTTCGCCTCGAATATTATGCGTTACTGGAATCACGAATAAACTGATATCCGCCTCTAAAAAAGTATTCTTTTTAAGCGACGACCATTGTTGTTTAAAACGCTAAAGATATTCCTGTTTGAACCACTTGTAGGCCCAAGTAAAATATTGCAATCACATGACAACATAATTTTGAAAATATGATGACGGCACGCAATCCAAACAAGCTCCCTTCCTGATACTTTCTCAATTATGGAACAGGCTCCTTTTTGTATGCCTGTATTTGATGCAGTTGTGTTAAATACAAGGCCTTGAACTTCGTCAAGAAGATTCCAGTCATTAATTGATGAAATGCATGCCATAGCCTGTTCTTCTCCTGTTGCTGGTGTTATTTTTGGCACACCAAGAAGTTTTTTTCATTCCAGTTACAGAAACTATTATTGCAATCCGTTTTACTGTTTCCTTTGCCCCATCAATAGCAAGTTCTAGTTTCCCATCCCAGTAAAGAAGGATTGGTCCTTCAACAGACTACGAAGCTTTGTCTTCATTGTATGTTGCCTCTCTTACTTGCTTTCTGGAACGTCGTATAGAACTCCTGGAAAGTGTCATAGCTGCAATATCCTGAACCAAGGCTTGTGCTATTGATCCAGCAACCATTGTTGCTTTTCTATCCGTAATATTTGCACGATCAAGAACAGCAGCCACACCTGAAGTTGTAAAGATATTTTTGAATTTAAAGTACTACATTGTGCATTCTTTTTTCTAGTTGAAGAAGCTGGAAAAAACTCTTTGTCTGCCGCAATTAAACTTTCTCCTTCAGAAGCTAATGACTCAAAATCTGCATGAGCAATCAGCCTTTGCTTGATTTTTAGAAGTATATACATTTTCTTTGTATTGTAAAGCCTTCTAAGGTCGATATCTTTTGGGGGATTCCTTGGCTGAAGTAATCTTATGACGGCACGACATACTGCAGGAGAAAATGTTCTCTCTCTGCATCAACAGAAATTGGCGGTCTTCTTCATTTTTTACCACATTTAAAGTATTTTTTGAGGCTATGTCAAAAAGTTTTGAAAGAGTAAATTCGAAACTACGCTCATTCATTCTACATGAGAACAGTTCGGTTTTGCAGTTCTTTTTCAAAGATAGGTATTCTTCATACAACCTTGAGAGTTTTCTAACGCAAGTGTCTAGTCGCTGTGTGAGAATTCATGCTCTTTTCCATACTTTTATGACTTTTTATCAAAGGAGGTTGTAACTTTGTGTCAAAGTCATTGACTTGACTTGATAGTGGTACTGACCAACACGAAGCACATCACCACATGCTGGTAGTCTTGCATATTTTCAGCTCAATAGTAGGATGTCCTAAAAGCCAGACTGCCGCAGATGAACGAGTACTTCCCGCCATAATCTAAAACAAACAGAAATAAAAATTTATTGTAACTGAGGGAGCTCACGGTTCCCCTCCATTTACTTATACTTAGAAGATATTTTTTTATATTCTATAATATCTAAATATTCAATATTCATTAAAGAATAATCTTTCATTTCACATAAATAAATATGCTCCTGTGTTTGTAAAAAATTACGGCAGTCATGCTTAATTAAAATACATATATATAATTATATTTATATATATATATATATATATATATATATATATATATATATATTATTAATTAAAATATTAACATAAAGTGTGTTACATATAATTCTAATATTCTTCAAGTAAGTTTTATATTGATAAAATAATGCAAATTATTTATGCACTAAATAAACAAAGTATATTACTTACCTAAATAATTATATATATACATATACTTGCATAAACCAGCCCTTGTATTCACTTGCATTACGTCAACTGTTAAACTTCAAGCTAAAAGTGAACAATTAATCAATCCTCGCTGACTAATATAGGAAATGGTGCGATTGCATGACTATTTGAAACGAGGGGGCGTTATTGCGTCATCACTTTACAAATGGGCTCAGAAATCAACAAGCTGAAACAACAATTATTATTGCATTATACGCCAAGTATGTGAATGTCATTCCACTTTTCAGATAATTTAATATCTTGATTTTTTGGCGAATTATTGTAATTCATAAGAAATGAGTTGTCAATGGCAAATATATGATAGTATATAAGTAACAACCAATAAATACCTACTATTAAGAAGTTCCAATATTTCGACTGAAATTCAAAAATATGGAAACACAGTGACCTCTAAATATTCACCAATTTAATCAATATTTTTGGACCACCCTAATATATATATATATATATATATATATATATATAAGATATTTATCAATTAATTATATTTGTAGATATACATAAATAATCTCATATCCTTGAGAATGGGTTCCTAACCGAAATGTCGGTACCAATAAGTTAATATATAACAAAGCTTCCCATTTCCCATATTATTAATTCATAAATATCTGATAACTTGTCTAAAAATTATATATATATATATATATATATATATATATATATATATATATATATATATATATATATGATCATATGTATATTACTGATCCCAGCATTGCTTAGGGTCTGTATTCTACATTAGAGAATGTTTGGGATCCGTATATTCTCCATATGGCCATTTTAATTAGGTTATTGTAGTTTTCCGATAAATTTCAATATTTGAAAAGTTGCTTCACTGAAATAAAATATTATTCAATTTTTTTTCCTAGGATCTGTATTCTCCATTAGGGTTAATTTATTAGTTTCTTTTACCTTGTTAAATTTTAATATTTGGGTAGTTGCTTCACTGAAATAAAATATTATTAAATTTTTTCTAATATTTTTTTTTAGCTTTTAAATTTTCATCAGTCATTTTCAAAAGAATAATTAAAGTAATAAACTCACCCCATAAAAAAAACACTAACTCTATAATTTAGGCAGGGAATAATTTGATTATTTGAATAATAATTTGATCTTAATTTAGTTATGACTTTTTTTTATCAAAGTTATTCCTAATAATTCTTTTATAATATCAAAAAACAAAATGGTGAAGTTCAGAAATAAATATAAGTATCAAACTTTTCTGAATTTTTAAACCCCAAAGAATTACAAAGTGTGAAGTTCAGCCAATTTATTTTGATATATCTTCTTCTATAACTATTTTAGCAACGTGATATTTTGCAAGTAGGTAAATTTAGTTTAAAGTTCCTCTTTAAAATTATTATAATTGGCGAAGTTCAGAAAATTTATAAAAATTTAAACATGGCTGCTTTTTTTTAGATTTTAAATTTTAATCTTAGTAGCGAAGCGCAAGCTCCCCCCGTAGAGATGAGTGGCAAAGCCATTGCCTGGTATATTTATTTTTTTGGACAATTTAACCATCATGAATAGATCTATTTTATAAGATAGCATGTGCCCTCTAATATCAACTGAAGAGACTTTAACGATTATTAACTGAATGAAACAGCAGCGCTTTTTACCTATTGAAATGAACTTTTGCAGCTGTCATCAAAATATGAATTGGACTAAACATTCCTCATCTCTAGACAAATTTGTATTGAAATCTCAAATTACAGACTGCACCGAATACAAAACAAGAACATCAATGCGTTCTAAATCTTTTTTTAATGAATCAAAGCCACCTCTGCAAACATGGATATTTACCATTTATCTTTGGAGTGAAAGATCGGTCCCCAAAAGGCAATGAATCAGTTTAATGTTTCATTAAAAACTATCGTGGATATAAAGTTTTTTCAGGGGTGTGTTCTAAATATTATGAAGATAATCCAGTACAACTTGGTTGTCCGGGAATTATAGTAGAAATGGATGAGTGATGTTTTTCACATAAACCCAAGCATCATTGTGGAAGATTTTCGAGCACGCCATTATGGATTTTTGGTCTTGTTGACACAAGCAATAAACCTGCTGTCGGATATATGGAGATTAAGAAAAAGAGAAATGCAGAAACGTTACTACTAATTCTACACAAAATAGTGAAATCTGGAACTGTAATTCATAGAGACGAATGGAAGGCTTACAGGCGTATTTAACATGATATTGGCTTTACTCACAGCAAAGTAAATCATTCGCTTTGTTTTATTGATCCAATTAGTCAAGTACACACACAAACTATCGAAAGCTATTAAAATAGGCAATGAAGTTGGATAAAACCAATACAAGGATGTAGGAGATTACACTTAAATTCATACTTGGACGAATTTATGTGGCGTGAAAGGCACATAAACAATACATTTATTCATTTTTGTAATGCCATTAGTTCACAACATTCTTTTAATTAAACTTATAATAAAAATAATATTTTATAATAACCTTTTTTCTAATCAGATACAACTTTTTATATTACTGTAGTAAAAGCAGGAAAACTAACCTAACCATTAAGTTAAATTAAAAATATATATTAAGGTTTGTTTTATTAATTTTAGTTGATTTTGTATTCTTCATTCGGGCAAGAATGAGATCCGTAATCTACATATGATTGGATATATATATATATATATATATATATATATATATATATATATATATATATATATATATATATATATATATATATATATATATATATATATATATATATATATATATATATATATATATATATATATATATATATTTATATAGGTATATAAATCCAACACACCAGAGGAAAGGAAAACGGAATAATTTTAATTCGGAAATAGTTATTTCATACTTCGAAAAAATACGAACAGGGGTGGGATTTGAATCATGCACCCTGAGGCAGTGAGCAACAGCCTTGATCTCAATTAAACCGTCACTTAGACCACTTGGCTAAGCAGAAGACAAAAATAATCTTCCGAATAGCTAAGCACTTTTAGGAAAGAGAAATAAATAATTTGGAATTCAAAGGAGAAATTGAGTTAAACATGCGGTGAATATACAATGTATATCGCTCATGAGCGCTAGAGAATGATGAAATAAATCTAACACGCGGCAAGAAAGAGAAAACGGAATATTTTTCTTCGGTAATAGTTATTTCCTACATCGGAAAAATCTGAGTTGTGTTAGGATTCGAACTGTGCACACTGAGGCAGCGAGCAAACGCTTTGATTTCAATTAAAAATCCCCTTATACTACTCGGCTACGCGGAAGAGAAAATTATCTCCCGAATCGACAAGCTTTTTAAAGAACACTTCGGATGATCGATCAAATTGAGAAAGAGAGATAAATAATTGGGAATTCAAAGGAGAAATTAATTTAAACACAGGGCGAATATACAATGTATATCTCTCATAAGTGCGAGAGAATGATAAAATAAATCCAACACGCAGCAAGAAAGAGAAAACTGAACCATTTTTCTTCGGAAATAGTTCTTTCCTACTTCGGAAAAATACAAGATGGGGTGGGATTCAAACCATGCACACTGAGGCATCGAGAAAACGCTTTGATCTCAATTAAACTGCCCCTTAGACCAGTTGGCTACACGGGAGACAAAAAAATCTTCCGGTTTTTGGGCTCGGATGTTTTCGAATTAGGAAATAACTATTTCCGAGGGAAAATTATTAGGTTTTCTCCTTCTTGCGGTGTGTTGGATTTCTTTCATCATTCTCTCGCACTCATGAGAGATACACATTATATATAGGTATATATGCCCTATATCCAATATATATATATATATATATATATATATATATTGGATATAGGCCCTATTTTAGGCAAGAGTCATTTAGGTCCACAGCGAGGGATGCATTGTTTAATTTAAATTGCAGCTTCTTTATGGCTTTAACTATAGTTTCAATTGATGGCTCTAGGCGAGAAAAATTACTCGGAAGAGGCATGACTTTATTTACTTAGACGTCTATCAAACTAGCTTTAGGTTATTTTCGGGGCAGGATGGTAAGTATGATATAGAAGGGAATATATTTAGGAACTATTTTAAACATAATCGTGAGATAGCCGATCAATCAGTTAACTTAAATATGTAAGGCTAATTTCTTATGTAGAATTTAATCTAAAATTTAAGAATCTTTTCATTTTTCAAAATCAAAAAGTTAAGAGTTTTGTAATTTTTGAGAATATACAAGGGGATGCAAGTTTTTAAATTTATTAAAAGCGTCTGGCTCTATTCGAGGGAATTGCAGATTCTGGCAGCGACTAGTTGGGAGGATAGTTTCTAGCTGAACTCTAATGTTAATTAAAGGTTTGCGTTGGAAGATCATAACCACCTCAGCTATTCAAAGCCTTTTGCGATCAGAATCAAGAAAAATAATTGTGTTTTGACTAGCATTTCTCTTGTGATTGATGAATTATTCGTTGTACCATGGCACTTAATAGCACCATTGTGGAGGTACATTGTCAACCAGCGCGACAACGGACATTGCACGAGTATTCATGCAATAGGTTGGCCTCTTGGAGTGGTCCTTCATGGGGAGACAACTGTACTTCATGAGACGGGATCGTGTTTTACTGGTCTTGTAAAATATATATATATATATATAATATATATATATATATATATATATATATATATATATATATATATATATATATATGAATCCATTAAACCACATTGAAAGAGAAAACGGAATAATTTTTCCTTGCAGTAATATTTTTATTACCTTTTGTCGAAAAAATCCGTGCAGGGAAGCGATTCGAACCAGGCACACTGCCGTTAGTACACTATGCAACGTGTAGCATAGTGTACTAACGGCACACTTTTAACTGTGATCGATGCGGTGCTCGCTGCCTCAGTGTGCCTGGTTCGAATCGCTATCGTGCACGGATTTTTTTCGAAAAAAGGTAATAAAAATATTACTGCAAGGAAAAATTATTCCGTTTTCTCTTTCAATGTGGTTTAATGGATTCATTTTGATCATTATCTCGCGCTACTTTGAGATATATATATATATATATATATATATATTGAGGCCAAAAGTGAACGCATCCCTTCTTTATACGACCGAAACCTATGGGTTAGTTGTGGTTGGCGTACAAACTAGCAAGGATCTACTACATTCCTGCATATTGTGCCTGATAAAGTAACTGTGTGCAAAAGTTACTCTGATCAAGAGAACAGTTATCTCACAAGAAATGACCCCTAAAAAGCCACGAGAATAAAACCCATCGCACCGACAAGGACCCTCTGGTCATCTAGACCATTGTTCTACCAATGAGTTAACAGGACCAACAAACTTCAACCTAAGGTTCCTTCAGGTTAAATAAGCATAATTTACTCTATGGAGGGGTATCTAAAGATGTTTAGTTCAAAACTGTTCACCTTTGCATCTAAATTCCCGGTCGGCAGCTTATTTCACTCGACAGCGAAGATACAGTTGGACTCGGGGCGGTAGTTCATACTGAGCAGTGAACGCCATTTGAACAACTACCGAATAGTGAACTTTCAGATAAGCACTTAATTTACGGTATGGTTTACGGCAATTCTAGGATGGCTGCAAAAATGTACAGTAAAAGATATCCCAACAGACATGTGACTATGCATCCAACATTTGAGCCATACATAGGAGACTGTGTGAAACCGGATCATTCCGCTTTGCAAGAGCTGATGTAGGCCACCGCAAGAAGTGTAAGTGACCATGAGATGGAGGAAGAGATACTTCAACATTTTCATAATGATCAATCAACAAGCACACGCGCTGCACGCATGTTTTTCCTGCAAGTTACAGTACGGTGTGTCGCGTGTTGCACGACAACCTTTAACATCCATTTCACATTCAGCGTATTCAGAGCTTAAATGCTAACGATTATTCACGGCGTTTTCAATTTGCCACGTGGTCTTACAACAAGGACAAGAACCCGATTTTGCATCAAAAGTTCTTATCACGGATGAAGCAACATTCACGCGAGAGGGAATATTCAACACGCATAATCTGCATTTGTGGTCCCACATCAATCCCTATGGTACAAGGGAAAGCAGTCACCAAGATTTTTTCTCCGTAAATGTATGAGCGGGCATGATTGACAACTATCATCGGCCTCTACATCCTGCCAGAAAGAGTCACCCGACGCAATTATTGGGCCTTTTTTGATGAAGTACTACCCGGGTTGCTAAAAGATGTTCCCCTAGTGATTGGCAGAAAAATGTGGTTCCAAGAAGATAATCCACCGGCACACTTCACGATTGTTGTTAGGAAGTTATTAGGTGAGCTGTATCCGAACCGCTCATTGGTCGTGGCCACTCAGGTCTCCTGACATGACACCCATAGACTTCTACCTTTGGGGACTGTAGTAGAATGGCATGTTTCACCCACATTTTCCCCCGTTCCTTACGGGTGGGCCGGTTATCAAACCTTCCCCTTCCGGCTCGATATCTGATGGTCTCCCGCCGGAAGAACCCGCCGACCATTTTAGCTAATCATCGCATTTCTTCCTCGAATGGTTATCGGTAGATGGGAGCCCATCTTGGCTTCCGGTGGTTTCCGGAAGTTTGCAAAGGACAAAATGGAAGAGATAATCAGGCCTACTCAGCTGAAGAAGGGCGCTTGATATAAAGTCTAATTTCAGAGCCATGTGAACCTCTCCCGAGTTTCGAGTATACAGGATGAATTCTTTTAACCCTCGGTACGAGAGCTTGCACAGCGTCTGGCGGGACAGAAATTGACATTCATCTCGGTGTAGTGGTAATTCGAAGCGCCAAGTATTTAAATAGGAGATCGGTTCCATTTAGGGAGGCTTCTTATCCCGTTGGTCTGCAAGTCAGTGCGGACCAAGGTTCGTGATCATGTTTTCAGAGCTGAAGCTACAAACGGCCTCACTCTGGTTCTTTAAGCGAGAAAACTACATCTCAGCTTTTCTCCGTGACCCTACGCGTCGACAGATCACTTTGTCCCCCTCCCTTACAGAAGCACCCTAGATTCCTTAGATTTCACGAGCGTGAGGCCCTATTTAACAAGAAGCCCTCGTCACCGCCTTCTTCCAGCAGAATCGTGACGGAATTTTGAGATCAGATCATCGTCCTCACCCCTTCTCTCACCACCTTCGCTTAGCAGCGCCCCTCGAGCATCAGGTTTCAAGGTAGCCCTTATCTTTCACATTTCCAACTTCACCACAAATCTTACCAACATTACAAGTGTATAGGGATTTACATAGTAAATAAATATTTACAAGCCAAGTGAGATATCTGAGATTCACTTATTAATTCATCTCTCAAAGAACCCTATTTGTATATATATATATATATATATATATATATATATCAGGAATTAAACCACATTCTCCGAAGACAATTTAATTTAGAACAATTTTGGTGTATCTCACACCCTTTTTCAACTAACACTGGGTAGAAAATATAAGAGAAGTGCATATAAGCATAACACAAGATCCCCTCTTTTTTCCCCCAATCCCCTACTTGTGGCTTATCTGGGGGGGTTAGGCCTAAACATATTGAAGGGCTGACATTTAACTATTTTGTTTATATGCCACAAGTAGGGGATTGGGGAAAAAAAGAGGGGATCTTGTGTTATGCCTACATGCACTTCTCTTATATTTTCTACCCAGTGTCAGTTGAAAAAGGGTGTGAGATACACCGAAATTGTTCTGAATTAAATTGTCTTCGGAGAATTTGGTTTAATTCCTCATCTTTTCTTGCGATATTGCATTAATTTTCTTCATATATATATATATATATATATATATATATATATATATATATATATATTTCTTGTTTTTTGTTCATTAAACCTTATTTTCCTATTGTTTTGTATCTAACTTTCTTGGGTCGCCTGCTGGCAAAGTTTATTCTAATCCCTCCTTAGCTACCTTCTTAGCACTCCGAGTCAATACACTCATTGAGGGCACGGACCGAATGAAGTATAAGGAGTAGTACAACGATCAAGAAAAGGCATGCTCCAGTGCTAGAGGGAGGCTCTCCCTTTGCCGTCTTCCTAGCATGCAACTAACACGCCTACATCCTAGAAAATGTTGATTATGCCACAAATAGGTTTGCCCGAACTCTTTTCTGCACCGAAGAAGTAGTGTATGTGAAGATCCCCCAGACTGAGAACAAAACGAACGTCTGCTAGAAAAAGCTCGTGGGCAGGCAGTTACCGCAGTGAGGTGCAAGGGTGAACTTAATCAAATGACTATGGTTACCGCAAGTGTGCTCCATTCAGAGACAAGAGAAGATACCCTAGAGCCTTGTGCGTATTAGGTGTAGGTCCCCAGGGACATTCGCGGCACGATGTTGCACAAGCTTATTTTCCCCTCGGCCGTATGGCATCATTTTGCAAGGCAACCCTAAGGGCTGACTAAATTCCATCTATCTATTTGGTTTATAAGAGCATCCTATACTAGATTAGGGTAAGCAGAAATACAGGGCTAAACAGTAAATAAAATAATTATTTCACCATTTAACTGAAAAATAATAAGACGTATGTAGGTTGTTCAAGATCACTTGAGCCATTCTTCGGCCGGAAGAATTCATCAAATTGAGGCGGTGTTCTTGCGAGATTTAGTTTCTTTCTTCTTCACATCTTTCTCCTCAGCTAGTAGAGCCTTGGAGCTGAACCGGAGAAGTGTAGAGAGTGGGGAGCGGCTCCGTTATAGATGATGAGCTGGCCGAAGATGTCTCAGAAGAAGTTAAAGTGGTAACTCCATTTACCTCAATCGTGTGGTGGAGGGGAGCTCCTTCAACAGTCAACAAGGTGCATCCAATTGTCTCTTCTCTCCCAGCAGCTGAAGTGAACGAGGCGACGCTTGAAGGCGGATCTTAACGCCTCATTAGAGTCCTATTATTCCGATTTATCATCCCAATATATAATTGAAAAAGAAAACAGGGTTTCATAGAAGGTTGATGCTATGACCAACAAATTATTTGGGAGGTGTTGCAAAAAGATCCCATAACATTAGTAAATTCCAGAATGTGATCATTTTCACATACCTGGCCTCCAGATTGGACTTAGGACTGTCCTTAACATTTTGACCCGCTATAATGGTACTTCATCCTGATGTTTGAATCTTAAAGGATCATGCTTGAATAGCCACATTTTATGTATACTGGACGAGGTGAACTGATATTATACAATAATTTTTATTTTATCACGCCTATCATCATGCCCTGAAGTAATTTTGAATCATCCTTTTTCAGGTTTTTTGCACAAATATTTTATTGTATATGAGAAAAAACTTAAATTACACATTAGGATTACAAATCCTGTAATCAAATAGATGCTAATTTATTAATGACCATACATCAGGCTGAAGGACTTCTTTTTAATTTTAATCAGGCAAAGATTTGCGTTTGTAACTCTTTTTCTTGTAGGTCTTCTCTAGCTGATCTATTCTAATCATCCAGCAGTAGCCGCCATCATGTGTCTATCCCAGTGACCTTGGTAGCGCTCTTCCATCGTCATCAAATCCCGATGGGAGCTTTCCGCTTGTTCGTCGCTCACGGCTCCAAGATTCTCTGGGAATCGGTCGAGGTGACTATTTAAGAAAAGCAGCTTCACACTCATGTTACATCCCAGATTACGATTGCTAAAAGTATATTAGTAACCAGATATTCGTAGTTATACGCCGTTTTGTTTCCCAAGAAGTTACGAACAATGGTGTTCACAAATCTAGAATCACTCAGAAGTCTTCGGATTTGGGGACCATCAAATACTCCTGCTTTTATATATTTGTATGACAAAGCAGGAAACGCAGATACTATGCACTGAAAACAATCATTGCAAGTGCTCAACAACTTGACATACTGCTTCATGAATCCCAGTTTGAGATGAAGTGGAAGGAAAACGATCTTCTCTCGACCTACAATTGGCTCATTAACAATGCTTGGCATTCTTGTTTCGAAAGTTTCCCGAACTGGCAAATCTATTTAGGACCAGTGTTTCTCACAGGCTCGACTGTCTCACAAACAGATAAAGCATGGAAAATTTCTATATCCCTTCTTCTGGCTAAAGAGGAAGTTGACCATCTCAAAGTCTACACATATGATCCAATCGTGTTCATGGTACTTAAGTAAACCCATGACCATTCTTATGTCATCGTGAATTTCTCGCAGATGGACAGAGTGACCGAGAGGAACTGTCGCAAAGTCATTACCATTATGCAAAATGACACACTTGAGGCTACGCTTGGATTTATTCAAAAACAGTCTTCACCTAGCAGGGCTATAGGTGCCAAGTCCCAACTCGGTAAACAGACCAGGAACATCGTGGCAGTATACAAATTGTTTGTCGTCAGAGAAATACCTAACAAATGTACTTCCCCTTGTTTGGTAATATGATACCCGTACCGACCTTTCAAGCATATGTCTTTCACTCAATCTGGAGACTAAAAGTTCTGCGGCTTTCTTGGATAGCGACAAGTAACGTATCAAAGTCATTCAATCCTCTTGATTGAAACACTGAGGAGCTAATGACTGTTCAGCATCCGATGATGAATCTGCAGACTCCGAATTGATTCTGTGGACGTCCATATCAGGTACATCATTTTCATTATCAGAGGAAGAATATCTACTGAAAACCAGAACTGATAAAGACTCAGAATGAGGTACTGGCCAGATCGCTGAGGGAATGTTGGGGTGGTCGCTCTTGTGCCGATTTTTCTTGCCAATCCCTTTAGTACTCAACAGACAGAAATAACAGACCGATACATGATCCTTTGTGGATTCGAAAAAGAAGACCAATTCTCTTTCCTTTCCTCCACTCACGAAGATGTTCCAGACAACTATGGCAAACAGCACGTGGGGCCGACTTCTTATCTTAATCGCCAAGAGGAACATCAAAATATGGCCTTATAAGTACGGATCACAAAGTTTGATATATTGCGCCCTTGATGAACTAGCATGTAACAGCCACATATGTAGCAGATGTGTCTATATCATTAACGCAATTTCCTCTTGACGAAGCAATCACTCTAACATGAGATCTGAAAAAAGAAACAATAATATCAATAGTTTGCACAAGAACACTTATTACTCTCTTACTACTATGTCCTATGAAGGATTTGCTTTCTATAAGCACCCTTTGTTTGTCCAGAGGGCAGTTTTTCGGGAAACGAGAAAATAGAAATTACAGAATAACTATAGCATTTAGGTAAAAATGGATTATATATTTGAGATCAGCATGAAAATACAAATTAAAATTGGCAGATAAATCTAAGTCACCAGGAAATGTGATTGAAATTGTTCTCCTGTGTAATCAATTGAAATACTTTCATCAAAATTTAAACCAATGTTCATTATTTTCAAGCAATTCTGTTATAATTGACTAATTCTTTTGGGTATTAGAAAACAAATATCCACAGCCACAATTCATCCTATGAATGAATCACATATTATGAGTTAAGAGATTTTTTACCTTTTCCAGGTCATTTAAGGAATACAGATCCAAAATTGAAATAATGTTTCTTAATTAACATTGATTATAACTGACCTTTACATTTCGTTTTGATTTTAAGTTTTTACGTGATTTAACTTCCTCTCCTTCCTAATTTCCCGCCTCAGCACACAAACATACTTTTTCTGCTACCAAAAACATGACCCTCTTAGAGTCCAGGGTCCTTCTTTGATGAGGTATCTTTCTACAGTCAGGCAGAATAAACATTTTTTTTAGAATTTAATAGAGACTATACCTAGTAAATAGAATTATATTTTGTTTACGTTAAGAGGCTGAAATAAGAGATACTAAAGTAAGCAAAGTAAAAAGTAAACCTGCTTTAAATGAAAACCCTTAAAAAAACCTTTCAGAACCTTAGTGTCGTAGAATGACTCCCGACGATACTATATATAACACTATTCGTTGAGGGAACTTCCTTAATTATCTCTAGAGTGCGTTTTACTGTCTTGGCGGCCGATATTATGTATCTTCAAAAATGCTTAAGAAGTGGAACTGAGCTCAAGGATAATAATATTGCTATCATTAATAAAATAGAGTTTTATTAATAATAACTATAAACAAAACACAAAAACGGAAAATATTGACAAACAGAATGGAAAAGGTCGTGGAGACTCGGGCTAATCCAAGGATTTAAGGGATCAAAAAAGTTAAAACAAATATGGAGTTAAAGAGATGGGATGGTTCGATAAACCATTTAAAGCACAGGATAGAATTGACAAATAAGGGATCAATACTCAAAAGGTGACGCTTGGCTTACGTAACTTCCGTTAGGGTGCAGTCGAAGGTACTTGAAGGAATATTCGGTCCGCTGGCGAGTTCCAGCAGAAGGGGGGGGGGGATGAAAGGATCCTGACGTGGCGTCTTGGGAAGGAGAACCGTTCTCGACGAACGGCTTGACGAACAATGGCTGTTCTAGGTTGTTCTCTTCTGAACAAAGGGGGGATGAGAACCGTCTCTTGTCTACGGGCTCAAGAACAATGGCTGTTCTAATGTTGTTCTCCTTTGAACAACAGGGGGGGTGAGAACCGTTTCTTGGCGAAAGGCTCAAAACGAACAATGGCTGTTCTAATACTGTTTTCCTCGAACAATAGGGGGGGGGGATGAGAACCGTTTCTTGGCGAAGGGCTCAAAACGAACAATGGCTGTTCTAATACTGTTCTCCTCGAACAATAGGGGGAAGATGAGAACCGTTTCTTGGCGAAGGGCTCAAAACGAACAATGGCTGTTCTAATGTTGTTCTCCTTGAACAACAGGGGGGGGATGAGAACCGTTTCTTGGCGAAGGGCTCAAAACGAACAATGGCTGTTCTAATGCTGTTCTCCTTGAACAGCAGGGGGGGAATGCCTTGGGGACTTGACGTCACTAAAGGCTCGAACCTTTGGCACTCAAGGAATATTGTCCTCCTGGACAAGTGATGGTGAATCTCGAGGCCGAGGTCCCTTGGCGCACAAAGGGAGAGAGGGTCGTGGTGATGTTTCGCGACGAAAATCTGGATCTCCAATCTGATCTTAGTGGTAAAGTTTCCATATAAATAGCCAGGACATCTCCTTGGCGTGGGGAAAAAATGGAGTGAAAGCTTGGAGGGAACGCACAGCTGGGCCGGAGAAAAATGCCTTATCTGTTCATAAGCCTAACTCGATCTGGCGAGGTCGGCGTATGGGGGCGAACGGGGGGACGATAACCTCCTTGTTTAAACATTGACGTCCGGCAGCTGTTGATAAGACTCCAAGCCTCGAATCGAAGATGCACGTGGGCCTCCTCGAGGTTTTAACTAATATGGGATAGGAGTTGAATTTAACACAGATTCAACTCGTTCTATCACACTTAGCTATATGAGTGAGATAGTAGAAGATGATGTCTTATAGAGAGAAGAACGAGAACACGTATTAGTGTAAATGCCAAAGTGCTATGTTAAGAAGTATACATATTGTGTAGACAAAATAATGGTAGATACTAAAGAAAGAAATGAAAAAGGGTAGCATAAAAAATAAGTGGTGTTCTTATTATCTCTATCGGAAGGTTCAACGTGCCGGCAGAACTTGATGTTGGGTACTACATTTCATCACCCCCCTCTAACAGCTTCACCAAATTGGAGTCAATATTTCATTGTTGGAAATTTTGCATTTTAAAATACATGACCCATTTGATGTGTATATTTAAATTGCTTTGATAAATTAAACTTCTTATAAAATTTGGGGTTTATTGATTAGAATGAGATTACATATAACAATAATATACGAGTAGAATTATTAATAACAAGTAATTAATACATATAAAATTATAATTATTAAATTAATGCTATCCTAAAATTGATGAATTATTGAATAGTTGAGGTAATATATTTTAAAAACGGACAAGAACTCTTTCTTCCCCTTTCCCTACCATGCATGGGTAGGAATCTGGTTCATTCGAAAGGAATCGTATTTCAACTAGATTGGAGGTAGTGCAAGCTATTATCGGGCACGTTGTTACGCTTTTCTCCATCAAATTTCGATAGTATATTTGTGCATAGATTTTGATTATAATAAGGACTTTTTAGTCAGCCACCTCTTCCTAAACCCTACTAAGTCTTTGTCTACTTATTTACATAAAAGGTTTACCTGCCTCCATATGGAAGGAGGGATTCGAAAGCACTATCTGAAATCGATTTCGGTTCTGTTTTACTGGTATTGTATAAGACAGGTTGATAATTTATCGAAGATATTTTGGGGAAAGTTTTGATTACCAAATTATTTTAATTGTTTAATCATTATTATAATGTGAGCAAGTTGTGTTTTTCATGCAGTCGCTGTTTATTCATCTCTCAATATTTTGATCTCCTCTTGCGTTAGGTTATTTACTTATTTGCCTATTATGTTTTATTTAATTTAGTTCTTTTAGGTTTTTAAATCAAATATTTTTCTTTTATACTCTCTTTCAAATTTCTCTATTTTGAATTTTATAAGAGATTCAAAGTACAAAAGTATATTTATCAAAGCACCACATTATTTTGAACACGCGCAAATCTGCCTAAATTTTAATTAAAACAAATAATGCTTTTCAATTTTCTTTTAATAAAGTTACAATTCGTCCCCAAAAATTTAGAACATAATTTTCTCTCTCTCCACAGACGCCAAACCTTTTCCTCTTTCGTTATTTTTCTTTAAAGATTAGTGGATGGTTACACAAAGCAAACCTTTGCGGTGTGCAGTAACCTGTTTCTGATACTAGATTTCTATTCAATGGGTGACAGCAGCACGGGCTGCATAATGAATGTGGATTTCGAGGCTATAATACATTCTCTTCGACAGAAATTATAGTTGCTACGTTTAAAGTGAAGATTTCGAGGAGACAGGTTCGAGCCCCCGTAGCAGGGTTATCCCTAAAATTTATAGAAAGCAGGATAAGAGAACTCGACAAGCCTGCCAGATGAAGATTCTGGATCAAAATGTTGCAAATTCGCTTCATTTCACTCTGGACTGCACTGAAACTGCCTAAGGAGAGATTACTATAAATTATGTTGAATATGTTCTAGGTTTTAGGTTTTGACCAAGATAAGGATGAAATATTGCTATTTGGAAAGCAGAGTGGAGGATATGTTCGATTCGGTTGACGATTTAACGAACAGATTTACGAGAGATACCGCTTTGATTATGCCTTTTGGAACTAAGAATTTTATTTATTTGGTTCAGGAAACTCCTGCTAAAATTCCCTCAACTTATGAGAAAGGTAAAGAAAAATAGTAGGGACCTGGTGAGTATATGTATTGTTGAGAAAATATGTAGGTGTGGAGAGGATTTTTTAATGGAAGAGTTTCTTATTTTAATAACTCTCTTAAGGTTATTTGCACGATTTCTTTTTATTTTAAGAGCCAATCTGGTGAGTGCCTTACTTGGGGAAAAGTCATCGTACTCACACTACAGCCTAATACTAGGCTTGATTAAAAACAAGTATCAACATGTAAATAACAAATAACAAAGATAAAAGAGGAACAAAGATAAACACAAGCAAAAGTAAAATACAACAATTAAAAACAAATAACAAGATAAGCAAAAAGGCAACAAAGAAGAAGCACGCTCCGGCGTCGCGGGCAGGCCTGCCTAATGCAGGCACAGTGAGATGCAGCATACACAAAAAGTGAAATAAAGTGGAGCAGCTTTGAAAAGTCAATTCGTCAGCATGTATGTGTGGACGAACCAGTTACGAGCACAAGGGACAAGTGGTAGCGACGCCGCTCGTCTCGGTACCGGGACAGGTATTGTGCCCTAAGAATACCCAGATTAGGACATTCAACAAATAGTGGCCAAACAGACTGGAGAAACGCAGTGGTGGCAATAAGGTTCCGGCGAGTGCTCCATGAGATGACTGTGCATCCAGCAAGTATTTCCAATTTCAAGACGAAAGAAAGTACCTCTTTCCCACGAAAAAGTAGTACTGAGATCAAAGACTACAGAAAATTATTTTGGCGATAAGGGCTATAACTGAACTGGTGTAAGTCCCGTAAGGGTAGGAACAGTTTAAAATAATTCCATGCTGGATTTTCAGACATGTTTTAATCAGAGTTGAGAGATATAGAGCTGTGCGAGGCACCGTGAAAACCATGTACCAATATCAAGTTTCGGGAATATAACAAGAAATTTATTACATTTTTACAAACTCGGATGAGGTTTGATAACAAGATCAAAGAATTAAAGGTTATTTATACGTCGGTATTATGATATTAGTGCAATTACAGAAACAGATAAACTTGCTCGAGAAAGTAAGCATACTTTTAACTTATATTACAACTTTTTGACTCAATTCATGCCTCGTAATTTCAGGGTAATGGAATTTAGAGGCATTCATAGTAATGTATGAATGAAGATGCACCTAAACTCTCAACAAGTTTCCAAACATTCTTATGACTAATAGTCAATAGTATGACCGTTTGGCTTAATGGAGCTCCTAAACAATTATTATACTTTTTTCCAGATTATCTCTGAAAATCTGCTCTTATTTTTGCTTTCTTTAACTGTTGAAAGGGCCATCTTCTTCCTAGGATGGCTTGTGAGCAACAACCATGAAATAATCTTCACGATTCTTTCTCTATCTTTTTCATTTATCGTTACGTTAATTCGATAGAATGTATGAACGTCTGTTGCACAGAAACTACCTCGTAGCAAGATAGATAAACCTCCAAATTTGAATTCGGTAACAGTGTTTTTTGAAAGACCAGCCTCACTTCTTTTACGCCAAGCAACCCTGACATCATCTATACCAGACAAGCCAATCTCCAATTCTTCTGACCATAAGATTCAAATTCAAATATTTCTATAAATGATCATTAGTGGACTTCAGTTTAGCTTCCAAATGAATGTTTCTCAATACAGATTTCTTCCTCAGACGATGTCCATACATTTTTAGTTTATAAACATCTTTGATACTTTTCAGACTAATATCAATGCCTTGCTCTCACAACTCATCGTTTATATCCTTTCTTGTCATCATTGGGATATTTTTAACTATAGGAAGTGGAATTCATTTAATCATAAGTCGTATTATAGCTCATTTGGATTTGAATTTCCTAATTATTCTCGATTTGATGCCTAAAGGCAATGTACTACCTTTCGCCATATGATTGCGTCTCTGTATCATGAGAATGTCGAGTCTATGAATCTAGAATATGTTGGACTATTACTTCCTAGTCTTAATAATTGTTAATTTTGCTTAATTTTTATACCTAACATTCCAAAATTTTGTGTCTTTCTGTTACTTCTTTCCTTTTAATGCCTCCTAATCATAGTAGTCCGCAAAAAACTATTCAAGAATTATGGTGCAGGATTGTAGTATTAGGTAAGGAGCGATATGTTTAATTTCTACTGCAACAATAGCTAGTTTTAAGGAAATTATTTATGAGAATAACTGAACTGGTGCATTTTTTCATAGGGATAGTTCTACAGGAAAATTAATCAACGTTATTTTATATATTATAAGAAACTAGTGGCAATAATGAAAGTTTACTATTGACATTAGGTCTTAGATTTTAACTATTAAATTTGTTTAAACATATTACTGTTTTTGAAACGCTTTCCTCCTTTATTAGAGAGAGATTATCGGTATGGGCGGTTTATTCAAATGTACAAATTCAGGTTGCTTTTATGAATCAGGACACAAAGAATGAAATTGACTGATAGAATTTTAAAACAATACACCCGGACGTGTATTTATTAACCTACACTTTATTTTGACTAAGCATAAGATGTTTGGTCATATAATACATGTAACCAAAGAACTGCCTAAGTTTTGTTCACAGATTTCTGTTGTCCACTACACATCAAATAATTTTCAATCGCTATTAAAAGCGGAAGCATATTGACGAATATATTCGAATTAGATTTGGGTCCATCTAATAGGGTGATGGAGAGGTACTCTAGTGTGGAATCACGGATCCTGGGGGGCTTGCAGCTAGTAGAAGCTGCCAAATGTTTAGACCCATTTATATTTATATTTCATTTTTAAACCATATTTGTATTCTGCTATTCAAAAAGAGTTATGTAATAGTATAGAATATAAATGAAACCAATTTTTCAAACTGTTGCGGTTGAATGTATCTTATATGATACATGGCTAAACTAAAGGGAAATCTCAAAGATATTTATTAAGTTTAGTATTATACCTTAGATGATGTCAAAAACTACAAAAGCCACAATTCATAATTTTCTCTAGCCTGTAAAAACATTTGCACCTGAGAAAGTTAGTCCATTACGTTCACTTTCGAATGATACAATCAAGGAAGGATCAATGCATTTAGTACAGACATCAAAGATCAAATTCTCGACCAAGTTTCCTCTTTTTGGCTCCAATGTGACGAAAAGAGTGACATCGTTCGATGACTTCAGCTACTGAAGTATTCATTAGATAAGTTTATTTATTATCAATGATATGTAAGTTAGTCATTATTAATGACCAATGCCTTTTACTCAGAGGGAGGAATTCCGGTAACCCCATCAAATTTAACATACTGGATTCGCCACGGCCAGTATGTGATATGTTTCAAGACTATGATCGAAGATGGAATGCGACCCTCACACTTAAAACGCCACTTGAGGACAACACATCGAGCTCCTGTAGATGGACTTAAGGTATTCTTGGAAACAAAAAGGCACTCATTGAATCAAGCAGGTTGGATGGTAGTGGGGCATTACGGCAACAAACTTCAAAGGGTTTGAGATTTTCTATGAGATATGAGATCGCTATGTTAAAACCAGAGGTGATAAACTTTTACAATAGCACCAAAGGGGGTATTGACACATTTGATCAAATGTATACAACGTATAATTGTAACCGGATAACCCAAATATGGCCTCTCTGCATATTCTATGGAATAATCAATGCATTCATTATCCACTCATGGCACCAATAAAGTAGAAATGAAATGGTTGGAATGCGTCTGCAATTCATGCATGACTTAACTCTGCAGTTTATTCGACCTTGGAGTGAACAGAGACTTACACAGCCGTCATTGTCAAAAAAACTCAAAAAAAACATTACAAATGTACCAAACCTAAAACCATGGTTTCCCTGTTAGATTTTGAGACGCGCTCTGCACACTGCCCAAGAAAAGAAGACAGAAATACGAGAGTGTTTTTTCCCCCGAGTGCAAAAAGCCACTCTGTGTGGTACATTCTCCACCGATTGTGCCTCGACTCTATGTGAACTGATAAGAAATAAAACGTGTAGTTTTTAAGGAAAAGGAAGCATTTTATTTTAGTTATTTTTCTTTTTTATTGCAGTTTGAGCAATAGCTTATAAAATAAGGCCAAAATTAATGAACAGTGATCAAGGAACAATTTTTTTTAAGTAAAACCAAAACTTTTTTTAGTAAGAAAATTGATAAAAAAAAGGACAACTACAAATTGGACGGAAAACTTTCTTTGGTAAATACACTTTTATACGCTTTTTTATAATTTTATACAATTTACAACACTAAGTAGAATAAATATTTATAATATTTATAATACTATACGATAATATTAAAGTTTATTCATAAAAAACATATGGTTTTGTTTTTTTTTACTAAGTTGTACATTCGGTATAAAATATAAAACTAATAACTATTTTATTTTAAATTTATTAAAATACTTAAAATAATAACTAAAGTACCATAAAATTAAAAGTGACCTAGCTATATAAATATGTTAGGTGCAAAAGACAATGCCAAATAAGGGTTAATATATTCACGAGATCTCACAACACGTTCCGAAATTTTATTCTTGAAATGTAGATCTTTTTGGATGACCTAAAAACATTTAAATTGGGAGTAATAATAAATGCAACGGACGGTCGCAGGTGTAATGTATAATGGTTTTGATCCTCTATTTTTTTCTAAAAATAATGAAATAGTGCGACAAAAACCGAAAAGTTTACTAAGTAAAATTACGTGCCTCAAATAAAAGGCGAGATATAAACCTGCTAGAGAGAATGCAACGGATTGTAAATTTCCAAAACCAGCGATTCTATTGAGAATTTAAATTGATACCCTTATTATCCTCGTCATATCACATGCAAAATAAGAGCAGCTAAACATCTTATAAATATAATGCACTAGCTTACTTTTAGAATAAGATCCATACCGATTTTATAAGAATGTAAATCATAATCGTAAACCAATTAGATAGTGAGCAAATCGGGCCGTCTCAAAGTAACTTGTGTCTGTTTAGAAACCATCCGCTCCACTAGGTAAAACAAATTAATATATTTTGAAAGTTTTCTTTTAATAAATTGCACACACTTTAAACCGCAGTATTCCTTAAGAAATACGATATATATCGAAATATTTTAATACACGAAAATGAAATTATTGTTTATATTAACAAAATGAAAATTCCAAATTGCCGAGTACCGCTAAAATCTATCCAATTCTTTGGAAAGGGTGTAATATTAAAGCTACTTTGTAAAAGTTTTAAAACATCTATTACCGATAGCATAGTTTTTAATGGGTTCAAAGAGGCAAATATAACACCAATTTGCAAAATGGAATAAAGGACGATCTTGGAACTTTCGTCACATTTCACTTACTTTGGACGTTCATAAACCTTTGAACTCCATAATTTGGGACAAGACAGTTGCGCTTCTGCTCATAAATAGGTAATTAATTGAGGCACAGCTCGGTTCCCTATACCCGCGCTCATACTTAACTGATTTGCAATTTTTTTGCGCGAAAGGATCGCAAAGTTTGACGGACATAAGTCAGTAGATTTAGCTTAACTCGAGATCAAAATGGCTTTTTCCACGATACCTCATAAAATACTTAATAAAGCTACGAGTATAGCTGAACGGAAGAGGGTGCAGCGTCGTAAAATGGATTGATTGTTGGTAGGAAAACTGTAGGCAATGTCGTCAATAAGATAAACTTCTCCTGGAGTTCAATCACATGCAGTCTACGTCAGGCATTTCCTGTTCGACCATTGTTTTTTTAATAAATACATATAAAGAACCCAAAGATGAATTTTACGTCAAATCTAAAAATTTGCCGATAAAAAATTACGTTCTGAGACAAATATCATAGTGACTGAAAATTTTCAAAAAGACTGAAAAATTAGACAAACGGTTAGAAAGATGACAGATAATAATAATAATAATAATAATAATAATGAGTATTTATAATGCGCCCTTCAGGGCTGTTAGCCCTCACAGAGCGCAGGTTGTGTAGCAAGTGTAGAGAAAGTTTACAGTAGAGAGAAGGCAATTCTAAAGAGATGAGTCTTCAGGAGACGTTTGAAAGTACAAGGGAGGGAAAAGATCGGACTTCTGCAGGAACAACATAGAACATTCCAGAGTCTAGGGGCACAAACTGAGAAGGAACGGTCACCCATGGTGCAGAGAACAGAACGAGGAGTGTTCAGGATGGGAGTGACGTTAAACTGGAGTGCCCGAGGAGTTTAACGACGGGAGAGGGCAGACGGAAGATAAGGTGGAGCTTCTAGGTTTAGGGCCTTGCAGGTCAGGAAAAGAATTTTATAGTGGGTACGGAAATGAATAGGTAACCAGAGTAGCTCCTGTAACAGAGGCATCGAAGGAGAGAACCGGGAGCGGTGAAGGAGGAGCCAGGACGCATAGTTTTGAACTGGTTGTAGTGGGCGAATTGACAAAGAAGGAATATTCACTAGAAGAGAATTGCAGTAGTCTAAGCGTGAGGTGGCGATGGCATAAATATTAGTCTCAATGCTTCGTCGAACTAAATTGGATCGAACATCTCAAAAGTTGCGGAGAAAACCGAGGGGAGACTTACAGATACGATAGATGTGCGGTTTAAACGAGAGCTGCTCGTCGAAAATAACACCAAGATTACCCACAGAATCAGATAAGGCGACATTGGTTTCCCCAAGGTTAAGGGAGGGAAAGAGAGCGTTATATTTCTTCACCATCGAAGAGGTACCAACAAGGAGAACTTCAAGGTCATTAAAATATACTAAGTGATTACAACGAGCATGGTAAAACTTTGAACACATTCAACATGTACAAGAATGTAGGCGTCTTAACCTCCAGTGAATTAGATTTGTAAAAACAAAGAGTTAATGTTTCAAAATACGACGAATAGGGTTGAAATTGAAAGATATCCTTCTTCTCTCATTTATTTGCCCTCCAATCTTGACTTCCACTCTTGTCTTTATATTTTGAGCTAACCTCGAGTGGATTTTATGATCTTTTCTTTGGTAACACTTCAGTTTCGGGGCGCACGTTAGGTGCGCTGTTTATAGGCTACAATTTTGGGCTACGATATATGTCTTATGACGTCACACGGTAGCGTCAGATGTAAACAATTACGGCGTTATATTTTTTCTGTATATGAGTATATACTTGATGACTGCGCCCTCCAGACCCCCTCCAATTGATTGAAACTCAGGATAATCGCAGGGTGGTTCCCCTGCAGTGATATCTCCCCCACGAGCAGTCCCCTTGAATTTAATGAGTTTTTTCCCCAACAGCTTTTTACTGGCAGAAAAATCTAACCTAATAACAAACAATACTTACTTTTATAGGTTTCTTGATTAGTTTATGCGCCTCTAAATAATCTAAGAGTTTTTTGCGGTAATATAAACTAAAGCCGAATTTGAATAACGAAGAAGCACAACTAGAGCACGAAAAAGCCACAACGAAACAGAAACAAATGCTAAGTGGGTTCTATTTGTAAGCTACGACGTTGCCAGTAAGAAGCTGTTATCGTTCGCAGCTAACAAAAAATGCGAAAACAAAACAAAGAACAATAAAAGACATAAAGAAACCTTACCTAACTTAGTAAAAACTATAAACGAGCAGAGGCGCAGATATTTAGTAAATAATACAGACTAAAAGCTACAAATCCCCAAAACAACAAAAATATAAAACGCCGTGATTGGTCACATCTGAAGCTACCCTCTGACATCATAATAGATATATTGTAGCCCAAAATTGTAGCCTACTAACAGCGCCACCTACCGTGCAACCTGAATCTGTAGTATTACCTTTTCTTTTTCTTAATGCCCTAAAAAAAATATTAAACCTTATAGATGTAATAAGTATAGGTCCAAAATCAGGGTAATTTTTAATCATTAAGTGCTATATATCTAGTAAAATTTCGAAATAGAACATCTGCATATCATTGATGCAAAAATAACCCTTTGATTATTATCTTGGGATATTTTTTTACCTCGTTTGTTGATGGCACTTCGCTCAATGAAAACTTGCGTGAGGTACGCGGGCTGTAGCTTGGTTCAATAAACTTCCCTCCTAATGACTTTTTCAGAAATCGAAATTATAGCAGAGCAAAGCCTTGCAAACATTGTTCCCATGCACTATTATGTGTGGAGTAATCAAATATATTTTCGGCCTTTGAAAGTTTTGAATTCTTTAAACAAAACTTTTACCTACAGTTTTCATACTATTTTTCTAAGTTAAACAATCGAGAATAACAAAATCTCTAAAGTATAGGATAGATTCATTTAGGAATTGATAATATATTTCTGTAATGTAATTGTATGATATAATGCCAAATTTAGCCACCCATATAATTCCGGTACTTTTCAATTACTAGTCTCATGCAGTTAATGCATAAGTTACCTCACCAACATTCTGATGGGAATAACAAATTATGACGTTCCATCTTGCGTTAAATCGTCTTCCTTCCATTAATGTGACGATCGGTGAATGGATATTCGATGATACGTGATTCTTTGAGCAAATATCCAGTGAAAACCTTAGATAGAAGTTGGTATTTAATCATAAAATTGCTTATAAAACAGGAGTGCATTTAAAAATTAATGTGCATAAATATAAACCTTGTGGGTTTCCAGGCAGCAGGACGACGTCTTGTTTGATTAGTTATTCTTTAGTGAAATGTATTTAAAATAACGAAGGCTGAAATAATAAAGGAGTTAACTAACCTCCAATCATTAGGTTTTCCAAAATTCCTCTACTTCTGCTAGATTATGATTGATTTAATGCTTCTCTTTATGATCCTCATCAGATTAACACCCGAGCACTCTGAGCAGAATGAAACTCCTAGTGTTTTTCCCAAGAGCACTTTGTGCCTTGTTATTGTTTCCTTCACAGATGATACACAACTCAGTATACTCTGTTATGCAGAGGAGAGTACCGACGCTAAATAAAATGCATGTGCCGAAATGAGATTTCTCAAAGGTGACAAATTACTCACCACACACAGCACTCAATTTTTAGTCATAAATTTCCAATATGCTCCAATTTATATTACTCTAATTCAAATTAGAGGGAACCCGGCAAGTTTAGCCATACCTGGTATGGCCTTTGATGGGGAATATATATTCCCTTTGGGCCACTGATGGAGGTAGCCGTGATTTTGTTTTTGGTTGCCGCCCTAGCAAAATTATGTAATTAAATTAAAATCCAAGGTCACCGAAAACACCGTTCTTCAGAATGTCCCTAGAGCAAAGAATAAACTTAATATAATGTGAGTTCATAAAGCAATAAATGATCAGCAAAAAGAATCAGTAGTTGATATATCGTTGATCATGTCTCACTCACGTACCTGAATCACGTATGCTAAATGAGGAATCACACATAGCAGAAACAACTAAGACGCCCGAATCCGTTTGCTCCAGTTTGCTCGATTTCAGCAAAATAGTAACACTACGCTTTATCCACCAGCTAAGAAAATAAAATAAGATTCTTTTAAAAAGGGCAACCTAACTTACTCAGCCCTCTCTTTTACTCCGAGGAACAGTAGTTTTAGTTACTACAGTAGATACGGCATTGATTTTCTCAAGTCGAAGGTCGGAATTTAATCCAAAGCGATAGTGGATACAAACGTCAGCGCAGAGGGAAGTCTAGCACATGATTAACGTAGGCGCTGTGCTCAATCCACGAAGGTATTGAGATCTTACATAGGCTATCATACACATAGCCAAGGAAACTTACCGATGGATATTTGGATCTGCATATTACTGATGCAGATATTTGAAATTTTTATACAAGAATCTTAAAAAAATCCGAAGAGTTTTGCCATTTTTTTTAGTAATGGTAAAATTATTTAGCGGAAATTCGCAGGATATAGGTTAACACTATGTGGAATAGGACATATTATACGATTTCGTTACCCTATCTAAAAATTCTTAATACAAAAGATGAAATAAAATCTGTGAAAGAGTTATGTATCGAGAAGAAAATGATAATATCCTTAACTCTAATTTTGAAAGGGAAAGAGAATGTTTGGGGAGGGGACTATTCAAAATTCTTTATTTACGATACACTATTATTCAATTCGGTGTAGCGATGTATTCCACACGCATAATAACGCACTTATCCAATCCCATATGTTTCTACTTTACATCACAGCATTCCCACTAACCTTTCTTTTCCACTTAACATTGAAGACGACAAGGTGGCCCCAACCTCCCCTTAAGTGATGAATGGTTCCATTTTGGGTGGTTGGCGCAAAGATTTATAATTCGAAAATATCTTACCCCTCCACCCCACACCAACACCATAACCACCCGCACTAACGAGGGCTGATGCCTTTGTCCTCATCAGTGATTGTCATGTTCCTTTTGTATGCCTTTCATATTTCATTAAACGGCCAGAGGATCTCGCGCACGATGAAAGGGACGAATGACGCCAAAGCACGTAAATCACTGAGCTGAAATAAGGTGCCTGGAATTAATGCGCATTTACAAAGATTACGCCTTCGAGATCGTCGGGGAATTAGGTTGGTACGATTTAGCAGCTGTATCACGACGTGTTCGGTTTGATGGAGAGTTGCGTAGACGTAGTTAAACACGAAAACGAAGGCAAGAGTTCTTAGAAAAGTCATTCGGAGTCGCTCTTTCCTCAAAATGCATGAGTACAAGGCTGGGTGAGTAATCGATAGTAAAGTATGTTTTTGCCTCCTCTGTCTTGTGCATTTTGTAATCCCCAAAAAGGAAAATGGTGATATTCTCTCCTGAGTGGGAAAAATTTCGGCTCGAATAAACTGCAAAGAATCTCCGACGTCGGTTTTATAAGAGGAAGAAAATTTATAGCGTTGAGAAGTGTCGTTTTGTTTCTGCGTCCAGACGCACTTACTCTCTTGCGTAAATCCTTTAGCGAAAGTTAATATTAAGAATATTAATTGCGTCAATTGATTTTGGTTGTGAAGGTTCGATGTAAAGCTGAAAATATTATTTCTCCGCTAGTCAGGGAGGTCTGTGTACTCGGGTATTTTTGCACGCGCTTCCGTTCATTACCTGCACCTGAGAAACGTTCCTATTATAATAAGAATGAAAAATTCTTCAAGACCTTCCAAGTAAATTCACTATATTTTATTTTATTCTCTTTTCATAAACCAATTATCTTACTATGAATGCACTTTTATAATAAATATTCTTGCAAGCTTTGTTGTATTTAAACGTAATAAAAACAGGGAACTTAGATTTATTTTCACTTGATGGGCAAAGAAGGAGACAGACAATTTTTATATGGACCTAGGTAAGTAATACCCAAAGTTAATTTTTTTGGAACTACCTTTTTATTTTTAATGATATATTTTACAACTGCAATGTTGGAGATACTAACTAACAAGACTTTTACTGCAAGATTGCTAATTACCTTTTAAATACCTTCACTTTTATTTTGTAAGGTCTTTAATGACCTCTTACGCCTTCGTGTTAAAATTAGCCCTGCTATCCTATATATATATATATATATATATATATATGTATATATATATATATATATATATATGTTTTTAGCAAAGCTAGATTTCTTTAACTTTTGAGGAATAATTATTAAGTATTTCGTTTTAATAGTTAGATACAATAAACTACTAATACTCAATCTATCGATCTATTTATCTATCTTTTCTCTCAAATTTCAAATACGAATGTATGTATCATTAATTTCTTATTTAAAAAAACTCTTACGATTAAACCAGAATTCTGTCTTTCTCTTTTTCTCTTATATATATATATATATATATATATATATATATATATATATATATATATATATATATATATTCAGATTAACGGTGAATGAAGCTCTTTTAGTACTTGAATGTAATAGTGAAAATATGTAAGAAACATTGTGTCATTATGATTTCCAGAAGAGTACATCATATCAGATCAGGACAACGATCTATATGATGATAAAGGACAAGGAGATTTGCAACAACTAGGAAAAGGTATATTTAATTAAGTGTCTACCGGCATGCGAAGCCAAATGCTTAACTTAAGAAATCTAAATAAATGTATCTCAAATTTATTTTATATAGCAGCCGCATTGTGTACAACCTGTTATAAATTATGTTATCAGTGAGGCAGCAGCAGAAGTCTCATCGATGGTAAATAAATGAAGAGGTCTACAATCTTTCTCTCCTAAGTTTGGATTTGTTGTTTTCTTCTTGAAATGATAAAGATTCAATTCTGTTTAATATAATATGATAATATGTATATTTTTAGGTAAGATGACGATCTTTTCCTTGCAATTTTTATGCAGCATAAAGGGTTTGGAATAAATAAAAGAAACATATTTAATTTTATATCCTTTCATTGTGTTTTAGTTAAGTATTGGCACGTGAGAAACTTTGTAGCAAAGAGTTGGCCAATTTTGGCACACCCACTTAAAAAGCTTGCCCACCCCTGGTCAAGCCTCTACCGAGGAAGAAAATAACTTACTTGTTTCGCGATGTATAAAAGGGCACTCACAAATAGGTAAGAAAGTACACAAGGTCGGCTGATCTAAAACTCCTGAGCTCCTACTTATCCTGATATATTAACTTGAGTCCTGAAAAACTTTCATAATTCACAGACTAACCTTGGGAGGACCATGGCAATTATATGTTTCGAAAGGGAATGTTAAAAACATAAGGGTTTCATATTTCGTTAGAATCGGCCTGATAGTCATACATAATGTGAATTGCCAAATAATTCACCAGCTAACCATGGCAAACTTTGCTAATTATTTCAATCGAAAGAGAATGTAAAACAAGATAAGATCTTTAACTTTCGTTATAATCGGCGAATAGTTATGATGTTAAAGTCAAAACGAAATAATTCCTGGGCTAACCTAGAAAGAACTTTGTCAATTATATGATTCAAATGAGAATCTAAAACAATATAAGTGTTTCAAATTTCGTTAGAATCGGCAAAATAGTTTTGATGTTATTACCAAATAATTCCAAATCAACCTTCGGAGACTTTCACAATTTTATCATTAGAAAGAGAATGTAAAAAAATATAAGGGTTTCCAAGTTCTTTACAATGGGCCAAATAGATATGATATTATTGCCAGAACAATATAATTTCCGGGATAACATTGGGGAAACCGTGTCTGAAAATAACATGAGGGATTTAAATTTCGTTAGAATCAGCCGAATAGTTACAATGTTATTACCAAAACAAATAAAAAGCGGAAAATTTGCTTAACCTTCTCCAAGAAATATTATTGTTGCATAAGAAACCTAGAAGTAGGAGAAGATTAAAGAAAGCATAAAACCTTATTTCGGTATAGTCTATTGGAAACAATTCAGCCGTGGAAAACCCATAAGGTTTGAATTAAATATTTGGTCATTATGTTCATGAAAAGGATACATGCATGCATCAGCATTTTAGACTACTAAAACACCTGACAGATCTTTCAAAGGTGATAAATTTGGATTAGGTTGAAACGTAATTCTAATGCTCCTTCCCCTATTAAATGTTCCAAGTAATGAAGGTTTCTAAATATTTGCTCGAATTTTTTCCTAAATGTTCCTCACATTCTCTACCTTTCAAAAAAGGTATATATGTAAAGGGTAGCCGTGGTGGTATACGGCAGAGTATGTATGTACCTTTGTTCCGTAGTAGAAAATCTCCTTGGAGTTCCTTTTTCTCTTAGAGTGCTATACTTGTTATTTTTTACTTTTGTTTTAATTTCTTAACCAGGGAGGAATCGTAATATTATATATCTATTGCCATATGCAGCGTTTTGAGGAATTAATTAAACAACTAGGGCAAAAATATACTTTTAATTACATAAAAAATGAAATATTATAATTTTAAATATACTAAGGCTATAATAAGAGGATCTAAATAAAAATTAATACTAACAATAAGTACTACGCGATGGTTGACGCAAAAATTAACTTTAGTAGGGAATGGTAACTAAAGAACACAAATAAGTTGGATTTTATTTACCTTTAGCTAAGAGGGAGTCTGGCATGGGAAGACCTTCAATGAGAACCTCGTTGCTGTGATGATTAGAGGCGTGAGGCTGACTCGAACTCACAGCTGTCCGTGGAACTACACGAATGATATGTTAGTGGAGGTTATACGGGAATAACGGCTGATCCCAAAGTAAATGTGGAGCGCGTAGCGATGTTTCATAACTTGAAGTTATAAGCGAGGGGATTGTGCATGTACGATTATTCAAATCCTTGGGTTACACTTGCGGGCTTTTTGATGATAAGACTTCACCAAGAGGTGAATCTTTTCTCGAGTGGAAGTTTACATTGATATTCTTTAATGGTGAGGGATATCTCTGTATTCATTCGAAAAACTGAGATAGGGAGTTTCTCTGAACGAGATTGGTATGAGAGTGATTCTTTATACCGATGGTCTACTCTTCAATGTCTATAAAAAGAAGAAAAATCCCGTTCGGTTCTACTTCTTTTCGATTCCCTGTTTTACTCAGGAAGTGCTCTTCTTCTTTCGATTGCTACTTTGATACTCCTCCTCTTTTCTCCAGATCGAACTATATATACGTCTATTATCCTCTGGGGAGGGAAAGGGAGATGAGTGCCCACATTAAACCCTCTCTCCTAGGGCATCATTTTTCAACGTTGTGACCATTCGCTGTTCTGGTTTACGTTGGGGAAAGTGAACTTTTGTCTATTTGGCGAAACTAGACCAAAACAATAGGAGGAAACAGTGACCCTATTTATAGACTTTTATTCTTAAGGCTATCCCACCCTTCCCTCCATTGTTTATATTAACAGACTACGAAATCTGCTGATGGTAATCCTTTTTTTGCGAGTGATCTCGAGGATTGTTGGGACAGTTGTGCAAATGGGGAGGGGCTAAAATATCAGATAATATGGAACGTAACTGTTGACGCTGTGTAACTAAACTAGCGTCTGTTTTTTCTCGCGATATTGATTTTCCCACAGTTGCTGTTGTGGTAAGCCTAAATGAAAATCGACCAGAGGAACAGTGGAATTTCTAACTAGTCCTTATATAATTATGCAAAAGACAATAATGATGTCATGTTAGCGACTAATTTCTGATTAAATTAACTCGCTTCAAAGGCGGCGTCAAAATGCTGTGGATGTGGACCAGTTGGTGAATTTTGAAGATTAAACATGCACATGAGATATGTTAATATTATCTGATTACAGTCACTGTAGACAAAGGTCACTGTCGCATACTTGAAAACGAAAAAAATATATGTTCTTGAATCAATTGATAAACTTTCCATTACGTATCTGAAAACCTACGGGACTCTAAATTTAAAGGAAAGGAAAATATCGCAAAATCTTTGGAATTGCGTCAAACACGATAGTTAAGATCATTAGATCGTCTATATTGAAAGCCAAATCGTATGCATAATATATCGTAGCAAGGCGAATTTTGTCTCCGAGAAATTGAATATTAGTTCACCCCCCGAGAGGCAAAGATTCTTGATTTTGGTAGGAGCACGGCTTACAAGTTGTAACAAATATTTCTTTTCTGCATTAAGTGATGACATACTCACTGGCCACGCTGCGCAACTCTCCCACTCTCAATCACATCATTCTACAGTAGGTGATTCAATTCAACAAATTTTAACTTACAGCCGCAGATATGTTCGCGAAAGCTCTCTCTCTTGCCGATTTGCTAAATCGATAAATTATCTTTGCGCTTCACTTCATCTTACTCCATTATTCTTCATTCACTCGTATTCACATAGTGAATGCAAGTGGACTGGACCTATCGCAATATGTCATCTACTCATAAGCATTTCAACTCATAACCATTCACATAATGCTACCTACGGTGGCATACCTCTAACTCATAGCATTCAAATAATGCTACCCACTGAAATATGCCTCCTAACTCATTAGCATTCTCAATATGCTCCTTACGGCGACATGCCTCTCATCTAAGGAACCGATTAGAAGAGTTAATTTTAAAATACACGATCATACAACGCGTACCGTTTTGACTCATTTAATAAAGGTTTGCAAGTTTGCTCGACTATTTCGTTCATATTTTTATCCACTCACATATTTAGGTTAATTGATTCATTTATTCAAATTCATTATATTTAAGTTTGCTCTGTCATTGTATCATTAAGAGGAAATTTCAACTTAATCGAATCATATTTGTTTGTTTATGTTCGTACTGAATAGACACACACGATTTCAGGTGACCTACAGTTTAAAAAAAATGACCTTTGAAAAAAGTATTTACTAATTTTTTCGTTTAAAATTTCAAATATATAATTTATATCTTTAAATTTTATCATGTAATTACCGTCTTAATTTCTATGCCATAAATATTCTGTATAACTTTTTTAATCATTGTTTTACTTTAATGATATTTGATGTATCCAATTAACATTTAGTTCGCAAGAACTAATGTCATTTTATACTCATGTATTATTTAAACCAACTAATAAGCGTAAATCTTACCTCATGCATTTAATTAATGTATTTCCTATGCCAATGAATATTGATTATTATGTTTTTACTCATTTCATAATTTCGATTGAATTAGATTACTAATTTGATTCGATGCCTTAATTGTTGTTACTTTCATCTTATTGACGATTGGATTCTTTTGTAATCTTTAAATTACATTAGTTGCCATTTCTTCATTCATAGTGCTTTATATGATTTATTCAATATTGCTTATATATGACATTTAACATTATTGGGGAAACTTTCGGTGATGTTTCTTTAAAAATGTTTCGAGCTTCCTTGACTCTCCAGGTTCAAAGTTCTTTCCCTTAGTTTAATTTTACTCACTTACAGAAAAGAATGAAATGAACTGTTTTACATGAAGGGGTGTTTAAGTTATTCCTCAACACCATATGTCACCTGATTCAGCATAATAAGAATACACTCTATCTCTTATTCTTATTTATTTATTATAAAACGGCCCTACAACATACTCATTCGAAGAACTTACGAGTATGTAACATTCCAATCCAATTATTCTCTTTTTTTAAATATATTTTGAATTTGAAATGTTAGACTATCTCTTACAACGTGTAGTTACAAATAATTTTATACTTAGTTTATGAATTTTTTTCGCTTATCTTCTGATGGAAATCTTAATCATAGCACGATAGGCAACCACTAGTTAACCTTATCTAATACTTTCCTGCATTCTTTGCATTTATCTAAATTTTTATCAGAGTTTCAAGAGCATTATTAAAATTCTGCGCTATACAAAAGCGAGAGAAGCCCTGCCAAATATATTCCTTTTCAAAAATTGAATGAACCAAAAACTTTGAGCATCTTTTCTAAATGAACCAAACCAAAACTCTTCTTTATTTTTTTCTGCTAAGCGTGTTGTAAGCAGGCATAGGATGGGCAGCCCTGCTTCTACTGACATCTGGTAGTTTGCGTTCCCTCCAGGCTTCAACGCTTCTTGTTTCTTGTACTACCTTCCCTTGCCTGCAAGAAGAGATGAAATTTTATATCTTTCACACGCTTTCATCTGTTTTATCTTTAACACTTTAGGTTGAAGAAGCCTTAGTTGTATTTTATTAAAGTTACTAAACTATCTTGCTGGCTTAACTTCTATTCCTTTTGGAGATTCTGGGTAGTGCCTTTAGAAGATAATGAAAATACTATTATTATATTAATATGCGCCAAAATATTTCGAAATTATTGTTTTGGAATATAATTATCCTAAAACATACTGTGGAAAAATAGAGCCTTGAGGTCCACCTCGGACCCTCAGTAATACACGTGGCCCTAAACTCGAAACAAAAAAGTTGAACGAGGTAGAAATCGGGTCAACGTGGCTCTATTGAACACAGCTGTGTTTATTCGAAGAGACCTATCCCCCGGGATTGAGGCGATTTGATCTCTCAACCCGCTACCCTTGAAATGAGAAAGAATTCAGGAGAATATTCTTTTGGTCTCCTCATCTTGAATTACTCGGCTGGAAGCCAGCTATTCCTCGAGCTCCATATTTATCTAAGGAAAGCGCGCCGTAGCCTCAGGCTATTTCTCCGCCTTGTCAATCCCTATTTAACACAAGGTTTGGCTCGATCAAGTTTGTACCCACTCACCCTACACACGAATATGCAACACGATTCTCGATTCGGCTCCTCCTTGGTTTATTTGAGCACCGAATTCTAGAACTCTCCCCCCGTTAGACTCTGCCGGAGACTATCGTAAAGCTCTCTGCAACGGCCGTTCTTTCATTGATTGCTGCAAATACTCCTTCAACAAGAACCCTGAGGTAAAACCTATAATTTTGCAATTATTGCTTCCCGAATTGCCTTTACTCTTCTATGCTTCAAGCTTAAGCATTGCAAGCCGCCGTCGCCCGCAGATCTTATTATAATCCGGCCTTTCCATAATAGTAATCCTTGTTTGTATTTCTTCTTAATTAAAGTAGCCCCTTTAAAGAGTCTGTTCTGAGTCAGGTCCTTAACCCGCTATAATTTTTTTGACTTGTCCCTTCGACCGACACCGAGTGTCATTTTTCATCCGACCAAATATTTTCTCTTGAACACACTTTTGTAGATATATAATATTTACTTTTTATGGTATTAAATATTATTTTTGTCTTACTTTATAAGTAACCTAAAATGCACTCAGCTGTATCTCAGTATTTAAGTCCAATCTGGACTCGCTTACTTTGATAGCTAAAACCCACGTACTGGGGGACAGTTTCCTCCGGTCTCATTAACTTCTCCCGATAACTGCTCGGCCAAATCCATAGTGGTATTTGTATATACAGTATGTCTATCTCTCTCTATATATAAATATATATATATATATATATATATATATATATATATATATATATATATATATATATATATATATATTATTGCTATACAACGGCACATACCAAGAACAGATGAAACATACCAAGTCACAGTTATATGACAAAAAGAAGTTATTACATCTAAAAATGGACATTATGAGTGATAAATACATAGTATGGCACCTCTAAATACTCTTTAGCCATGCCTGTTCTTCTGGCAGAAAGAAATCTTGTCCCACAAATAGCAGTTGAGTGCTACCGTAACTGTAATGGTCAATTAGTTGCCAGTGTCTCATAATTTGCCACCAAACAAGGGTAAAATATCCTCATCATATTTATTACACACTTAGAATCTTAGCCTAGATTCCTGTCAGTGTTAAATGCTCTCATAAACAAGCCAAAATCATATAAAATAACTATTGATTGATGGCGAGAAACATTTTTTTTCGCACTTAGACCAAAGAGCTTTCCAGGTTATAGTATAAACAACCTTGCTGGTGCTGCCATCTAGAGAATTTTGTGCTTTTCTAGTCCCATTCACGAAAGAGAAATAAGGGCAACATATCTGTCACACTTTTTCACTTCCACTATATTCGCCAGTTTCTTTCTAGCCATGCCCTTACAAACCTTCTACGAAATGTTCCCTAGCTGGCTTTCACATTATAATATAAAATATGAGGAAAAATCCTCATCATTAAAGAATGGATATTTTTACGTATTAAAGAACATCAAATATTGTAAAGGCCCTGGATTAGAGGTATAATACTCGAATTTATTATGGTAGGTGGTAAATGCCCTTCTGACTTTCTTGCTAGCTTTTAGAAAAATTGTTTAAGAGAAAGTATAATTAACCATGACATGACTAACTTCTTTGCCAAAAAAACTGACTAAAAGAAATAAACAAGTAAAAGCTAATCATTCTCTTACCAGAAGAAAACAGGTTACATAAAAAAGTCAAAATGACTAACGCAAACATTTCAATGCAATCACCCAAAGCATCATTCCTGTTCCAGTTGTAGCTATAGTACTTATGATTACATAATACGAGATTCCACTCGGTTAGGCTTTCGTAGACTATGTAAAAACCTTTGAATCATTAAAAAGTGATTTCTTTCAACAGATCTACAGAAATAAGGAACTTACTTTGACATATCTTTAACAAAACAATAATAAAAAATCACCATTAGCTCTTACTCGTTGAATCAAAAAATAGAACCTCACATGATGATTGAGAAAGGAGAAATTAATTTTTATTAGAATGTTTACAGAAGTACTTGATGAGGTTTTCATACGTTATAAATGGAAGAAGGAACTGGGAAGTACATAATTAACTCACGTTCGCTTTACTGATAACAGAATTATATGTCTGATTCTACATATGAATATTACACACAGATATAGCAGATTATCTCACGCTAAACTCACCGGTGATTTTGAAAATAAATTGTTCAGAGACGAAAATAATGAGCCAAAGCTTTGAAGAAGAGCTAGGATTGCTGATCACATTTTGGATTAGGTATAATAATAAGTGTAAAGAGGAAAACTTGTGAGTCCTGTTTTCGGCATAGGAAAGAAAATTTGCAGAAACGTTAAATTAGACTGTAGAGCAATAGGAAACTTTAGATACTTCTTCAGAGTGACATGCACCTATAATAAAACGCATAGAACTAAATCACTGCACCATAAAATTTTACGACAGTCAACACAAAAACGAGCCAATAAATGAGGACAACTCATAAAAATAAGAAAAAAACATGTTAGAAATAACTCTTAGGCAAATAAAATAAATGCATTCATAAACACACGAACAGTAGAAAAAAATATTAGAAAGAATTAAACTTATGATGTGGAAATGCAGACACACTGCTAGAAGAAATGACACAAGTTGGACTACAAAATTTCAAACTCTAAGCCTTTATACATGGAGAGCGAGAAGACGACGCCCAGGGTTGAAGATTGAATTTTATTATTGATATGAGTAATAGAGCAAACTTGACCGCTGGCTAGTTATAAGCGCGCAAGTCTTTTGGCAGGCGATTGAACAGCAGTAGCATGAAATGGACGGATGGTGATAATTATCTACCGGCTCCATATTTAATGGATATCCATAACAAAACTCACTTCTTGGCTCGAAATGCTTTAAATAAAATTAAGAAATTAAACTTAGAGAAACTTCTTGCTAGGATTCGCATCATCTCAAGTTATTTATAATATCGATTGTTTCAAAATATCGCGCTGACAATATCTAATGACAGAATATTGAACTCAACAACTTAAACTAACTAATTATTGAAATGTCAAAGAATTTAATTTTTTGGCAAACCTTTTAATTTAGTTATTTGCTTAATATAAAAAAAAGATGTGTGGTAGTGGAAGTATACTCGCTTCCAGTTATTTTCCAATGCACGCTCTGTAAAATGTTAGACCTCATGCCCGGGGGAAAAATAAGTCGTTCCCACCGGAATCAAAGAGAAAAGACCCCACTCAAAGAGTTGACACGAACTGTTTTAACAGGCGCTAGGGAAACAGCTTTCTTCCCTGTTCCCCATCTAACACCGACATTTTCCTTCGACTAACACATCTACATTTTTTATCATCAGAGGCTATGACATCATACTACGTCTCCATTATATAAAAATTATATTTAGAATTAAGTCCCCGCAATGGGACCTTTGTCTACCCCATAGCGATGCATACTTTTGCTACCCAGAGAGCTTCTGGCGACAGTGCGCACTTTTGCCCTTTTACCATAACCTAGCCCAGTGCCAGATTATATCCTGGTTTATCGGCCTGCTGTCAGCATTCAAACCCCGCCGACTACTGAAAATTTTCGCTACAATGTGTGCCGGGTTGTAGAGTCTGTTGATTGATTACAAGGCACATACATATAAGGTGGCTAGTCCGGTACCATCCTTTATGGTTCAAAACCTTAGGATAACAAGTTCAGAATGGCGGGTCTGTTTATAAGCACCCTCTTATCAAGAATATGAGGACCTTTAACTTCACCTTCCAATGTATTAAGAAGTCAGTATTTAGCATATTTTATATGCCGTAATTTTTACTTCTATACATGGTGAAGATATCGAGTAATATTGTAGAGAACTGAAGGCCATCCATTTATCGGTGAGAAACTTGGGGCCACTTTTCGACCGGTAAAGGGAGTTTTCCTTTATCCATATGATTATAGTAAAGTTTTTTCCCTTTATAATCTCTTAAGCTGCCCTTAGATAACTCAACTTTTGAAATGGCGTCGGAACTCGCCCCAACACTATACCTCTTACTCAGGGGCCGTTCTAAAACTCTCCAAGCGGAGAAGTGGTATACCTCTATCCTCTCTTTCGGGTAAGGGTGATTCTCTATCACTCTATCCGTTATGATCGTCTCCTGATGACTCTTTTTTTTAATGACGATTGAACTTATCACTCCCCCCTCTCTGGCCTCTTCTCGTGGGGAGTGGCGCTCTTGGTGGAAGAAGCTCAACCTAACTGAGCAATCTACCTTATCGGATTAAAAAGTGTTATTGACGACTGGACCATAGTAGCTACTTTATTGACCTTCCTGGGGACAAATATATTTTCCCGAAACACCCTTTAGATGGAGGTTAGTATTCCGGCTCCAACAACGAAAATTACTACAGTAGGCACTAGGATGTTTGATTTCCCTTTCGCGATGCTCGACACAGCGTGGGAAGGGGAATGGCTAGATGGATCCAGCCCTCCCCAGTTGTAGACATAAAGCCTGAGATTTCATCGCTCTAGATAGCAGGGTCTTCCATGATGGCAAACATTAATTCGGTTAGAGATACTCCCGATTCTAAGTACACTTTTGTGTAAGAATCTCCTGAGGCAGCAAGGGTACCGAATATCCATGAAATGAGGATGAACCCTCTCACTAGATTGTGACCATTTAACATCTTAATCCTCACCATTATTCATTTAGGAGAAGTTTAAAGCTGAAACTGTGTCGTAGGGCCTCGGAACCCCTTTGTAAGGCTAGGATGAAAGGATTCACTCTCTTCCTTCTTCTCAGTAAAGGAAAAAGAAAAATACCGGCATTTCTTGTCCCAGAGAGTTCTGAGAGTCGACTGGTCAACGGCCAATTCGGCGGGCAACGAGGCTTAAAATTGGCACGCCCGACATTGGGACGCCCTTGGTTGTGGAGATCAAGTTGAAAAAAATCTCCCACAAAGAGTAAGATGATCAAAGCCTCAGAATTCGGGAGCTTTTATCGAGCTATTTCTCTGCATTAACCAGCCTTCCAGCTTAAAGCGTTTTCGTGGAATTCGCTCGATTTAACAGCGAGATGCTGTCCAAAGGACACGCGTTCCATTATTATCAAGCTATCACTAAGGTACTGTGTAGAGAACTAAAGATCATCCATTTATCGATGAGCAGCCTTCGGGTGTATGCATTTGACTGTGCGCAAGCAGTTATTATTACTACCCTCTGGACACCTAATGACCGGCCTGTTGAAATCAGAAATCACTCTACAATGAAATGGAAAAGAGGAGAAGGTTCCACGAGAGAAATAGTTAATACTACTTAGGAGATGTCCCAAAAGAGCTAGCTGACTGAAGAGTGGTCAGAATATAACGTGCAAGCTGACTAAATCGGTGCGTATGTAGTTCGGCTACGGAGGTGATATTATTGCAAACGCTTCGTTCTTATACTGCCATATCTATATTTGAATTGCGGTAAGCCACATCTTGCTTTTTCGAAGCAATGCAGCTCGTGTTTTATAGGGAAAGATTACCTAAATGTTCAACTGTGGACTGAAACTTGTTTCATGAAGCGAGACAGTTATTCTTGTCGTGCTCTGCGCTACCTCAGACTTCCTACAACTCTCGCATAAAGACTGATGATCCTTCTGATCCTGTCTTTTTCAAGCATATGAGCATAGTTTCTACAATTCTATCACTCATGAAGCTGGTCAGGAATCTAATTGGGTGTTACTTTATTCCCGAGCTGAATAAGTGTCTCGGTAACATGTCGAGTGGCTTTTTCATATTTATTGCCACAATATCAATGCCATTCCTCGCCTTTTATTTTTGCTATATTGTTACTCGTATAAGTATGATATTGGCTGGCTCTTTATCTCTTGTGTACCCATTTTGGAATACAAATATTTGTTCTGCGTATTTATTTTCTGCCTTAGTTGTTCTAGTAGGGATTTTTATATTAATTTTTCAATTAGGTATCTTATCCTTTAAATAGGAATATAACAAAGATTAAACAGCGCTTCATAAGCAGCGTATCACCGTCAGAAAATAGCAAGAAAAAGTGTAAAAATTTAAATTACAAAAGCTTTAAAAAAAATACCGAATAATTCAATTATAAAGAAATGTATGAATAATAAATTTACATTAGAGAATAATTCTGCTTATATAACTTAAGTTATCACACTAATATAACAACCAGGCAATCGCTTCGCTACTTCCCCGTGGGGAAACTTGCACTTCGCAACTAAGAATAAAATTTAAAATCTAAAAAAGCAGCCATGGTTAAATTTTTATACATTTTCTGAACTTCGCCAATTATAATAATTTTAAAAAGGAAATCTAAACTAAATTTCCTCCCTATCAAAATATTACGTTGCTAAAATATAGAGTTATAGAAGATATATAAAAATAAATTTTCGGAACTTCACCATTTATAATTCTTTGGGTTTTAAAATTTCACAAAATTTTATACTTATATTTATTTCTGAACTTCACCATTTTGTTTTTTGATATTATAAAAGAATTATTAGAAATAACTTGCATAAAAAACCATAAGTCATAACTAAACTTAGATGAAATTATTATTCAAATACTCAAAAAATTCCCTTCTTAAATTATAGAGTTAGTGAAGCGAATGTGTGTGCGTGCCCATCTCCAAAACGGCCCAAGTGTCAGGTCTTCGGAAGACACTTATCAAAGGCAAGCCAGAAGAAAAACCAATGCTGCGCAAATGAGACAAGTGAGAGGTGAATTTTTGTCCGACCTACATAGAGCAGCATTTAATTATGATCCCAAGAAAGATTATTCCATCCACCCGAAGTTGTCCATTGTAAGTTTTGAAAATTAATGGAAGTATTGCAAAGCAGTAAGGTTCGAAGATCAGACCAATGGTCTTCCTAGTTCAAAAGTTTGATCAGTGCGTGGTGCTTAACCTTCTCCATTGTTGAAAAATTTGTGACTAACGATTTTCGATCAGCTACTGCTTCTTAAATAGACGAAGCAGGAGCGTGCGGATGCAGGTCCTGAGTTGTCATAACTTGTCCTAACACCCCCACAAACAGGCATCACCCTTTCTCCGTTTTGCCCTACAGATTCGCAAAAATTATTGACCGCCCCTCGTATATAGCCTTAGCCATCCAGCATGCATGATGAATCGCTCCTGGGACTCTTAATGTAACCATTATCTTATTAATGCTCCCAAGAAAGATGAGACTTAGTCACAGCAATTCTTCATGATCGTCACGCAACTGACGAGTTTTTAAAGCTTCCTGAAAATATGGGACCATTTCGCCTCGAATATTATGCGTTACTGGAATCACGAATAAACTGATATCCGCCTCTAAAAAAGTATTCTTTTTAAGCGACGACCATTGTTGTTTAAAACGCTAAAGATATTCCTGTTTGAACCACTTGTAGGCCCAAGTAAAATATTGCAATCACATGACAACATAATTTTGAAAATATGATGACGGCACGCAATCCAAACAAGCTCCCTTCCTGATACTTTCTCAATTATGGAACAGGCTCCTTTTTGTATGCCTGTATTTGATGCAGTTGTGTTAAATACAAGGCCTTGAACTTCGTCACGAAGATTCCAGTCATTAATTGATGAAATGCATGCCATAGCCTGTTCTTCTCCTGTTGCTGGTGTTATTTTTGGCACACCAAGAAGTTTTTTTCATTCCAGTTACAGAAACTATTATTGCAATCCGTTTTACTGTTTCCTTTGCCCCATTAATAGCAAGTTCTAGTTTCCCATCCCAGTAAAGAAGGATTGGTCCTTCAACAGACTACGAAGCTTTGTCTTCATTGTATGTTGCCTCTCTTACTTGCTTTCTGGAACGTCGTATAGAACTCCTGGAAAGTGTCATAGCTGCAATATCCTGAACCAAGGCTTGTGCTATTGATCCAGCAACCATTGTTGCTTTTCTATCCGTAATATTTGCACGATCAAGAACAGCAGCCACACCTGAAGTTGTAAAGATATTTTTGAATTTAAAGTACTACATTGTGCATTCTTTTTTCTAGTTGAAGAAGCTGGAAAAAACTCTTTGTCTGCCGCAATTAAACTTTCTCCTTCAGAAGCTAATGACTCAAAATCTGCATGAGCAATCAGCCTTTGCTTGATTTTTAGAAGTATATACATTTTCTTTGTATTGTAAAGCCTTCTAAGGTCGATATCTTTTGGGGGATTCCTTGGCTGAAGTAATCTTATGACGGCACGACATACTGCAGGAGAAAATGTTCTCTCTCTGCATCAACAGAAATTGGCGGTCTTCTTCATTTTTTACCACATTTAAAGTATTTTTTGAGGCTATGTCAAAAAGTTTTGGAAGAGTAAATTCGAAACTACGCTCATTCATTCTACATGAGAACAGTTCGGTTTTGCAGTTCTTTTTCAAAGATAGGTATTCTTCATACAACCTTGAGAGTTTTCTAACGCAAGTGTCTAGTCGCTGTGTGAGAATTCATGCTCTTTTCCATACTTTTATGACTTTTTATCAAAGGAGGTTGTAACTTTGTGTCAAAGTCATTGACTTGACTTGATAGTGGTACTGACCAACACGAAGCACATCACCACATGCTGGTAGTCTTGCATATTTTCAGCTCAATAGTAGGATGTCCTAAAAGCCAGACTGCCGCAGATGAACGAGTACTTCCCGCCATAATCTAAAACAAACAGAAATAAAAATTTATTGTAACTGAGGGAGCTCACGGTTCCCCTCCATTTACTTATACTTAGAAGATATTTTTTTATATTCTATAATATCTAAATATTCAATATTCATTAAAGAATAATCTTTCATTTCACATAAATAAATATGCTCCTGTGTTTGTAAAAAATTACGGCAGTCATGCTTAATTAAAATACATATATATAATTATATTATATATATATATATATATATATATATATATATATATATATATATATATATATATATATATATATATATATTATTAATTAAAATATTAACATAAAGTGTGTTACATATAATTCTAATATTCTTCAAGTAAGTTTTATATTGATAAAATAATGCAAATTATTTATGCACTAAATAAACAAAGTATATTAATTACCTAAATAATTATATATATACATATACTTGCATAAACCAGCCCTTGTATTCACTTGCATTACGTCAACTGTTAAACTTCAAGCTAAAAGTGAACAATTAATCAATCCTCGCTGACTAATATAGGAAATGGTGCGATTGCATGACTATTTGAAACGAGGGGGCGTTATTGCGTCATCACTTTACAAATGGGCTCAGAAATCAACAAGCTGAAACAACAATTATTATTGCATTATACGCCAAGTATGTGAATGTCATTCCACTTTTCAGATAATTTAATATCTTGATTTTTTGGCGAATTATTGTAATTCATAAGAAATGAGTTGTCAATGGCAAATATATGATAGTATATAAGTAACAACCAATAAATACCTACTATTAAGAAGTTCCAATATTTCGACTGAAATTCAAAAAATATGGAGACACAGTGACCTCTAAATATTCACCAATTTAGTCAATATTTTTGGACCACCCTAATATATATATATATATATATATATATAAGATATTTATCAATTAATTATATTTGTAGATATACATAAATAATCTCATATCCTTGAGAATGGGTTCCTAACCGAAATGTCGGTACCAATAAGTTAATATATAACAAAGCTTCCCATTTCCCATATTATTAATTCATAAATATCTGATAACTTGTCTAAAAATTTTTATATATATATATATATATATATATATATATATATGATCATATGTATATTACTGATCCCAGCATTGCTTAGGGTCTGTATTCTACATTAGGGAATGTTTGGGATCCGTATATTCTCCATATGGCCATTTTAATTAGGTTATTGTAGTTTTCCGATAAATTTCAATATTTGAAAAGTTGCTTCACCGAAATAAAATATTATTCAATTTTTTTTCCTAGGATCTGTATTCTCCATTAGGGTTAATTTATTAGTTTCTTTTACCTTGTTAAATTTTAATATTTGGGTAGTTGCTTCACTGAAATAAAATATTATTAAATTTTTTCTAATATTTTTTTTTAGCTTTTAAATTTTCATCAGTCATTTTCAAAAGAATAATTAAAGTAATAAACTCACCCCATAAAAAAAACACTAACTCTATAATTTAGGCAGGGAATAATTTGATTATTTGAATAATAATTTGATCTTAATTTAGTTATGACTTTTTTTTATCAAAGTTATTCCTAATAATTCTTTTATAATATCAAAAAACAAAATGGTGAAGTTCAGAAATAAATATAAGTATCAAACTTTTCTGAATTTTTAAACCCCAAAGAATTACAAAGTGTGAAGTTCAGCCAATTTATTTTGATATATCTTCTTCTATAACTATTTTAGCAACGTGATATTTTGCAAGTAGGTAAATTTAGTTTAAAGTTCCTCTTTAAAATTATTATAATTGGCGAAGTTCAGAAAATTTATAAAAATTTAAACATGGCTGCTTTTTTTTAGATTTTAAATTTTAATCTTAGTAGCGAAGCGCAAGCTCCCCCCGTAGAGATGAGTGGCAAAGCCATTGCCTGGTATATTTATTTTTTTGGACAATTTAACCATCATGAATAGATCTATTTTATAAGATAGCATGTGCCCTCTAATATCAACTGAAGAGACTTTAACGATTATTAACTGAATGAAACAGCAGCGCTTTTTACCTATTGAAATGAACTTTTGCAGCTGTCATCAAAATATGAATTGGACTAAACATTCCTCATCTCTAGACAAATTTGTATTGAAATCTCAAATTACAGACTGCACCGAATACAAAACAAGAACATCAATGCGTTCTAAATCTTTTTTTAATGAATCAAAGCCACCTCTGCAAACATGGATATTTACCATTTATCTTTGGAGTGAAAGATCGGTCCCCAAAAGGCAATGAATCAGTTTAATGTTTCATTAAAAACTATCGTGGATATAAAGTTTTTTCAGGGGTGTGTTCTAAATATTATGAAGATAATCCAGTACAACTTGGTTGTCCGGGAATTATAGTAGAAATGGATGAGTGATGTTTTTCACATAAACCCAAGCATCATTGTGGAAGATTTTCGAGCACGCCATTATGGATTTTTGGTCTTGTTGACACAAGCAATAAACCTGCTGTCGGATATATGGAGATTAAGAAAAAGAGAAATGCAGAAACGTTACTACTAATTCTACACAAAATAGTGAAATCTGGAACTGTAATTCATAGAGACGAATGGAAGGCTTACAGGCGTATTTAACATGATATTGGCTTTACTCACAGCAAAGTAAATCATTCGCTTTGTTTTATTGATCCAATTAGTCAAGTACACACACAAACTATCGAAAGCTATTAAAATAGGCAATGAAGTTGGATAAAACCAATACAAGGATGTAGGAGATTACACTTAAATTCATACTTGGACGAATTTATGTGGCGTGAAAGGCACATAAACAATACATTTATTCATTTTTGTAATGCCATTAGTTCACAACATTCTTTTAATTAAACTTATAATAAAAATAATATTTTATAATAACCTTTTTTCTAATCAGATACAACTTTTTATATTACTGTAGTAAAAGCAGGAAAACTAACCTAACCATTAAGTTAAATTAAAAATATATATTAAGGTTTGTTTTATTAATTTTAGTTGATTTTGTATTCTTCATTCGGGCAAGAATGAGATCCGTAATCTACATATGATTGGATATATATATATATATATATATATATATATATATATATATATATATATATATATATATATATATATATATATATATATATATATATATATATATATATATATATATATATATATATATATATATATATATATATATATATATATATTTATATAGGTATATAAATCCAACACACCAGAGGAAAGGAAAACGGAATAATTTTAATTCGGAAATAGTTATTTCATACTTCGAAAAAATACGAACAGGGGTGGGATTTGAATCATGCACCCTGAGGCAGTGAGCAACAGCCTTGATCTCAATTAAACCGTCACTTAGACCACTTGGCTAAGCAGAAGACAAAAATAATCTTCCGAATAGCTAAGCACTTTTAGGAAAGAGAAATAAATAATTTGGAATTCAAAGGAGAAATTGAGTTAAACATGCGGTGAATATACAATGTATATCGCTCATGAGCGCTAGAGAATGATGAAATAAATCTAACACGCGGCAAGAAAGAGAAAACGGAATATTTTTCTTCGGTAATAGTTATTTCCTACATCGGAAAAATCTGAGTTGTGTTAGGATTCGAACTGTGCACACTGAGGCAGCGAGCAAACGCTTTGATTTCAATTAAAAATCCCCTTATACTACTCGGCTACGCGGAAGAGAAAATTATCTCCCGAATCGACAAGCTTTTTAAAGAACACTTCGGATGATCGATCAAATTGAGAAAGAGAGATAAATAATTGGGAATTCAAAGGAGAAATTAATTTAAACACAGGGCGAATATACAATGTATATCTCTCATAAGTGCGAGAGAATGATAAAATAAATCCAACACGCAGCAAGAAAGAGAAAACTGAACCATTTTTCTTCGGAAATAGTTCTTTCCTACTTCGGAAAAATACAAGATGGGGTGGGATTCAAACCATGCACACTGAGGCATCGAGAAAACGCTTTGATCTCAATTAAACTGCCCCTTAGACCAGTTGGCTACACGGGAGACAAAAAAATCTTCCGGTTTTTGGGCTCGGATGTTTTCGAATTAGGAAATAACTATTTCCGAGGGAAAATTATTAGGTTTTCTCCTTCTTGCGGTGTGTTGGATTTCTTTCATCATTCTCTCGCACTCATGAGAGATACACATTATATATAGGTATATATGCCCTATATCCAATATATATATATATATATATATATATATATATTGGATATAGGCCCTATTTTAGGCAAGAGTCATTTAGGTCCACAGCGAGGGATGCATTGTTTAATTTAAATTGCAGCTTCTTTATGGCTTTAACTATAGTTTCAATTGATGGCTCTAGGCGAGAAAAATTACTCGGAAGAGGCATGACTTTATTTACTTAGACGTCTATCAAACTAGCTTTAGGTTATTTTCGGGGCAGGATGGTAAGTATGATATAGAAGGGAATATATTTAGGAACTATTTTAAACATAATCGTGAGATAGCCGATCAATCAGTTAACTTAAATATGTAAGGCTAATTTCTTATGTAGAATTTAATCTAAAATTTAAGAATCTTTTCATTTTTCAAAATCAAAAAGTTAAGAGTTTTGTAATTTTTGAGAATATACAAGGGGATGCAAGTTTTTAAATTTATTAAAAGCGTCTGGCTCTATTCGAGGGAATTGCAGATTCTGGCAGCGACTAGTTGGGAGGATAGTTTCTAGCTGAACTCTAATGTTAATTAAAGGTTTGCGTTGGAAGATCATAACCACCTCAGCTATTCAAAGCCTTTTGCGATCAGAATCAAGAAAAATAATTGTGTTTTGACTAGCATTTCTCTTGTGATTGATGAATTATTCGTTGTACCATGGCACTTAATAGCACCATTGTGGAGGTACATTGTCAACCAGCGCGACAACGGACATTGCACGAGTATTCATGCAATAGGTTGGCCTCTTGGAGTGGTCCTTCATGGGGAGACAACTGTACTTCATGAGACGGGATCGTGTTTTACTGGTCTTGTAAAATATATATATATATATATAAATATATATATATATATATATATATATATATATATATATATATGAATCCATTAAACCACATTGAAAGAGAAAACGGAATAATTTTTCCTTGCAGTAATATTTTTATTACCTTTTGTCGAAAAAATCCGTGCAGGGAAGCGATTCGAACCAGGCACACTGCCGTTAGTACACTATGCAACGTGTAGCATAGTGTACTAACGGCACACTTTTAACTGTGATCGATGCGGTGCTCGCTGCCTCAGTGTGCCTGGTTCGAATCGCTATCGTGCACGGATTTTTTTCGAAAAAAGGTAATAAAAATATTACTGCAAGGAAAAATTATTCCGTTTTCTCTTTCAATGTGGTTTAATGGATTCATTTTGATCATTATCTCGCGCTACTTTGAGATATATATATATATATATATATATATATTGAGGCCAAAAGTGAACGCATCCCTTCTTTATACGACCGAAACCTATGGGTTAGTTGTGGTTGGCGTACAAACTAGCAAGGATCTACTACATTCCTGCATATTGTGCCTGATAAAGTAACTGTGTGCAAAAGTTACTCTGATCAAGAGAACAGTTATCTCACAAGAAATGACCCCTAAAAAGCCACGAGAATAAAACCCATCGCACCGACAAGGACCTTCTGGTCATCTAGACCATTGTTCTACCAATGAGTTAACAGGACCAACAAACTTCAACCTAAGGTTCCTTCAGGTTAAATAAGCATAATTTACTCTATGGAGGGGTATCTAAAGATGTTTAGTTCAAAACTGTTCACCTTTGCATCTAAATTCCCGGTCGGCAGCTTATTTCACTCGACAGCGAAGATACAGTTGGACTCGGGGCGGTAGTTCATACTGAGCAGTGAACGCCATTTGAACAACTACCGAATAGTGAACTTTCAGATAAGCACTTAATTTACGGTATGGTTTACGGCAATTCTAGGATGGCTGCAAAAATGTACAGTAAAAGATATCCCAACAGACATGTGACTATGCATCCAACATTTGAGCCATACATAGGAGACTGTGTGAAACCGGATCATTCCGCTTTGCAAGAGCTGATGTAGGCCACCGCAAGAAGTGTAAGTGACCATGAGATGGAGGAAGAGATACTTCAACATTTTCATAATGATCAATCAACAAGCACACGCGCTGCACGCATGTTTTTCCTGCAAGTTACAGTACGGTGTGTCGCGTGTTGCACGACAACCTTTAACATCCATTTCACATTCAGCGTATTCAGAGCTTAAATGCTAACGATTATTCACGGCGTTTTCAATTTGCCACGTGGTCTTACAACAAGGACAAGAACCCGATTTTGCATCAAAAGTTCTTATCACGGATGAAGCAACATTCACGCGAGAGGGAATATTCAACACGCATAATCTGCATTTGTGGTCCCACATCAATCCCTATGGTACAAGGGAAAGCAGTCACCAAGATTTTTTCTCCGTAAATGTATGAGCGGGCATGATTGACAACTATCATCGGCCTCTACATCCTGCCAGAAAGAGTCACCCGACGCAATTATTGGGCCTTTTTTGATGAAGTACTACCCGGGTTGCTAAAAGATGTTCCCCTAGTGATTGGCAGAAAAATGTGGTTCCAAGAAGATAATCCACCGGCACACTTCACGATTGTTGTTAGGAAGTTATTAGGTGAGCTGTATCCGAACCGCTCATTGGTCGTGGCCACTCAGGTCTCCTGACATGACACCCATAGACTTCTACCTTTGGGGACTGTAGTAGAATGGCATGTTTCACCCACATTTTCCCCCGTTCCTTACGGGTGGGCCGGTTATCAAACCTTCCCCTTCCGGCTCGATATCTGATGGTCTCCCGCCGGAAGAACCCGCCGACCATTTTAGCTAATCATCGCATTTCTTCCTCGAATGGTTATCGGTAGATGGGAGCCCATCTTGGCTTCCGGTGGTTTCCGGAAGTTTGCAAAGGACAAAATGGAAGAGATAATCAGGCCTACTCAGCTGAAGAAGGGCGCTTGATATAAAGTCTAATTTCAGAGCCATGTGAACCTCTCCCGAGTTTCGAGTATACAGGATGAATTCTTTTAACCCTCGGTACGAGAGCTTGCACAGCGTCTGGCGGGACAGAAATTGACATTCATCTCGGTGTAGTGGTAATTCGAAGCGCCAAGTATTTAAATAGGAGATCGGTTCCATTTAGGGAGGCTTCTTATCCCGTTGGTCTGCAAGTCAGTGCGGACCAAGGTTCGTGATCATGTTTTCAGAGCTGAAGCTACAAACGGCCTCACTCTGGTTCTTTAAGCGAGAAAACTACATCTCAGCTTTTCTCCGTGACCCTACGCGTCGACAGATCACTTTGTCCCCCTCCCTTACAGAAGCACCCTAGATTCCTTAGATTTCACGAGCGTGAGGCCCTATTTAACAAGAAGCCCTCGTCACCGCCTTCTTCCAGCAGAATCGTGACGGAATTTTGAGATCAGATCATCGTCCTCACCCCTTCTCTCACCACCTTCGCTTAGCAGCGCCCCTCGAGCATCAGGTTTCAAGGTAGCCCTTATCTTTCACATTTCCAACTTCACCACAAATCTTACCAACATTACAAGTGTATAGGGATTTACATAGTAAATAAATATTTACAAGCCAAGTGAGATATCTGAGATTCACTTATTAATTCATCTCTCAAAGAACCCTATTTGTATATATATATATATATATATATATATATATATCAGGAATTAAACCACATTCTCCGAAGACAATTTAATTTAGAACAATTTTGGTGTATCTCACACCCTTTTTCAACTAACACTGGGTAGAAAATATAAGAGAAGTGCATATAAGCATAACACAAGATCCCCTCTTTTTTCCCCCAATCCCCTACTTGTGGCTTATCTGGGGGGGTTAGGCCTAAACATATTGAAGGGCTGACATTTAACTATTTTGTTTATATGCCACAAGTAGGGGATTGGGGAAAAAAAGAGGGGATCTTGTGTTATGCCTACATGCACTTCTCTTATATTTTCTACCCAGTCTCAGTGGAAAAAGGGTGTGAGATACACCGAAATTGTTCTGAATTAAATTGTCTTCGGAGAATTTGGTTTAATTCCTCATCTTTTCTTGCGATATTGCATTAATTTTCTTCATATATATATATATATATATATATATATATATATATATTTCTTGTTTTTTGTTCATTAAACCTTATTTTCCTATTGTTTTGTATCTAACTTTCTTGGGTCGCCTGCTGGCAAAGTTTATTCTAATCCCTCCTTAGCTACCTTCTTAGCACTCCGAGTCAATACACTCATTGAGGGCACGGACCGAATGAAGTATAAGGAGTAGTACAACGATCAAGAAAAGGCATGCTCCAGTGCTAGAGGGAGGCTCTCCCTTTGCCGTCTTCCTAGCATGCAACTAACACGCCTACATCCTAGAAAATGTTGATTATGCCACAAATAGGTTTGCCCGAACTCTTTTCTGCACCGAAGAAGTAGTGTATGTGAAGATCCCCCAGACTGAGAACAAAACGAACGTCTGCTAGAAAAAGCTCGTGGGCAGGCAGTTACCGCAGTGAGGTGCAAGGGTGAACTTAATCAAATGACTATGGTTACCGCAAGTGTGCTCCATTCAGAGACAAGAGAAGATACCCTAGAGCCTTGTGCGTATTAGGTGTAGGTCCCCAGGGACATTCGCGGCACGATGTTGCACAAGCTTATTTTCCCCTCGGCCGTATGGCATCATTTTGCAAGGCAACCCTAAGGGCTGACTAAATTCCATCTATCTATTTGGTTTATAAGAGCATCCTATACTAGATTAGGGTAAGCAGAAATACAGGGCTAAACAGTAAATAAAATAATTATTTCACCATTTAACTGAAAAATAATAAGACGTATGTAGGTTGTTCAAGATCACTTGAGCAATTCTTCGGCCGGAAGAATTCATCAAATTGTAGCGGTGTTCTTGCGAGATTTAGTTTCTTTCTTCTTCACATCTTTCTCCTCAGCTAGTAGAGCCTTGGAGCTGAACCGGAGAAGTGTAGAGAGTGGGGAGCGGCTCCGTTATAGATGATGAGCTGGCCGAAGATGTCTCAGAAGAAGTTAAAGTGGTAACTCCATTTACCTCAATCGTGTGGTGGAGGGGAGCTCCTTCAACAGTCAACAAGGTGCATCCAATTGTCTCTTCTCTCCCAGCAGCTGAAGTGAACGAGGCGACGCTTGAAGGCGGATCTTAACGCCTCATTAGAGTCCTATTATTCCGATTTATCATCCCAATATATAATTGAAAAAGAAAACAGGGTTTCATAGAAGGTTGATGCTATGACCAACAAATTATTTGGGAGGTGTTGCAAAAAGATCCCATAACATTAGTAAATTCCAGAATGTGATCATTTTCACATACCTGGCCTCCAGATTGGACTTAGGACTGTCCTTAACATTTTGACCCGCTATAATGGTACTTCATCCTGATGTTTGAATCTTAAAGGATCATGCTTGAATAGCCACATTTTATGTATACTGGACGAGGTGAACTGATATTATACAATAATTTTTATTTTATCACGCCTATCATCATGCCCTGAAGTAATTTTGAATCATCCTTTTTCAGGTTTTTTGCACAAATATTTTATTGTATATGAGAAAAAACTTAAATTACACATTAGGATTACAAATCCTGTAATCAAATAGATGCTAATTTATTAATGACCATACATCAGGCTGAAGGACTTCTTTTTAATTTTAATCAGGCAAAGATTTGCGTTTGTAACTCTTTTTCTTGTAGGTCTTCTCTAGCTGATCTATTCTAATCATCCAGCAGTAGCCGCCATCATGTGTCTATCCCAGTGACCTTGGTAGCGCTCTTCCATCGTCATCAAATCCCGATGGAAGCTTTCCGCTTGTTCGTCGCTCACGGCTCCAAGATTCTCTGGGAATCGGTCGAGGTGACTATTTAAGAAAAGCAGCTTCACACTCATGTTACATCCCAGATTACGATTGCTAAAAGTATATTAGTAACCAGATATTCGTAGTTATACGCCGTTTTGTTTCCCAAGAAGTTACGAACAATGGTGTTCACAAATCTAGAATCACTCAGAAGTCTTCGGATTTGGGGACCATCAAATACTCCTGCTTTTATATATTTGTATGACAAAGCAGGAAACGCAGATACTATGCACTGAAAACAATCATTGCAAGTGCTCAACAACTTGACATACTGCTTCATGAATCCCAGTTTGAGATGAAGTGGAAGGAAAACGATCTTCTCTCGACCTACAATTGGCTCATTAACAATGCTTGGCATTCTTGTTTCGAAAGTTTCCCGAACTGGCAAATCTATTTAGGACCAGTGTTTCTCACAGGCTCGACTGTCTCACAAACAGATAAAGCATGGAAAATTTCTATATCCCTTCTTCTGGCTAAAGAGGAAGTTGACCATCTCAAAGTCTACACATATGATCCAATCGTGTTCATGGTACTTAAGTAAACCCATGACCATTCTTATGTCATCGTGAATTTCTCGCAGATGGACAGAGTGACCGAGAGGAACTGTCGCAAAGTCATTACCATTATGCAAAATGACACACTTGAGGCTACGCTTGGATTTATTCAAAAACAGTCTTCACCTAGCAGGGCTATAGGTGCCAAGTCCCAACTCGGTAAACAGACCAGGAACATCGTGGCAGTATACAAATTGTTTGTCGTCAGAGAAATACCTAACAAATGTACTTCCCCTTGTTTGGTAATATGATACCCGTACCGACCTTTCAAGCATATGTCTTTCACTCAATCTGGAGACTAAAAGTTCTGCGGCTTTCTTGGATAGCGACAAGTAACGTATCAAAGTCATTCAATCCTCTTGATTGAAACACTGAGGAGCTAATGACTGTTCAGCATCCGATGATGAATCTGCAGACTCCGAATTGATTCTGTGGACGTCCATATCAGGTACATCATTTTCATTATCAGAGGAAGAATATCTACTGAAAACCAGAACTGGTAAAGACTCAGAATGAGGTACTGGCCAGATCGCTGAGGGAATGTTGGGGTGGTCGCTCTTGTGCCGATTTTTCTTGCCAATCCCTTTAGTACTCAACAGACAGAAATAACAGACCGATACATGATCCTTTGTGGATTCGAAAAAGAAGACCAATTCTCTTTCCTTTCCTCCACTCACGAAGATGTTCCAGACAACTATGGCAAACAGCACGTGGGGCCGACTTCTTATCTTAATTGCCAAGAGGAACATCAAAATATGGCCTTATAAGTACGGATCACAAAGTTTGATATATTGCGCCCTTGATGAACTAGCATGTAACAGCCACATATGTAGCAGAGGTGTCTATATCATTAACGCAATTTCCTCTTGACGAAGCAATCACTCTAACATGAGATCTGAAAAAAGAAACAATAATATCAATAGTTTGCACAAGAACACTTATTACTCTCTTACTACTATGTCCTATGAAGGATTTGCTTTCTATAAGCACCCTTTGTTTGTCCAGAGGGCAGTTTTTCGGGAAACGAGAAAATAGAAATTACAGAATAACTATAGCATTTAGGTAAAAATGGATTATATATTTGAGATCAGCATGAAAATACGAATTAAAATTGGCAGATAAATCTAAGTCACCAGGAAATGTGATTGAAATTGTTCTCCTGTGTAATCAATTGAAATACTTTCATCAAAATTTAAACCAATGTTCATTATTTTCAAGCAATTCTGTTATAATTGACTAATTCTTTTGGGTATTAGAAAACAAATATCCACAGCCACAATTCATCCTATGAATGAATCACATATTATGAGTTAAGAGATTTTTTACCTTTTCCAGGTCATTTAAGGAATACAGATCCAAAATTGAAATAATGTTTCTTAATTAACATTGATTATAACTGACCTTTACATTTCGTTTTGATTTTAAGTTTTTACGTGATTTAACTTCCTCTCCTTCCTAATTTCCCGCCTCAGCACACAAACATACTTTTTCTGCTACCAAAAACATGACCCTCTTAGAGTCCAGGGTCCTTCTTTGATGAGGTATCTTTCTACAGTCAGGCAGAATAAACATTTTTTTTAGAATTTAATAGAGACTATACCTAGTAAATAGAATTATATTTTGTTTACGTTAAGAGGCTGAAATAAGAGATACTAAAGTAAGCAAAGTAAAAAGTAAACCTGCTCAAAATGAAAACCCTTAAAAAAACCTTTCAGAACCTTAGTGTCGTAGAATGACTCCCGACGATACTATATATAACACTATTCGTTGAGGGAACTTCCTTAATTATCTCTAGAGTGCGTTTTACTGTCTTGGCGGCCGATATTATGTATCTTCAAAAATGCTTAAGAAGTGGAACTGAGCTCAAGGATAATAATATTGCTATCATTAATAAAATAGAGTTTGATTAATAATAACTATAAACAAAACACAAAAACGGAAAATATTGACAAACAGAATGGAAAGGGTCGTGGAGACTCGGGCTAATCCAAGGATTTAAGGGATCAAAAAAGTTAAAACAAATATGGAGTTAAAGAGATGGGATGGTTCGATAAACCATTTAAAGCACAGGATAGAATTGACAAATAAGGGATCAATACTCAAAAGGTGACGCTTGGCTTACGTAACTTCCGTTAGGGTGCAGTCGAAGGTACTTGAAGGAATATTCGGTCCGCTGGCGAGTTCCAGCAGAAGGGGGGGGGGGATGAAAGGATCCTGACGTGGCGTCTTGGGAAGGAGAACCGTTCTCGACGAACGGCTTGACGAACAATGGCTGTTCTAGGTTGTTCTCTTCTGAACAAAGGGGGGATGAGAACCGTCTCTTGTCTACGGGCTCAAGAACAATGGCTGTTCTAATGTTGTTCTCCTTTGAACAACAGGGGGGGTGAGAACCGTTTCTTGGCGAAAGGCTCAAAACGAACAATGGCTGTTCTAATACTGTTCTCCTCGAACAATAGGGGGGGGGATGAGAACCGTTTCTTGGCGAAGGGCTTAAAACGAACAATGGCTGTTCTAATACTGTTCTCCTCGAACAATAGGGGGAAGATGAGAACCGTTTCTTGGCGAAGGGCTCAAAACGAACAATGGCTGTTCTAATGTTGTTCTCCTTGAACAGCAGGGGGGGAATGCCTTGGGGACTTGACGTCACTAAAGGCTCGAACCTTTGGCACTCACGGAATATTGTCCTCCTGGACAAGTGATGGTGAATCTCGAGGCCGAGGTCCCTTGGCGCACAAAGGGAGAGAGGGTCGTGGTGATGTTTCGCGACGAAAATCTGGATCTCCAATCTGATCTTAGTGGTAAAGTTTCCATATAAATAGCCAGGACATCTCCTTGGCGTGGGGAAAAATGGAGTGAAAGCTTGGAGGGAACGCACAGCTGGGCCGGAGAAAAATGCCTTATCTGTTCATAAGCCTAACTCGATCTGGCGAGGTCGGCGTATGGGGGCGAACGGGGGGACGATAACCTCCTTGTTTAAACATTGACGTCCGGCAGCTGTTGATAAGACTCCAAGCCTCGAATCGAAGATGCACGTGGGCCTCCTCGAGGTTTTAACTAATATGGGATAGGAGTTGAATTTAACACAGATTCAACTCGTTCTATCACACTTAGCTATATGAGTGAGATAGTAGAAGATGATGTCTTATAGAGAGAAGAACGAGAACACGTATTAGTGTAAATGCCAAAGTGCTATGTTAAGAAGTATACATATTGTGTAGACAAAATAATGGTAGATACTAAAGAAAGAAATGAAAAAGGGTAGCATAAAAAATAAGTGGTGTTCTTATTATCTCTATCGGAAGGTTCAACGTGCCGGCAGAACTTGATGTTGGGTACTACATTTCATCACCCCCCTCTAACAGCTTCACCAAATTGGAGTCAATATTTCATTGTTGGAAATTTTGCATTTTAAAATACATGACCCATTTGATGTGTATATTTAAATTGCTTTGATAAATTAAACTTCTTATAAAATTTGGGGTTTATTGATTAGAATGAGATTACATATAACAATAATATACGAGTAGAATTATTAATAACAAGTAATTAATACATATAAAATTATAATTATTAAATTAATGCTATCCTAAAATTGATGAATTATTGAATAGTTGAGGTAATATATTTTAAAAACGGACAAGAACTCTTTCTTCCCCTTTCCCTACCATGCATGGGTAGGAATCTGGTTCATTCGAAAGGAATCGTATTTCAACTAGATTGGAGGTAGTGCAAGCTATTATCGGGCACGTTGTTACGCTTTTCTCCATCAAATTTCGATAGTATATTTGTGCATAGATTTTGATTATAATAAGGACTTTTTAGTCAGCCACCTCTTCCTAAACCCTACTAAGTCTTTGTCTACTTATTTACATAAAAGGTTTACCTGCCTCCATATGGAAGGAGGGATTCGAAAGCACTATCTGAAATCGATTTCGGTTCTGTTTTACTGGTATTGTATAAGACAGGTTGATAATTTATCGAAGATATTTTGGGGAAAGTTTTGATTACCAAATTATTTTAATTGTTTAATCATTATTATAATGTGAGCAAGTTGTGTTTTTCATGCAGTCGCTGTTTATTCATCTCTCAATATTTTGATCTCCTCTTGCGTTAGGTTATTTACTTATTTGCCTATTATGTTTTATTTAATTTAGTTCTTTTAGGTTTTTAAATCAAATATTTTTCTTTTATACTCTCTTTCAAATTTCTCTATTTTGAATTTTATAAGAGATTCAAAGTACAAAAGTATATTTATCAAAGCACCACATTATTTTAAACACGCGCAAATCTGCCTAAATTTTAATTAAAACAAATAATGCTTTTCAATTTTCTTTTAATAAAGTTACAATTCGTCCCCAAAAATTTAGAACATAATTTTCTCTCTCTCCACAGACGCCAAACCTTTTCCTCTTTCGTTATTTTTCTTTAAAGATTAGTGGATGGTTACACAAAGCAAACCTTTGCGGTGTGCAGTAACCTGTTTCTGATACTAGATTTCTATTCAATGGGTGACAGCAGCACGGGCTGCATAATGAATGTGGATTTCGAGGCTATAATACATTCTCTTCGACAGAAATTATAGTTGCTACGTTTAAAGTGAAGATTTCGAGGAGACAGGTTCGAGCCCCCGTAGCAGGGTTATCCCTAAAATTTATAGAAAGCAGGATAAGAGAACTCGACAAGCCTGCCAGATGAAGATTCTGGATCAAAATGTTGCAAATTCGCTTCATTTCACTCTGGACTGCACTGAAACTGCCTAAGGAGAGATTACTATAAATTATGTTGAATATGTTCTAGGTTTTAGGTTTTGACCAAGATAAGGATGAAATATTGCTATTTGGAAAGCAGAGTGGAGGATATGTTCGATTCGGTTGACGATTTAACGAACAGATTTACGAGAGATACCGCTTTGATTATGCCTTTTGGAACTAAGAATTTTATTTATTTGGTTCAGGAAACTCCTGCTAAAATTCCCTCAACTTATGAGAAAGGTAAAGAAAAATAGTAGGGACCTGGTGAGTATATGTATTGTTGAGAAAATATGTAGGTGTGGAGAGGATTTTTTAATGGAAGAGTTTCTTATTTTAATAACTCTCTTAAGGTTATTTGCACGATTTCTTTTTATTTTAAGAGCCAATCTGGTGAGTGCCTTACTTGGGGAAAAGTCATCGTACTCACACTACAGCCTAATACTAGGCTTGATTAAAAACAAGTATCAACATGTAAATAACAAATAACAAAGATAAAAGAGGAACAAAGATAAACACAAGCAAAAGTAAAATACAACAATTAAAAACAAATAACAAGATAAGCAAAAAGGCAACAAAGAAGAAGCACGCTCCGGCGTCGCGGGCAGGCCTGCCTAATGCAGGCACAGTGAGATGCAGCATACACAAAAAGTGAAATAAAGTGGAGCAGCTTTGAAAAGTCAATTCGTCAGCATGTATGTGTGGACGAACCAGTTACGAGCACAAGGGACAAGTGGTAGCGACGCCGCTCGTCTCGGTACCGGGACAGGTATTGTGCCCTAAGAATACCCAGATTAGGACATTCAACAAATAGTGGCCAAACAGACTGGAGAAACGCAGTGGTGGCAATAAGGTTCCGGCAAGTGCTCCATGAGATGACTGTGCGTCCAGCAAGTATTTCCAATTTCAAGACGAAAGAAAGTACCTCTTTCCCACGAAAAAGTAGTACTGAGATCAAAGACTACAGAAAATTATTTTGGCGATAAGGGCTGTACCTGAACTGGTGTAAGTCCCGTAAGGGTAGGAACAGTTTAAAATAATTCCATGCTGGATTTTCAGACATGTTTTAATCAGAGTTGAGAGATATAGAGCTGTGCGAGGCACCGTGAAAACCATGTACCAATATCAAGTTTCGGGAATATAACAAGAAATTTATTACATTTTTACAAACTCGGATGAGGTTTGATAACAAGATCAAAGAATTAAAGGTTATTTATACGTCGGTATTATGATATTAGTGCAATTACAGAAACAGATAAACTTGCTCGAGAAAGTAAGCATACTTTTAACTTATATTACAACTTTTTGACTCAATTCATGCCTCGTAATTTCAGGGTAATGGAATTTAGAGGCATTCATAGTAATGTATGAATGAAGATGCACCTAAACTCTCAACAAGTTTCCAAACATTCTTATGACTAATAGTCAATAGTATGACCGTTTGGCTTAATGGAGCTCCTAAACAATTATTATACTTTTTTCCAGATTATCTCTGAAAATCTGCTCTTATTTTTGCTTTCTTTAACTGTTGAAAGGGCCATCTTCTTCCTAGGATGGCTTGTGAGCAACAACCATGAAATAATCTTCACGATTCTTTCTCTATCTTTTTCATTTATCGTTACGTTAATTCGATAGAATGTATGAACGTCTGTTGCACAGAAACTACCTCGTAGCAAGATAGATAAACCTCCAAATTTGAATTCGGTAACAGTGTTTTTTGAAAGACCAGCCTCACTTCTTTTACGCCAAGCAACCCTGACATCATCTATACCAGACAAGCCAATCTCCAATTCTTCTGACCATAAGATTCAAATTCAAATATTTCTATAAATGATCATTAGTGGACTTCAGTTTAGCTTCCAAATGAATGTTTCTCAATACAGATTTCTTCCTCAGACGATGTCCATACATTTTTAGTTTATAAACATCTTTGATACTTTTCAGACTAATATCAATGCCTTGCTCTCACAACTCATCGTTTATATCCTTTCTTGTCATCATTGGGATATTTTTAACTATAGGAAGTGGAATTCATTTAATCATAAGTCGTATTATAGCTCATTTGGATTTGAATTTCCTAATTATTCTCGATTTGATGCCTAAAGGCAATGTACTACCTTTCGCCATATGATTGCGTCTCTGTATCATGAGAATGTCGAGTCTATGAATCTAGAATATGTTGGACTATTACTTCCTAGTCTTAATAATTGTTAATATTGCTTAATTTTTATATCTAACATTCTAAAATTTTGTGTCTTTCTGTTACTTCTTTCCTTTTAATGCCTCCTAATCATAGTAGTCCGCAAAAAACTATTCAAGAATTATGGTGCAGGATTGTAGTATTAGATAAGGAGCGATATGTTTAATTTCTACTGCAACAATAGCTAGTTTTAAGGAAATTATTTATGAGAATAACTGAACTGGTGCATTTTTTCATAGGGATAGTTCTACAGGAAAATTAATCAACGTTATTTTATATATTATAAGAAACTAGTGGCAATAATGAAAGTTTACTATTGACATTAGGTCTTAGATTTTAACTATTAAATTTGTTTAAACATATTACTGTTTTTGAAACGCTTTCCTCCTTTATTAGAGAGAGATTATCGGTATGGGCGGTTTATTCAAATGTACAAATTCAGGTTGCTTTTATGAATCAGGACACAAAGAATGAAATTGACTGATAGAATTTTAAAACAATACACCCGGACGTGTATTTATTAACCTACACTTTATTTTGACTAAGCATAAGATGTTTGGTCATATAATACATGTAACCAAAGAACTGCCTAAGTTTTGTTCACAGATTTCTGTTGTCCACTACACATCAAATAATTTTCAATCGCTATTAAAAGCGGAAGCATATTGACGAATATATTCGAATTAGATTTGGGTCCATCTAATAGGGTGATGGAGAGGTACTCTAGTGTGGAATCACGGATCCTGGGGGGCTTGCAGCTAGTAGAAGCTGCCAAATGTTTAGACCCATTTATATTTATATTTCATTTTTAAACCATATTTGTATTCTGCTATTCAAAAAGAGTTATGTAATAGTATAGAATATAAATGAAACCAATTTTTCAAACTGTTGCGGTTGAATGTATCTTATATGATACATGGCTAAACTAAAGGGAAATCTCAAAGATATTTATTAAGTTTAGTATTATACCTTAGATGATGTCAAAAACTACAAAAGCCACAATTCATAATTTTCTCTAGCCTGTAAAAACATTTGCACCTGAGAAAGTTAGTCCATTACGTTCACTTTCGAATGATACAATCAAGGAAGGATCAATGCATTTAGTACAGACATCAAAGATCAAATTCTCGACCAAGTTTCCTCTTTTTGGCTCCAATGTGACGAAAAGAGTGACATCGTTCGATGACTTCAGCTACTGAAGTATTCATTAGATAAGTTTATTTATTATCAATGATATGTAAGTTAGTCATTATTAATGACCAATGCCTTTTACTCAGAGGGAGGAATTCCGGTAACCCCATCAAATTTAACATACTGGATTCGCCACGGCCAGTATGTGATATGTTTCAAGACTATGATCGAAGATGGAATGCGACCCTCACACTTAAAACGCCACTTGAGGACAACACATCGAGCTCCTGTAGATGGACTTAAGGTATTCTTGGAAACAAAAAGGCACTCATTGAATCAAGCAGGTTGGATGGTAGTGGGGCATTACGGCAACAAACTTCAAAGGGTTTGAGATTTTCTATGAGATATGAGATCGCTATGTTAAAACCAGAGGTGATAAACTTTTACAATAGCACCAAAGGGGGTATTGACACATTTGATCAAATGTATACAACGTATAATTGTAACCGGATAACCCAAATATGGCCTCTCTGCATATTCTATGGAATAATCAATGCATTCATTATCCACTCATGGCACCAATAAAGTAGAAATGAAATGATTGGAATGCGTCTGCAATTCATGCATGACTTAACTCTGCAGTTTATTTGACCTTGGAGTGAACAGAGACTTACACAGCCATCATTGTCAAAAAAACTCAAAAAAAACATTACAAATGTACCAAACCTAAAACCATGGTTTCCCTGTTAGATTTTGAGACGCGCTCTGCACACTGCCCAAGAAAAGAAGACAGAAATACGAGAGTGTTTTTTCCCCGAGTGCAAAAAGCCACTCTGTGTGGTACATTCTCCACCGATTGTGCCTCGACTCTATGTGAACTGATAAGAAATAAAACGTGTAGTTTTTAAGGAAAAGGAAGCATTTTATTTTAGTTATTTTTCTTTTTTATTGCAGTTTGAGCAATAGCTTAGAAAATAAGGCCAAAATTAATGAACAGTGATCAAGGAACAATTTTTTTTATGTAAAACCAAAACTTTTTTTAGTAAGAAAATTGATAAAAAAAAGGACAACTACAAATTGGACGGAAAACTTTCTTTGGTAAATACACTTTTATACGCTTTTTTATAATTTTATACAATTTACAACACTAAGTAGAATAAATATTTATAATATTTATAATACTATACGATAATATTAAAGTTTATTCATAAAAAACATATGGTTTTGTTTTTTTTTACTAAGTTGTACATTCGGTATAAAATATAAAACTAATAACTATTTTATTTTAAATTTATTAAAATACTTAAAATAATAACTAAAGTACCATAAAATTAAAAGTGACCTAGCTATATAAATATGTTAGGTGCAAAAGACAATGCCAAATAAGGGTTAATATATTCACGAGATCTCACAACACGTTCCGAAATTTTATTCTTGAAATGTAGATCTTTTTGGATGACCTAAAAACATTTAAATTGGGAGTAATAATAAAAGCAACGGACGGTCGCAGGTGTAATGTATAATGGTTTTGATCCTCTATTTTTTTCTAAAAATAATGAAATAGTGCGACAAAAACCGAAAAGTTTACTAAGTAAAATTACGTGCCTCAAATAAAAGGCGAGATATAAACCTGCTAGAGAGAATGCAACGGATTGTAAATTTCCAAAACCAGCGATTCTATTGAGAATTTAAATTGATACCCTTATTATCCTCGTCATATCACATGCAAAATAAGAGCAGCTAAACATCTTATAAATATAATGCACTAGCTTACTTTTAGAATAAGATCCATACCGATTTTATAAGAATGTAAATCATAATCGTAAACCAATTAGATAGTGAGCAAATCGGGCCGTCTCAAAGTAACTTGTGTCTGTTTAGAAACCATCCGCTCCACTAGGTAAAACAAATTAATATATTTTGAAAGTTTTCTTTTAATAAATTGCACACACTTTAAACCGCAGTATTCCTTAAGAAATACGATATATATCGAAATATTTTAATACACGAAAATGAAATTATTGTTTATATTAACAAAATGAAAATTCCAAATTGCCGAGTACCGCTAAAATCTATCCAATTCTTTGGAAAGGGTGTAATATTAAAGCTACTTTGTAAAAGTTTTAAAACATCTATTACCGATAGCATAGTTTTTAATGGGTTCAAAGAGGCAAATATAACACCAATTTGCAAAATGGAATAAAGGACGATCTTGGAACTTTCGTCACATTTCACTTACTTTGGACGTTCATAAACCTTTGAACTCCATAATTTGGGACAAGACAGTTGCGCTTCTGCTCATAAATAGGTAATTAATTGAGGCACAGCTCGGTTCCCTATACCCGCGCTCATACTTAACTGATTTGCAATTTTTTTGCGCGAAAGGATCGCAAAGTTTGACGGACATAAGTCAGTAGATTTAGCTTAACTCGAGATCAAAATGGCTTTTTCCACGATACCTCATAAAATACTTAATAAAGCTACGAGTATAGCTGAACGGAAGAGGGTGCAGCGTCGTAAAATGGATTGATTGTTGGTAGGAAAACTGTAGGCAATGTCGTCAATAAGATAAACTTCTCCTGGAGTTCAATCACATGCAGTCTACGTCAGGCATTTCCTGTTCGACCATTGTTTTTTTAATAAATACATATAAAGAACCCAAAGATGAATTTTACGTCAAATCTAAAAATTTGCCGATAAAAAATTACGTTCTGAGACAAATATCATAGTGACTGAAAATTTTCAAAAAGACTGAAAAATTAGACAAACGGTTAGAAAGATGACAGATAATAATAATAATAATAATAATAATAATAATGAGTATTTATAATGCGCCCTTCAGGGCTGTTAGCCCTCACAGAGCGCAGGTTGTGTAGCAAGTGTAGAGAAAGTTTACAGTAGAGAGAAGGCAATTCTAAAGAGATGAGTCTTCAGGAGACGTTTGAAAGTACAAGGGAGGGAAAAGATCGGACTTCTGCAGGAAGAACATAGAACATTCCAGAGTCTAGGGGCACAAACTGAGAAGGAACGGTCACCCATGGTGCAGAGAACAGAACGAGGAGTGTTCAGGATGGGAGTGACGTTAAACTGGAGTGCCCGAGGAGTTTAACGACGGGAGAGGGCAGACGAAAGATAAGGTGGAGCTTCTAGGTTTAGGGCCTTGCAGGTCAGGAAAAGAATTTTATAGTGGGTACGGAAATGAATAGGTAACCAGAGTAGCTCCTGTAACAGAGGCATCGAAGGAGAGAACCGGGAGCGGTGAAGGAGGAGCCAGGACGCATAGTTTTGAACTGGTTGTAGTGGGCGAATTGACAAAGAAGGAATATTCACTAGAAGAGAATTGCAGTAGTCTAAGCGTGAGGTGGCGATGGCATAAATATTAGTCTCAATGCTTCGTCGAACTAAATTGGATTGAACATCTCAAAAGTTGCGGAGAAAACCGAGGGGAGACTTACAGATACGATAGATGTGCGGTTTAAACGAGAGCTGCTCGTCGAAAATAACACCAAGATTACCCACAGAATCAGATAAGGCGACATTGGTTTCCCCAAGGTTAAGGGAGGGAAAGAGAGCGTTATATTTCTTCACCATCGAAGAGGTACCAACAAGGAGAACTTCAAGGTCATTAAAATATACTAAGTGATTACAACGAGCATGGTAAAACTTTGAACACATTCAACATGTACAAGAATGTAGGCGTCTTAACCTCCAGTGAATTAGATTTGTAAAAACAAAGAGTTAATGTTTCAAAATACGACGAATAGGGTTGAAATTGAAAGATATCCTTCTTCTCTCATTTATTTGCCCTTCAATCTTGACTTCCACTCTTGTCTTTATATTTTGAGCTAACCTCGAGTGGATTTTATGATCTTTTCTTTGGTAACACTTCAGTTTCGGGGCGCACGTTAGGTGCGCTGTTTATAGGCTACAATTTTGGGCTACGATATATGTCTTATGACGTCACACGGTAGCGTCAGATGTAAACAATTACGGCGTTATATTTTTTCTGTATATGAGTATATACTTGATGACTGCGCCCTCCAGACCCCCTCCAATTGATTGAAACTCAGGATAATCGCAGGGTGGTTCCCCTGCAGTGATATCTCCCCCACGAGCAGTCCCCTTGAATTTAATGAGTTTTTTCCCCAACAGCTTTTTACTGGCAGAAAAATCTAACCTAATAACAAACAATACTTACTTTTATAGGTTTCTTGATTAGTTTATGCGCCTCTAAATAATCTAAGAGTTTTTTGCGGTAATATAAACTAAAGCCGAATTTGAATAACGAAGAAGCACAACTAGAGCACGAAAAAGCCACAACGAAACAGAAACAAATGCTAAGTGGGTTCTATTTGTAAGCTACGACGTTGCCAGTAAGAAGCTGTTATCGTTCGCAGCTAACAAAAAATGCGAAAACAAAACAAAGAACAATAAAAGACATAAAGAAACCTTACCTAACTTAGTAAAAACTATAAACGAGCAGAGGCGCAGATATTTAGTAAATAATACAGACTAAAAGCTACAAATCCCCAAAACAACAAAAATATAAAACGCCGTGATTGGTCACATCTGAAGCTACCCTCTGACATCATAATAGATATATTGTAGCCCAAAATTGTAGCCTACTAACAGCGCCACCTACCGTGCAACCTGAATCTGTAGTATTACCTTTTCTTTTTCTTAATGCCCTAAAAAAAATATTAAACCTTATAGATGTAATAAGTATAGGTCCAAAATCAGGGTAATTTTTAATCATTAAGTGCTATATATCTAGTAAAATTTCGAAATAGAACATCTGCATATCATTGATGCAAAAATAACCCTTTGATTATTATCTTGGGATATTTTTTTACCTCGTTTGTTGATGGCACTTCGCTCAATGAAAACTTGCGTGAGGTACGCGGGCTGTAGCTTGGTTCAATAAACTTCCCTCCTAATGACTTTTTCAGAAATCGAAATTATAGCAGAGCAAATCCTTGCAAACATTGTTCCCATGCACTATTATGTGTGGAGTAATCAAATATATTTTCGGCGTTGAAAGTTTTGAATTCTTTAAACAAAACTTTTACCTACAGTTTTCATACTATTTTTCTAAGTTAAACAATCGAGAATAACAAAATCTCTAAAGTATAGGATAGATTCATTTAGGAATTGATAATATATTCCTGTAATGTAATTGTATGATATAATGCCAAATTTAGCCACCCATATAATTCCGGTACTTTTCAATTACTAGTCTCATGCAGTTAATGCATAAGTTACCTCACCAACATTCTGATGGGAATAACAAATTATGACGTTCCATCTTGCGTTAAATCGTCTTCCTTCCATTAATGTGACGATCGGTGAATGGATATTCGATGATACGTGATTCTTTGAGCAAATATCCAGTGAAAACCTTAGATAGAAGTTGGTATTTAATCATAAAATTGCTTATAAAACAGGAGTGCATTTAAAAATTAATGTGCATAAATATAAACCTTGTGGGTTTGCAGGCAGCAGGACGACGTCTTGTTTGATTAGTTATTCTTTAGTGAAATGTATTTAAAATAACGAAGGCTGAAATAATAAAGGAGTTAACTAACCTCCAATCATTAGGTTTTCCAAAATTCCTCTACTTCTGCTAGATTATGATTGATTTAATGCTTCTCTTTATGATCCTCATCAGATTAACACCCGAGCACTCTGAGCAGAATGAAACTCCTAGTGTTTTTCCCAAGAGCACTTTGTGCCTTGTTATTGTTTCCTTTACAGATGATACACAACTCAGTATACTCTGTTATGCAGAGGAGAGTACCGACGCTAAATAAAATGCATGTGCCGAAATGAGATTTCTCAAAGGTGACAAATTACTCACCACACACAGCACTCAATTTTTAGTCATAAATTTCCAATATGCTCCAATTTATATTACTCTAATTCAAATTAGAGGGAACCCGGCAAGTTTAGCCATACCTGGTATGGCCTTTGATGGGGAATATTTATTCCCTTTGGGCCACTGATGGAGGTAGCCGTGATTTTGTTTTTGGTTGCCGCCCTAGCAAAATTATGTAATTAAATTAAAATCCAAGGTCACCGAAAACACCGTTCTTCAGAATGTCCCTAGAGCAAAGAATAAACTTAATATAATGTGAGTTCATAAAGCAATAAATGATCAGCAAAAAGAATCAGTAGTTGATATATCGTTGATCATGTCTCACTCACGTACCTGAATCACGTATGCTAAATGAGGAATCACACATAGCAGAAACAACTAAGACGCCCGAATCCGTTTGCTTCAGTTTGCTCGATTTCAGCAAAATAGTAACACTACGCTTTATCCACCAGCTAAGAAAATAAAATAAGATTCTTTTAAAAAGGGCAACCTAACTTACTCAGCCCTCTCTTTTACTCCGAGGAACAGTAGTTTTAGTTACTACAGTAGATACGGCATTGATTTTCTCAAGTCGAAGGTCGGAATTTAATCCAAAGCGATAGTGGATACAAACGTCAGCGCAGAGGGAAGTCTAGCACATGATTAACGTAGGCGCTGTGCTCAATCCACGAAGGTATTGAGATCTTACATAGGCTATCATACACATAGCCAAGGAAACTTACCGATGGATATTTGGATCTGCATATTACTGATGCAAATAGGGTCCCCTTCACCCTAGAGAAAGTTACCCTATTTACACTAACCTGATCGCTGATTAGTGTAAAAACCATAAAATACTTCCATTCATCATCATCCTTTCATCCTACCCATAAAAAAGCACTAGTTCTTGGTGCCTTTCGTCTCCCAGGCGATTTTCAGGTTTTTCTGACTAAGAGAGGAATCACGTTCAGTACCTACCTACTCTGAAGAATTCGATATATCTTCTATAGAAAATACAAGAGTAGCTCTTGCAACACATGAAACAGATAATAAGTAGTTTGGAATCGGAGTCGGAAAGCAGACCCATTCGTAACTTATGTCCACAACGTTTATCAAACAATGGTCAACGAGTTTTCGGCAGCAATGACAATTCTCGTAATTGATCTTGACGAGATATGGGTTATTCTAAGCTTTAAACTATAGGTCGCCAAAGTATCGTGGTTTTAGAGTTGTGGGGCAATTTTCCAGCAAAGATAGGCACCCTTCCTCGCAGAACACGCGCAAGTGGACTACGATTGCACATGATTTTGAATAAGGAGTGTTCGTTTTTTGACCATTCTATAATGTACCTTGAACATATTTGAAATTTTTATACAAGAATCTTAAAAAAATCCGAAGAGTTTTGCCATTTTTTTTAGTAATGGTAAAATTATTTAGCGGAAATTCGCAGGATATAGGTTAACACTATGTGGAATAGGACATATTATACGATTTCGTTACCCTATCTAAAAATTCTTAATACAAAAGATGAAATAAAATCTGTGAAAGAGTTATGTATCGAGAAGAAAATGATAATATCCTTAACTCTAATTTTGAAAGGGAAAGAGAATGTTTGGGGAGGGGACTATTCAAAATTCTTTATTTACGATACACTATTATTCAATTCGGTGTAGCGATGTATTCCACACGCATAATAACGCACTTATCCAATCCCATATGTTTCTACTTTACATCACAGCATTCCCACTATCCTTTCTTTTCCACTTAACATTGAAGACGACAAGGTGGCCCCAACCTCCCCTTAAGTGATGAATGGTTCCATTTTGGGTGGTTGGCGCAAAGATTTATAATTCGAACATATCTTACCCCTCCACCCCACACCAACACCATAACCACCCGCACTAACGAGGGCTGATGCCTTTGTCCTCATCAGTGATTGTCATGTTCCTTTTGTATGCCTTTCATATTTCATTAAACGGCCAGAGGATCTCGCGCACGATGAAAGGGACGAATGACGCCAAAGCACGTAAATCACTGAGCTGAAATAAGGTGCCTGGAATTAATGCGCATTTACAAAGATTACGCCTTCGAGATCGTCGGGGAATTAGGTTGGTACGATTTAGCAGCTGTATCACGACGTGTTCGGTTTGATGGAGAGTTGCGTAGACGTAGTTAAACACGAAAACGAAGGCAAGAGTTCTTAGAAAAGTCATTCGGAGTCGCTCTTTCCTCAAAATGCATGAGTACAAGGCTGGGTGAGTAATCGATAGTAAAGTATGTTTTTGCCTCCTCTTTCTTGTGCATTTTGTAATCCCCAAAAAGGAAAATGGTGATATTCTCTCCTGAGTGGGAAAAATTTCGGCTCGAATAAGCTGCAAAGAATCTCCGACGTCGGTTTTATAAGAGGAAGAAAATTTATAGCGTTGAGAAGTGTCGTTTTGTTTCTGCGTCCAGACGCACTTACTCTCTTGCGTAAATCCTTTAGCGAAAGTTAATATTAAGAATATTAATTGCGTCAATTGATTTTGGTTGTGAAGGTTTGATGTAAAGCTGAAAATATTATTTCTCCGCTAGTCAGGGAGGTCTGTGTACTCGGGTATTTTTGCACGCGCTTCCGTTCATTACCTGCACCTGAGAAACGTTCCTATTATAATAAGAATGAAAAATTCTTCAAGACCTTCCAAGTAAATTCACTATATTTTATTTTATTCTCTTTTCATAAACCAATTATCTTACTATGAATGCACTTTTATAATAAATATTCTTGCAAGCTTTGTTGTATTTAAACGTAATAAAAACAGGGAACTTAGATTTATTTTCACTTGATGGGCAAAGAAGGAGACAGACAATTTTTATATGGACCTAGGTAAGTAATACCCAAAGTTAATTTATGTTGGAACTACCTTTTTATTTTTAATGATATATTTTACAACTGCAATGTTGGAGATACTAACTAACAAGACTTTTACTGCAAGATTGCTAATTACCTTTTAAATACCTTCACCTTTATTTTGTAAGGTCTTTAATCACCTCTTACGCCTTCGTGTTAAAATTAGCCCTGCTATCCTATATATATATATATATATATATATATATATGTTTTTAGCAAAGCTAGATTTCTTTAACTTTTGAGGAATAACTATTAAGTATTTCGTTTTAATAGTTAGATACAATAAACTACTAATACTCAATCTATCGATCTATTTATCTATCTTTTCTCTCAAATTTCAAATACGAATGTATGTATCATTAATTTCTTATTTAAAAAAACTCTTACGATTAAACCAGAATTCTGTCTTTCTCTTTTTCTCTTATATATATATATATATATATATATATATATATATATATATATATATATATATATATATATATTCAGATTAACGGTGAATGAAGCTCTTTTAGTACTTGAATGTAATAGTGAAAATATGTAAGAAACATTGTGTCATTATGATTTCCAGAAGAGTACATCATATCAGATCAGGACAACGATCTATATGATGATAAAGGACAAGGAGATTTGCAACAACTAGGAAAAGGTATATTTAATTAAGTGTCTACCGGCATGCGAAGCCAAATGCTTAACTTAAGAAATCTAAATAAATGTATCTCAAATTTATTTTATATAGCAGCCGCATTGTGTACAACCTGTTATAAATTATGTTATCAGTGAGGCAGCAGCAGAAGTCTCATCGATGGTAAATAAATGAAGAGGTCTACAATCTTTCTCTCCTAAGTTTGGATTTGTTGTTTTCTTCTTGAAATGATAAAGATTCAATTCTGTTTAATATAATATGATAATATGTATATTTTTAGGTAAGATGACGATCTTTTCCTTGCAATTTTTATGCAGCATAAAGGGTTTGGAATAAATAAAAGAAACATATTTAATTTTATATCCTTTCATTGTGTTTTAGTTAAGTATTGGCACGTGAGAAACTTTGTAGCAAAGAGTTGGCCAATTTTGGCACACCCACTTAAAAAGCTTGCATACCCCTGGTCTAGCCTCTACCGAAGAAAATAACTTACTTGTTTCGCGATGTATAAAAGGGCACTCACAAATAAGTAAGAAAGTACACAAGGTCGGCTGATCTAAAACTCCTGAGCTCCTACTTATCCTGATATATTAACTTGAGTCCTGAAAAACTTTCATAATTCACAGACTAACCTTGGGAGGACCATGGCAATTATATGTTTCGAAAGGGAATGTTAAAAACATAAGGGTTTCATATTTCGTTAGAATCGGCCTGATAGTCATACATAATGTGAATTGCCAAATAATTCACCAGCTAACCATGGCAAACTTTGCTAATTATTTCAATCGAAAGAGAATGTAAAACAAGATAAGATCTTTAACTTTCGTTATAATCGGCGAATAGTTATGATGTTAAAGTCAAAACGAAATAATTCCTGGGCTAACCTAGAAAGAACTTTGTCAATTATATGATTCAAATGAGAATCTAAAACAATATAAGTGTTTCAAATTTCGTTAGAATCGGCAAAATAGTTTTGATGTTATTACCAAATAATTCCAAATCAACCTTCGGAGACTTTCACAATTTTATCATTTGAAAGAGAATGTAAAAAAATATAAGGGTTTCCAAGTTCTTTACAATGGGCCAAATAGATATGATATTATTGCCAGAACAATATAATTTCCGGGATAACATTGGGGAAACCGTGTCTGAAAATAACATGAGGGATTTAAATTTCGTTAGAATCAGCCGAATAGTTACAATGTTATTACCAAAACAAATAAAAAGCGGAAAATTTGCTTAACCTTCTCCAAGAAATATTATTGTTGCATAAGAAACCTAGAAGTAGGAGAAGATTAAAGAAAGCATAAAACCTTATTTCGGTATAGTCTATTGGAAACAATTCAGCCGTGGAAAACCCATAAGGTTTGAATTAAATATTTGGTCATTATGTTCATGAAAAGGATACATGCATGCATCAGCATTTTAGACTACTAAAACACCTGACAGATCTTTCAAAGGTGATAAATTTGGATTAGGTTGAAACGTAATTCTAATGCTCCTTCCCCTGTTAAATGTTCCTAGTAATGAAGGTTTCTAAATATTTGCTCGAATTTTTTCCTAAATGTTCCTCACATTCTCTACCTTTCAAAAAAGGTATATATGTAAAGGGTAGCCGTGGTGGTATACGGCAGAGTATGTATGTACCTTTGTTCCGTAGTAGAAAATCTCCTTGGAGTTCCTTTTTCTCTTAGAGTGCTATACTTGTTATTTTTTACTTTTGTTTTAATTTCTTAACCAGGGAGGAATCGTAATATTATATATCTATTGCCATATGCAGCGTTTTGAGGAATTAATTAAACAACTAGGGCAAAAATATACTTTTAATTACATAAAAAATGAAATATTATAATTTTAAATACACTAAGGCTATAATAAGAGGATCTAAATAAAAATTAATACTAACAATAAGTACTACGCGATGGTTGACGCAAAAATTAACTTTAGTAGGGAATGGTAACTAAAGAACACAAATAAGTTGGATTTTATTTACCTTTAGCTAAGAGGGAGTCTGGCATGGGAAGACCTTCAATGAGAACCTCGTTGCTGTGATGATTAGAGGCGTGAGGCTGACTCGAACTCACAGCTGTCCGTGGAACTACACGAATGATATGTTAGTGGAGGTTATACGGGAATAACGGCTGATCCCAAAGTAAATGTGGAGCGCGTAGCGATGTTTCATAACTTGAAGTTATAAGCGAGGGGATTGTGCATGTACGATTATTCAAATCCTTGGGTTACACTTGCGGGCTTTTTGATAATGAGACTTCACCAAGAGGTGAATCTTTTCTCGAGTGGAAGTTTACATTGATATTCTTTAATGGTGAGGGATATCTCTGTATTCATTCGAAAAACTGAGATAGGGAGTTTCTCTGAACGAGATTGGTATGAGAGTGATTCTTTATACCGATGGTCTACTCTTCGATGTCTATAAAAAGAAGAAAAATCCCGTTCGGTTCTACTTCTTTTCGATTCCCTGTTTTACTCAGGAAGTGCTCTTCTTCTTTCGATTGCTACTTTGATACTCCTCCTCTTTTCTCCAGATCGAACTATATATACGTCTATTATCCTCTGGGGAGGGAAAGGGAGATGAGTGCCCACATTAAACCCTCTCTCCTAGGGCATCATTTTTCAACGTTGTGACCATTCGCTGTTCTGGTTTACGTTGGGGAAAGTGAACTTTTGTCTATTTGGCGAAACTAGACCAAAACAATAGGAGGAAACAGTGACCCTATTTATAGACTTTTATTCTTAAGGCTATCCCAACCTCCCCTCCATTGTTTATATTAACAGACTACGAAATCTGCTGATGGTAATCCTTTTTTTGCGAGTGATCTCGAGGATTGTTGGGACAGTTGTGCAAATGGGGAGGGGCTAAAATATCAGATAATATGGAACGTAACTGTTGACGCTGTGTAACTAAACTAGCGTCTGTTTTTTCTCGCGATATTGATTTTCCCACAGTTGCTGTTGTGGTAAGCCTAAATGAAAATCGACCAGAGGAACAGTGGAATTTCTAACTAGTCCTTATATAATTATGCAAAAGACAATAATGATGTCATGTTAGCGACTAATTTCTGATTAAATTAACTCGCTTCAAAGGCGGTGTCAAAATGCTGTGGATGTGGACCAGTTGGTGAATTTTGAAGATTAAACATGCACATGAGATATGTTAATATTATCTGATTACAGTCACTGTAGACAAAGGTCACTGTCGCATACTTGAAAACGAAAAAAATATATGTTCTTGAATCAATTGATAAACTTTCCATTACGTATCTGAAAACCTACGGGACTCTAAATTTAAAGGAAAGGAAAATATCGCAAAATCTTTGGAATTGCGTCAAACACGATAGTTAAGATCATTAGATCGTCTATATTGAAAGCCAAATCGTATGCATAATATATCGTAGCAAGGCGAATTTTGTCTCCGAGAAATTGAATATTAGTTCACCCACCGAGAGGCAAAGATTCTTGATTTTGGTAGGAGCACGGCTTACAAGTTGTAACAAATATTTCTTTTCTGCATTAAGTGATGACATACTCACTGGCCACGCTGCGCAACTCTCCCACTCTCAATCACATCATTCTACAGTAGGTGATTCAATTCAACAAATTTTAACTTACAGCCGCAGATATGTTCGCAAAAGCTCTCTCTCTTGCCGATTTGCTAAATCGATAAATTATCTTTGCGCTTCACTTCATCTTACTCCATTATTCTTCATTCACTCGTATTCACATAGTGAATGCAAGTGGACTGGACCTATCGCAATATGTCATCTACTCATAAGCATTTCAACTCATAACCATTCACATAATGCTACCTACGGTGGCATACCTCTAACTCATAGCATTCAAATAATGCTACCCACTGAAATATGCCTCCTAACTCATTAGCATTCTCAATATGCTCCTTACGGCGACATGCCTCTCATCTAAGGAACCGATTAGAAGAGTTAATTTTAAAATACACGATCATACAACGCGTACCGTTTTGACTCATTTAATAAAGGTTTGCAAGTTTGCTCAACTATTTCGTTCATATTTTTATCCACTCACATATTTAGGTTAATTGATTCATTTATTCAAATTCATTATATTTAAGTTTGCTCTGTCATTGTATCATTAAGAGGAAATTTCAACTTAATCGAATCATATTTGTTTGTTTATGTTCGTACTGAATAGACACACACGATTTCAGGTGACCTACAGTTTAAAAAAAATGACCTTTGAAAGAAGTATTTAAAAATTTTTTCGTTTAAAATTTCAAATATATAATTTATATCTTTAAATTTTATCATGTAATTACCGTCTTAATTTCTATGCCATAAATATTCTGTATAACTTTTTTAATCATTGTTTTACTTTAATGATATTTGATGTATCCAATTAACATTTAGTTCGCAAGAACTAATGTCATTTTATACTCATGTATTATTTAAACCAACTAATAAGCGTAAATCTTACCTCATGCATTTAATTAATGTATTTCCTATGCCAATGAATATTGATTATTATGTTTTTACTCATTTCATAATTTCGATTGAATTAGATTACTAATTTGATTCGATGCCTTAATTGTTGTTACTTTCATCTTATTGACGATTGGATTCTTTTGTAATCTTTAAATTACATTAGTTGCCATTTCTTCATTCATAGTGCTTTATATGATTTATTCAATATTGCTTATATATGACATTTAACATTATTGGGGAAACTTTCTGTGATGTTTCTTTAAAAATGTTTCGAGCTTCCTTGACTCTCCAGGTTCAAAGTTCTTTCCCTTAGTTTAATTTTACTCACTTACAGAAAAGAATGAAATGAACTGTTTTACATGAAGGGGTGTTTAAGTTATTCCTCAACACCATATGTCACCTGATTCAGCATTAAAGAATACACTCTATCTCTTATTCTTATTTATTTATTATAAAACGGCCCTACAACATACTCATTCGAAGAACTTACGAGTATGTAACATTCCAATCCAATTATTCTCTTTTTTTAAATATATTTTGAATTTGAAATATTAAACTATCTCTTACAACGTGTAGTTACAAATACTTTTATACTTAGTTTATGAATTTTTTTCGCTTATCTTCTGATGGAAATCTTAATCATAGCACGATAGGCAACCACTAGTTAACCTTATCTAATACTTTCCTGCATTCTTTGCATTTATCTAAATTTTTATCAGAGTTTCAAGAGCATTATTAAAATTCTGCGCTATACAAAAGCGAGAGAAGCCCTGCCAAATATATTCCTTTTCAAAAATTGAATGAACCAAAAACTTTGAGCATCTTTTCTAAATGAACCAAACCAAAACTCTTCTTTATTTTTTTCTGCTAAGCGTGTGTAAGCAGGCATAGGATGGGCAGCCCTGCTTCTACTGACATCTGGTAGTTTTCGTTCCCTCCAGGCTTCAACGCTTCTTGTTTCTTGTACTACCTTCCCTTGCCTGCAAGAAGAGATGAAATTTTATATCTTTCACACGCTTTCATCTGTTTTATCTTTAACACTTTAGGTTGAAGAAGCCTTAGTTGTATTTTATTAAAGTTACTAAACTATCTTGCTGGCTTTACTTCTATTCCTTTTGGAGATTCTGGGTAGTGCCTTTAGAAGATAATGAAAATACTATTATTATATTAATATGCGCCAAAATATTTCGAAATTATTGTTTTGGAATATAATTATCCTAAAACATACTGTGGAAAAATAGAGCCTTGAGGTCCACCTCGGACCCTCAGTAATACACGTGGCCTTAAACTCGAAACAAAAAAGTTGAACGAGGCAGAAATCGGGTCAACGTGGCTCTATTGAACACAGCTGTGTTTATTCGAAGAGACCTATCCCCCGGGATTGAGGCGATTTGATCTCTCAACCTTCTACCCTTGAAATGAGAAAGAATTCAGGAGAATATTCTTTTGGTCTCCTCATCTTGAATTACTCGGCTGGAAGCCAGCTATTCCTCGAGCTCCATATTTATCTAAGGAAAGCGCGCCGTGGCCTCAGGCTATTTCTCCGCCTTGTCAATCCCTATTTAACACAAGGTTTGGCTCGATCGAGTTTGTACCCACTCACCCTACACACGAATATGCAACACGATTCTCGATTCGGCTCCTCCTTGGTTTATTTGAGCACCGAATTCTAGAACTCTCCCCCCGTTAGACTCTGCCGGAGACTATCGTAAAGCTCTCTGCAACGGCCGTTCTTTCATTGATTGCTGCAAATACTCCTTCAACAAGAACCCTGAGGTAAAACCTATAATTTTGCAATTATTGCTTCCCGAATTGCCTTTACTCTTCTATGCTTTAAGCTTAAGCATTGCAAGCCGCCGTCGCCCGCAGATCTTATTATAATCCGGCCTTTCCATAATAGTAATCCTTGTTTGTATTTCTTCTTAATTAAAGTAGCCCCTTTAAAGAGTCTGTTCTGAGTCAGGTCCTTAACCGCCTATAATTTTTTTTACTTGTCCCTTCGACCGACACCGAGTGTCATTTTTCATCCGACCAAATATTTTCTCTTGAACACACTTTTGTAGATATATAATATTTACTTTTTATGTTATTAAATATTATTTTTGTCTTACTTTATAAGTAACCTAAAATGCACTCAGCCGTATCTCAGTATTTAAGTCCAATCTGGACTCGCTTACTTTGATAGCTAAAACCCACGTACTGGGGGACAGTTTCCTCCGTTCTCATTAACTTCTCCCGATAACTGCTCGGCCAAATCCATAGTGGTATTTGTATATACAGTATGTCTATCTCTCTCTATATATAAATATATATATATATATATATATATATATATATATATATATATATTATTGCTATACAACGGCACATACCAAGAACAGAAGAAACATACCAAGTCACAGTTATATGACAAAAAGAAGTTATTACATCTAAAAATGGACATTATGAGTGATAAATACATAGTATGGCACCTCTAAATACTCTTTAGCCATGCCTGTTCTTCTGGCAGAAAGAAATCTTGTCCCACAAATATCAGTTGAGTGCTACCGTAACTGTAATGGTCAATTAGTTGCCAGTGTCTCATAATTTGCCACCAAACAAGGGTAAAATATCCTCATCATATTTATTACACACTTAGAATCTTAGCCTAGATTCCTGTCAGTGTTAAATGCTCTCATAAACAAGCCAAAATCATATAAAATAACTATTGATTGATGGCGAGAAACATTTTTTTTCGCACTTAGACCAAAGAGCTTTCCAGGTTATAGTATAAACAACCTTGCTGGTGCTGCCATCTAGAGAATTTTGTGCTTTTCTAGTCCCATTTACGAAAGAGAAATAAGGGCAACATATCTGTCACACTTTTTCACTTCCACTATATTCGCCAGTTTTTTTCTAGCCATGCCCTTACAAACCTTCTACGAAATGTTCCCTAGCTGGCTTTCACATTATAATATAAAATATGAGGAAAAATCCTCATCATTAAAGAATGGATATTTTTACGTATTAAAGAACATCAAATATTGTAAAGGCCCTGGATTAGAGGTATAATACTCGAATTTATTATGGTAGGTGGTAAATGCCCTTCTGACTTTCTTGCTAGCTTTTAGAAAAATTGTTTAAGAGAAAGTACAATTAACCATGACATGACTAACTTCTTTGCCAAAAAAACTGACTAAAAGAAATAAACAAGTAAAAGCTAATCATTCTCTTACCAGAAGAAAACAAGTTACTTAAAAAAGTCAAAATGACTAACGCAAACATTTCAATGCAATCACCCAAAGCATCATTCCTGTTCCAGTTGTAGCTATAGTACTTATGATTACATAATACGAGATTCCACTCGGTTAGGCTTTCGTAGACTATGTAAAAACCTTTGAATCATTAAAAAGTGATTATTTTCAACAGATCTACAGAAATAAGGAACTTACTTTGACATATCTTTAACAAAACAATAATAAAAAATCACCATTAGCTCTTACTCGTTGAATCAAAAAATAGAACCTCACAAGATGATTGAGAAAGGAGAAATTAATTTTTATTAGAATGTTTACAGAAGTACTTGATGAGGTTTCCATACGTTATAAATGGAAAAAGGAACTGCGAAGTACATAATTAACTCACGTTCGCTTTACTGATAACAGAATTATATGTCTGATTCTACATATGAATATTACACACAGATATAGCAGATTATCTCACGCTAAACTCACCGGTGATTTTGAAAATAAATTGTTCAGAGACGAAAATAATGAGCCAAAGCTTTGAAGAAGAGCTAGGATTGCTGATCACATTTTGGATTAGGTATAATAATAAGTGTAAAGAGGAAAACTTGTGAGTCCTGTTTTCGGCATAGGAAAGAAAATTTGCAGAAACGTTAAATTAGACTGTAGAGCAATAGGAAACTTTAGCTACTTCTTCAGAGTGACATGCACCTATAATAAAACGTATAGAACTAAATCACTGCACCATGAAATTTAACGACAGTCAACACAAAAACGAGCCAATAAATGAGGACAACTCAGGAAAATAAGAAAAAAACATGTTAGAAATAACTCTTAGGCAAATAAAATAAATGCATTCATAAACACACGAACAGTAGAAAAAAATATTAGAAAGAAATAAACTTATGATGTGGAAATGCAGACACACTGCTAGAAGAAATGATACAAGTTGGACAACAAAATTTCAAACTCTAAGCCTTTATACATGGAGAGCGAGAAGACGACGCCCAGGGTTGAAGATTGAATTTTATTATTGATATGAGTAATAGAGCAAACTTGACCGCTGGCTAGTTATAAGCGCGCAAGTCTTTTGGCAGGCGATTGAACAGCAGTAGCATGAAATGGACGGATGGTGATAATTATCTACCGGCTCCATATTTAATGGATATCCATAACAAAACTCACTTCTTGGCTCGAAATGCTTTAAATAAAATTAAGAAATTAAACTTAGAGAAACTTCTTGCTAGGATTCGCATCATCTCAAGTTATTTATAATATCGATTGTTTCAAAATATCGCGCTGACAATATCTAATGACAGAATATTGAACTCAACAACTTAAACTAACTAATTATTGAAATGTCAAAGAATTTAATTTTTTGGCAAACCTTTTAATTTAGTTATTTGCTTAATATAAAAAAAAGATGTGTGGTAGTGGAAGTATACTCGCTTCCAGTTATTTTCCAATGCACGCTCTGTAAAATGTTAGACCTCATGCCCGGGGGGAAAAATAAGTCGTTCCCACCGGAATCAAAGAGAAAAGACCCCACTCAAAGAGTTGACACGAACTGTTTTAACAGGCGCTAGGGAAACAGCTTTCTTCCCTGTTCCCCATCTAACACCGACATTTTCCTTCGACTAACACATCTACATTTTTTATCATCAGAGGCTATGACATCATACTACGTCTCCATTATATAAAAATTATATTTAGAATTAAGTCCCCGCAATGGGACCTTTGTCTACCCCATAGCGATGCATACTTTTGCTACCCAGAGAGCTTTTGGCGACGGTGCGCACTTTTGCCCTTTAACCATAACCTAGCCCAGTGCCAGATTATATCCTGGTTTATCGGCCTGCTGTCAGCATTCAAACCCCGCCGACTACTGAAAATTTTCGCTACAATGTGTGCCGGGTTGTAGAGTCTGTTGATTGATTACAAGGCACATACATATAAGGTGGCTAGTCCGGTACCATCCTTTATGGTTCAAAACCTTAGGACAACAAGTTCAGAATGGCGGGTCTGTTTATAAGCACCCTCTTATCAAGAATATGAGGACCTTTAACTTCACCTTCCAATGTATTAAGAAGTCAGTATTTAGCATATTTTATATGCCGTAATTTTTACTTCTATACATGGTGAAGATATCCATTTATCGGTGAGAAACTTGGGGCCACTTTTCGACCGGTGGAGGGAGTTTTCCTTTATCCATATGATTATAGTAAAGTTTTTTCCCTTTATAATCTCTTAAGCTGCCCTTAGATAACTCAACTTTTGAAATGGCGTCGGAACTCACCCCAACACTATACCTCTTACTCAGGGGCCGTTCTAAAACTCTCCAAGCGGAGAAGTGGTATACCTCTATCCTCTCTTTCGGGTAAGGGTGATTCTCTATCACTCTATCCGTTACGATCGTCTCCTGATGACTCTTTTTTTAATGACGATTGAACTTATCACTCCCCCCTCTCTGGCCTCTTCTCGTGGGGAGTGGCGCTCTTGGTGGAAGAAGCTCAACCTAACTGAGCAATCTACCTTATCGGATTAAAAAGTGTTATTGACGACTGGACCATAGTAGCTTCTTTATTGACCTTCCTGGGGACAAATATATTTTCCCGAAACACCCTTTAGACGGAGGTTAGTATTCCGGCTCCAACAACGAAAATTACTACAGTAGGCACTAGGATGTTTGATTCCCCTTTCGCGATGCTCGACACAGCGTGGGAAGGGGAATGGCTAGATGGATCCAGCCCTCCCCAGTTGTAGACATGAAGCCTGAGATTTCATCACTCTAGATAGCAGGGTCTTCCATGATGGCAAACATTAATTCGGTTAGAGATACTTCCGATTCTAAGTACACTTTTGTGTAAGAATCTCCTGAGGCAGCAAGGGTACCGAATATCCATGAAATGAGGATGAACCCTCTCACTAGATTGTGACCATATAACATCTTAATCCTCACCATTATTCATTTAGGAGAAGTTTAAAGCTGAAACTGTGTCGTAGGGCCTCGGAGCCCCTTTGTAAGGCTAGGATGAAAGGATTCACTCTCCTCCTTCTTCTCAGTAAAGGAAAAAGAAAAATACCGGCATTTCTTGTCCCAGAGAGTTCTGAGAGTCGACTGGTCAACGGCCAATTCGGCGGGCAACGAGGCCCAAAATTGGCACGCCCGACATTGGGACGCCCTTGGTTGTGGAGATCAAGTTAAAAAAAATCTCCCACAAAGAGTAAGATGATCAAAGCCTCAGAATTCGGGAGCTGTTATCGAGCTATTTCTCTGCATTAGCTAGCCTTCCAGCTTAAAGCGTTTTCGTGGAATTCGCTCGATTTAACAGCGAGATGCTGTCCAAAGGACACGCGTTCCATTATTATCAAGCTATCACTAAGGTACTGTGTAGAGAACTGAAGACCATCCATTTATCGATGAGCAGCCTTCGGGTGTATGCATTTGACTATGCGCAAGCAGTTATTATTACTACCCTCTGGACACCTAATGACCGGCCTGTTGAAATCAGAAATCACTCTACAATGAAATGGAAAAGAGGAGAAGGTTCCACGAGAGAAATAGTTAATACTACTTAGAAGATGTCCCAGAAGAGCTAGCCGACTGAAGAGTGGTCAGAATCTAACGTGCAAGCTGACTAAATCGGTGCGTATGTAGTTCGGCTACGGAGGTGATATTATTGCAAACGCTTCGTTCTTATACTGCCATATCTATATTTGAATTGCGGTAAGCCACATCTTGCTTTTTCGAAGCAATGCAGCTCGTGTTTAATAGGGAAAGATTACCTAAATGTTCAACTGTGGACTGAAACTTGTTTCATGAAGTGAGACAGTTATTCCTGTCGTGCTCTGGGCTACCTCAGACTTCCTACAACTCTCGCATAAAGACTGATGATCCTTTTGATCCTGTCTTTTTCAAGCATATGAGCAGAGTTTCTACCATTCTTTCACTCATGAAGCTGGTCAGGAATCTAATTGGGTGTTACTTTATTCCCGATCTGAATAAGTGTCTCGGTAACATGTCGTGTGGCTTTTTCATATTTATTGCCACAATATCAATGCCATTCCTCGCCTTTTATTTTTCTATATCGTTACTCGTATTAGTATGATATTGGCTGGCTCTTTATCTCTTGTGTACCCATTTTGGAATACAAATATTTGTTCTGCGTATTTATTTTCTGCCTTAGTTGTTCTAGTAGGGATTTTTATATTAATTTTTCAATTAGGTATCTTATCCTTTAAATAGGAATATAACAAAGATTAAACAGCGCTTCATAAGCAGCGTATCACCGTCAGAAAATATCAAGAAAAAGTGTAAAAATTTAAATTAACAAAAGCTTTAAAAAAAATACCGAATAATTCAATTATAAAGAAATGTATGAATAATAAATTTACATTAGAGAATAATTCTGCTTATATAACTTAAGTTATCACACTAATATAACAACCAGGCAATCGCTTCGCTACTCCCCCGTGGGAAACTTGCAGTTCGCAAATAAGAATAAAATTTAAAATTTAAAAAAGCAGCCATGGTTAAATTTTTATACATTTTCTGAACTTCGCCAATTATAATAATTTTAAAAAGGAAATCTAAACTAAATTTCCTCCCTATCAAAATATTACGTTGCTAAAATATAGAGTTATAGAAGATATATAAAAATAAATTTTCGGAACTTCACCATTTATAATTCTTTGGGTTTTAAAATTTCACAAAATTTTATACTTATATTTATTTCTGAACTTCACCATTTTGTTTTTTGATATTATAAAAGAATTATTAGAAATAACTTGCATAAAAAAACATAAGTCATAACTAAACTTAGATGAAATTATTATTCAAATACTCAAAAAATTCCCTTCTTAAATTATAGAGTTAGTGAAGCGAATGTGTGTGCGTGCCCATCTCCAAAACGGCCCAAGTGTCAGGTCTTCGGAAGACACTTATCAAAGGCAAGCCAGAAGAAAAACCAATGCTGCGCAAATGAGACAAGTGAGAGGTGAATTTTTGTCCGACCTACATAGAGCAGCATTGAATTCTGATCCCAAGAAAGATTATTTCATCCACCCGAAGTTGTCCATTGTAAGTTTTGAAAATTAATGGAAGTATTGCAAAGCAGTAAGGTTCAAAGATCAGACCAATGGTCTTTGTTCCAGAAATGGAAAAGTTGCATTGGAAGAACTACTTATTCCATGTCAACCATTACTTTCGCAATTAGATGGATTAAATCCAGATTTAGTTGAATTTTGAAGAGGTATAAGAGCTTACAGCAATTGCTTTTCTAGGACATAATTTGGAACTAATGATGTAATTTGCCCTGTTGGAAGTGAACATTCAGAGTCCAAGGCCAAATTTATCACAGAATTGGTTTAATTTATCTTTGCTGAATGAGCCCAGCAAGTTTCTTCAAATCTACTTCCTTGAGACCATAAAGTTCAACCAAAGACCAGAGCAAACATCTGTAAGGATTCATGAATCTCCGAGCAATTCCGTCACCAAAACAATGTCTATATCAGAAAATTCAAGACAGCCTTGGAAAGAAGTTCATATCAACAAGTTAGATTGATCATCAGAGCAGACAAAACTCCGAATGGTGAGCAACAAAGAAGATTTAATTCTCCTACTAGAAATGAAGTTGGACTTTTGATGGTAAGAAAAGACTTTGAAAAAAGACATATTGTTCTGCAATATAAAGATGGAAATCTGAAGAAAGTCACTGAAATTCATAGAGCTTATGACTCCATACAGTACCCTTTGATATTCTGGCAAGAAACTGATTGTTATAATTTCTTTTGAAGCAAATGATCCAAAAACTGGAACAAGGAATAACAAGAAAATATCTGCTTGTTATTTCTATGCCTATATATTAATGGTGAGGCAGGAAAATTTCAATATGCTATTAAGATTTAAGCAGCTTCTCAATCAATTATTAGTTTATATTATGTATGCCAAGATTGAGTCAGAGAGACTGTTGTTCATCAAAGTGCATCATAACAAACTCAGAGCAGAGGACTACATCCACCGAAAAGGTGCAGTTTTAAGTGATGGCACTGCAAATAATGCTGGATAAATTGTGATTCTGCTTTCATATTCTACTAGAAGTCGTGAGTACATGCAGGAGAGAGTACAGGATGAAATTTGCTATGTCAGACAATATGGCAAACCTGACTTATTCATTGCCTTTACTTGTAATCCTACATGAAAAGAAGTGCAAGATAATCTCTTTCCTGGACAACCTGCTAATGACAGACATGATATTGTGGCAAGAGTATTCAAGCTTAAAGTGGAAAAACTCATAGATCTGATTACTAAAGGAAAGCTCTTTAGACAAGTAAGATTCCATATGTATACAATTGTTCGCAAAGGCGAGGCTTGCCACATGCCCATTTACTCATTTGGTTGAGGGACAAAATAAGAGTATATCAGTGGAATTTTATTCTACTGATATCTCCAAATATGTCATTTGAATTCAAAAGACTGCAATTTCCTATTAGAGTCAGCTTTGCAATGTCTATCAACAAAGCCCAATGCCAGTCTCTGAAGACTGTGGGACTTCATTTGCTACAGCCTTGCCTTTCTCATGGTTTACTAAATTTTAGTAATGTCTACATATTTTATTACATTTAAATCAATACAAATTGTGTTGGGATTTAACAGTTTATCTCATTTTTTAATGTTAAATCAATCAATTTTCCTGTGCTTTTTGATAAATTTTTTTATCCTTTTTACAATAAATTTTGGGCCAGAGGTACTAAGTTTGCTCTCAGCAAGATGTATCGTTAATGTCAGCCCCGGAGATATTAGAAACAAAATTTTGATTAACATTATCAAGTTTACTTATAAGAAAGTAGTACAGGGTCCTTACTGCAATTAGCCTCTTCAGCACTTAAAAAAAGACTGTCTCAAATAATAGAACTAATACATCCATAAATGGTTTCTCCTTTCGACGAGAGAGTACTTGTAACTTAAAACAGGGAATAACACCTAGAAAAATTTATGTTGGTATTTGATTCTCAGAGTGAAGGAATGCAAATAGGTCTTGAAATCATACCCGTACAAATGCTGGTGGGCACCCAACTGCTAGTTATATATATTTTTGACTAACTGATTTCGAAAGTAATACGAGTCTTATTCACTCACTTGAACTCTTTTATTCCCATTTATAAACAATAAATGGAATATGACTGTAAGTATGAAATTAGCATATTTATTGATTCAATGTGTAACTTTTTAAACTATAAATATTGAACATGTATGGAAATGACAGCAGAATTAAAATAAGAGCAAGGAATAAATTTTTAAAATTCGTTTGTGTTTCACATCTGTAATATTTCAATGGAAAAGATCTGTAATTGTTAACTTTAGTAGCGCAAGAGGTTTTAAACGATTTTGCTATTGTTTTGCTACTTTTCATCTAGCCAATGGCCAAGCAGAGATCTGTATTAAACAACGTCATTGGCCACTCATAAGCGCTTATTTTCTCTAGATTCCTTTGGTGGTTCTAAGGATGGGTAAGAAGTCGATTTTTTTTATTTTATGTTTTTTCCTGAAGTTAATAATCGATCACTCCTAAATAATCTATGCCTGAAACTATTTATTCTTTAGATTTAGTGTGCCTTTGGTTTTGTTAAATGAATTTTTTTTTTAAATGTTTTTGCGGTTACTTTTGATTTTGGGGGTCTTTTTTACAAACTATTTTATACGGCATTATTTTGTATAATCTTTACAAAACAATGTATTCTGTATATGCTGGTTAATAAAAAAAGTTTGACATATAGAAAACACTTTCTAGTTGTTTTCATTTTCAAAATCAATGCTTCTTTTCCGTCTACTTGGATGGTATAAATAATCGAGGGTAGGCCTAGTCATGCATTTTATTCAAAAGGGCCAGTGCATGTGAACAGTTCTAGTTGTCTGTCCACCTTCCAGGTTCTGTTTTATCCGACGACGATAAAAACTTCTATATTTAGTGAACCATCAGCTTAAAAACACCAAGAGAGGCGTCTCAATCTGAAGGGCGGAACTTAGTGTTAACAAAGCTCTTCTTTCCGCAGTGACAATTCATTTATTGGTTACGGGAGGATAACAGTCCGGATTCGAATCGTCCGCTTGCAAAGAAATATTTTCGCCGGCTTTCGTCTGTCCGTTGAACAAACCTCTATGACAGTTGCCTGAAGTAAGTAAATTATAAACTTACAAAAGAACTAACCTAAACTAACTTTAGATTAGGTTAAGTCAGGTATTATTACCTTAATAAGTAATTTCTAAACTTAAAAAGACCTAACTTATCTAACCTTAAAAAAAATTAGCTTGCATTGGCTCAAAACAATAAAGTGAGTAGTTAAAAAATAGTTATAAAAATAGAGATAAAATCGCAAGAAAATCGTTAGCCACTTAAGTTAATTACCTAACGCTCTGCAAGCATTTCATTATATTTACCGCAATACTCTGGAAAATATTCTAGATGCAACCTGAGTAAATGCACCTTTTCTGAGATATATGCACGAAATTTTTTGACGTGTGGAAGAATCTCCTACAACATGTTCGTAATCTTGACATCGGTGATTGCCAACACGTTAGTAAAAATTTACTTAAATGTACAACAACCATGTTACTTACTGTGCCTTAAGCATTCGTCTAATTTAGATACAAAAAAACAGGATGGAAATACTATGTATATACTGATACCTTTTAATTTTCAGATCCCAATGTGATATTAGATTATTTTTGGACTAAAACGAAAAAAATTATATCCTATTGGATTTACTTTGGAGTTAATGGCACGACGAAGTCTAAGTATGACCTGAAGGCAAGTGGCAGGCAGAGTTTCAACTGATATATACTTCTAGCATTTTTTTTAATTTAGAGTATGTATATCTTAGAGCTTCAACACAAAGTTGATAATGGTGTGGACTAAAGTAGTTTAAAGAAATTCCATATATAAATTAGAGAGGACAGAAGATAAACAATTTCTCATAGCTGAACCAAACTTTTCAAGGTAAAATCTGCCATTAAAAGAAAACATAAAATTTTTAGTACACATGGAGATGAGGTCAATAAAAATATTAAAAGGCAAAGAAATATCAACAAATTTTAGCTTTAAAAGTTTAGTTTAGCTATGGAAAATTGTTTATCTCCTGTCCTCTCTAATTTATATATGTTTTTTTAAAATTACTTTACTCCCCACTATTATCGATTTTCCCCTTGTTTTTTTCAGATACATATAAGATATTATTTGTTTATGGCCTACTTCTAAGGATGTCAATGGTTTTCTCACGGAACATAATTCTTTGGTTCCCTCAATTATATTGGTGATCTCCCGTTCTTAGATCTAATAATTCACATGACTCCTTCTGGATTAAACTTTTGGTCTATCGGAAAGCCTACCAAGGTTGGTTTCTACATTTTTTTTTCTAGTCATAGTGATAAAGCCAAACATTCTGTATTTACTTCAGTGATTCCTTAAAGGTTATAGATCATCGGCCAGAAATTCTTCGATATTGAGATTTTAAAGATGTTTGTAATAGGTAAAAACCTCTGCAACCCTCTCAACCTTCTTGTCAGGTGCTTAGATTAGGAAAAAAAGTAATTTTACAGAATTGAAATCCCTCCCGCATTCAATTTTAAGAACTCCCTTGTTTTATCGATTTCTAAAGGCTTTTCCTTTCTTCATAGTCTCCTGGAATGTTTAAACATTTCAGTCATATTTAAGTATGACTCTACTATTTAAAAATGTTGGTTCAAAATAATAGCAAGAATATACAGGAGTGTTTATTCAGTCGATTGTGCAGGTTGATCTAAGCAATACTTTCAGCAAACTGGAAAATCTTTAAATGTTCGTTTGACCCAACACATATCTAATATTAGAAAATGTGAAAGCAATAGTGCATTTGGTTCTCTAATCTGAAAATAGTTATCATATTAATTGTAATTCGGCTAAATTTCTTTACATCTCAGGTGACTATGTTAAAAGAAATATTGTTGAATGCTCGTTCAATAATTCCTCGCCTAATTTCAATATATCCCCCGGACTGTTTAAACTGGACTGTCTCATTAAACAGCTTATTTCAAACTAAATTGTCAATTTTAAATCTTAGCCCTTTGTTTTATTAAATTTGTTATATTTCTCTTGTTTCATTTCATACTTTAGCACTTTAAAGACAATCGCGTTAAATTACCTTTTATATTTCCGTATTCTCTGGTAGTTCACACAAATTAAAAGCACAAAAAATGTCATGGTTTAAGTGCAAGATTTCCTTGTCCTTTATATACTTTTACATATGTATTAAATCTTTTGGGCTATGTTGTCAAATGACTGGTGAATTATTATAGTAATCATTTTAAACAACTAAACCGAAAATTAATGTTGCAATTAAAGGAAAAGGGATAGATCGTGTTAAAATATTCATGTAACTGGATGTTGACAATCTAGAGGAGGGATCTTTGGAAGAAGTACGTAATATTATGTAAATCCTCTATGAAGAATTGCTACATGGTGTATTTTGGTTCCAAACATATGATAAATCATTATAATTCAAAATCCTTGTTTCAATTTTAGTGTAAACGGATTAACTAATGACCAAGGTAAAATGGGAAAGAACATCCTCGATAAATGATTGGTTTCTTCCTTGTACCTCAATCTAGTGCGGTTAACTCTGTTGAGCGCTTGGGTTCATCACTGAAAGGCGCAAAATGATGACATTGCTAATGACGGTTAAAAGCATCTCGTGATCATAGCTCAACAAAGTGGCTATTTTATATTCTGGTAAAATGCCATCGTTAGTTTCCTCACTTTGCCCTTGATATTGGGCAGTGAAAGAGCCACACTGACTCGACTAGTTGCCATTCTCGCCGTGAGAACTAACTAAAAACAAGGTTGGTTTCAAGGGAAATTGAAAATAGGGTCAGTGATTTTCAAAACATATAGCCATACATATTTATATGTATATATATATATTTACAATATAGTACATGGCAATAATGGACCATGGCAGGGTAGTACTTTCTTACCTTAGGAACACTAAATGGTAAACAGCTTACTGTATGTTATTTTTACTTTTTTGAGATTAATCTAGCTAGTATTATTCATTAGTTATTGCTATTATTATTTTAACATGCCATTACTCTATCGTTTGCTGTTATTTCATTATTAATATTTTGAACTATTAGTGTATTATCACTTATAAATATTAGAACAATTAATCTCCTCTCTTAACTTTTCATGGGTCTAAGCAGGGATTAAATGAGAGGAGATTAAAGAGAGGTGCATAGACGACCCGAGAGAAAGGACTAGTTTCTCTTGGGACGCTGGGGTCGATTATCATTAATTATCACGTCCTACCCTTTTATTATTACTATTTTATTATTATCATTCTCGCCATTATTTTGTTATGATTAATTTTATATCGCTCCTATGGAAATTAAACATATTTACATAATTTTGGGGTAGTTGAGTTAACAATCATTTAGAATAATTGGATTCCGGACCATATTCTGCCGTGTATACATATATTCCAAATGGATATTGGAAATTATATTTGTTGAATAAGACTTTCTTTAATACTCCATTTCTTTTGCTTATTAAACTAATACCATAACGTCATATTTATTCCAACTTCTCTTTCATTTTCCTTTTTTGATAAATCTCTTCTGGTTTGTTTCAATATCTCCAACCTTAGGCAAACTAAAGAGCTTCATTTCGTATCTATTTCTTTTGAGAGATTTTTCAGACATTTTAAAGATTTCAGAGCATCATTCATTGCCTTTGCATCTAAATGTAGCGAATTCATTTCGAGCCAATCATTAAAAGTTACAAACTTGAATAACAAGCGAAATTAACCTAAATTTCCAAAGAGCTTTGAAATTATTTCTCACAAATTTTGCCGTTTACAGTTGCATTTATGAAATAGATAGGAACTAAATATTTACCTCTCGTTTGGAATCATCAAGTTTCTTCATCTCTCACCAGGATCCATATCTAATTTTCGCATTTTTAGTAAACAACATTTATCTTTGATTAAATCGAGAGGATTGTTTTTGGTTGCCTGTCAGGGAACGCTTTATATTTTGTATTTGCATTAAACAAACAATGTATCCACAATTATAAAATTTCAACCAGAGTAAAAATCCATTAGCCCTATGAATTTCACTAAAAGTTAGTAAAGGGGAACCTTTAATATTTCCCCACTGAAAACGGGGCAGTATTGAAAGCCAAAATCAAACACATAACGTTGCAACTATGTTCACATGTCACAAATAGCTAATCAGATAAAAAATGGAACTGATCTCACTCAAAACAACATTTTTAGCGATAATGTAACGGGAAGTCTCACTAGACTGAGGATAATGAAGTTTATTACTAATATTCCATCGTATACTAAGAATTTTTTACTTTGGTTGACGCTTTTAACTACCTTCCCTTTTGCTACCAGCATTTTATGAAAGGGGCGGTAATTAGACAGCCAATCGCGGTCTAATTTGGCAAAGATAAAAACACTGGGTTTCCAAAAAACACAACTTTATAAGTCGTTTAACTTTTTCTAAATGATTTACAACAAATTTGTACCACTAAATCCGAAAATGACATTCATTTCCTCCGACCAGTTCAGGTTTTTGTGATTAGCTGATTTAAATAAAATCAGATCTTATAACTAAATCGAATACATTTTGGGAAAAATTTATCATCCAAAATCGGTTTTTAAGATAAAAACCATCGTTTTCTAGCACAATTTATTAACTAAATGTTACAAAACTTGGAGTGTAGAGATTAATATAGGGGAATATATGTAATTCGGATATTAGATCATCATTGTTCAAAATTCAGAGCATGAAATTAAGTTTCTTTGAACTCCTAGAAAGCCTGACGGCAAGAATATCTCTTTTTAGAGTTCCAAAGCAATATAAATGCATCCCAATGTTCATGTTAAATGGTCTTAATCTCTTTCATGTACTGATTGAATCACTCTCCTTGCTTCTCGTTTATTGATTATATCCCAGATTCTCAGGAAACCGATCCATATGAGAGAATAAGTAATGCATTTTGATGCTCGTGTTGCAACCCAAGTTTCCTAAAGTACTCACAATATTGGTTACTTGTTTTTTCTAATTCATGGCATTCTTTTTTGCTAATATAGTTTTTCACGACCAGAACAAAAGCCTTATAATCTTTCAGTTCAACTTCGTTCATTGAGTTTTCAAACTCTGTATCTCTGATGAGCTGACGGAGTTGAGGACCGTCAGAGACGCAAAGTTTCAACTTCCGCATGGTCGATCCTGGGTAAGCGTGGTAGAAGAAAGTAAAACAGCCACCATCCTCATCCAGAACTTTGGTGAACTGTTTGATCAAGAAGAGCTTGCTATTCAGCAGTGGGAATAGAATCCTGTCTCTTTCCACCATAAAGTTGTTTATGATGTTCTTTGCTCTGAATGGCGCCAATTCCTCTCAGCCATGCCATTCCTTCTTCGCTTAATGCTTAGCTTGGTCTCTACTATCCCAAATGTACAGAAAGCAGGGGTACTTGGTGAACCCGCAATGTAGTTCCTAAAAAGATTTGACCATTTTTAGGTGAACAAAAATCAACCACTCATACTGATCATAAATAATTTTCTCCAGCAAATACATAACCATAACCGCTTCATAAATCTTGAGTATAGTTGAGTGAATGAGGAGTACAGAGATAGACTGCGTGCCTTTATGCAGCCGAACACATTTCAGCGTTCGCTTGCTGCTGTCAATGTAAAAGCTTCCATCTTCGGGTTGGTACTGTCGCGCTCCAAGCTTGTGTAAAAACTGCGCAATAATCGTAGAGTACCGCAATCATTTCCTTTTAGAGAAAAATTGGAGTTAGTCTGTTGGGGTAGAAAGTGATGCGAGCACTGTCAGAGAGGAGTTTTTATTTCTTAAATCCGGATGCCAACGTCTCGACAGAGTACTTTAATTTACTGATATCGCGAACTATATCATTTAGCTTCCTTTGAAAAAAGGATGTTAAGCATCATCGTCAAAATGTTCTTCATTTTCTTCCGCAGTGGAGGAATCTTTGTCAATAATATCATAGTATGAGGAAGTTCTCAAGTTCTCCAAAGACAGTTACTGGAATTTCATCACAATGAGCTACTGGACGAAGTCCTGATTGTAGATCAGGATACATGAGGGGGTTTCCAGTTCCTTCTGCTGATCTCAATTAAATTAAATGCGCAGAAGTATCAGTCAGTGCCATGGCTTATTGACTAGTGCCAAGCAATGGGAATTCAGAACTTCCGGCATCTCTTCTGGACCTTTATCTAACGACGAAGATACTTGGTGCATTCTTGGATACTATTTGTAGCGCCAAAGCTTTATCCTAGTAACCAAGTTTAATACAAAAATAAGCATGGTAAGCACGCTTTAAAAAAACTTGTGATTGGACTCTTGTTAGGAATAACGGTGTATTCGCTGCAGATCTAGTATAGTACATCGGGCCTATTTTGCAAGATCTTCTGGCTAAACATTTTGATTTACCATAAAAATAAAAATACCAGTTAGTCAAAAATCGCTAAATGTAAACTATTCGAAATTTGATTATTTAAAGAAATGAAAAAGTGTTTTTTAGCATATAAATATAAAATACTTTTACATGTAAGAAAACGTAAAAAAACTCATGTGGCGATAAATAATAAATGTTGAATTGATTAGACATGACCATGTGATTTTTTGGATTCAGCACATCAAATTTGTTGTAAATCAGATAAAAGAACTTCGAAAATAAAGTTGGTGTTGGCCAGTATATTCTTTGTTTTTTTCATAGAACAACGCCAAAATTTGAAGACTAGCAGTAGTGAAAGCAAGGTTATTCATATAAATATTACGGGATACTATTTGAAACTCTTCTAAAGGAAATTTCTTTAAGTGGTTTTGGATCATAGCGTTCCCCAAGAACTGGATACAATTGTTTTCAAACAAAACCACTTCAAACGATAAGTTTTTAAGGCACCATTTTCCTAGATTAACTCTATCTGCCACAGGAACCGATTTACATCTCAATCTTTTTTTAAATAGTTTCTTAACTTTCCTGCGATACAAGGTGTATTAAATCTGATAAGCTGCCGAAATATCACTCTTCTTTAACAATTTATAACATTTCTCCTTTTCTTTTATAGCTCATTTTATTTCTTGATTTCTCCATTTAATTTTTTGGCATTTTCGCGGTTTTATCGCAATAAATCTTTTCTATGTTAAAGAATGACCGTATAAAACTTACAGGCATCTGTGTCGTGGTCTCAGTATTTACACACTTTCACATATTGAATAAAGAAACAATCATGACAGTTTTGAAAATCGAATACTAGTTAGTTTGTGAGAATATGAAATTAGGAGCATTTAATTTGAAAGTTATGTGATTATGATCACTATTTTTGAGAGCTTCTCCAGAGTGTCGTAGTTTCAACAGCTCTACGCTTTATACGCACAATGGCCTACTGACCGACCGAAATTAAGGCTATACCTGAGGATGGCTCTAAGAGTGCTTTAAATACACAGTTGCTAGGCCCAGGAATATTCAAACACCGATACAAAGATATAATTTAATAAGACTAAAGATTACATACACATATAGGGCAAGTTAAATGGCAGTGCAATTAAATATTAACATTTTACGGCTAAGATGATGGACACTTTCAATTAAATTTGAACCGCTGGATAACTAATTAAGAAATGATCTTACAATTATGCAAGTTCTAGAGCAAAGGGGATCCTTGAATTTCAACGCGGTAAAGAGAGGAGGAGCGTAACCAAGCGGGGGTTAAATCCCTTTTACCTTGATGTGCCGCGAGTAGAACAAGGGAGGTAAGTTCGCCCTTAAACTTGTGGGCTTCTCACGAGACGCTCAATCCAAGTTTGGGTTATTGAAGATGGGGGATTCTTATCCTTAAGAGGCAAACAGGGGATGCTCTGCGGATGGCTTTTCCGATCCTTAAAATCCGAAGACGTGGTGAGAACGGTTGAAGCGCGCCTAAAACTATCTCCACGAACAACACTGAGTGACCACTTGGCTCTTTGAAAAATTGTTCTCTGGACGAGAAGGTAGTCGATTCCCTCTCGACTAACGAACACGTTAACAGCTAACGTACTTGACGGCGGCTTCAGACGCAATCTGCCTGTCAACTCCTAAGTATCGAATATATACTCCGAAATTAGCTAGACCGGGAGAGAGATTCATCGCCAACAGACTTCCTTAATTACCTTGGGTCGCGATATGGATCCATAGCGGCAAGTTACGATTTCCCCTTAATGGTCTTTATATTGTTTTAATTTTCGCAGTATATAGGGCAGATAAATCTAGCGCTGCGAACTGGACGGGTGGCCGACTAAATTCGTCTGCGACAATGGCGTTTCGCCCTCGCGCTAATTGCTTGCGGCAGACGGTCAACAGCGAACTGGGGAAGTCCAGGGGGGCAGGGGAGATGACGGATAATCGAGGTAGAAGAAGGTGGGAAGAGAAAAAAAACGAATTCCTTTTCTCTTTCCTTATTATTCCACACAGTGAAATATATATTTTACTAGATTTTAATCAGTATATAATATTCAATCTATTATATTTTCCGTACAGGTTGGTTGGAAACTGAAAAGCGTCGCCAAACACATATCTATAGATTAAAAGCTATAGGAATTATTAATGATCTTTAACGGATAGAGTTTTGTTTAATTATTTAACAAAACTATTTCCTGAACGCGTTGATTCCTTCTTTCAATCGGCTTAGTCTTTGGCCTCCCCTTTTATTACTTGAACTCTTATGATTGTTTTCTTAAATTATAAAACCCTGAATTAACGCTCACTCATATAAATGTGGTAAGCCATTTTATTTTTAATGATGTAAAGAAAAAGTAAATGTAATAAGTTATAAATACCTGAATACTTTAATCCATATAAAAGATTCCCCAATAGCTCACTTCTGTGATCTTTACTTAAGTCTCCCGCCTCTGATAAAACACGTATAATTTTTAATCTTAATAAAAAAAAATGTGTTATTTTTAAGAGAGAGGAAAAGTTATTCACAAATATTCCGTTAAACGAACTACAAAAATTTAAATAAACTCACTTAAATTCTTGTAAAAAAGTAATAGGTATTAATTTTTTTTTAGCTCACTTTAGGAACTGGCTGTCTTAAACTCATATTTTATATTTAATTAAAACGTTTACATTTAAAAGGAAGGGGTAGGTCTAAGCTTACCACATGGGCCAACCTTTGCGAACAGTTTTGTTTGCTATTGTGAACAACTATACCTCAATACCTGCCCTATTCAATATAAACCTATATATTACAGAAACTATGCGGATGATATAGTTGTCTTAAGGTAAATCACGAAAAAAGCAAAAAGCAATCTCAAATAATTAAATTATAGATATAGAAATATAAATTACGCAATGGAGGTCTAGAAAAGTGGTAAGTTTTACGAAATCTGCATGTACAGGTTTATTTATGCACAAATATCTTTAGTTTCATGTAGGATATCCTTACTCAAAACCATTTCCCATCGAGCCTACTATATATGTTAGGCTACGTTTCTTAAAACATTTTAAAAGGGGTATCCGGAAACAGTAAGGGAAAAAGAGATCAAAAGTTTCTTAATTTTCTCTACCGTTAAAATCTAACAGAAAATATCATATAAAAAAATATACCATTTATTTTAGTCACCCGTAAATTGATTTTAAAATTGAGCAATTTTTTAAACACCCTTAGGAAGAAAATATAAAATTTTCCATACCTCGACTTCAAATTCGTATTAAAATATGAGCTTAATCTTGGCTCCTCTTCCAGCTATAAGAATCAAACTTCATTTCTTTGCACCTCTTGTATAATTTAGAAATATGGTTATGAATTTTGTGGGAGGGGCTTTTGAGTGGTATTGGACTGGCCTTTGAGTGGAATAGGACTCGCATTAGAGTGTCCTAAGTAGTCCTTGCTAGCTTCCTGTAACTATGTAATATTGCGATTAATCTTATATTATGACATCGAGCAGCATCGGAAATGGTCAAATCGCAGGGGATCTGTCATTAACAAATCAGACCCTGTGATATAATGCAAAAATATGGAATAACGTTTGAAAAGTTTAAAATACTCAGTTATACTCCGCATTCTCAACAAACTATGAATATTAGGATCGCTTTTCATCTTAAAATTGAAACAAAATTTAAATGTACTAATTGAATAGAATTTATTGATCATGCATTAATTAACCTAAATTACATTCTTCTCTTGTCGTATTATATTTATTTGGAATTTTACCAAATGTTCTTGTTTCTAATGCTGATAATGAATCTTCTAAGACCTTGAAACGCCCAAATACAGACGACTAAGGATGATTTTAACCCTAGCGTGCTTGGTTTGTAACTTCATCAACAGAACCAACTTCGCATATATATATATATATATATATATATATATATATATATATATATATATATTTATATATATATGCGAAATTCTTGCTTTGACAAGAGTTAGTTCCGTTCTAACTGCGAAAGATGGCACAGAATGAGAGGTTAAAGAACACGACCACAGAAATGAGGGAAAAACTCGATCACATAATAATTTACACAAATAACCAGTTCCATCAATTTATGCCAAATGGCAAATTGTTGAAAACATTTTTTTTTTTTTCGTATAGATTGCTAATATGACTGTATTTCGAAAAACACAAAATTGTACTCAAGCAGAATCTTATAAACGATTGAACCTAATTCATGAACTGTGTTATTGGACGAAATTATGAAAACATGCATCATGTTTACTCGAAAAATATTCGCCATACAACAACATTCTTTACTGTACTTCCAAATAACTACAATTAAAGAAATGATAGATATTGCAATTGGTAGTAGCTTAAATGCAAAGGAAATGCCGTTTTCACTTCCCAAAAGATCACTTCTAATTACCATGACGTTGTGCCGACTGAAAGATAATGAAGCTCTTACAGTTTCTAGGCCTTATTTAGGGCAGGATACTTCAAAGAAATCTTTCAGTGTATCTACTGGTTAGGACGATATTAAAATATCTATGTCCTGAAATTAACATTAATTTTTTTTTAAATCATAACACGGCGTAATTTATCTTCATTCATACATAAACGACTAGAGTTTATACACTAGAATTTTAAGACAAACTTCCATGAGTAAAATTAGAGAATAGAAATTTGTTTCCTTCACGATGCAGTAAACGATTCAGAATATATAATTTAATTATTCATGAAGCCTCAAAAGCAAACATTTCTTGACGGATGAAGATTTTTTCAGCATTATTTATTAGTATCCTTAACTGAAATCATAACAAACTTATCATTAGTTGTCTCCCTTGTTCCATTCCATTTAACACTATCATGCAGCTTTTGACTTTCATCATTCATTAATATTGGTTATAATCAATTTTCTATTTCACTATGATTTGCTAACCAATGAAATCTATAGAATCCCATCTCCTGAGAATTTTCCCATTACCAGTTAAAGGAGTCATTATACCTCAACTAATCTATTAAGGATCTCAGCACTCTTTAGTTTCGCGTTTTTTTCTCTAGATAATACCTCGGATTCTCATCCAAAATATCCCACTATATTTTGTAATAAATATTAAGTAACACGCACAATAGTAACCAGATTTCTACCTCTTTACTTCCAATGTACCATTATTTATGGTTGTATGCTAGTTTATTATCGATTTTAAGAGTCCATTTCTAATTCCAATTGATTTTCCACAAATATCCATATCTTGCAAAATATACGTACCGCGTTTCTTCATTTAGCAAGGAGACAAACTTTAAGGCAAACTACTGTATTTATATAAATATTTTATTTAATACTACTTGAGACAAAAGCGTCCTATAATGCCGTAATGTTTCCATCTAAAGACATCCGCCAAATATCTTATCTTCTTTTAAGAGTCTATTACTCTATTTTTCTTTAATTTTTTCTCTTTTTTTCCTTCCATCATTCTCTCTCTTCCTGAAAATATTAGATTAAATTAAAGTATGGTAGGTATAAGTAATTTATAGCATACTCTAAGTAGGACTGTTTCTAGAAGACTAATTGTGGTTTATTTAGATTTCTTATATAAAGCTAAATGGCATTAAGCCCAAGTAATTCTTAGGCTGTCATATTTTTTGTGTACAATATTGAAAAGAGCTTATTTTGAGTCTGTTTATACGAATAGAAGTAATTAGTATAAATATCTTCAAGATTTAAGCTTATTTTGTGAGAAGCCCTGGAAACAATGATTGGTCTGATGGAGTAGTTGACTTTGGAGATTTGGTGAAGGAAATAAAAATGTGGCTGTTTAGAGGAAAGGGCGAGAACTTTCCACCAGATAGATTGGCGTTTCTTTCATTAATGGTGAGAAAAGTGGAAATTGATGTGTATGGTAAATTGCTCCTTTAAACTGTGGTTTGTCATTCTTGTGTTATTCGATGGTTGAGTTACAAGGGCTATCGGTTTGTCCTCATAGTAATCCCAGGTAATCAATCATCTTACTCTTAGAATTCAAGGTGAGAAGTTTAATACGGCATATCACCGTAGATGGTCTCTTCTTTTTTTGCATTGAGCTCAGTAATCTAGGTAGAATGAAACTAGGTCAAACATAAAAGTGAGGCAATCATCGTTCCGAATAGTGTGTAAACCTCCAATCTATAAGGATTATGTCACGACTTAGTCTCTAAAGCGTCGATTTCAGGCTTACGTCTTGATCTAAGAAATTCTCCTTCCCATTCCACAACTCGGTGTAGCGCTGCGAATAAGCTGACATAACCTAATCACTTATGAATGAATCTATGGTAGAACACATAAAATTGTGGAAACCAGGACTATTGAAGCCAGCCAATTGAAGTAGAAATTATATCCTTTTTGAGAGCTAAAATCAACCCTGCTTTTTATTAAAAAGCAGCAGTATGTGAAATTAAGAATGTTTATAATTATTTGAGGATAATAAATATAATGCATGTGTTAAAAATAGAATGAATGGAAGAAGATAAAGAATGTATAATAAGGGAGTTGAAAATTTCATTCACTTTCAATACTTAGTGTGAGAGGAGGCATTTAAATTTTATCAAGTCAAATTAGCGCAAATATCAGCAAGAATTAAACCCTAATAAAGATGGAAGTAGATTTTTAGAATTATTATCCAATAATATAGTCAGTTATAGCCCTCGAATACTCGTATTATGGTTATCTTTGTCGAGAAATATTCCCAATATAAAACTAGGATTTCACTCGTAACCACAGAAGACATTGACCAAGTGTTACTAATTATATAGTCGTATGGTAAAGCTTTGCCATGACATAAATATTGTATTAGGAACTTACTCTTAACATATGGCCAAAGAATATTCATATTGAGCAAGAGAACATAATGAAGCTCATTGATGAGCACGTATGTTTTTCCACCCTAAAAACACTAAAATCTACTGTTGGCCATAGATAATCAGAGAGGACTAAAACACTAGCCTAAATAACCAATTGGAACATAAAATAGTATAAATACAACCATATCTCGTCTTCCAATTTTATTAGAGAAGATACGAATGCCAATCATCTTAATATAACTACCGGTGAGAAGTACTAACTTTGGTCGCAATAGAGAAAATTTACGATGAAACATGACTGGTATCTACAGTTCAAAGCCTCCAGAAAAGGAATATGCAAGGAAGAATAAATGAACGAGGAAAAAAAATACTTATTTCTCCTTGCTAAAAAAATGACCTTATTATCTCCAAATGAAGCCATAACCAATACACAATATTAATTAGGGAAAAATAACACTTAGCTTAAAGAGGAAATAAACATTCCAAATATACCAACCTTCTTGTGTCATATTAACATTACAACAAACGCCAGAATAAAATAAGAAAAGGTTAAACGACATCGATAGATAAATATCAGCCATACGTATATAAGCTACTGAATGCTGACTTATTCTCGTTGTACACATGATTCATATTTAAATGTGCGTCTATGTATGACAAAAGTTTTGCCAAAGGCAAAACTTTCGTATAGCACATTATATCTAGAACCCTCAACGGCAAAACTACCGGAGAGTGAATAGTTTGTTGAGCGTTGTAGGCAAGGCTTACATTAAACATCTAATTTATCGCCTAAGAAAGATAAGAAAGGAAATTGCGGAGATGAACCAGATAGGTTAAGAGAAGATAGAGATTATGGTGCTCAAACGTTTGTGTTTCGGCAACTGACTTAGGAAACAAAGGCGAAATGAGGTGGTGTGTGGTAGGTACATAGAGCCAGAGGAAATCTTGGAACTTGCCCATGGGGAAGCGTTGTAGCAGGTTTTCCAAAATTTATGGCTTTGGTAATAATTGCTGAATGGGGTGACAAACATTTTTGGGGAAGTAAAGCCTTATTTACAGTTAACATGATGACCCTGATTTATTTAATACATGAAGAAGTGTGAAGCAAGAATGTATGATTTGCCATGGCTGTACATACAATGTATCTTTTGTTGTGGTCCTACGAAAGAATTATAAGTTGATATTTTATGTTCAAGATGATAGGTATATCCACCGAAGGTGCCTCTCCTCTCGCCCCTTGTAGGGCAAGGAGGCAGACCCCTCCAGGCTTGGCGCCCGCCTCGCCTCGATCCCATCACGTTCGGTGGGAGGAGAAGAGAAAAAAGCGTTATAAAAACATTTAGTAGGAGAGCAGAAGTTGGTCATAAGTAACCGACTACTGAGAGATGGGAGAGAAGGATAGAATGGAATAACTGCATATTGTTTGGACCTACTGATTAAGGTGGAATTCGAAGCACGAACTCCTTTACCTTCTCTATTCTATCCTTTAACAGTTGCTCTACTGGTATGCAATGGATCTTCTGTCAATTTCTCGGGTGAACGGACCATTCTCTGTTAGCTTTAATTCTTCTTTAGTTCTTATGTCAATTATAGGATTTATGCCGTTATGTGTACGATTTCTTTTGCTAAAGAAACAGGAAATGAGATTATAGAGAATAGTAATCTGTCACTGTAGTTTGAAAGGACATAGTTCTAATCGTTTTGCATTATATTTTGAGGGAAATCGTTTGGGTATAAAACTATGAAGTGGCTCAACATTGCGCGTGTTAATCAAATGCGATGCTTCAAGTATCTAAGATACATCATGCATGGAGGGGTAAGATTGGGATTACTGCTCTAAAATGAATGAATCGTAAAAAGATTTTAAGAGTTACGAGTGAGACGTAATTAATTCTCACCATTTAATTGATTGTGGAAGTAAGATTATTAGATTACATCATTCCTTACGTTAGTTTGGGGGGGGGAGAGAATGTTTTCTTTTAAGGAGAATGAAAAATTGAAAGGAATGAGATGGCATAGCGATGGGAGGAAATGGATTAGAATAGAACTTTGATTTATATATATATATTATATATATATATATATATATATATATATATATATATATATATATATATATATATATATATATATATATATATATATATATATATATATATATATATATATATATATATATATATATATATATATATATATATATATATATATATATATATATAGTGAATGTGATGGCTTACGAATGGTTAACACACTGCGTAAAAGATAAATAAAAAAGAGATATTTTTTATGTATTTGACAAATCGATGTCAGTCGTCATAAAGAACGAAGATTTTTTGTATGCCTATTCCCTTTGAGATCGCGTCACGATCCCTTTTCAAATGTTCGCGAGGCCGCTAAACCGTCTAATGAAAGTTACATGAAGATAAGAATGACAATAGGTCAATCCAAGAGGCACTAGGCCCTACTCCTCGTTGGAGAATGGGTAAGAGTCTAGAAGTAGTTAGTTTTGTCATTAGTTAGCATACATGGAAGAACTTCTGGCTTAAGGAAAATCATCCATTCCACTTCTGTGAATTCTAGATATATCAACATTTTTGGCAGGTCACTTAGACGGTAGTAATATATTTTGTGATTAGCTTTGTGTTTAAATGGAGCTGCTCGCCCTCCAGGGTCAGACATGGCGCACCGCTAATTGAGGAGCACCGATTCGCTTTGCATCCGTTCGTTTAGCCAGAATATTGACAGGACCTTCACGATATCTAGGACGCAATCAGTGTTGTGGGGGAGAATTTCTACATGTTCTGTTTGCTATTCATTATTTTTTTTTTTTTTATAAGATTATCAGCTATAAGTAATAAAGATGTTAGTGGACAATTTTCCAATAAACAATTTTTGCTTCTCTAACCTAACATTCGTATCTTCCTAAATAATCCCTCTGGACGGTGTTTTATATCTTCAAGGATAAGAAATAACTCTATTCTCGTCGATAAGAACCCAGCCTACAAAATTTCACTTGCAGTTGCAGAAATGAATCCCAGCATTCAAGTCGTTTACTACCAGTTTACTAGGTTGTACCCTTGATGTTGTGAGTCTAATAATGCCAAATGTACTGCTTTTTATTTACCTTTTAAATTAAGGTAAAATAAATTTTGGCGATAGAATTGGGGATGTTTTTATGCTAGGGGAGAAAGAAGAGAACTTATACTACCATGTTGTCACAGGTCTTAGAGCCATCAATCCAGAAATTACATCCGACTACAACAAGAACTTTTCCTTGCAATACATCCAACCACATCAAGAAATAGTTTGTAAAAATGGAGCTCGCCCTATTGAGCGGTTGATCAAGCAATAAAAAGTAATGGGAATAGAAATAATTTAGCTAAATTGTGAAAGATTCACAAATTTTTGAAAACATGGAGAAATCTATGCCCCGATGAGTTATGGCTGTAATCAAAGCAAAATAGCTCCACCTTTTAATATAATATATATATATATATATATATATATATATATATATATATATATTAGCAATAAAGAAAACTGGACGTTAATTAGCACATGAGACAAGAAACTGGCAGTCGAAGAACTCAGGTTTTCTGATTTCTAATCAGTTACTTTACCTCTAAGCTACCAGGCAATTCAAATTGATCCAAAGCCTCTTTCTAGAAAGTATCTCCAAGGAATTTTTATACCAAATCTATAACTCGCTCACAATTTAAAGCCAACTATACTTATCACATACGAAGAAAGAGCGAATACAAGGTCTATGGGTGGACCACAGGCCTTTCGCCATATTTAATTGCTTTTCAAAATCTTTTGCAGGCACAACCAAAGATGCAGTGACTTTGTATTGCAGACTATATGTACCTATATAGCAATAAATAAATAAAAATGAACGTGGATGAGCCTTTGAGGTAATTAAATGGAATTTTTTTAAACGCAAGAGAATGGGAAATTGTAAGATATAGATTCATAGGGGCAAAAGATTGCTCATTGAAGGCAAACCATACTAAGACGAGAGAAATAACGCCAAAGGAAAAAAACCCCACAATATCGTGGCCTGGAATCGAACCCGAGTCGCCCGATTGCCGGGTAGTTGCTTTACCAATAATTTCTGATATTCAAAGTGCAGAAAGAGAAAGGTGGGCAATGGAAATATACCAGCATTAATCAAATTAAAATCCCGAAGATTACGGTGTTATTCCCAGCTAGACTATTATTTTAGCTTCAAACAATTCATGTAAATATAGTGTTTGGTTAAATGGTCTGCAGTCAAATCCAAAATGAATTTGTGTATATCTTAGGTAATAGTGATCACCTAAATAATAAATATGAATAAAAAAAAATTACTCAATTTATATAACTTCTGTGGATTTTATTTGATAGAAATTGCATTATTTTTTCTATAATTTATATCTTAAAACTGAAACAGAAAATATATAAATAAATAAATAAAAAACGACCCTATCCCTTTAGTAATAATAATTAGAATTCATATTTACTTCGTTACTATAAAATTATACGCGTTAATTAAATTTTAAAATTCACTCTAAAATGAAATTTACTTTGACTCTTGTAACTATACCATTCAGTTCTAAGGCGCCCTTTTCAAATTTATCCATCTTTCTCTCTCAAATAGTGAAACAGTAAAGGAGGAAAATTTAATAACGAACTCGACGGCTTCGCTGCCTCAAATAAAGAATGAAGACTTCCGTTTCAAGACCGTGAAGAAAGACGAAAGCTCAAGGCAAACTTCTTATTAATTGTATTTAAGTCTAAATAAAATGGATCTTACTAGACTTATTTTTATTCTTCTGGCCGATATGTCATGTGAAGACCATTGAACTGAATTTGATAATGCCAAAATAATTTAGAATTACAACAGTTTTATACATAGACGCCTAATAAAAACAGCCCTCATAAAGGAAATTACAAACCTAAATTCTTCCGATTGTCAATATGCAGAACACTCATCCGATCCGTGCACATAAATATTTCCGTACCAGCCCCTTGTTAAATTCTGACTTCTAAATATGTGTGTCCTTTGGTTAAGAATCTTTCTGTATTTATTTTTTTGTCATCGAATGAAGATGGTAGTCTTCTCAGTCGAAACGTGGTTTCGTAATAAATTGGTCCATAAATACTGGGGTTTCTCTCCTGCATTTACCATTTTTTCATGAGGGATTCTTTGAAGTCCACAGCAACGGATGCCTTTTTTACTTTTAACTGCAGCTCATTTATAGCTTTCACTATAATTACGATGGATCACTCAAGGCGAAGAAAATTACTTAGTCGAGGAATGACTTTAATCGCCTATACGCCTTTCGACCCGGTAGTAGGCCATCTACGAGGAAACATAGCGTCGAACGCCTAACGTCTTAAAAAAAGTTAGAAACTAAAAAGTATAAAGTTAAAATATAGTGGATAGTAGTTGTAGAGTGAGTGGGGTAAGGGAATAAGTTGAGTTAATTAGTAGTTGCTGGCTGATGGCTGACCCACCATCTCCTGGGTTCTTCTTGTTTACTTTATTCTTCATTCTTATTTCTTGTTTGTGTAGTGGCTCTCGCGCCTCTATTATTCTTCTACTAATTTTTTGGGCGTTATAAGTTCTTGCAGTTGGATATACATTGTTTGTTGTCTTGCATACATAAATCATTCACTTAGGAATATTAATTATTCGTATAGATAGGAGACAGTTCTTCTCTTATTTCTGTTTTTCCCCTCCTGAATTTTTCCCTGTTGTTATTTCTGAATTCTTGTGAAATTCCCAATGAGTTCTTTTCTTTTTCACTAAGTATAATGTTTAATTTTTCCATATATTGCCTGCTCATTTCTGTAAGGTTATATTTGTAGTCAGGTGATCCATTTCTTGATGGAGCTCAGGTTTTCTCCCGTGTTTACTACTTCTTGTGTTCTTTATGATGTCTACTGCAGGATTTTTAACATTTTGGAGTTTTGTGGCGTTTGCATTGTGCAGTCTAGTGAGAGGGATAGCTGGGTAGTGTAGGGTAGCTTTACAGAGGACATTGTATATTTTTTGTTATTTTCTCTCTTTAGTCCTCTTAGTTCGTATAGTTTAGTTTCGTTTAATTATGCATAATTAATTCTATCTGTTACATGTTTTTTCAGTGCGTCCGTTCCTGCTGGTGTAAGATCGAGTACTTTTCCTTCCTTTGGGTACCGATATCGACCTTCGTTTATTTTCACTCTTGATGTTTTGCGCTTTCCTATTGGAATTATAGAGAATTTATTCTTGTTTGTGCGGATGTTCCACTTTGACTCGAAGTTGTTTATATCCTCTATCTCAGTGTTAAATATTCTTGCTATAATGGCATAATGGGAGCGCTGCTGTATTTACTGTTGGATATTATTGTTACATAATCGGCGAATTTGATGCACCTTGGGATTGCTAGGTCTTTGGTAAATATACTGTACATTGTAGGATTTATGCAGATTCCTTGCGGGATACCTTAGGTACTCTCAAATACTGGTCTATCGTAACTCTCCACCGAGATATAAGGTGAGGGATGCTTTATATACTGTAGTTGCAAAAGCACTTAGTAAGAAACTTCTGGAGTAGTCCTAGTCCTTTGATTTTATAATTTAGGCAGATTCTCCTCACTTTTTTAAATGCTTTTTGCACTTTTATTAGCGCTGCGTCGGTGTAATTCTTTTTTTATTTTGCTCTTACATTAGTTCTTTCGGAAGCCGTACTTATTTTAGAGAGTTAGCACACTTTCTTCTATGTCGATATACACTCTATTATTTAACGAGCTTTCTAGAATTTTGACCAGCGTTTTGAGCAGATTTATAGGCCGGAAGTTGGCGGGTTTGTTCGGGAGCTTGCTCGCATTGGATAGGAATATGATTTTTCATATTTTCAGTGCGTCGGGGAAGTATCTTGCGCTGAACTAGCGTTGAATACTTAAACCATTTTGTCAAGGAAGGTGTTAGGTGCTTGGTCTAGATTCTTCCTTGTAATTCCCGATTAGCCAAGCGCCCTCTATTTGGTGGCATAGAGTGTTTCCTTTAGTTCACTGAGAATTAATGGCTCTAAACCCTGTACTTCAAGTATCGTTCGGGAGCAGGGTTGTTTAGGACTATCTCATGTCGATTTTGTTCTAGTTCTTCAAATACTCTTCTCTCATGTTCTCTGTCAAAATCCTCGTTCTTGGCTGAGGAGATATCGAATAACTCTCTCAAGTGATCTCGGCATGATATTTCTAGTTCAAGTGTTTTTTTCGCAACTTTCACGCTGTGTTTGATTCTGGGTTGTCTTTTCCCTCTTTCTATATTTACTTTGTTTAAAACAATTTTAAGGTTTAGTTCTAACTCAACTGACTCTACGAACTAGTCCCACCTGGCATCTTTTTCTATATTTGTGGCTACAATATGATCATCTTTTAATGATGTAGGCTGGCTCTGTCTCCTCTTTGAGGTCCATTTCGATCTCTCTCTGCTCTCAGCGTTATATCTTCTTGTTTGAGTATAGTTTTTTGACCTGTTTTGGCAATTAGGGCAAAGTACTGTTTGTTTTTCTTCAAAATTACTCATATTCGCTTCTACTAACGCCTTTCCGATGTTGTCGATTTCCTCGAGTGTTGCCTCTCTTAGGTCATCTCGTTCGGACTCGTTCAATTATTTGGCGTATCCGTTCCAGTCATTGTTTTTGTAGTACTTTTTTGTAGGCACTCTCATATTGGTTCCAAGAATAGGGACTGGATGATAATTTCGTGGTCGCTTGTCGAGGGTTGTCCATTCTTTGTTAGATATTTATATTGGAACTCTAAAGATGTCTTTACGATGTCAGGCTGAGTGGCTCTTCTTTCTTACCTGTTAAACACAAGTAGTGTGGGCTTTGCAGATTACCTTCATTTATAATTTTATATAGCTCACGGTCTGAGTATGGCCATTCGAATTCATACTCATAATATCCTTTTTGGATTCCTTTGATAAATAATTTACTGTTATTGTTGGAGAAGGGTCTGTCTTCAGATGAATAACCTTAGGCTTAATTCTTGGTTTACTCGTATTTTTCCTTATCATTTATATTTGTAGCCTAAATGCCTATTTCCTCGTAGCCTACGACTTGTTCTTCTGGCATGTCATTTATTTCGCTGGCATTTTTCATTGTTTCAGTTTCCATTTTTTTTCGTTTTGGGGATTTCCTTCTTCTGAGCCTGGGTTCTCTATGTTCAGCTGATTTATGTTTCCTTGCAAAGTTGATGCCTGTTCGTTTGATGGAGGTCTATACTGAATATATAGTATTTCGGCTGAAGGTCTGCTATCAGGAAAGCACATTGGGTTGAGAGCGCTATTACTCCGCGTGTTGTTAAGTTCTCTGGAATATGACCCTGGCTTGGCAACATTTAATACATGTGCATCCATAATGCATAGGGAAATGTTTAGCGAGTTTATTTGTATTTGTATAAAACTTTTTGCTGGTTTAAGCTGATCAGCTGTGGTCTTGGCAACAAAAGAAAAACTGTAATTCTGCTTCCCTTTCTCTTTTCTTGTTTTTTCCTCTTTTTATATTCGATGATTTGCCGTTATATTAAAGCCATCGACATTGTGTGATGCTCCCGTTGTAATTTAAATATATTTTTTGATTGATTTATACACTCGCGCCATGTATGCGGCTTTCACTGCATTCAGAAAACCAGTTGATTTCCTAAAACGAAACGGTTTAAACTCATCGTTACACTAATAAAGTCATCACTTTTTATTTTTTCCAGAAAAATTTTCAGGTGGAACGATAATATGCTGGTTTCTCTGATCGTCCTCGCCAGGCCATTCTGCAGGAGGATAACTTTGAAAATATGTGAGCGCTCTATTTTGTTGGTCCAATTTAGGAACTTTACATATTTTACCTTAGCCCTGCCTTGTGCTCTTTCAATTTTTTGCTTTATTTCTTCTGCTTTGTACTCACCTATCCAGGTATCAATTTGACGGGAATAAATAGCTTTTTCTGCTTCTATTCTGTTTGTATCTTTCGCTTTCAGGCCGATGGAAGTTAGTTATTCGGTGGCTCTTTCGAAAACTATGTTTTTCGTTTCGGCAAATGGTGATTTATATAGTAGAATAATCCAATAGTCTGACCAGCACCACTCCAAGTTTGCCGTAGATTATTCTAAAGAAATTTGTTATACCGAGCTGTTGCAGAGACTACCGGACATGCAAAGGAACCCGTTTTGTTTTGTCCATGGATTTTCTATTTGTTCTTCCACCTTCCTTTTATTATTAATTTCAAAATTCAAGAGAAAAAGGGGGGAGGAAATGTATTAAGGCGTGGGTCATATCCAGGTATCTATCGGCCTTATTCTGCTAGTGTGTAGGTATCCCTATCCCGCCTGTCTATTGCTTAGCCCTATCAGTATCTACTTTTACCCACACAAGTCCGCAGACCACACAGGTATAACCTGTACCTTGCTCTGCTCTAGCCTTTGTTGGGTAAGTCGCGAAGTGCAGATATGGCTGCCCTCTAGAATTGAGCTTCTGAAATCGTGTTTTTATAGATGTCACGTTCTGGTCTTTTATATGCGCTATACGTCTCTTTTGGCTCTTCTTTTTCATGAAATAATTTAAGTATTACTTTGAAGAGTAGATTACTTTGGGATTTCTGCACAACTTCTTCGTTGGTAGGACTCTAAATGCAGTAATCCAAATGGGCAGGATGGTAAATAAATCAATTAATAAATGAATCCGTGGATAGAAAAAAATAGAGAGGGATCATTTGTTTAAGCTCCAGATGATCGTGCAGCCAGAGAGTAAATACTTCGGAAAAAGATTAGAAGGGGACAGGAATAGTTAAATAGGTCGGTGGCTATCCACCAACACGGGGGCTACTGCTCTTTATGGAAAACTTGACCAGCATATATACGGTAAAAGAAAGTCATATCACATCTGTCTTCGGAACTCGTCACTGCGAATCGTAGCCAAAAAGCAGACCTAAAGTTTGAAGCTTATCATTTTGGTACCAGCTGAAATCGACTAGATTGGTTAAATAGGCCCCTCAAGTGCTCCGGAAAGAATGATTGGAGGCACTGAGGAGACCAGCGCAAATCAAGCTGCTCTTATCTCAGCAGGACATATCAGTTTTTAATAACCTGTCTGACACTTTAACGTCTTTAAAAGTAGCAAGCCTCCGACGAGTCCGAACCCCGGAAAGAAGCATCGCAGATGGCGCAAAGGAGGTGTCCCTACTCCAGGGGATATTGTTCAGGAGAGGTACGAGTAGGAGGACCCTAATAGACATTCTATTTAGGTATAGCAGATAAAGGTGAACCAGAGACTAAATAGGTACATTCTGAAGCAGGAAGGGCCGGCTAGGTTCATAAGTAGGGCCCCCGGGGCCTTGGTGCCCTCATGGACGACCTTAATGGCAAGAAGCCTGTACCGCTACAGGTCAAAGAGTGAGGCCAAAAGCCAGCGCGAGAAAAATTCTTCGAAGACGTGTACTGCAAACTTTGCATCGTAACATGCAGATTGATTAGTGTCTGCAACACTAATCAAGACTTGGATACCCTAACGAATGCAAAATCTAAGGAAATACCGGAAGATATTGGACTCGTACGTAAATTTAATCTACACATAGCTGCAGAAAGATCAATAATCTGTGGCGCATCGACTCCTTCGTTGGATCGTACAGTGCAGAGAAGATAAAGAATAAAAAGAGAGTAAAGAAAAGTGGGCTAAAATTAACGAGGCGGGTAAATTTAAGAACTAAAATGGTTTGGAGGACAAGCACATATTTAAAGTAATTTTCCCACTAAAGGATATGGCAACGAAAGTAGCTTATAACTTGCTAGTCATGTTCAATTCCAAATTTTCGGCAAGATGCATAGAACATGAGGTTTTTCTCCCGTTTTATAATCTGGTTTTATGTTACGCGAATGAAATACATGCTACCTAGTCCACCTGGATGCGAAGGAAGTTTTGGAGTGCGCTGAATCAGGTCACATTTAGAACAATGTACGATCCAAAACTAAGAGACTCTCAACTCTGGCCATTCCCATCTCACCCTCTCAATGACTTTTTAATTCAAAAGGCACTAATAAAGGATCATATAAAGTAATTGAAGAGGAAAAATTAGGTCTACTACCACATACCCACCGGCGGTGGAAAAGATTGAACAAGAAAAACACATGCTCCAAATTGATCCAAATATAAGACCTGACCTACTAATGTGTATAATGCCTGCCCACTTTGATAACATCATGAGACCAGGAGTTAAGAGACTGAGCGGAACAAAATGCTAGTCCATCAGATCTCAAGCCAATGTGATTTGCAGATAAACCACTGTCAGGCAGTCTGGGCCACAATTCAGACGAGCTTTTAAAAACAGTTAAATACAGACCCGACAAGAAATCTATCCTATATATAAGTGAAAACAGCAAAAGATTAAACAAGCAAAAATGAAACAAAAACCTAAAACAAAGTAATAACTAAAAGATTCGAAGTGGACAAATAAAAAAGTTTAAAACAAAATATCGGTAGTAAACAAATTCATTAGAAGAAAATTAAATAAATAAAATATAAGATGTGTAGTGGACAAAATAACGTTAGAGAAAATAAACAAAATAAAAATAGACCAAAAATTACGTATAAAACCAAAAACTAGAGTGGAAAATAAAGAACAATAAAATGTTAAGACATATGTAGTTACAAGTTATCTTACTTCATATAAGAGGTCTTACTAACAAAGACAAAGGCTCCAACGCCTACTAATCAGCATGAGTATCCAAGAAAAATGAAGATACCAGATGACCTGGTAGACATCTCATCTCTAAGAAACCATTTACTACCTATTCTGAATTCATCTATCCCCACTCCTTCCTTTCTTTAATCGTCGTTGAATGTCGATCGATGCGGGGTATTTTTATTTCTTGTATTTATGCTTGTAAGGCATGACTGGAGTGGAAGGGGGGATGGTTGGCGGAAGGAAGACTAGCATTTTTGGATAAGCGCCATTCGCGTTGCTGATATATTTATGCATGTATAGCTGTTGGGTTTGACTAGTCTGGGGGATATGGGGTGCCTTTGTGCCTCCACAGCCTTAAGTTAAAGGCATGTAGACGTACATTTCAGATGTGTTTACTTTTTTTTGTATTGTGGTCGTGTTTGTGTATATAGGGAAGCGAGAGCTGCGCTTCAGAGCAGAGTTCTGAATGCGCTGTGCTTCCCTTTGTCTTATGTGATACGCAGCTGCAGAGTGAGAGCTGAACATGTAAGGAGTGGTCTGACAAAGGTTATGTATAGGTGGAGTTGGAGTAATTTGATGGAAATGTAGAACCTGCGCAGCTTCTTTTTGATGCATTTAACCCTTCTCTTGGTAATGGTTTGGTGTGTGTGAAATCTTAGGAACTCAGCAAATGTTGCCACTAAGATTTTGTTGTTTTATATGTCCGTCTAGTGAGGTTCGGGTGGTTGAGGAGCGGTTTGTCCGTGTATTTTTGTATGTTTTGCATTTAGTTATCGCTTGCACCATATAGTGTCATATGTGTTTTCTATGGGTTCGTACCTATGATCCACGGTTCCTCGTAATCTTTTTTCATATTTAGTATGGTTTGTGCGTGGCGTGCTATTATGTATACTCTGCGGCTATATACGAGGATATTTTGAAAGTCGGCGTAGGGCAGTGTGTATGTGTGTCTTCATTCTTCAGGTCGGCGTGAGCTATCCTAGGTGTACATGATGTAGTATTAGTTCAAGTACGCTGCCCTAGGGTACAGCTGGACGTTGTATGAATGGACGGAGTCCCTCATGCCACACTTTGTGGAAGTCCTTTTCCACTTTCTTCCTAAGGGAGAGTGACTTTTGTCGTGCTTTTATAATCAAGTTATAGTCGATAGTCACAACGAACTGAGCAAAGGGAGAACCAGTCCATTCTCTTAAGGAAATTCAGGCAGTTGGGTGTTGATCATTCATTTGAGTATCTGACCTAGATGATCTAACAGAGTGATAAGCCTGTAGTTGTTGGAGTGTGTCGGATCTTTGTTTTTTTGTCGAGTAGAATGTAATAAAAAGTTTTAATTGGTTGTGGGAAATGCCCAGAGGCAAGCGTGGCATTGTATAGGTGTGTTAGTGTGGGGCAATTTGTTTCATGGAAGTGGTGTATTAAGGTAAATGGAAAGTCAGAAGGATCTGGGATGCGTTTTGGTGTTGTTATGTAGTGTATTGTTACTTTGACAATAAAGAGTCGTTAATATGTCAATGTTGTCGAACACCTCTATTTGCATGAGAGGGGCGGGTTCCAGATCTTTGGCGTGGATTCTGCACCATTATTAAACTTCCTGTAAGTGTACGCTTGCTTGTGATTTTGGTGGGTTATGTGTGTGAACCGTGTCCCATTGGGACATACCACCTATGGACTGGCAAAAAATGCGCATGATACTGTGCTACCAACAGATGCCTTCTTCTCCACAGTATCTTGATTTGCCAGGAGAAAGAGGATGGGGGTGACCACCGTGACACGTGTCCGTGTCGGGTGGGGTATCGTGGAAGTGGAAAGTGTTGGTTTTGATGTGCTTAGGGCAGTGGGAACAGTTTGGAAAGTGTTGGGGACAGTGGGAGGACCGGTAGTAGCAGTGAAAAAGGTGATGATGTGAGTGGAGGATGTGGATCTGGTGGTGGAAACTGTGGAAAAAGAGAAGAGAACAGTTGTAGGGTGACCGAGAGAGTTTGGTTGGAGGTGCTTGAAAAAAGATGTAGAAGGTTTAGGTTACAATGAAAGAAGAGAAGGAGTAGTGGAAAGGGGATGGAAGGAGTAGGAGAAGGTTTTGATGCAGGAGAGGGAGGATTTGGCGCAGTAAAGAGGTAGAGAGGGTGACAATAAGGGATGCATGAGTAGAAGGCAGAGGTGCGGGTCAAAGTAATTTAGGACAAGAGCATTGTGGAACGCAGGGAGAGTGGAGACAATAGTAAGAGGGGGGGGTGCAGAGAAGACGAGATTAAGTGTAGTGGAGAGATAAGAGCGTGGAAGGGAAGTGAAGGGGATTCGGAGTATGTGTGGAGATGGGCGTTTGTTGGGTCCGGGGTGGAGTGTATACGTGCTCAATTGTGTGGGGAGGAGTGCGGGTTTCCTGTTTCTATGTTCGTGTTTTAGAGCGAACAACTTCTCTGAGAAGGTTATTTTCCCGAGTCCTTGCGAGGCGTAAAGTTCGTTGAGGATGTTGGCCAATAGGTGGGGTTCTCCATCGGATATATCATTTAGTACCATGGGAAGCACGGCGACCAGGTGTTTCTTGGGGCAGGTGTTATGGTTTTGTTCTGGTGTGCGAGTTGGGGGTGAGTGCATGGGTTAGTGTCAGATTTACAGCTGGAGCTGGGTGTGTGGTCCCCTTTGCACCGGCAGAAGCGGTGTTTGTTCTTGTGAGAGTATAGGAGGTAGTCGTTGGGTGTGTTGGTGGTTTGATGTTGCTGCCGTATTGCTGAAACGCTATCTGAGCGGGTCTTCGATAGATAGGAGCATTTTAGGTTGACGGCAACGTGGGTGCCGCCACAGCTGAGGCATTGAAGGGTTGTGGCGGTGCAGCTGTGTGCATCTTAAGCGCATATTGTCTGCTTGGCAAGTGCCTGTCTCATGTCCGGTTTTGTAACAGCGCCGGCATTGTTTGGTCTGATGTTTTGTCTCTCTATCTTTTCATGGTATGTGAAGGAGCTTCAGACCTTTATGCACTTTTCTGGAAGCCTATTATATTATTTTTCGTCTGAAAGTTTGATAATTGCCCATGGCTTGATACGGTTGGAATAGAAAACTTGAATGACTTCTTCACAGTACACCTGCCTGAGGTTTGCTCAGTATGTCTTAAGTCAGGAATGCCAGCCCTAAGGGGTTTGTTTTTACTATGCATATCTGGTTTTTCTTTCCCTGTTGATCGGTTAGTCTGGAGTGGTGTTCGAGTTTAGTGAGTGCGTCTCTTGTGAATTCTTTAAAGTTGTATTGGTCCCCATGTAACCTTAAGACGAGTATACGGCTTGTATTTGCTTTTATTATGTTTGTGATTAGAGTTTCGTGTGTGTTGGCTAATTAACCCTTTAACGCACATAAGAAAACTAGCAGTATTTTATTAGAAAAATGTTATAGACTGGATGTATATGAATGGTATTTGATGTTTTGCGTCAAAATAATATTAAATAATTTCTTACATATGGAATTAGAGCATGGCACATATGTGTGCCATTGAGCCTCAGGGGTAATTATTTATGCTTTACAAGAATCATTACTTTTACTGTTTATAACAGCATTTTCTATTAATATTATAATTAGATTTATTAAACATTTTAGAACATAGTTAAATTATTTATGTATATTATTTTCAATTATTTATCAAAAAATAGATATATAATGCAAGAAAAACCTTCATTGAATGGAAATATTTTAAACTAAAAATAATATTTATACAACATTAAGTGCGTAGGTATCACTTAAGAGTTATTCATGATATTTTTTAAAGCAATTTATACCACTTACATCATAAATGTAGATACCACATTCAACACACATATTATTGGTACTGCTATAAATTTTATTTTTAGTGCACACTTTGCAAGGTTGTCTGGAATCAGATTTTGGCATTGAATGTGTTGGTGTTGGGGATTGTACATCGTATTTTGTTTTTTTTTTGGGGGGGGGGGTTGAGAGCAACAGAGGTTGATGGTGGGTTTTTTTTTCTGTTGGAGAAGTTTCCAATCAACCTACGAGCTACAATTCTTCTGAATGTCTTTGCATCAATTTTTTTATTACTTGACGTCCCTTCTAATTTGAAGAACACAATGAAGGCCTTGTTTATTGCAATATCCACAAGATCGAAAACTACTCTTAGGTAATATTTGACTTACCTGATACTGATAAGTTACTTTCTTTTGGTCCATTATATCGACCCCACCCATATGAGTATTGAAATGCATAACAACAGCAGGCCATTCAATCTCCTCTTTATCGCTAGTTTCCTTCTTCCTACGGTACACTATCGAAACAGCAAATGCTGATATAAAATTTGACAACATATGCACTGCTTTATTATCCATCCACTTTACAAAAAAAAATGCCATTTGATTCAAAACAAGACATATTTCCTCCTTTCATTTCTTTATCAGAAGGTACCTGTAATCTTGGAATATTTTTCTGTTCATTCGTACGGTTCCTGCACTATTTATATTTTTCTTGGATAACATGAACTGAGGCGCTGGTGAATTGAAAAAGTCATCTATAAAAATGTTGCAACCAATATTTTCAATTTTTCTGTAAGTTTTAGAACAACTTCGCCCAACCCGCATTCTGTTTTTTCTTCTTTTTTTTACCACTATGGAGGTCAAATTCGAATAAATATTCTGAATTAGAATCACACCTGCACCACATTTTGAAACCCCATTTGATTGGTTTACCTTTTACATACTGCCTTAGTATATTATGACCCTTGAATTTAATCATGTGCTCGTCAATTGAGTGGCATTTAGTTGTGGATTCATGGCAGTCAGAAATGCTTGGTTGAAATGATCTAATACAGTTCCGACTTTGTAAGCTATATCGTGTAATGGATCATCTCGCGCTTTCATTTGCTTATTGTTGTTAAAATGTAATAAAGGTCTAATTTCTTCGAACCTCTTCAAAGGCAATTGAATTACATTAGATATAAATGGAACGCCAAGATCTGTTACACTTGACTAATAATCTCTTAGCGATGGCAAAACATGGTATTCCATTACTACGTTCATTTCAAAAAACGCTCTCAATTCTTCCAAGTTCGTTGTAAATACGTGTCCTTTTTGCTGACTATACATTGTAGTTTGAGGAATTAAAATTCGATTTAGAAAATTATCAAACCTAGATACGTTGTAATATATTTCATAAGGATTTGGATCATCGCTCAAATTGATAAGCACTTTACCATAATCATAGGCTTCTAGATTGTTAGAGTTCTCAACAAATGTTTTGTTTCTTCATTTGCTACTCTCTTCCATCTAAAAGTTGTAATCTCACTTGATTTTTAATGTAAAGTAGAGTCAAATAGGCTACTACTGGATTCAGAGCTTTGTTGTGAACTCAGGACGGGAATGTTAGGTTCTTTTGTTACATTTATACCTTCAGTCAGCTCTTCATTTTGAGCATCTTCTAAATCTTGTTCTATAAAATCCATATCTTCTTCATCAAATACGGCTACATCTTCAGTATCACTGTGGTCACATGATAATAATTGTTGGACTTCATTTCCTCGAAGTACAATGTGCCTACTTCGCCGTGACATCCTGTATCTGTAATATAGGCAAATTGAGAATTGTGTCAGAAAATAATGTAAATTTGTAATATCTTTGGAATAATTATATTTGTATATTATTTCAAAATAATAAAGTACCGATGTATTTTAGTAATAAGCATTGGCAAACAAATATAATAATAATATTAATATTAATAAAATTAAGAATAATAATAATAATGTTGAATAATATTAATAAGAATAAAGATAATAATAATAATAATGACATTTATAATAATAATAAAAATACTAATAATAATGATGATATTAGTAACTAAATTTCTGACATAGAAAATTACCCCTTAGGGACAATGGCACGTATTTGTACCGTATACATATTACTAAAAATCTGGGACTAAATTTTTACTTTATATCTTTAAAAATCATTTTAAATCAAAGTATAGATGCTATACTATTATATTTTTCCAAAATTGTTGGACCAAAAAAACTTTCTAGCACTTACTGAAAGATATAATAAGACAACCACTCTCAACTAGGTTCAAGACCCAACTGATCGTTCTTCAAAATATGGTCCAAAAACAATTCAGTTGCCAATTAGTCATTAAATATGTATAATAAAGACCTGAAATTATATGTATACAATACAACGAATTAAAAATAATAGATAGGTATATTTTATACAGTGAGTTAAAAATATGGCACACAGGCGTGCCAGTGAGCCTCAGAAGGTTAAGGTACGTCTTGGGATGTAATTGTGGATGTATTTTGTGTGTTATGTAAGACTTTTAATCGAGAACATCTATCTAGCTTTGGAAAGCTTATTATTTGCTTGTAGAAAGGGGTCTTCGCCTCCGCCCCCGCCCCCGATCGCTCCCACGAAAACAAATGACTCGGATGTGATGAAGAATGGTGATATGCAATATGGACCTGGATGAGCTCCTCAGAGGGTATAAAATATGGAGGACTTGATAATAACTGGAGTCCAATTCAACTGAATGTACTCGAGTGCTGCCCCCTCTCTTTGTTTTTTTAATTCATCAGTTAATTCTGACTTAGCACAGAGACGGTAGTGTCTCCCTCTCTGGTCATAGATGGTACAGCAGGGTAGGTCGTTACCCCTCCCCACGTTCGTAACTGAGTCCCAATCAAGGGTTGCTCTTTCATTTGGGTTCTGCATTAGGATAAGCCTCTGACTTCCTTTACCGAAAGTGCGCAATTATGCCCTTTCGGCTAAGAATCGATGAATTTTAGCGGCGTATATCGAGTAGAAATTGAGGACAGACAGAATCCCTTTGCGTAAGGCCTGCATTGAGCATGAACTTAGGTTCCTCCGTACTCCCCAAACTGATATACACCGCTCTCTCCTTAACATAGTCACAAAGAGTTCTTTCTAGATTTTCACTTTGTCTCAGCCGCAGGATATTGTACCGCATTCCCCTTTGCAACACCTTATCAGACACTTTTGATACATCCCGACATACATACTATATCCACGTCTCCCATTAGTATCGAAGTGGTTATTCTGCCAAATAGGCCCTCCAGAGAATGTAAAGGTAAAATGTCTCTCCATGGCGGCTGGTATCTGCTAGTTATGACTATCTTGCCTAAGTAGATTTTGACATCTATTATGAGAGAGGATTCTTCAAGATTTCTGACTTGCATGCATGTAAATAATTTTTTTATCGACCTAGCGGCTCGTTGAATCGTTCTTGCGACTAATTTGTAAACAACACATCGTAATTACAATTTTAATTTCTTTATTATGGGTATCGATCTCGTGGTCTGAAATCAAGAAGACATCTACATCAATCGGCTTAAATACGATTCCGTAAAGAGTACTTTTCTTCGTCCACCCATTAGTGTTAATTTTTAGTATATTCCGTGCGTTTTGTTGCATGATGTATGTACTTCTATTTACCAGTGTTTCTTCTTCCTGTTATTTTTTTTTGCTTCTTACTCTGCAGGACAGCTTTTGAGTGTCCAGGCTTTTCGTTCTTCGGAATGTGAGTAGAGGATTTTGATTTAATCATCGTTGCCCTAGGACGAGTACACGGACCCTCATCGCTGTCCTAAGAGGTAATTTCTTCATCTCTTCTTTTCAATCTTTTTCCTTTATGGGTTCATCTAAAGAGGGCGCTTCCACAGTAGCCTCGACTTTGGATCATGAATTCCTTGATTATCTTAGAACATTCGGTGGATTCCGGACCTAATTACTTAAAGCAGGTTACTTGCGTTTAAAACCTGGTTGTAACAACCAATGCTTTACCGTCTTGCAATATTTGTATGTGTGATGCATATGAGAATCCTTGTTTCCAGATCGTTCGTAATTTGTATTTTTAATGAACATGCCTTCGATGTTAGCATCCCATCCTAGTTCATTCATGGCACTCGCGTATGTGTTCTGCTTTGTTCTCTTATTTTCTTGTTTTTTTCTCTTTATTATTGATTTGCTTTCTTTTCGGGAAATTTATTGCCATCGTTATAAGTTCGACTTGCAGTTGTCGCACTTCTGCTCTTGAACAAGTTGAAACGCTGCCCTTCTCTGAAGAATTCGCTGCCCCATAATTTTCTGTCGCGTGCAGGTCTAGTCGCGGTCACTATATCTTACTATGTCGGTGGGTCAGTCGCTACCCGTGTTGCTTTTCTTGTTTTGGTAACAACATTGTAACTATTCGGCCGATTCTAACGAAATTTAAAATTCTTCCATTCTCTTTCGAATGACACAACTGCTAAGGTCCTCTCAAGGTTAGCCCGGGAATAATTTTGTTTTGGCAATAACATCATCATTATTGGGACGATTCTAAAGAAATTTGAATCCCTTTCGTTTTTTTACATTTTCTTTCGGATTATATAATTGGCAAAGTCCTCCCAAGGGTAGCCTGGAAATTATTTGGCAAAAACATCCTAACTATTTGGCCGATTCTAAGGAAATTTGAAAACTTTAAGTTATTTTACATTCTCTTTTGAATGATATAATTGCCAAAGTCGTCCTAAGGTTATTCCGTGAATTATTAAACTTTTGAATGTCTTTAGGTCATAAATCAGAATAATTGAGGGCACAAGACTTTTGGTCAGCAGGCCTTGTTCTTTATTGGGGCAGGTTTTTGATGTCTTTCTCGTGTTTATATCATACAAACCACATTTGCATGCTATGAAATTTCTCCTGTTCGATGTTTTCTGCCCGGCTAATCATATTGAAGACCAGGAGATCTTCTGTTGTCGCTTACTGTGCCCTCTCGGTGTATGTAAACGTAATTTTAAATACATGGATGTGCTCTCTGAATTAACTTATTTTCCTAACTTTGGCCCATGGGTGCTATCTTTTGATCTCGATTTTGAATTCTTAGGCCGAGAGATTACTAACTCAGCTCTTCACTTTGCGGCAGATAACCTATTTCGAAAAATGACTAACAGATTTACTGTACTAAATATCAACGTTAATAGGTAGAAATGTAAAACTACAGGGTACAGGGGTAACATAATAAGACAAAGTCACAAAGACATAGTACTAATTTCCGAATATAGACTAAGATGATAGTAAGACAGGGTAACAATATTTCAATACGACGTTTTATTAAAAAGCCGCAGCCTGGAACGGTTTGACGCCATAGAACTCTCCATTAATCTGAAATCCTTTCGTCAACTAGCAAGAAGGAACACAGCGCTTACCCGGGTAGAAATTTATTCAGATTCTGCCTACTGTTTGGAGCGGCCTACTTAACATCATAAACGCAGCCTTAAACACAGGCTATTTCCCTAACCAATGGAAAGTGGCTAAAATGATATTTATTCGCAAATCGGGAAAGCCTCGGTCAGTCCTGCCAGATTTAGGCCAAAATATCTCTTAGGATTTGCTGTCAAAGTCTTCGAGAAGATATTGCATAACAGAGTCAAATCTTTCCTTGATGAGGTTGATTTGCATAACGAGCAGCAAAACGCCTTCAGGAGAAAAAGAGGCACAGACACAACACTCGCTGCCATCACTGAGAAGCTGGCTAAAATCAAGGCAGAAGAAAGCATGCCACGTGGTGCTCAGAGATGACAAAAAAGCTTCTGATTAGGTATGGACAAGAGGACTGGAATATAAGATCATACGAATAGTTAGAAACCCATACTTGAGAGGATTTTCTGCGATTACTTAATTCAGAGGAGAGCTTGCATACAAATCAAGGACTCAAAGTCTGAGTTCCGAAGGGGGATGTATCAGTCTCCTACTATACAATATTTCTACACTAGACCTACGACAAAGCCCTATCATGTGGTACGATATACGCCTCTTTTACAGAGGATATATCCAAAATTACAACCGCCAATTATGTGCAGATAAGATTTATAACAAGAAATAAGGCTAGAGAGAGAGAGAATATCCACTCATTCGAGACAAGATGGTAAATATTGATCAACGCCCAAAGATTTAAAGTGACTCATGTTTTGTAAAACTTTCCATGATATCATCATTGCAGGAGAGCGTAACCCGTATTACACGAAAGGAACGTTCTGGGGCTCAAGACCACCACAGCAGAATAAAATGAACCATATCGAGTGATCTGCCACAAATGGTAAGAGAGGTTTGAGGGAATTCTACCAGTTTATGGCCTTGGACCCCTTAAATATACTCAAGATATTCAATGCGTGCATTCGCTCGAGGCTCCTATAATCTCATCTGCGCTGACTGAGAGCACCGAGACCTACATTTTGAAACTAACTGCAAAGGACCTAAAATAAAGCGGGGATTATAATCACAAATACCCGAATAGGAGAACACAAATTACAAAGGGAGCAGCACGAGTTGATCAGCCAAACACGTATTATCGTAGTGCTCGACGAGAGAGCAAACAGGATCTGACAAGCCATTGTCCCGTCCGAGCTCTCTCGAATACACCTTGACATCGAGAGTGTTGAAAAAATAGGACCCTTCAAAAGCAGCAAGACACATACAGCCGGCAACGTGACCCCAAAATACACATGGCAGACAACAATAATCAATTAGTGAAATAACGTAGTGTTCAGTTCTATTTAGTCCAAAAGAAAACAAAAAGTAAAAAAAACAAGAATATCAAATTCGTAAACTGGAATTACAAACGTAGTTTAAATGAATACTAATAGTGAAAAGTAAACCGCTACAAAATAAAAGCTTGAATGCCTGAATAAATTAAATTAATATTTAAACTATTTTAGAAGTTTTTAACAAGACAAAACAAACAAAAGCAAAAAAACAACCGAGCTACACTTTCACAAGGGAACTTTTTACTCTTCTATCTCCTCCCACCACCTATACTTTAATTTCACCTGTTTTTTTCACCATTTTATCAATGATATAGCTTTCTATTTCTATATTTCATCTCTTAATATGTTCAAGTCTAATTCCAAGTTCACTGTCGAAGAAGGACGTTTTGTCCTTGACGTGGTTGCATAAAGTATCCTAACAATTAATTTCTGTATTTTCTTTATTCTTACGCTTGAAGAAAGGACGACTGCATCCGAGGCACCTTGTAGAACTCTACCTGAGAGCGCCATCGAATTCGGGGGATTTACAAAAAAAGAGAGTTTAATAGCGTTTTTTCCTGCGAGTAAAAAAACTGACATGACCCCATAAGCTACCTCCGCCATCCTCCACTAGTGAACAACAGGCGACCATAAACCAGGTGTGCATCATAACCCTCGGCCCACCTATGCCAGTCAACGGTCATATGGCATAATTGGAGGAATTGAAGGAAACTAGTTTGAGGAATAGCGCACAGCCGAATTCAATTACAGAGGCATCTCGGGAGTAGGGATGGACTGCAACCTCCGTTGAGAAAGCTTATAGAAATATCGATGGAGGCTTGCCCAGAAACACAGAGGGACATCACAACCGTTTAAGTGTATGTAGGAGTAGGAGAGTAGGACTCAGTCACGAATTAAAAAATAACTAACGTGGCGGCTCTTCCTGTGTGGAAGCAGTTGGTTCAGCCTTCACCCATCATCAAGTCCGCCATTAGTCATACCTTAGGAGAATCCTTGCCTGAGCCCATCTTTTCATCATCCATTCATCCCTTCATTGGCAGTCCCGTTCGCGGGAACATGGAATTGCAATACGACAGGGAGACTCTCTATCTATATATTTTTTCTCTATACCCATAAACTTATAACGACTAATCGAAGTAATTAATGGATAGATCGCTCTCTTCTCAGAACATAAGGACATGAACTAAAAACTATCGATCAAGGAAACTACGTAATTTAGGAAAATCGGAATCGAGGTTCAAACCCCCCATAGGTGGCCGCCAACAAGAGCATTTTGTGCCGAAAGTTCAATAGCTGGATATGTGAATGACCGACCGAAGACATCAACAATGAGATTGCAAAGCAATATGCGTGGGCGAGAATTAAAGTACTAAATAAGTTCAATAACCATACCCATTTGAAACGATCGACTTGGCACATAAGCCAAAGACCGAAGGATTACTCACTATGACTATGTCGATTTCCTCAGAAAACATCAAACAGGAGCAATTCCACAGCATCCATATGTGGTTCTCTTGTTAAAACCTGGGAACACACACACGTTGCAACTGCCCCAATAAGAAAAGAAAAATATTTTCAAAATGCGGCCGAGATGGTCACACATTTATAGAATACAACTTCACTATAAAAAACTGCATAAACTGTAACGGTGCACACCGAACAATGCCACTAGACTGCTCAAAAAAAAGGAAATCATCAAGCATCAATCAGTAACAGCCATAAATAGGCGGCAGCAGCCTCCAAAACCTCTACCCAAGCTATTTCTCAACCACAATAACTACCCCAAGTAAGCAGTGACATGAGCGCCAAAATTATGACCTGCTTAATACCTATGTATATAGCAAATATGAGCTAGCCCGGAAGCTATGAAAAGGAACCTAAACTCAATGTTCCAAGCCAACAATTTCTAGTAGTAAATGTGCCAAATAACCATAATGAACCACTCTCGTAAATATGTGTGCGAGCCAACACCAGCACGACAATGGTAAAATTGGAGCTACAGGTAACATCTGCAGAAGAAGAATCAAGTTAAACAAGAGAAGAAACCCTGGTAACTTACAATCAGAGTTAAAAGAAGAAAAATCTCCACTCCAAAAAACTACATAGATCAAATAGGGTGTCACAGAGTAAGTGGAAGACGCTCAGCCCCCCAAGAAATGAAAAACTATGAGATCGAAACTCATGAAAGTGATCTAGGAGAAATTAAAAATCCATCCACCTACTAACACAAATGTCTCCCAATAGAAAGCCAAGGCTACAAAGCATCCAAGGCTCCCAGGTAAACAGAATCTGAGGAAGCATAGAGACAACTTAAGAACCTTGAGCATAAACACCGACGGATGGGCGACTAAAAGAGTTCAGTACAGCAACATTTTCAGGAACATTTATGTAGATATAATATTAATTTTTGGACACAGATTCATCACGGGTAGCAAACTAATTAAGAAATAGAACTATGAAGTTCTCACAGTAAACCTTTCACAAAAATGTTAGGACGGGGCAGTTTTGCAGTTAAGAAGGGAGTAAAATTCAAGCACCTGAAGAATTAAGAAGAATCCTACCTATCCATAGAGGTGGAGATGAGCATAGGTAAAATGGGCATTGCCACGGGATACCGAGCCCCGAGGCGCGACTATTCACCGAACGAGACATTTGCGTTGTACTCCGGCTAACGATCCCTACAATACTAATGGGGGACCTGAACGCACGAGGTGACAAGTCGGGATAATTCTGTCGTGCGAACGGGAGAAAAAGATGCTTGGGTACTCTCTTCTACAGAAATATCGTCTAGGTACTAGGCAGCAACGTTCCAACCTTCATTACGGAAAGAAGGTTCATCAAGACAGACATTTGCTTTGCCAACTTCCTCGTCCCTTATAATTATCGCATGGCCCTTGAAGTGATTCCTTCTAGTGACCATATAGGGATCAACGAGCAAATAAATGTAAATCATAAATTAATACTATATAACACAAGGAAGAAATATAAAGGAGGAATTGGGATAATTATGAGCGATTACTAATGAAACTACATTCCAGCGAACCTCGATGAAGCAACGCTTGAAGAAAGAGATGAGGAGATAGAGCGCTTGGAGGCCCAGATGATCGAAGAAGACAGATACTCAATTGCTAAACTGTATGCAAAACACTTTCTGCTCATAAATGGAACAATCGTATGAAAGGTTTACAAAGTGAAATGAAACAACCGTATCAATTTCTCATTACCACTGGAACTTTCTGTCAAGCAATGTACCGTAGGAGAAAGATAAAAGAAGAACTAAAAATACTAATATATTTACGAACATCAAATAAAAAATGGAATGAAGCTATCGAAGTACCAGATAGCGAATTAATCCCAAAGGAATAATGGGCGAAGATTAGAAGTATGAAAGGAATACTCGTGAATAAAAAAATGGTATTGGAAAGCGACAAAAGAGAAAATAAAACCAAGGAGAATGTAATAGATGAGATTCTCAGAGAACAACGGAAACTAATATTCAGAATCAATGAAGAAGAAAATGAAGACTTTGACAATAATTTTGAAAAACAAATAATAGACGAGCTCAATGCTAACATCGAAAGGACGCATCCGAACCATCAAGTGACCAGTTGAGATGAAGTTGAGGAAAGAGAAACGCTCGTAGAACTGAATAGTGGGCCTCTACTCTTTCAAACAAAGAGCACCAGCCCGGTCAGGTTTACCGAAACTCAACTTCATCAAAGCACTGAGATGCGTACAGGAAGGTATACTCAACATCTTTACTGACTGTTTAAATGTAGGCTGCTTTATTGACGCATATAAAACGGTTAAGATATTCTTTATTGATAACCTTGGAGATTTCCAACAAGAAACGAGAGTTACCACATAATATCCCCCTTTGAAACTTAAAGTAAAAATCTTAGAGAAGATTTTTAACAGAAAACTCTTCAAGGAATTGGCAGAAAACTTGCTTATGCACAAACATCAATACGGCTTCAGAAAGAAAAGAAGCACCGAGATTGCAATAAACTTCATCACGTAGAAAATTTCACAAGAGAAAAGAAATTAGAGTTATATCGACGTCGTATGCATGGAAGTATCAAAGGCGTTCGATAAATTATGGTTAAGTGGGATGTAATATAAGATCCTCCAACTGGAATTAAGCCAAAAGTTTGAAAGATCCTCTGCGCCCATGCCATAGAGAGGTTAGCTTACATCGGTATAACACACATATATGGGCACGCCTTCGTTCTACAAGCAGGATTGTTTCAAAGTGGGTGTCCAGAGTACTACTTCATATTAGATCTATACAGCTGACATCCCAGTACCAAGCAACCTCTTTAGCCTGAATATCCTTTTCGCCGATGATATAAGCTATGTTATCGTTCGGTGATAGAGCAATACACCAATGTTAGGTTGTTTTATTGCGGAAGAAATAAGAAATATCAATTAATACAAAGCTAAATGGAAAATACGAACTAATGGTAAAGATTTTAAAATTGACCTATTAGGAAAAACAAAAATTGCTGATGTGAGAAGGGTGGATCCAGGATATTCTGAAACAAATGAGTACAATGTGATTGGAATGAAAATCACTTGGAAGTACGTCACAGAATGGATGCAAAGAGCAAAATCGGCACTCAAAACCTTTTTTACATTATGAAACCTCAGGTTAAAAAACAAAAGAAAAATACATTTGGCGCTAGTCAGATTAACCCTTTCCTATCCTTAACAAATGCATGTACATTTTAATCGGCACACGCATGATTGAAGGAAGGAAGCTAGAGGATATGCACAGAGCGGGAGAGATCAGGCCATTTAACATAGTTTTAAAGGAATAAGCATCAGAAATGAGGATAAAACGGAATCAAACACTACTGGGTAGATAAGAGCACTCGTTGAAGAAAATCAACGAAGTAGATGTCAGGCAAGATTCCTGTCAATTACTTAACTTTGCTTGACGTAAATATTTTAAGAATTAATTATAAATTGTTTTTCACTGTATACCGTATACCTACTAATTCTAATTCTTAAAATAAAAAAAAGCAATCGTAATATTTATGTATTTAAGAGCCTTTCGAATATGTGACCCCTGTTTTTTGCAAGATGAGATCACTTTCATTATATGCATGTTCATTGAGTTAAAATATCTTCTCTATTGTATAAATGAAAGCTAGGGCAATATTCTACCGTCCCCCCCAAAAATATTTTATGCAAAAAGAATTATTTATCTCTACAATATTTCCGCTTGTTCAAAGGACTAAACTCCATTGTATTTCCAAACTTGACCACCTTCAAATATTCCTTAACTATCAAGAAATCTTTCCGTTCCACTAAGCCAGAATCGCAAAATAAGGTTGCGGGCCTCTATTTCATTCCGTAAACGCTCCAAATTGCCCCTCCTTCTATGTAGGAGAGACTGGAAGGTCATTAAATGGAGGTATATATGAACAAAGGTGGGGATATTCGCAGAGCTAGCAATGCTTTTAGTATTTTTAACCATGTAATAAACGCCCATCATACATTAAATTTCCATAGTGCCCAAATAATTTACCATTGTAACGATTTTTATAAAAGAAAAGATTGAATCGGCATTAATCAACAAAATTCCAAATTTAAATTTGTCAGAAGGGCAGCAAAAATGTAGTTTCAATGTATTAAACCTCATTCTAATGGATATTATAAATCACGTGAAGCTAACGCCTCCAGATTAATCTCAATTGCCTGTTATCATATATTCCATTATTTCAGTTTTTCTTTGTCAATTTCTCTTAGTTAACGGCTGAAGATGATATGGGAAAATAGATATCAAAACTAGTCACGTTTTATTAAACTTTATGGTCCAAATCAGTGTTATATATATATATATATAGAAATAACAAACTAAATACAAATCTGAAAAATATTATAACCTGATCACCAGGCAAGTTGCAAACCTTGCACCCATATGCTTGCTTCTTATTTCCCCATAATTCCCCCTCCCCAGCCTAAAACTACATTGCACGCCAACCTCTCCCACACACTACTTCTCAAAGATTTAGATTTACCTTCAAAGAGCCATTTATGTGACTTTAAGCGTTTGATAAAAAGTTTATCGAATTTTCTTTTTCAAATTTGTTTAGTAAAGGACTAAGAGCCAAGCATCTAAGGAAACAGTTTACACGGGGAGCCAAGTAAAGTTCATTCACTTTCACAAGAAAAAGAAATAATATTTTTTCAACAGAGAGTAATAATTAAATTAAGGCTGTAAAAACCCTTTGCTCTGGCCCATTGACCAACGAGAGAACGCGTCTCTGATGTCTACTCTTTTTGTACTAACTATACCGGTCACTTGGAACTGTCTTTTTTACGGGCTCATCACGTAACTTGTTTGAGGTATAGCTCACAGCGGAAACATGAGTCAGGAAGTTTTCCGCTATCGGACCTAGCTGCAACCTGGTAATGGAAGTTATTCGACCGCTACTTTCATCAAGTCCACTGTTAATCATTCCCCATGAGGATCCCACCGGATCCTGCATGCATGCACTCATCATCATCCCTCATCCCGAGCAGCAGCAGCACTCGTGCGGGAGAGTTTTCAACATCCGAGAACAAGTTTCACTCATTAGTACAAATCACTCACTTTTAGTTCACCCCTTTTCACGCTCACAAAATTATTTCAGGGATAAAGCGAAGAAAAAGAAACTAACAGTAGGAGCAAAACGGGACCCCGAAGAACCATGGAGGCCCTCAGTAAAGACTACCGTTGAGGACCATCCAAGAGAAAACCGCATCGCCTAAGAGCAAGCGATGCGACGTACATTACGCCGAGTTAAAGGTATCCATCGTGAAACTAATTGTAGTTTCATCTGGTTTCATCACTATCCGTGACAAGATCAGAGATGTTGACAAGCTGGTACTTGAAGAGTAAGCGAGCACGCTGAAAACATCGAGCTTGATTCAAAAGCCCCCTAAAAGCGCCAGCAAACCGCAGCGTGTTCTGCCGCAAGGTGGAGAGCTGGGCTGGCAGGCAGTCAACCGAAGAACTCAAAAATGAAATCAAGGAACAGCATGCATGGACAAAAGAGAAAGAAATAATATTTCCGTGACTACACACATGTATACGGCAGCTAAATGTCTCCTGGTCTTCATTATGAAGATCCCAAGATATAACATCGAACAACATAAATTTAATAACATATAATTGTTTTTTGTATGCTATACACTCGAAACACACACACTTCAAAGAACTGCCCCGATAAAGATAAGCTGTGGTGCAGCGAATGCGCCTCAGAAGTACCTCAACTGCCACGGCAAGCACAAGACAATAGCCCTAAATTGCTCAAATAAAAAAGAAGTAAACCGAGGAAAGAAGAAGAAAACTAAACATAACACGTACGTGAGTGCCGTGGAGAAAAGTGATGAGATACCACCATCGAGGACATCTCCATCAGAAATAAAAACAACAAGCGACCTAAACGTAAGGATTCGCACTTCCACCACGCGTGCAAACGTTTACAAGACTTTACCGGTAAAGCCTTGTTGGTAAAAGAAGATTTTAAGCGCATTACCTAGGGAAAATAATCTGCCATCATTTATTAGCCCCGCAAACCCTGGATATTCTAAGGCATTCAAACAATCTGCGATCCAAATAAAACATAGTATAAATGGGGACACGAGGCTACAGTAGAAGTGCCCTCTTCAGAAGTATTCGAAGAAAAGGAAAATGAAGAAAGAAGCTCTTCGGTCAGTCACTAGGGCCCGTGCAGTCGTAATAGGACGACGAAGATTAAATAATAACTCCTAGTCCTCCTCCAAAGAGCGAAAACCTGGACTCTAGAAAGCTATTCCACAGGCTAATAAAAATCGAAACGAGAATAAACACCGGTCAATAACTCTAAATTAATCAAGAAAATTTACTCAAGATATTGGAAATTGACACCGTGGCTGGACGACAAAAAGGCCTCTTTACACAATCATATTTAGGAAGATTGATGCAGATGTCTTCTTGATTTAAAAACATGGCTTAGACCCCCATAATGAAGAAAGGAAAATTTGGAATTAGGATGTGTTGATCACAAATTATTCGCAAAAGCGATTCAACGGAGCCGCTCATGCGATTAACAAAAGGATAAAATACAAGTAAGTAAGGAAACTTGAAGAATCATATCTCGCGATGAAGATTAAACTCGACATAGGAAAGATGGACATCGCCACTGCATAGGGGCCGCCAAGGAGTCACTTTTGACCATTACAGTCTCTCACTGGCCTATTTGGTAGAAGAACCTCCACATTACTTATGGAAGCCCTTAATCCCAGGTGTTAGGGGTCCGGCTATAGAACGTTTAATGGAGTCGGTAGTAGTCTGAATACTTTGCTGGAGAGAAACATCGTCTAACGAATTGGCCACCGACATCCACACCTTTGTTAAAGAAATAAATGCTACAATACCAGACATTTGTCTGGATAATCGCATTCTGCTGTTCAACTACGACATTGAACCAGTTCAGATACAATGTTGTGATCTTATAATGATCAGACTCACCCTAAAAATGAACCCTATACAAGTCCCAGCCGTAGATAGAAAAAACTAAAATAATCAGACTGGGCACGGTACTCACACCTCCTGGAAAACTCCCACTTTTTCACAATGGATGAGGCAATTGTCGAGATTGACGATGCACTTGACCATCCTAACAGCTATTTAATCAACTCGAAAATAGCTTGCATCCCGAAATCCCAGTATGCATCCATATCAACATATACTAGATGGACCGAATACATGAAAGATTTATACCGTCAACTGAAATTCCTAAATTAAATTAAGATCAGAAACCCATCAATTGATATAATTCAACTAAAGTGTTGATGTTGAAAGATAAGCTCGACCAGTTGATCCTCGAACAACGTTGTAATTGTTGCGACGAGCGATCTGAAGTCTCTATCATGATGCATCTTCCAAAGATTTTTGGCAAAATATTCAGGCCTCTCAAAGTATCGACTGGTAGAATAAAGAAAAGAGAAATAAGAAGGGAAGATGGAAAGATCGAGACCAAAGAAGAAAACATACTAGCAATATTCCGAATTTATTCGCAAAAAATAAATTGAAAAGGTTACAGTGATTGGAAAATGGGTCATACACGAACTGTCCATGGCGAATCTCCAAAAGCCTGTTGTTTGTAGTGAGTCATTGCCTTCATGACAGATTCAGGCACCACATTGGGGTAAGCTTGTTGCTGGTTATGAGAAAGGATCTTTTATCATTACTTTAAAAGTCGCCAATCGTGGATCAGTCGAGAATGCATAATTTATGAAAAAACGAAAGGAAAACTTCATTTCTAAATGATCATGTTGAGTATATGAGAGATATCGAAGGAATTGTCCCTTACGAACTATTATAAAATAATCAATTATAATCTCTACTGCTATCAACTTAGTCATTTGAAAGCCGTTATGGGCCAAAAACGATCCCTTAGTCAATCCGACTTGTGTCATAGCCAATAGAGATGAAGCCCGTGCTCACACAGCCCGGAAGATCAAAGATCTCTTGGAGGGGCTTGATTAAGAAATATTGCTCCATATTTCTCATTCTCCTGAACTTGCGCCCTGTGTTTACTACTTGTTTAGTGGATTCCAGAACAATTTGTATGCTCTTTGGTGGACATAAAGAGAAGAAGTTGAAAACGACTGGTATTCATATTTTGCATCAAAACATAAAGAATTTTATAAACGTGTCATTTGTAAACTCATTAACGATAGATGGAAGGAAGATCAAGAAAGCAATGTAAGTTATTTTTATAATTCCATTATTTTCAGTCATGTTCTTTCATTTTTAAATATACCCTAAATTCAGACATAACTTTCGTTCCAATCTGATATATGACGAACGAAGCTTGAAGATTAGTCTACGGATTTATGCGTGCAGGTGTGACTTCACTGATAACAAGTCTCTTTCATCCATATTCGAAAAGATGCAGGAATATGCGTGCATATTACTGTCTACATGTGCTTTGCTTTATGAAATTCCCAACCGTACATTATTTAATATATAATTCATTTTCCATTTTATTTATTATAAACCTATGTGTATGTGGAAGATATATTGCTAGGTGAATTGATCCCGTAAGCTCAGCGGTAGAGCACTGGTCTAGAAAATCATAGGATTGGGAAAAAGTATTATGTAAGAATTACGGCGTGTATTCGTGTAAAAGACAACCTAACTGTGTGAGTAGTTTGATTTAAATAGAGATTTGGAGTAAGAGCATCGGCGTGCGTGTTATTGCCCTAACCATGTTTTAGTTGGATTCTGAAAAAAGCAATAATGGCAATAAGGTAAAAAAAAAATGAAATTGAGGATTGATGGTAAAAAAAAGGTAGTGTCTACTATATTGCTATATGCTGACATGGTTTTAGTAACCCAGAGAGAAGGGAATAGAAAATCTTCATCAAAGCCTGATTCCTTTGTATAGTGAGAGAAGAGGAGGAGGACGGGAAAGAGAGAAAAAAAATAATAAAACATAGAATGTAAACTTTGCAGTTTCTTCAGATTCTAAATGAAAGCAAATAAAATAGTTAATGGTCTTTTTACGGTGGTAGGAATGCTGGTAATGAAAGAGCACTCGTAATTTCGTATCGAAAAAATTTCACAATATCTGACTTTGGAAATTTCTAAAAGCAAGTATGTAAAATATTTATTCTGGATTGCACTTACTTTAATTAAGTCTCAATGGTTTGAAGAATAGTGAAAGATCCGGAATTTGGGGTGAAAATTAATCTTTTTATCATTGTGAGCAGATCTGTATTTTAATCTCCTAAAGAGCTTAAAGGGAGAAGCGGCTGTCTTTCACGAGTGAAAACTACTCTTTCCTGATCACTGAGTAACACAACTCTCATCAGGAGAAATATAAGAAGTACTGCACAACCTGCGTCAGAGGCCAATTTGAAAAATAGCTTAAAGTTGATCTGGAACTTTTTCCAGTCATGAGAGCTAAGCAACATCTGATCTCCACTCCACCAAAAAGAGAGAGTTGAAGGAGCAAAGCTGTTACTCTAACGGCTCCTTGATGACTAGCAGCCTCCAAGTCTGTAGATGGATAAGGTGTTCACTAGCCACGTCATTTACAACACACAAAATAATCTTGTTTGGACATAAAATGTAATAAGACTTCGGTTAAACAACGGAAATCTTTCAGAAGTCGGTGATGGTGTGGGTGTGCATGACATTAGCGAGCCAATAAATAACACTCATCTTAATTAAAGATCAATTACCATGTTTATTAGAAAATGTTGAAGGATAAAATTGTCTTACTTGATAGTACGTTATGAAAGGCCGATAGTAACCTTCAAAATATTAAGCAACATTACACACAGCAAAAAAAGTTCAGGACTGGTGTTGTGGAAATTTTAATGGTTTTTGGTCAAAGGAACCTTTGCCTTCCAGTTCTCCAGATTTGACCAGCACTTCTTCATCTTTTTGTCGTGTCCTCGCCTTGTTTTCAGACCTGTCAAATTAAAAAGATTTTTTGCAGCATCGTAAATTTGTTTATCCCTCTTCCTTATATATTCGAGGGAAAAGAGATTAGGTTTATTAAGCCTATCCTTGTAGCTAAGATGTTTTATTCCCTTTATAATTTTGATATAGCGATGTTTGACCGTTCTCTCCGATCCACATCCCTAATTAATTTTGGAAACCAGAACCCAGTAGCATAATCTAATATTGCCCTGACTAATGACGGTTATAGCTTGGTATACAAATGAAATAAACGTATAAGAAACCTAGCCTCCTCACAGATATCTACAGCTGTCTACTAAATAAATTGCTAAATTGTAACCAATTCTTCATTGGATAAACCGGCAAAAAATAGACAAACCAATATACTAACACAAATATACCATATATCCGATATATTTTCCGAAGATAGGTACTCAGCGTTGCCTCGGATAGAAAATCCTATCCCAAATAATTACAGATGTCTATTGTTTGAAAATCTTATATCGTTGCACAAAAATATATTTACTTGCTGATTACTATTATTAGTATTATTTATCGGGTGAAGACAGATTCAGAGAGTTGCTCACTCACCAGATCATATAAAATCATACAGTATTTAATATAATAGAATATAATGTAATATCATATAATATACTTGCAATGAGTAAATGTTTTTCTGCGCGCGCCCGGCAGTTTACCCGCATGCGTGAATGACCGTTAGTTATAAGCGAACAATGGTTGCTCGCAGGAACAGATAAAACCTCTTATAAATACAGATCAAAAATATTAAAGTTATCTGGATTAATCCCAATCTTTATATCGTTCAAATGACATTAGCAGGCGACATATGGCCGACTCAGTCTAATTGATTCCCTTCACACCCTTAATATTCCACCAGGAATATTAACCTTTGTCATTCTTTAAGCAGATTAATTATATCCTCAGACACAGATATCAGGTAGTTTACCATAACCTGATCTTTCCTCCAATGGAATAAGATTTTAGGAATATTTTCTGCACTTTTTCACTTTAATATTATTGTTCCATTCCCTTTTCACTCGTTTTGTATAAAAGCAGCCTAGCTAATCCATAATGTCCATTTCATTTAATTTTATTACATCCTTATCTCCATCTGCAAGGGGGGATGGGGTGTAAAAACGATAAGGCAAATGTAACAAGTGAATTCCTCAGGAGCAGCACCCCCTACCGTCCCCAGTTCCTAAAGAACAATTGAGTCGTCTTTAGAACTTCTTTAAATGCTTCCTCTACCAGAGGTATATAAGCCATCAGAGATTGAAAAGAGGTGTTTAAAGTTCTAATCAAATCTATATTCTACTCAGGGTAAATAATAAATCTTTACATCTTTATCTATTTTAATTTCTAATTTATAGACATTTCGAACAAGTATTGGATTAATGATATCTTACACATTCACCTTCCGTCCTACGAATATGCTTTTTCATGCATGACCTACAGTTTCACACTATTATTCTCACAAGAGTTCTGTTCATATCTAAATTCTCCATCCATTTTTCATTTTTATCTGCATTTCGCTTCCATGATATTCCAAACATTTTAACTTAGGTGCTACATCTCTCTCTCGAATTAAGATACTTAATATTCATGGCTCCTCTGGTAGTCCCTACAAAAGGCGCAGTGACAAACTGAAGTCTTTCCAAAAAATTGCAGTAAGATAACTTTTACCTTATTTCTTATTATTCAATTCAACGGAGCAACTACTTTGTATTCCGCAACTACTTTGTTATTGCGTGTCCATGGGAAAATAAGATCTCTGACATTAGTTTTCTACGGAGTATCCATAGAGTCCCTTTACATTTTAAAAAAATTATTAAAAAGGCAAACTAATAGACGGATCTTAGAAAAATATTAAAAAATAAAGAGTTGATTTAAGTTTTATGAAGGCCCAGGTGATTACACTAATCATTTATTGGCCGGACGTTTCAGACCTTTACTAGGACCCATCTTCAGCGACTATGTCGACTAATGAGAAGGGAAAGGAACATTAATTGATAACAGTAAATGAATGCATTAAATAATGGCCTAAAAAGCGATGAAGGCAAGTTTAAAGAATAAAATTAACAATTATTAAAATTAAAGTAAATACACTAATAACAATATATAGAATTAAATAATACTACCCAGTGTGATTTTAAAAAATATTAGGAAGAAAAATTATAAAATAAACTGACTTGAATATCACATATTAAAAGTCGCTGGAGTAAACAAAAAATAACCAATTATAATAAATTATAAAAAAACAACCAAAAAAACGAAAACACATCCCAATAAAAAAGTGACTAACCTTTATCGTGAGAATGGAGAAATCAACTAACTAAAGATATAAAACCACAAACAAAATTTGTTCGGTTGGTCGGTTGGCTAGTTAATCTATCGAAGTGTTGGTTGGTTATATTGTGAATAGTTTAATTGAGGAGGAGTAATAATTTAAGTTTGTATTTATTTTATCTATATACAGTGACTCTAAGATTTTCAAATCGACAGAAGTTAAGGCTGGAGATAATATAGTAAATGAATTAGAATTAAGAGGATGATAGTGATACTCTGAATGTTGCCTGATGGAAGAGGCTTCAGGTTTAGAAATGGGAATACCAGTCCTATGAGACAAACCCAAGTGCTTCGCGATCCTGCATTTGAGTTGTAAGCCAGTTTAGCCAACATAACGACTGTGGCAGGTCTTACATGTATAATTATAAATTATACAGGATCGTAAGCCTAAAGGGATTGGCTCCTTATGGATAAAAAAGGAATTTAACGATACAGGGTTAAAATTTATACAAATGGATTGGCATTGAGGGAAATGGTTGTTGAGGGTAGAGAGAAGGAGTTTGTTTAACTCTGATGTTAAATGCTCGAGATAGGGTAGTCTAACGAAAACCTTCTGTTTAGTAACAGTAGTGAGTAAGGGTCGAGGATAATATATTTTGGAGAGAAATTTGGATAATAACTGGTCGAAGATGAAATCGGGGTAATAATTAAATATGAAGAAATCCTTTAAATAAGTCAGTACTTCATGAAAGGATATCCAGTTAGAGCATATATGGTAGGCTCTAATGTTCCTTTCCCTTCTCATTAGTCGACATAGTCGCTGAAGATGGTCCTAGTAAAGGTCCGAAACGTCCGGCCAATAAATGATTAGTGTCATCACCTGGGTATTCATATTCCTGCTACATATCAGATTATCAAGGAACAAATCAATTACAAGTATTATATATATATATATATATATATATATATATATATATATATATATATATATATATAAATTTATAATACACCTCTAAATGTGCACCATTAGAGGGACGAAACACATCAAGACGGTAGTTGATTTCTTTCCATGTTCGCCTCATCATTGGTGGCAATCGCATCAGTTATTCTTTGCTTCGGAACTTAGAGGTCCAGTGTGTTTTTTAGATACACCATATCTTTAATATATCCCATAGAAACAAGTCCATGGTAGTGATATCTGGTGAATGATGTGTTCATGAATTTTGGCCATCTGTTTCAATCAATCTTTCTGAAAATCTTTCATTTAAGAACCCACGATAAACAGTCCAAAATGATGTGGCGTCCTATCTTGCTGCAAAATGATGGTTAATTGAAGGTCATTCAGTTGTGGTGCCAAATATTTGGTCATAAGTTCAAGGTAAAGTTTAAATTTACCTCCTTAATCTCTCGATTGAGGAAATGGACTAATCATTCGATTGCACATGATCTTACACCACACATTTACCTTTGGACTATCTTAAAAAGTTGCTTATTCTCATTAGGATTTTCTGATCCTCAAATTCTCAATTATGTGTGTTCCGTTTCCCTGAAACATGAAAGGTAGCCTCATCACTGAAACAATCTCGAGTGAGGAACGTTGTACCATCAGATATTCGTTCCAAAATGTTAATTGCAAATTATTTTCGTCTTGGCTTATCATTTTGCTCGAGTGAGTGAAAGAATGTCATTTTGAAAGCATACAATCGCAACCTCTTGTTTAAGAGATTGTCCACTGTTTAACGTGATAGTATAACTCGTTGTTAGCAGACAGCTTCTCTTACATGATCAAATCTTTCCTCAGATGTTCGTGGCCATCAAATCTTTCCTCTATCTAACAGTCTCCCATTATACATAAATTTCTTGTATCATGCATGAATTGATGGACATGATGGTGGATATCTTCTATACTTACTCCTGTAGTTTTACTTAGACAGCATATCCGATTTCGTCTTACAAAATCACGATACACACTGTGCATTTTCATGTGGAGTAGCCATTTTTAGAGAACCTCTTTTATTAACAGATTATCTGAAATGCACAAATGAAATGAGATTAAAAACTATGAGTACTAATTATTTAGAACAAATTTTTTTAAAATGTAGAGAGACGTAATGGACACCCTGTATTTTTGCTACAAATCGACCATTCGTTTTAAGGTACCTGAATCTTTCCTCACACTCGCTTTTAACTTAAAGTGAGCAGTAAAGTTGTATACACTATTATAGATAATAGCCGGTCTAACTTCCTCATCCATTTCTTGTAAACTTTGGCATCGCTCTCAGGAAATGTCGTAGGCCCATTTAAATCTTAAATGTTATCATTTATGTGTTATCATTTTTGTTGATGTATGTAGTTAGCTCATATCTACTCCGAACTGTAACTTCAGTTTTTCAATTACTTCAATGCTTTGATGACGGCATTTAAAATTTGGTACCTCGCATCAAACAAAATCAATATTCATACAATTTATTTCATAGAAATATCAACTATTCACTCTAGCTAAACCAATCACTTAATTTGAAAGATAAAAAAAGTAATAGTGATATAAAATAATCTACAAATAATCTACATTTTTAATTACAGAGGCAATGATTTTAACTCCATTATATACTCACACTATTATATATATATCCGTTTTCTGAAATGCTCGAAATTTAATCTAAAGCCTTATGCACGCAAGCATCCGCCTTGTTAAAGTGATTTAATTATATCACTATATTATAATTAATAATTTTATTTTATTTAGGGTAGACAGTAATTTTTATATAAAGCAGTTTTTACTTGATTTTCGCTTGTAATTGATTCCAATTAGCTCTGTTGGTCCTTTGTGCTCTATTAAATAAAGATTAATTTGAAGCACTTCTCAAATGGCGTAAAAAATAACGAACTTCTTAGTTTAATTATATAAATAAAAAGAGGAGCTTGCGCTTTGCAGGCAGACATACGGTCTGTGGTTTACGGCCTTTCTGGCAGTATCAAATGGGTTTGGGTATAAAAAAATGAAAACGGTTCGAGTTCATATCAATAACAATTTGATTCACGATTGCAAATTTGTTCACTAGGGGAACATTAGTTTGTGAGTCAACTATGTATATTTGAAACTATTATCCAAGTTATTTCTAACATTTACCTTATAGTTTAAAAATCAACCCCATAACACTTTTTTAGTATATTTGAAGCTTTTATCAAAGTTGTTTATAATAGTTCAGAAAAGTAAATTAAAAATATATTAAAATTAACGTATGATCGGGTTTTACTTGTTTGATCGTACATATGTAAATGAAAGTTTAGATAAAAAAAATAAGAGATCTAGCGATTTTTTTTTTCGTATATCTGAAGAATTCCGATAAAAATATTTCTTGCCTTTCGGCCTAGAAAATAAGCATGGATCATAAACGAGGTGTGCTGATCAAAATTTCGCGTGCTCTGACTTATTCTGATTTATGACCTTAAGACTTTCACGCCTCTTGATACTTTCCTGACTAAGCATGGCAACACCTTGGCAATTCAATCATTCGAAAAAGGATGTAAAACAATATGAGGGTTTCATATTTGGTTAGAATCGGCCAAATAGTTATGAAATTATTGCCAAAACAAAATAATTCCTGGGCTAACCTTGGAAGGACTTTGGCAATTATATCATTCAAAAGTGAATATAAAACAACATAAGGTTTTCAAATTTAGTTAGAAATGACCGAATAGTAAAATTTTATTACCAAATTAGAGGCTATAAAGTTCTTTTACAAGAAAAAAAATCACCTATAAAATGTAAAATATGTCCTATTTTCAGGATCCAATGTGTCGCTGTAAGATTTTTATTAAAATGACTAACTATAGTTACCCGTCCTTTCTTGGGATAAGAAGTCCTATCGCAAATAAATATAGATGCATATTAATTTAAATCTTATATTTTGGCACAAAAATAACTTACTTGATGATTATTATCAATATTTGTAGGGTGAAGACAGATTCAGAATAGTTACGCACTCTCCCTAACACAGTATCCTTACAATGAATGAGTAAAGGTTTCAACACTCGCGCCCGCAGTTTACGCGCATACATGAATGACCCTTAGTTATGAGCGAATACAGAGCCTAGAGCGACTGTTTTAAAACGACTAATTACAAACCGACTAAGCAAACCCAGTTGTAGGCCACTTAAAAAGCAAGAAAATATATTGGACTGTAAATGTGAATTACCGAAGAAGAAATAAGACAAAGCAAAGAGACAAATAGATGTTCTTAGGAGTAAGCCTCCCCAACCCTGAATACTATGATCACATAAATTATATGTAATATTGAATTCAGCTAATTCATCCTTATTATAAAGTTTGCATCAATAAATATAAAAGATATTTCTTCCTACATTGTCCTCAACACACATTAATCTCATTCGTGCTTACATCACCCACAATTTTAATCGCTTTCTTGATTACCCTCGCCTGCATTTGAATTTCATTCGCGCTTGCTATCACCTCAATTTGAATCTTATTCGGGCTGACTCACCCGCACTTTAAATCTCGCTAACACTTCTGTAATTTGAAGCCCAGTCAAACCTCAATCTTCAGCAATTTGAATTCCATTTGTGCCATTCTCCTTCTCCCGCTACTTTAAAAAAATTCTCGCAGACATTACATGCAATTTGAACATTCTCAGTCCTGATTACATCCCTTGCAATTTGATTCCCATAACCTTGCATAAATAGAATCTCATTGGTATTTACATACACGTCAATTTAATTCTCTCTTGCGCTTAAAATTCTGGTAATTTCGAAACTCTCTCTTTTTAAATCCATCGCAATTTAAGCTTATGCGTATTTGTATTATTCTAGTTGTAATACTATTTGTGTCGATATCATCCTTAATTTGAATCTTATTTGTGAATATAAACTACAATTTTAATTTCAGTCATGATCACCCCCTCTCCTTTCCGCAATTTAAATATCATTCGTGCTCAGACCCTCGTCAATTTAAATTACATTCAAGCCCACATCATTTGCAATTTTAATCCCATTTGTGTCCTTTTTTTCACCTCCCTCAATTTGAATCTCATTCGTGCTCGCATCCTCCCCAATTTAAATCATTTATGGCAACAGCATTTGCAATTTTATTCTGATCCATGTCCCCTCTTCCCACCTCGTCTAGAAATTCGATCAATTTGAGTGGTCGAAACGTTTTAAAAACTCAAAAAGCTGCTGATACCAGTATCTGCACAAATCCACAGACATACCCAGAATTATATAATATTATGGATCAAAAATATTTGGGTCTGTTACCAATGGGAAATAAATTTTCTTATTTACTGGACTAAGATATACACGTTGAGACAGACTTTTGGAGGTCTTTTATACTCAAACCTATCACACTGTATTCCAATGACAATAGCTCGAAAAGAAAGCAAAGTTAGCTAGTGAGAGTAGCTTGAATATAAACCTTCGTAGAAATTTAAATCTTTGGTAAACAATCTCAATAAATAATATGATTGCAAGGGATTATAAAACTAAACGATGATGTTATAGCGATTACGATCCTTTTTACTATGATTAATACCTATTTTTATGTTACGATTTAATCATGGTTTCCACAACCAATAGACATCTAAAATAGCTAGCCATTAATCTATAGCTTAGAGAAGCAAAAATAGTACATTGAACCGAGATATAACTACAATATCCATCAAATTGAAGGAAAGAGAGACGACGAAAATGAAAAACAAATTCTAAAAATAGATCATGTAAAATTCCTGAGAAATAGGCACCTTCAACTAATAAATGCTCTTTCCTCCAAGATAACATAAAAACATAAGAAAAGAGAGAGACTGCAAAAGACCATTCATGGCCTACACTTGGCAGCTCCTGTTCCAGTCAACAAACAACAGATTTCTTACCAGAGAAAGGTCATCAACATTGTCACCCTTAACAGGAGTTCGTCAGATCTAATCTACAATATACATAAAATGTATCCAGAGGATTATGTCCATTCATGCCCCTGCAAAATCTGCAACAGCCTGTTGCTTGGTGAAAATCATTGCTTTCATGACACATTCAGGCACTTATTTTGGCCAGGCCAAGATTGTTACTGGTGGTGAGAAGTGGATCCTATATCATAATGTTAAACGTCACTCATCGTAGATTAGTAGAGGAAAGAGAATATCTCAACAACCGAGAGAAGGGCACCATCCCCAAAAGATCATCTTTAGTGTACCGTGGGATATTAAAGGAATTTCCATTACAAAGTGTTACAAAAGAATCAGGCAATTAATGGCAATCTCTAATGAAAGCCAGTTCGTCCTTTGAAAGCCACTTTAGGCCAAAGGCGACTCTCCTTGATCAACAGAATCTGTCTCTTCTTCCATCACCTTAATGCCCTTTCTTACATAGCCTGAATGACCAAAGATCTCTGAGAAAGGCTCGTTTGGGAAATATTGCTCCATCTTCCTTTTTCTCTTGATATTGCTCATTCCGATTATAACTTATTTAAGGGATTACATAAAAGTTGGATGGTCCTAGATTGACATCGAGAGTAGTGGCTGAAAACGATTGGGATTCATATTTTGCAATAAAACCTAAAATTTTAAAAAGCATGGTATCTATAAACTTGTTGACAGATAGAATAAGATTCTAGAAAGCAATGTTGGTTATGTCTATTATTAAATATTTCCATAGTCAGAAGTTTTTTAATATATATACCCTATAATCGAAAATTACTTCCGTTCGAATCAGATACATATGTTATTTGGGGTAATATCAATTTGATAGTGTTTAGGGCTATATATATTTTTCATAAAGGTCTAGAGGAAAACTTTAAACTCGGGAAGATGGGACACCATTATTGACAATTTTTTCTATTAGAAATTCAAATGTTCTGCTAATAAGATGAATTTAGAGGATATTATGTGTGTACTAGGGTCGTAATGAAGTTCAATTTGTAGAAAATTCCACAGTATTAAGAAATTTAATCCAAACCTAGTGTAGTATCATTTGCGGAAAACAAATGCATGGAATGAGAATACGAAACGTGACTTGAAATATCCAGGAATGATAGTGAATTATCTTCTCCTTTTTCCTATTCAAAGCGTATGTTGGGGTGTTGTTCATTTAGGTTAGTCAAAAAGTTTAAATAAAAGGCTTAAGAGCAAATGAGCAGCGATTCAAGGAATGCTGTTTGAGCTTGGACATAAAAATGTCGATGAGAATTGAAGCATTGGAAGAACCTATGGCAACGTGTTCTAATGATTATGTGCAAAGATGGTAAATATTCTATACAACTCTACGAAGTTTGACATAATTCATGAGCAGCCTGCATCAATTGCTTTCAGATAAGACGATGCAATATAAACCAAAATGGATGTTTTAACATTCAAATAAAGCTTGAAAACGAGAATGGGAAAATCCATGAAGCGTTGATTTAGGCGAAAATAAAATCTTAGGAATGACAATTTCCAAAGTTACAATTACTGTAATGGAAGTAAATAATCATTTCACATCGCAACTCGTAATGAAGTTTTGAGTATTTATCCTTAATTAAGAATTTTTTCTGAGCGAGAATAATTATTATCTACCCTATACTGATAACAACTAAGAGGAGTAACTAAAGGGACGGGGAATTTAGATTATTTTTATTTTACCATTGAATACGTAGCAAGAATTAGACGCGAAAGAACAGACTCTTTATGGATATTAGGAAGGTCATACAACAGTCTAGGTTGTGATGAAGACTTTTTAATTGATCACACGGGACAGCTAACGAAGACAATTTCAATAGTCTTCTAATTTTTACGTCAATTTAGGTGATTATAAATATTAATTTGCACTAAGTAAAAATATGTTAAAACATCCATTTTTGTTTATATCGCATCGTCTTATCTGAGAGCAATTGATGCAGGCTGCTCATGAATTATGTCAAACTTCGTAGAGTTGTTGAGAATATTCATCATCTTTGCACATAATCATTAGGAATAAGAATTACTACTCCTGTTCTTTTATCGGACGAGAAATGACTGTGCCTATATGATCATAACTTACGAAGAAGATGGATATCTTCCGTTAAAATTAACGACGTACCCTTAAGGAATTTAGCTTTAATAAATAGATCATAAGTGACATTAACAAAAGGAGGTCCACAGGTCTCAAACTTCTCGTGAATAGGTAAAGATTTCATGTCTTGTAGAAATCGTTCAAAGAGGAGAAAAATTAGGTTTATTGAAGGGCAGCTTAAAATTAATCCGTTGTATTATGAAAGTTTCTTACGAGATGATAGGGAGAGTTATAACAGAAAATATAAACACGCATTTATCAGAAAATAAAAACCTAGGGTAAGTAAGATTTAGTTTGAGCAGCTTGCGTTACTGTATTTGTTTAAATTGTGAATAGTAACACTCCGATTCCAGATTGAAAAATTGAGAAACACGGAAAAAATCATTAAATGAACAAAGGGTATAAATTTTGGAGTAAGACTATTAAGTATATTTCTAATATTGGATACCAAATCAATTTTAAAATTGATTTCATTGTTGAGAGGATTGTCTAGAGAGAATTTATTAAATTCGGGATTGTAAAAGAAAATTGTGTTATAGCTTGACAATATTTATACCGGGTTAAATTTCTTCAGTCGCTGCGACATTCTTCTTTGATGTACATATAATTAAAATTTCCTAATTAATATTTCTGTCAATAGCGGGTTTCCATCTTTACAACTTTGTAAATTTAGATTAGACACTTATAATAATATATAATGCCCCCACTCTCCCTAAAATTTATCTTCCTAAAAATATAAAATATGTCTTATGTCTGAACTTTGTCATCTTAATAAACTTACTCGCTCTATTTCTTTTAAACCACTAAGGAAATTCTAATAGCATACAAATTTTCGATTATGTAAAACTGGGCATATTCTTAAAATGTAAGGATTTAAGCTCCTTCCTGAAATGAGTAGAATAGTTGTACAAACTCTTCTTACCCTAGGTGTAACCAAGTGACTTATATAGGATATAGAGATTGTTCCCATCTTGCTATCAATATGAAAACAGGAAATGTAGCTTGTAAAAAGGAAACATCGCCAATATCCGACAACTCCATTAAATGTAAAACAGCTATATTGATTGTGAACTTTAAAATCATAGGCTTTACCCAAGAGTATACATAGATACACATCCTAGAATCGCTTTATATTAAGCAAGACAATCCATCTCTCACTCGCCATATTTCTTCTTGGTAACTAATACTGACTTAATTTTGTAAACTAATCCAATTTTTGAAGTAGTTTTCCCATCCAACTTCACTTCTCACTCAATTCTTCTTTCTATACTTTGTTTAATTCTAATCTCTGGATTGGTTTAGGTGAGCCCAAGTTGTCCGGCTTCATTTCAAATCTTAATTTGTGAATTTTTATCATTCACATTTAACCTTGCTTCGCTTTTAAAATCTGAGCTTAAATATACTTATCATTATACCTTTATTTTTAATCTTAAATAATTTATTACCCTTGCCCTTTTAATATTGGAATATTATAACCATTAATCATTTAATGGTTTTGGTTAATTTTGTATCCACTTATATTTTTGTGTACAGTTTCTGATGATGGGCTTATCCAGCCCGAAACGTCGTTAAACGAATCTTTCTGACTTGTTTTTCATCTTTCTCCTCAATTTATATATATAAATATATATATATATATATATATATATATATATATATATATATATATATATAAGAGAATCAGGGAAACGGTAAAAGGATAGATTCTTCTTATTTATTAATACATAAATATTTCTTTCGTAGGCTGGCCTCATCTTTAGTGTAGTGAAAAAAAACAAGTCCAGCTAATTTATTATAATACTTTGTCTAAATTATTTAATCTGAGATTTAAATCTTGTCTTACTATAAAAATAATGACACAGGGGAAAATGATTTAACGAGCAAATAGAACAGATGATTCTTGGTCATTGAGCGAGGAGGTTAGCTTTAAAATAAAATATATATATATATATATATGAGGAATGTACTTAGTTGCACAGCTAGAAGGAATGCGCATTGTATTTTCCCCCTTGTAGAAATAAACGTAAAGGTGGAGTGCGTATCTCTTTTGAAACTGCCGAATTCGGCACAAATGCATATTCGTCATTTGCTTCGAGCATTTTTTACAGTTATATCCAGTTTCCTTCTGAAGCTAAATTAGAGTGGCCTGTCTCGTTTTCCTCAATTTACCCTCATATATCATAAAAGATTTGGAAAATCCCATTATTTTTTGTTTTTCAGCCTAAAGTATCTTTTGTCTTAGGAATTGAACGTCAACCATCTCTAAAAGGTAGATATCTCCCATAGGCTGATCAATCTTAACCCATCAGAGCAATCAGTTTTGCTTTAAATTTCAGGTCACACAATGCCAATACCTTACCACAATGATATTGTGAGAGTAGTAGACGAGGGTACTTCTAACACCGTTATCACTCTACTTGTTGTAAATTTTACTGTTCTTTTATTGGTACTTCTGCAGGAAACCTTGTTTAAATCAAAGAAAGTATGAGAAATAATGTTTATTTGCCAATTTGAAAGAAACTATGCTTCAGCACCATAAAGCAGATTTGGTAGTTACTTTTAATTCTAAGACTACCAAGCTACAAAATTAACGAATTCTGAAGTAAAGAAATTGTTCAATTATGGCCAAATTAGTGTCTTTCAATCGCCAAAAAAAGCAGTAAATTTCAACTATATAAAAAAATATGTAGGTGGTATTTAGATAAACGACACTAACAAAAGACGAAGATCTGGCATTCGAGCAAAGTTGTTGACGAGAATTAGTCTAACATCAATTTATAGTAAAATGATTTAGCTACGACAATTTGTAAAAGCTCTTGCTTGGTGTGGATGAAGAGCATTCCACAGCAGTACCCGATGCACGGCTATACCAACTCCAATCTATCACTGCATCATTGCATTAAACCACGGATTTATATTAAAATTTAAGAGGGATGCTCTTTATACACATTCAAGAATGTTTCTAGAGACATAATTATAATTACTAGAACAAAAGGCTAGATTAGCAGTGTTCCAACTTCTCTCATAATTCGAGAAGAACTTTTAGCTGAAGAAAGCAATTTGCTCATTGCAACTGCAGATATTTGATGAGTCTTTTAATCTTGTAATGATTTGTTTTCTACTCTCCCCAATGTACATAACTCTCACGCCATCCCTACCTTAAACATCATAAATAATACTGCGTTTCTCGAGGGAGTTTTTTAGAAACCACCATGGTCTAATCTATTATATAATACTTTAATTACCATCAAAGTGATAAATATATCTTTTTGTTATATTCCTTCGGGCCCTACATAATGTCTCTAGTTAGACAAAGAAATTTATTATATGTATACAATATTGGCTTTACATTATTTAACTCTCTACACTCTTTAGACAATTGTAAAAGACCAGCAAATATGTGAAGTTTGAATATGTAAAACAAAGATTTTGTATCCTAAAAGTTTCTAATCTTCCCGTTTAATCAAACTAACACCCCTTCCCCACCTGATTAAATCATATAATATTAATGTTTTATTTAAATATAATTCCACTTGGGACCAGATTCTTTTAAAATAGCTTCCCACCCCAAAAACAAGAAGTTGTTTATAAAATACAATGTAAGGATTGCCGGAAAACTAAAAATGTTTACCAGTTAATCAACTTGGGGAATAATAAAAGAGGCAATATAATACCCACTATGGAAGCGACCCCAAAAAACTGCGTTAAAAATTATTAAATATTTATATTACGGACTAGCAGAAAATATATCCCGCAGAGCCATACTTACGTGGAAATCACACATTTACGTGTATGTTTAATTATTAACGGTGCAAGGTCCTAAAACAAGCCGTCTCTTTAACGTCAATTCCTTCTGCACTTACCAAATGAAATATTGAGGACATGCTTTAAAGAGCGGTGCCTTTTATCTGGGATTTGACTCATTTATATCAAGAGCCAAATCACCGTATTGGTCTAGAGAGGCCGCCATAATTAGGCATACATTTTTACATAATTGATTTAATGTTAAATGATATTAATATTTTGAATAATTTTTAATAAGGCGATGTTTTATTTGGAGATTCAGAACAAAAACTCCAAGTTAAATTTCTGTTTAATCATTTATGAAATTTCTTCCTACTCGAAATAAATTCCCTATCTGCAATATTTTAATTCGATTGAAGACTCAAATCTGTAAACAGAAAACCGAACAATTTCTGACACAATAATAACAATTTCATGAGGGTTTTTTTTATCTCAGCGAGGGCCCACATAAGAACTTATATTCTTGAATGCGAAGTGAGTTTTCGTAGTACCAAATTTTCTCATAATCGCTTACATGAAATATGCTGATGAGGTTCGTCAAAAAGTGATAGATGTCTCCGGAAGCATAGTTATGCTATGGTCGAAATACGAGTTTACTGTACCATATAATGCAGAGCGCATGCTGCTTCTAAGAAAGGCGATGATAGATCGCTATCGCTACGACAAAACTAATACAAGGTTCTCATCCTTGTCAAGGTGTTCTTTGTGTAAGTGGTGTAAGAAAATAGTTAGGAAGATTCTCCTGTAAAGTTTTTTTGTTTTTTGAGAAGTAAGTAACTGATATATTCTCACTCTTCTTTATTGTATCACAAGGAAAGAACCAGATCAAGAAATAATGTTAATCAAATTACAAGGGAGCAACGTTTAGTTAAATTGCAGACTTTTTAATTGATCACACCGGACAGCTAACAAAGACAATTTCAAAAGTCTTCCAATTTAGATGATTATAAATATTAGAAGCACTAAGTCAAAATATGTTAAAGTATCCATTTTGTTTATATCACGGTTTTTATAATGTTTATTAACCCACCGTCTTATATAGTTGCCGTATTTGGGAAAACGGAAAGATGTAAAATGTTAATTGATTTTAATGCTTGTATGAAAGACTTGTATGAAAAGAGATACAGATTTGTAAATGGATGGTCAGTTAAGAAAGTGCACCTTACACAATGAACTAGGAAAAGTATGTTTTCAATTACGATCGAAGCTTAAATGGATAAGAACAGTGAAAACACCAGGGTCACTGTATACCTTGTCACAATAGTCCAAATAATATAAATAGATTAGAGGCATCGAAGTAAAAAGAGAGAAAAGTTAAGCCAATGAATAATTCAAACAATATCGCCATAAAGTTGGTTATATGTGTTTGTAGTAGAACCATTTAAGTACGTTAGTTGGGCAGTTAAGTAAAAAAAATAAAGATTTTGATTGCAAAAAATTATAAATTAAAGTGTATTTTCATATTAATAAATGGAATTCTACTCTGTAAATGTACAGTGTAACGTGAATATTGATTCAATATATCAGACTTTGTTAATAAAGAAATTGTTCGTTTTGTATTTAATGTTAGGCAATTTTGTCCAAACTTTTATCACAGAAGTCTTTTTTCCACTAGATTCTTATTTGGTTTCCCGACGACTCGTACTTTCAGCACCTCTCTGATTAAAAGTCTCCTGGTTGATTTCAGAGAAATGACGTTATTTGCATGTCACATACAGAGTGCATAATGCCGTTGTGTACACATGACTAGGTTCTTAAGAAGATATCGACACTTCCTCTTTTGTCTCTGGTTGACCTTCAAAGATTCTTTGAAGTTTGTACAACTCTGCCAAGTTCGGCACCGATGACTGCCACCACATCACTCTCGATGATAAGAGCGTTGGATGTTTGTGGACACGCCTTTGATTAAAAAAATTTAGACAACTTATTTTACTTTTATTTATTTTACTTTTAAAGTACAGTTCTGGTGCCCAAATTCCACGACACGCTACTGAAATTGAAAAAATGGGTAGAGTAGTAAGCAACAAAACATTAACAACGAAAAGAAAGAAAACAATATGAAGGATAAAAAAAATAAAAAAAATATGAGGCACTATCAGCTGAATCTAGTAAACCCACTACCCTCAGGAATCTAAGACTGCAATCAATAATTTAAAAAGTTCTATAAACAAAAGTTTAGGACGAAGGCTAGTTTCCCCCTAAGAACTTTAAGACACCAACCAGTACCTGCTACATTAGGGCAAAGATTGACCAAATGAAGGATATAATTGATAGGGGGTAATCATATCATAATCTAACCTTCTGAATGCCTTCGACTGGAGATTTTACATGGCGTGAGTACAAAATAACAAAATGATACGGAGTTAAATAACCATTGTGAGGTGTACGTCACAAATAAAAAATCCTAGAATCGGTGCTTTCTTCCAAGGTTATGCGAGTCCCATTGAGAAAAAACTTTCGATCTAGGTAATGACTTAGATGGGGACAGAGGAGCATAACATTGGTTTAAATTAGATAAAAAGACACTCGTGCGTTTCAGCATGTCTAGAGATGGGTTCAGAAACTTTTAAAGACGTTGCTTTAATAGTGATATCGTAAGAGCCAAAATGGTGATTCAAAAATTATCTACTTAGATCTGTGATGAGAACATCTATCTGCAGCAGTGATATTATACCACCAATACTTACAGCAACAAAAAAGTAAGCTGCGAAATCTACTCTGCGATTTCCCTTCGTATTGCTCGTCGAAAACACAGAATGAAGACCACACAAAGCTAGGTGGAATCGAAAATATAAGAGAGGAACATTGAGATACATCTCCTCCTTCCAATTAAATAAAGGGTTACTTTCCAAATAGGTAGAATATGAAAGTGCGTCTAACACATTTACAATAGCCATAAAACTCTTACGTGCATAAAAATGCTAGGGAGGATACAAAATGTACAATTAAAATAATCTGCAGTCTCTATTATCAAACAAACATTCATCTTAACCTGGGCGATAATTAATTAAAAACGGCATTCAGAAAAAAATAGAAACAAATGGCAAAGAAAATAAAAAGCACGGCTCTATATCGCTTAAAAGAGAGAACTAACAAAAAGGAAATTAAATATGAAGTAAGTACTCACCTCTTGAAATGGTTACTCAAACATTGTTGCTAAGGAAAAAGTTCAATTCACTCGCTAATCAATTATCTACGTTTGATAAAAATATTAAGAAGCATTACACAAAACAGTACGTATGACATTACAATTTGGGTTGAAAACAATGGTCTATGTTTGAAAATTATTTTTTGATTGCCTGAGGTTTTTCAAATGATTCTATATAGATTGACCTGACTAAACACGAAAATGATAATAGTTTTCATCTATATGGTCAATCTTTCTTTCATTAGAAGATATGGGTAATAGCACTTTTTATGTTCTCTGTGTTCAATTTTGCGTAAATCATGTATTGAGAGCTACTCGTAGATACTAGCAGTTACAACTGGACCAGAAGCTGCTGACCTAAACTGAAATTGGGTTAAATATAATAAAATTTCACTAGAACCCTTTAGAATGGAAAACTACATGGGACTATTAATTAGAAAGAAAAGATTTAAGGTGCTTTATGTTAAGTGTGGCACCAGGGTCATCCATTTCTTATCATATAATCAGCTATCATGTTAATGTTTCATCACTCTTGATACCTTTCTTCCATCATTAGGTTATCCTCTTGTAGCCTTTTTCCTTGTTACTCACTGCTATCCCAATAATTTGATGGAAATCAATCCAAGCGAGAGATAAAAAAATACAATTTTATGCACATATGAGCTCACATTTTCTTGAAACTCTCCAAGAGATTAATAACGATGGCTTTATACTCGAGAATTCGTTGCTTTTCAAGAAAGTTAATAACAATTATTTTCAAATCAATCCAAGCTTTTCTTTTATTTCATCCATAGTCTTCTCAAACTCGGGATTCTTCATTAAGCTTCTAATTTGGGGACCATCAAAAGTAGCTGCATTCCATTGTGCATTACGTATCTGCGAAAAATTCTGAATGTAAATAAAAGCTGATTACTTTTTATCCATTGCCTTGACGATATTTATCATCAAACCTAACTCTAGATGCAGCGATATAAGAGAGAGAACCTTGAGCTCACAACAGATTTTCCACTTGACAATGTATGTTTTGAAAGGAAAATATTAGAATTTTCAACTCATGATATAAGGCATATAAAGATATATAATATCGTGTTTGCTTGATTAGTTTTCTCTTGAAACAAGACAAAGATATTTAATGTCACACATACTTTGTTCAAATTAAAATAATCGAACAATATTTTCCTGATTCTTGAAGACAGGATGCATTAGATTCTAGTGAAAATAGTAGCCGTTCTTTGAGTTACCGAGCATTTATTACAAGTCCTCAAATTTCCTTTGGTAAACATATGACAGCAAGAATGTTAACTTTATTTTTGACAAGATTTCATGGTCATTATTACCATTGGTTTAGAAATGATTTTTACTTATATACGTCAAGTATTTTTTAAATTTGGAAAAATTGTGAATTATCACAATTTGTGAATATTTGTGCTGGCAAATTAGCAAAACGTTCCACAAAATTACCTAGATTGTAAGTTCCTCTGGCAGAACTAGCAATCCATTACATGGTCCTCCTCTTGAGTCAAAATATTAGTATTCCAAAGAGTAATTAATGCTCTAAGGTTTCCCTTGCTCTATATTCTGAAGTATTCGAAACATTTGTGGCATCATATATGATGACGAAAATCTCTATGAATTTAAAAAAATAATGAATAGCTCTAATCTTGTGATAAACAGTACTCTGCTAACCTTTCAATCAAAAGACTAAAGTTATGAAAGAAAGTTATCTGAAAAACAAAGAGTAATTTGATCATATACAGAAAAATGTGTATTAAAATGTGAAGAATGCATACAAATAAAAACTCTTTTAGGAAAGAAACGAGATCTGTTCTTCCAAACGGAATGCAGATTTTAATTAGTTAAAACTTCTCAGATATCAAATATGACGCAAACCTTTGTAATAAATAAACCACAATTCGGTTCATTTCACGAAGGAGCCGCCAAAAAACCCTATACGAAGATAATACTCTAATATTATAGATAAACAAAGTCCTACGTATCTAGAGATAAGAGAATACAAGAACGTGATTAAATATATTTTATGCTACCGAAATAAAAGACAGCGTTAACATTAAGGATAAAAACCAGCGATAGGGTAAGAACCAACTTTCTTTTGTCAAGATAATTCTATCAATTGATTTTAAGATAGCAAAAGTTTTTTCCCAACCTGTAAAGATCTTTTTTTCCTCTCTTACCATTTTTATGCATCGGCTTATTCTATATCTTCATTTCTTCTCCGATCCCACGTAAATCCAACTCTCATTCCCCTAGCCTCGTTTCTGTGCACGATATAATAGAACCCGAAATTGTTCTGTGGGTATACTTCGAATGTGTCCGACTGTAAAATCATCGCTCGATATATTAAAGTTGATGACTCTTCTCCTCTATTTTTCAACACTTAAATATTGGCTCCAATTTCAATAGTTCAATATCTCTCAGAACTCATGTAGGTAAATTCTCATAGTTTCCTCTCTTCTTTCTCCGCATTCTCTGCTGCATCCCCTCATATCTAGAGTAGATTAAGTTGTAGACTGTCACATATGCTTTCTATACATCCTGCATTGACTACAGTAGCTTCTTTCTTGCTTGAGGGCTTAATTCCCCACATCCATCTATACACCTCGATCAAATATCCGCACCATGTGTCCTTAACATTGAAGATATTTCTATCATACAAATCCTGTCCTCTATTAACTACTGTGCTAACTATTCGATATTGTAGCCCCATTAATATTATCTTTCATACAACAATATCTAAAGTATCTTCATTAATTCTGACTCCCTTTTTTGAGCACAGCGGAGTCCAAGAAATCTACCTAAATCAGTGCTCCAAAGAGGTTGATGGTCATTGGGTCTCCTTTATTTCTTCCAATGCGAGTTTGCACTGATGAAATAAGATCACAGTTTATTTGTGCCTTATTTTTCTGACAATCTTGTACATAGTCATCCATTGAAAAGATGCACCTAAACGCTTAAAGTACTGATATCCAAATTCATCTTAGGGTTTCTTTAATTTTTAATTTGCATTATTATTGTATATACCACACTCACGAGACTAATTGTCATGTAGTTTTATAACTCTCGCCTGTCAGTGGCATCTAATTCTCTTTCATTTAACTTATAAAAGCAAAAGTAGTTCTCCAATTTATTCTAGCCAAATTGTCCGCTCTTAAAAATTCCGCCACCTAATCTATTCGCCCCAAGGCGTTTCCTCTACAGCGAGTGTCACTCTGGATTAAAGCATAATAGTCTCCACTATAAAGCCCTTTACCATCAAAGTTTTCCTAAAAGCCCTTCAATTTTGGACACAATGAAACTAAATACTGTTGCTGTTTTTGTTCATTTTATTCAGGTTTAGCATTTTTTTTAATAGTTTGTAAATAAAGGCATTATTTGTCTGTTTGATATGTATGTATATCACCCTCTAAAATGCAATATATATTCGTATATATTTTTTTCTATTCATATCATTTCCCATCTACTCCTACACCTTTTACTCACTAATACATATACCAGAGGGGAGTACCAGTTTATTGAATTATTCTGGCATCTGCCTCTCTATTCATTTTCCATTAGTAAACATTGTCTACTTATTTACCTACACAGTCATCCACTAGAGTTATATTTGCGCAATCTCGATTGTTTTAATGGGCCTAAATTAAAAATGACACTAGTGTGGTAATAGCCAAAAATATTTATTAGCTTCAAAACTACATTCTGTAAAATAGACATAATATAAATATTAATGACTGAGGATCTGATACTTTTTTTTAATAGCACCTAACAAAAATTAATTATAATTAGGTTAAAAAGTTTTGTAAACTTTGGTGTTATAATTATACAAGATTGGGTTATTTGTTCTGGTAAAGGATTCTATAATGTATTACATGTTAGGAGGTCAATATATAAATTGAGCCCAGAATATTAATATTAAGCAATACAAGACACATGTGTATATATGTATGTTACTGTACCCAGTTTTAATCAGGAGATTTGATTCCTAAGCCATAAAAGAAAATATTATTCTATTATTTTCAAAAAATATTTGGCATTCTTTTATGCTCTTTAGTATCAGGTTGGAACGAAAGTAATTTCCGATTTTAAGGTATATATCCAAAATGAAATAAACCTTAGTACTATATAATCACAAACATAACCTTCATTGCTTTCAAAAACCTCATTAAATCTGTACACAAGCTTATAAATGATGCAAAATATAAATCCAACTTATCTTCAAGCTCTGCTATTAATATTAATCTATGACCATCCAAATCGTTATTTAATCTCTGAAACAAGTGATAATTAGAAGGAGCAAAATCAAAAGAATCTGGAGAATCAACCAATATTTCCCAACCGAGCGCCCCCCAAAAGATATTTGGTCATTTGGGCTCTGTGAGGAAAGGCATTAACGTGATGGGAGATTAAAAACTGTTCTTTTGATTAAGAAGGGCTTTCTTTGGCCATAAATGGCTTTCAACCGACGAAGTTGATTGTAGTATAGAATAGCTTTAATTGTTTATTTGTTATCTAACATTTGTAAGGAACTATTCAGTCAATACACCACCATACAGACAACATGATCTTTTTTAAATGAAATCCTTCTCTCGATTGTTGAGAAATAGAGTTTCCTTGATGGATTTACGAACGAAGGCGTTTAAACTTATGCTGCTTGAACTTGTAAAAGCAATGACTCACAGCAAGCATCAGGCTCTTGCAGATTTGCCTTGCATAGCGTGTTTTGGACCATTTTTCAATCACTGAAAATTATTCAATCCTTTTCGGTTGTAGTAAGACAGTAGTCTTGGTCATGTTAAATTGTTCTACGAGTTCCTTACAGTTATAGCATAGTTTGCTGTGACAAGGGCTTCCAAATCTTGGGAATTAAGTTCTTTTGAACTGAAATCCCTCACTTCTGAAACGGAAAAACGATCTCCTGCAAATTCTTTCATTTACCTCATCATCCCTATAAATGCTATCAATGGATTATGCTGCTGTACTTGCATTGACATCTTCAAAAAAACAGAATAAAACATATCTAATGTGATCTTTACATGTGAGGAGATAGGAGTTGATACCTAAGGATATTATGAAAAATATTTTTAGAATCTATATACAATGTATAATTTAATCATTGCAGCATTCCTAAAAGATAAATGGAGGCTTGAATTAAATAAATACTATCTAAAACTTTTATTCTAAAAAATCGGACATTACTTTCTTTTCAACCAGAAACAATAATTTTGTTTTTCATTCTATGGGTCTCTTCCTTCTCATATAATTTGAATGGAATAATAAGTCTTGATTGTTGCATCTTCCTTTGCATGTTTACATTCGCTAACCTTAATTAAAGTCTTTTTATTTCTTTTATTTTATTTCTCATATTCCTTTCGTCTGTATCCAGCTTTCGTTTATTATAATAATACGGTATTCCAAGTATCTTAATATCTTTGGTCAGCTTATGAGCGATTTCTGAATGAAACATTTAGTTAACTGACAATTTTATTGAAGGTAAATGACGTGTGACATATCCACCAAGCTCGTTCAACCCGTTCAACCAGAGAGACCTCTGGCATAGCTATCGGTTTTTGCTTGAAGAGAGGAAAGGGTGGAGAAGAAAACGGTTTCTGTTTAGCCAGATGAGAATATTTCTATTTACCTTACCATTATAGTCGTAAATAATTTACCTTAACAGAAAAATGATTGCTCTAAAATCCAAGGACAGGCCACACCTTATATTTGGGGAAAATCAAACCAGTATGTTGAGAGGCTAGGAAGTTCTATCCATTCTCAATTTATTCCTTTATCCAATCCACTTTCATTTAGTTTCGAGATCATTAGAAATAACCAAGCATCATACAGACATATTCTATCTCTAAATTACCCAAATGATACTGTCGTTGCTTACGATCACTCTTTACTCTTTTCACACCAGCTGCCACTGTCCTCGAGGCCTTCTTCTCCAATTGCCCGGCAAGTTCCTTAGGGGTTTTTCTTAGAATGTAGTGAACTCAACGAAAATTTAATTCCCTCTACACGTTATCCTTAATTATAGAATGCGATGAAAGGCATAGTTACCAATTCCTATGCTTAGAGTTTTAACAGGCCTAAATTGAATGGAAATATATAAATCAATTATAGTATGTTAATTTGGATTAATAATTTCCAATGAAGGGAATTGTCGTAGAATGTCGAGCTAATATATATTTATTTGTTTTATTAACTTTTAATAAACCAAATAACTTTAAATTGAGGCGTAAGTTCGTGCCTCGGTGATCGCTTGAGGATCGAGATCTTGGAGTGCTAAACTTGATTTTTATTCTAGTGAATGCATATACTGGGTTTCTTTCTTGACCTTATCAAATATTGCCACTTCAACTCGTTCGGGGATAATTAAAACAGTGCATTTACTAAAAAAAAATATACTTTAATAAACATAACCCACCTCACTAATTAACTTTAAAACACACAGATCTAACACAGGTATAAAAAGAAAATGGGATTACAGGGCTTGCTCTCGAGCCTCGAGTAGAGATAAAATTTTACGGGGGAACAATTTTTAAGTTAATAGCGTTGACTTTGGCCAGACATCCGCTAAACTAATTTTTATGCACGGGGACATAAATAACAGGATTATTCAAAACTTACATAAGGTAATAGAGATTAATACCAGTTTTCAGTTAGAATATCGTCGGGGATTATTGTACCTGAGAGGCGTAGCTCGAGTAAGTTTGCAGTTTGCTCCCCAAGATAGCGCTACTCCGGCCTAAAGGGGGATAAGTGACGTCACAAGTAATTTCGAGTTGGCGTAAGAGAATCAAAACAAAGACGCCGATGAGGAGGGTTGTTTCTCGTATGTTTATGACCTTGAAAAAGTTTCTAATCTTGGGATATGTTTTTATTCTTTTCTAGCGATTTGGGTCTCGCTTATATAATTTTGATTTTGGATGAGAAATCTATCTAGTTTGGAGTTGTCAAACTCAGATAGAATCAGATCTGGAGTCCTCAATCTGTGTAGGTTGATACTCACTAATCTTGGGGCTCGAACGGCGCCGAGCTTCCTTGGTACAAACTGGTATTGTACAAGGACTGCAAATTCTCCTTAACTTGCAATAACTTTGTACCGGTGATTTTTGAGTCTTCTTGTCGAACTCGAAAAATCTGTCAACCGGTGACTTTCTTGTCTCTTCGGTGAGAAAAAAAAAGCCACGTTTACACGGGTCATCCGGTTATATACTTAACTTACTCCCGCCCAGGTGGGTGGGGAGGTGGATTGGGGGAAGGGGCTCGCAAGGTGGGACCTCGGGTTGGTCTGCCGCCCTTTTGCGTCTTGTGACTCGAAGAGGGGGTACTACGAGATCTTGTGGCTCGGAGAGAGGGTAATACAAGATCGGCAGTTTGCACTTTTGACTGGGTTGTTTATAAGTACACCCTCGAAGTGCCTGCCTTTTGAGCTGAGGTCAGGAATCAGTCTCGTATCACTTACCATTTTGCCCGTTCTCCTATGTTACCGGAGAACCTCGAAGGGGCAAAGCTAAACCCAGATGTCTGTAGTTATTTTTTCCGTTAGAATCATCGATATATATATATATATATATATATATATATATATATATATCGATGATTCTAACGGAAAAAATAACTACAGACATCTGGGTTTATATATATATATATACATATATACTAATTTCATATTAGACCTCTACATTCCTCCACCCTTAAGATGATCCTGTAGGGGGGGGGGAATCGCCTGTGCTCTACGCAAAGAGTCCTACTAAAACATCTGTACAAAAAGCTACTCGACCGATAGAGGGAACGCTCCACTCACATCACTCTTATTGATTGAATTATGTCCTCCGTGCGCCTAATTAACACTTCCCTTAACCGATTCTACGAAATACACAAACGAAACTACAACATATTGGATACACTTATACGTACGAAATAAACCAACTAAAAAAATTCTATCTACACATAAAACAAATTACCGTAGGTAAACTATATTAATCTGGTATTACATTATGGCTAGTGCTTTCAGTACTCCAGTCACATACGCTGTTTCCTACATCGAGAGTTTTCGACTGGCCTAACATATGTCGAATGAATTTTCGGTAGCCTGGGGTGGTTCCTACGAACGAACGAACTTGCTTTCTGGTTCAGGGAAGCGGCATCTTTATTAAGGCGTCTACCCGATTCTGTCTTCTGGATGAACCGTTTTTCCCAATTTTGACTCCTAGCTCAGAGATGGCCTCATCAGAAAAGTAGTATTTAGACGTTTTCATCGTGCGAACGCGTTCGCAGGGACGCTTTGAGAAGGCGCTACGTGCATGTAAGGGTCCTTCCCGTGTAGGGGTAGTCACGTACACGTGGTCAGGATAGAAGGATGGCCTCTTCCAACGACCTACACATCTTCTTGCTTCTCCTTCTCTTTTAATCTTTATTTGCCTATTTACTCTTGACTTTTCTTCTCGGGAATTGGGTTGATCTACATCAGGGAGAGGAGATTGATCTTCCCGACATTCTTCGTTTATTTCTTCTTTCATTAAACTCTCTTTAGAACTCTCATTTTCTTGAAAGCAGCTTGGTACTCCCGTTTCAATCCCTGCCTTTGACCTTGAGTTTTTGGTCACCATCATTGTCTTATGAGAATCTTCATTTTCTGGATTTTGCTCCGGCAGCAATTTTGCACATTTATTTTGATCTTGCGAAGATTTCTCAGTCAGAATTTTTTCTTTAAAAGTTTCTTTGATTGTCCTGTGATCAGGAGAAACTTGTTTGGCTACAGCTTGCTTATTAGGCGTATGTATTACTTTTCTTATATTTATTCTTCTTTCTTCTTCTTCATTCTTTTTCTTCGCTACCTTCCACTCCGGGGGTGGGAGGGCCGGCACCACATCCGTCGCAGTCTTAACGACTCGTGAACATATCCCTTCGTTCACACGTTTCTCGGACGAAAACAAATGGGTCGAAACCGGGTGTCTCTCATTCGCGGGTATCCGAGTGACTACTAATTCAGCTATCAGATTTGGGGAGAGCTGCGCGCTCTGGCCTATTAATACAGAGCAGAATTTAATAGGCGCTGCTACTACGTCGGTCCAGCCAGAAAAATATTTCGACTGTATGTGTCATCGGACGACAGGAAACTTAGTGGGTCTACCCAGGAAATCCTGGACGACCACGAACTTCTGGTGCTGGGGGTTGATAGATGAAAGCAATTGGTTTGATACAACGGTACAGGTACACCCCGTATCGCGTAACACGGTTGAGACTCGGCGACCATTTACGGCCCCAGTCTCGAATTTTAATCCTTCGGGAAAATATTTGCTTTATACAAAATTCACCTGTTGTTCAGGGGAATTCGCTGTGGTCAAAGGAGGTGAGGGATTCAAGAGTGTTCTTATTTCAACGTTGCCGTCAGGATATGTACCTGCTAGTTCGAGGGCGACTTGAGCCTCGAGTTTTGGGGGCAATTGTAGCTAAAGTGGCCTTGGATGCCACAACTATAGCAAGTTATGGGGTTTCTGGGATTTGCAGAGTTCCTTACGAAAGTAGGGGAGTTATTTTGTGGGGGTTTATGGGGATAATCCCCATTCCTTTGGCGAAAAGGGTTTCTGATGATACCCACCTTTCTTGGGGGACGAGGGCTTGTTTTTATTACACTCTCTAGGATATAACCTATGGTTTGATAAATGCAAGTCGGCTTCTGACACACACTCACTGAAGGACTCTGCTCTCCTGTCCTTGACAAAGGCCATTAATTCTGGAGGCAGCGTGCATAATAGCTGGTCCTTCAGTATGAAGTTGATGAGTGAGTCAAAATCATTTCTAACTCGAGCTCACTCTAACCAAAATTGAAGGTGTCTCCTAAAAATATAACCAAATTGTCGGTAGGTTTGTCCGGGCTGAATCCTAGCCTGCCTAAATTTTATCCTATAGTCTTCAGGATTCAAGTTAATCGCTCCCAGTAGTTCTGCTTTTAGGGTGGAATAGTCTATCGTCGCCTCAGATGGTAAAGACACGAATATGTCTCTTACTCGGGTACTGAGATGGGGAAGTAATCTGGCGATACCGTCTGTCTCGATATCCCAGTGATTCACTTCAAAAAAAATTTCGAAGTGCGAGAGGTACGCGTATAGGTTGTCTTCGTCCTTGTACGCTGGCAGCTTCATAGTTGGGACCTGCGATGTCCCAGTCCTGGACCCCACGGACTGCACTTCCACTTGGTCCTTGCTCAATGCTCTCTCGTGTTCTCTTATCTTTTCCCGCTCTTCTGCTTCCATATGTATCTTTCTCTCTTCTGCCTCCATCTTTCTCTCTTCTACCCTTATTTGACTTTCCGTCCTTTCTTTATCTTGGACGTATGCAAGGAGTTTTTTGTCCTTTAGTCCCAGGGTTTGACCTTGTTTAACAAATAATTTAAATGAAGACATATTGGCTATGTTCGTCGAAACCTCACCACTGTAACGAACGTTACGTATGCAACTTGGAGTCCCTTAGTTTTTATTACCCTAACCTTACCTTTCTCTAAACCTCTTGATTGGATTATTTCTATCCCAAAACAAGACAGCACACTACACAACACTCTTCGTTGAGTTATAATCCCTACCTTCGTAACTACACTTCACTGAATCTTTAAGACTTATTTGAACTCTTGTTATTTAAATTTTCCTCGAGCGGGTTGGCAAATATTTGTTATGGGTGAAGGCTTAAATTTGGGTTCTTCTGACTTAACCGCAATAACCTGACACCACTTAAATAATATTCCGTAGAATGCCGAGCTAATATATATTTATTTGTTTTATTAACTTTTAATAAACCAAATAACTTTAAATTGAGGCGTAAGTTCATGCCTCGGTGATCGCTTGAATCAATAAACTGGGTTTCTTTCTTGACCTTATCAAATATTGCCACTTCAACTCGTTCAGGTATAATTAAAACAGTGCATTTACTGAAAAATAATATACTGTAATAAACATAACCCACCTCACTAATTAACATTAAAACACACAGATCTAACACACGAATAAAAAGAGAAGGGGATTACAGGGCTAGCTATTGAGCCTCGAGTAGAGATAAAATTTTACGGGTGAACAATTTTTAAGTTAATAGCGTTGACTTTGCCAGACATCCGCTAAACTACAAATTTTTAGGCATGGGGACATAAATAACAGGATTATTCTTTACTTACATAAGGTAATAGAGATTAATACCAGTTTTCAGTTAGAATATCGTCGGGGATTATTGTTCCTGAGAGGCGAGGCTCAAGTATGTTTGCAGTTTGCTCCCCAAGATGGCGCTACTCCGGCCTAAAGGGGGATAAGTGAGGTCACACGGAATTTCGAGTTCGCGTAAGAAAATCAAAACAAAGACTCCGATGAGGAGGGTTGGTTCTCGTACGTTTATGACCTTGAAAAGGTTTCTAATCTTGGTATATGTTTATATTCTTTTTTTAGCGATTTGGGTCTCGCTTATATAATTTTGATTTTGGATGAGAAATCTATCTAGTTTGGAGTTGTCAAACTCAGATAAAATCAGATTTGGAGTCCTCAATCTGTGTAGGTTGATACTCCCTAATCTTGGGGCTCGAACGGCGCTGAGCTTCCTTGGTACAATCTGGTATTGTACAAGGACTGCAAGTTCTCCTTAACTTGCAATAACTTTGTACTGGTGATTTTTGAGTCTTCTTGTCGAACTAAAAAAATCTTCTCTCAACCGGTGACTTTCTTGTCTCTTCGGTGAGAACAAAAAAAAAAGCCACGTTTACACGGGTCATCCTGTTATATACTTAACTTACTCCCGCTGAGGTGGGTGGGGAGGTGGATGGGGGGGGAAGGCCTCGCAAGGTTGGACCTCGGGTTGGTCTGCCACCCTTTTGCGTCTTGTGGCTCGGAGAGGGGGTAATACGAGTTCGGCAGTTTTCACTTTTGACTGGGTTGTTTATAAGTACACCCTCGAAGTGCCTGCCTTTTGAGCTGGGGTCAGGAATCAGTCTCGTATCACTTACCATTTTGCCCGTTCTCCTATGTTACCGAAGAACTTCGAAGGGGCAAAGCTAAACCCAGATGTCTTTAGTTAATTTTTCCGTTAGAATCGATACATATATATATATATATATATATATATATATTTATATATATATATATATATATATATATATATATATATATATATATATATATATATATATATGTACATATATATATATATATATTTATATATATATATATATATATATATATATATATATATATATATATATATATATACTAATTTCTTATTTTACCTCAACATGAATAATTCCATATTTTATTTCTTATAATATTTCTTCTCACAATAAATTAATATTGATTAATTAGTTATTACTTTGTATGTTAGTAAATCACACAATCCAACGACTTTGCTTGCATTCCTCCAGAATAAAGACCATACATTCAACTTTCTCCTTATTCAAAGCGAGCAGTATATGCCCAATTTGGCTTCGGAGGCGAATATAAAAAAGAAGATTAGGTCCTACTGGCCTAAAACCTAGTGTCATCAGTACCAGGCTACCTAAAAACATCAAGATTATATAGCATGATATGTGTATATACATCCCTCTAACCAAGTTTACTTTTTAGCTTCATCCTTCTTTGGTATCACTCTGGTTAAACCCTATACATGTGTCATTTTTGTCTCCTCTATATTTATTTATTATATATTACTCGTAAGTCTCTTATATCAAAAATTTATATTTAACCAATCGACCCAATTTTTCATTTTCGACATGTCCCTGCGACGGCCTGCCTAGTAATAATCATATGCACCTTTAATTCCTGGTAGGTGTTTCAGCACCAATTTTCTTTGGTTTTTATTGGCCTTACTCATGTAGGACTCAACTGCTTAACAAAAATTTGGACGAGAATCCTTACACGCGAAATGGATGAACGTCCCTTATTTTGGAATCAGTGTTTATATTAGCCCTTATCATCGTCGAATATTATTACTCATTGTGAAGTAATGCAATAAATGCAATATCACTGGTAAATAGCAAGCTGCTTCAATTCTTGATTTCATCTTAAATTCATAAATACCTCATTAAACAATGGTATAGAACGCTTTTGATAGAAGGTGTCGTATTGTCGTGTACCTTTCATGCTCTATCTATTCTTGTTGACTGACTAGACCCTAAATATGAATATTTCAGGAATATATATAAACACCATTAGTACTGTTTTTACGTATTTACTCTTTATATTTAGATTATTCCAACAAAAGTCTATTAAATTAACGAGGAATTATAATAGGTATTATTAATAATTAAAATTTTAAATACGCAAAAAACATGAATCCATTAAGAACGGGTTTTGTCGCGAAATTCGAAAGCAGCGCTCTTATAAAAACTTGTATCCAGATGTCCGATGTATGAATTAAGGGCAAATTAAATGTTGCCAGTGTGTAAAAATAATGGTTTATTTTCACATTAAACAAGGGCAAGGCTGACATATTTCAAATGTCAGTTTCAACACCATCAAGGCGTAGTATCTTAAAGAATATGTACTTTCTGCGCCAAACCGAAACTATCTATAACGCATGGAATGCCTATAAAGAACATTAGTACTATTATAATACTAAAATACGGCATAGGTTTTCTGAACTTGACCATTGGCTTTTTAATAATCAGCGGCTTAATGTGGCTCACATTAAGCCCCTGATTATCATTAGTTCTAAATAAAGAGTAAAATCTCGTTTTCCAGATGAAAAGATTTAAATGGATTGGTCAAGGTATGAATGGAAAACTATGGAATTAAATTAGCTTTTCGGGGTGGATTAATTTACTTCTAATTTTCAGGTCTTATACAAATGTCAAAATAAACGCCTAGCTAAGAAAAAATACGTATATGATGGAATGAACTCAATTAATAATTAAAAGGTTAGCATTAAGAAAAGTTATCACATATTCAATTAGCTTAGTAGGACGAAATAAATCAATAAATATCTACAGTAATTACAAAATAAGCATAATCCAAGCTGTAATATTATCGTTTACAACTGTCCAATGAATTATTTGGAGTTATCTAGAGTTTAAACAGTTGGAACGCCCTAGTGGGTGGTATTGAGATCTAAAAGTTTCGCTTGGAGAGAGAGGCAGGTGCAGAAAAAATGTGGGATAAATACTCATGTATATTTAGCTATGTTATACGTCAACGTTGATAGATAGAGGGAGAGTGTCATCATGATCGTTCCGTTGGCTTATGATTGCCGATATGACACGAAAGTGAAAGCTATTCCAAACAAGCTGTAAATAATGACCAAGGACCATAAGATTAATTCCGCCATAATCATTCTGAGGTGAATATAGAAAAGGACATGAATTTCCTCCACTCTCTCGAGATTTTAAGTTTTTTAGGGCGCATTTAATGTCTATCTCTTTTATTCGTCGCTATATTTGTAAGCAGATAAACAAAGATAGACTAAAAGCAAATTCAATGGAGAACAAAAAAGTGGAAGAAAAAGGTGACGCATAGATGGAAAAAGAAAAAAGGACATTGATAAAGAATTAATATAACCACTCATATTACTGCAAAGTTATCACTTATATTAAAAATTAATGAATCTATATTTACATATAGTTACTGAAGTGATTTCAAAGAAATTCCTAGCCAAGTTATTCTGAGATTGTATTAATTTATATGAAAAAATTGCTATCATTGTTAAATCTTTCGTCGGCCATCTTGAAACTTTTTTAGGTGGTGAGCGTATGAGGAATGAAAAACGCTTTTGTCGTAGAATGACTCCCGACGATATACCATATATCACTATTCGTTGAGGGAACTTCCTTAATTATCTCTAGAGTGCGTTTTTATTGTCTGGCGGCCGATATTATGTATCTTCAAAATGCTTAAGAAGTGGAACTGAGCTCAAGGATAATAATATTGCTATCATTAATAAAATAGAGTTTTATTAATAATAACTATCAGCAAACACAAAAACGGAAAATATTGACAAACAGAATGGAAAGGGTCGTGGAGACTCGGGCTAATCCAAGGATTTAAGGGATCAAAAAAGGTAAAACAAATATGGAGTTAAAGAGATGGGATGGTTCGATAAACCATTTAAAGCACAGGATAGAATTGACAAATAAGGGATCAATACTCAAAAGGTGACGCTTGGCTTACGTTACTTCATTAGGGTGCAGTGGAAGGTACTTGAAGGAATATTCGGTCCGCTGGCGAGTTCCAGCCGAAGGAGGGGGATAAAAGGATCCTGACGTGGCGTCTTGGAAAGGAGAACCGTTACTCGACGAACGGCTTGACGAACAATGGCTGTTCTAGGTTGTTCTCTTCTGAACAAAGGGGGGGGGATGAGAACCGTCTCTTGTCTACGGGCTCTAGAACAATGGCTGTTCTAATGTTGTTCTCCTTTGAACAACAGGGGGGGTGAGAACCGTTTCTTGGCGAAGGGCTCAAAACGAACAATGGCTGTTCTAATGTTGTTCTCCTTGAACAACAGGGGGGGATGAGAACCGTTTCTTGGCGAAGGGCTCAAAACGAACAATGGCTGTTCTAATGCTGTTCTCCTTGAACAACAGGGGGGGGATGCCTTGGGGACTTGGCGTCACTAAAGGCTTGAACCTTTGGCACTCAAGGAATATTGTCCTCCTTCTGGACAAGTGATGGTGAATCTCGAGGTCGAGGTCCCTTGGCGCACAAAGGGAGAGAGGGTCGTGGTGATGTTTCGCGACGAAAATCTGGATCTCCAATCTGATCTTAGTGGTAAAGTTTCCATATAAATAGCCAGGACATCTCCTTGGCGTGGGGGAGAATGGGGTGGAAGCTTCGAGGGAACGCACAGCCGAGCCGGGGAACAATGCCTTATCTGCCCATAAGCCTAACTCGATCTGGCGAGGTCGGCGTATGGGGGCGAACGGGGGGGACGATAACTTCCTTGTTTAAACATTGGCGTCCGGTAGCTGTTGATAAGACTCCAAGCCTCGAATCGAAGATGCACGTGGGTAGCCTCATGGTTTTAAATAAAATGTGATAGAAGTTGAAATGAATGCAGCTCTGAACTCGTTCTATCACAGCTTTATATAGAGGAACACTAAGTAATATATTTCAATTTAAAGGAATAATGTCCTCTCTGTATCATAGAATCCAACCCACCTTTTGCGACGATATCCTAAGTTTCAAGAATTTTAGACCAGTCGAGATTAAAACAAAATATTTCCAAGGTCGACTATGTCTAAAAATTGACCAACCATGTTGTAATCTCTGATATTAACATCAGTTATGTGCATTACTTTATATACCATTCTCTCCTTTAAATTGTTCTAAACGATCTACTTGTGCACAATTTTGTACAGATATTTAAAAGTCAATTGGATTATCTATTTCTTTATTCATGTTTGATCTCCTATACTTCCTTCGATGTAGGGTGACGAAATAATGATGTTGATCTTCATGACTCTTCTTTTAGGTAGCTATTATTTTCGGGGATTTGATTAATTTAATTTAATGATAAACCAACTACAAAAACTTTAAGTAATATTTCGATCGATGTTATTGTTATATTAAGTTTTCATCTCTTCTACGGTATTTTGTGATATTTTTTTCCGAATAATCTTATTTTGATGCCTTAACTCAGTTGTTCCTTGCTTTTTTATTTCCCTTTCATCTATTTACAATAAGTCTTTTATTAAACCCATTAAATTTCTTTCTAAGTTGAGCAAAAACCGTCATTTTATTTTACTGATTTTTCATTGATTATAAATAAATTTGATGTACTGCTTTCTTCCTGTAACTTATACATTTATATTTTTTAATTTATATCTTCGCGTTTGTTTTATGTATTTTTCTATCACTATTGCGTTCTCTTTGTTTTAGTGCATAGGCATAATTAATATTTGGGGATCAGTTAGCTTATGTTTGTCCTTCGAATACGAAGACGACTCAAGCTTCACTCGATGAAAATGGAGATGAATTTATGTGGTGACTTTCGGTTGTGCCAGCAAAGATGACTATGTAGTCCGATGCACGATGCACACACACACTGCCACAAAAATGACACTCTATTCCGGGGTATTTGGCTGCTGGACTAGTGGATGGTATGGCCGTTGTCTTCTCGCCTCTCTCTCGTTGTGGATGGACTGTTCAAGGTGCGACAGTCCCTTCATACACGTCGATCTCCATGCTGGTCAGTCACTGACTTTGAATTCCAGAGTCAGGGGTTTAATATTAAACTTTTTTAGGGTTGTTTTTACTTGATCTTTATAGCGTTTAATTGGCCCACCTTGCCTACGGTGTTCCAGTGGGAGTTGTCCATAAAGGATTTGTCGATGTAGTCGGTCATCACTCATGCGAATTATATGTGCCTTTCCATCGTAGTTGTTTTTGTGCAAGCGTGGTCTCAATTGAGGTTGTGCTGGCGCCTTGAATGATTTCTAGATGGGGAATTTTGTCCCTTCATGTTAGCTTGAGAATCTTTTGCAGATTTCTTATATGCAATGCTTCCAATTTTCTTATATGCCTCCTGTAAGCAGTCCATGTTTCAGCACCGTAGAGTAGAGAAGTTATACAAGTACACACAGCAGTGTAGACTGCTATCTTCGTTTTTAGGATCAGGTTATCGTTTTGGAATACTCTTATGTGCAGTTTTCCAAAGGCTACAGAGGCTTGATTTATTCTGTTTCAGGCATCTTCCTCTACATTATACTTATCCGAGAGGATGCTACCCAGATATTTGCAACTTATGACCTGTATAATGTCATCACCATTGATGTGGAAAGTTAGACGTGGTTGTGGATTCTGTCGTTGCATCAATATCTCTGTTTTATTGACATTCATTTTTAGACTCATTGCTTCGTAAAGTCCGACTATGACATTGAGGGACCTTTATAGAGCAAGTGGTGTGTGTGCAATCAGCGCACAGTTGAAAGCATATTGAAGTTCCAGAATATGATTGGTCACAGTTTTCATGCGGGTTGAAGTCTTCTTAAATTAAATATGTTGCCATTATGTCGGTACTGGAATTGCATTCTTACTAAGTAAGGTGATAGCAGATAGGCTCAGTATGCCTATAATGCCCTACAATAATAAAGTGGGTATACTTCCTTTGAGGCAAACAATCCCCTGACCACAACAGAGGTCAAATATCAACGAGTAAGACGGTGGAAATAGTCCGCCATTTTAGGGTTATTGCTGCTCCCATACAAAAGATAGTCTACCATAGCACTAAATTACACTTACTGGACGAGAAAACCTAGCGCACCAAAGACAACATTTTTAGGCCCAGAAGAAAAGGAGAGTGAGTGATATAATTATAGAAAGGACACTTTGATAATATAAAATGGCTGACATACCAATGATGTCGTGACCTTATACAATAATGTATCGTGCTACGTTTGATAACAGAAAATAAATATCGGGCAATATATGAAACTACTAATTAATATGTCAGCCAGATATTCTCTACAATTACCCCGTGCTCATGCACCCCAAACAGCACAATCAAATCATCTACATAATTAATTAGACGCGTGTAAAGCATTGTAATTAATCTGCATGAAAATACACGCAAAAAATTTCAACGGTTATGATAGAATTCAGAGCAATGACTCAAGCCCCCAAATTTGGAATTAGTAAATAAATTAATGGCAAAGATGGGGAAAGGAAGTGCAAATGCAATAAATATATACAATATGCTTTCACTTGTTCGTAATAATGAAGCCAAAAATAAACAAATATGGAGCAAATTATATCAATGAAATTAACTACATACTCATTCACATATATAATTTAATTTAATAAATATATGGGCAAGATATCACTTTTCCTGCAAACACACCCTAAACGTACAGCAAGGTTGAAGGAGTCGTCTAATTATTCCGGTTTTAGCGTTCCTTCATGCTGCCCTACGTTTTGTTGAGGAGTCGTGAGATCGAAGCAAAAGAAGAAATTTATTTAGCATAATGACATGAGAAAATTACAAAGAAGCTCATAAGAGGTGCATTTAATGGAAATATTCCCAAAGGACGAAGAAAAGCTCGTTTAAAGTACATTCGAACTTTATTTATTCGATATAAAAGAACATACGGAAAATTTACAAGAAAGCATTCTACATATGTATAAAGTAATAATAAACAATAGATCCTACTCTAAACAAGAAAGCCCAATGAATAAACAAGGAATGAGCTAAGAGTTACATACTGAAATTATTAAAATTAAAGTGAGTGTTGAAAGGTAATGCAATAAAGTGAAAAAGGTAATCGAAAATAGTGGAAATATTTTCAGGTAAACGAAAAGTCAAAGCCTAAAGTTAATATCACGAAAGAATCTACTAAAAAAAGAGAAAGGGAGAATGAAAGTGAGAGAAAACACAATAGAAGGTATATAAATATAATAATTAGTAAATGAACTTAAACATATATTAATAAAATGTATAAAGCCAATAGAAAAAAATTATTTAAAATTAAAGAGTATTTCTTTATGCTTTGATCATTTATAGCCTGTTACTTCTCCAACACTTTTCGAATATATTTTACATTTTAATGGTTTACTTTTTATCCCCTCTGTGTTTTAATAGCCATTAGATTTGTACCCCTTCTTAGTTCTTAAACCGACTCTTTTTAATTCACCTTTATGATTTGTAGGTGGAGCTATTGTTTAATAGTCATATATATGATGATGCATTTTAAAACGTCTTACAGAGTTTCTCGAGAATGAAATAAATCAAGGTTAAAGGTAGCTTAAATTCGCTTGTCACATTCCCTGTTGTATATATATTTGCATTAGTTGCTATAAGTTTTAACACAAAAAACGATTATAGGTTAATGTAAGCTAGATTGGAAGAGATTTAAAATGTGTCTCCTCTGTTCTAATCAGAAAATATCTCAAAACATAACAATGCTTGTTAACCAAAACATTTTGAGATCCATCGAAATCGCACACACAGATTTAAATGTCATTTAGCATTCAATCATTTGAAAGAAATCGACTACTTGAGAGAAGTGTAACTTGAATGTTGCATTTTAAAGCTTTATCCCCAGAGATTATTTTTGATTTTGCTTTTACATTAATATGACTTGTGTTGTCTTTTCAATAGCTTGATATTTGCCTTGGATTTATATAAAATGATTTTTGTTTCATCCTGTTTGAAGAAACGACTGACAGTAAAATGTACATATCTGTTATTATCATAAATTGTGTTTTTTTCTATCATATTTACACCTGAACTTCACCCTGCTTTCTTTATTTATTCGCCTGTTTTACTTTGTATTTGTTTACATTTGTTTATTTCTATTAGCATTAAAGTTTTTTTTTACATAAGTAGTTTTATTTGATAAAGCTACTTATGAAACTGCAATCACCTTGCTCTTAACATACTCGTACGTTTATCCACCCGAATTTTATCAAGTTGCAGATGCTTTTTTACCTATTTTGAATACTATTCAAACTGTGAAGATGTTCATTTTGGTGAAAAAAGAGGGGGATTTTACTAAAGATTCTTTTTCATATTAATAAGTATTTTATCAGATATTTGTTATAGAATTTTGTTTCGGACTGAAAACAATCTCCCCTCTGTCTTTCTCTATAACCATTTAATTTCACTGCAAGAAACAATCAACAAAAAAACTAGCCTGTTATCCCTGCATTTTTCGTTCCAGCTAATTAACTTGGGTATTTCCACTGAGTGTTGCAAAGGTTGCGTAGTACGAAGGGAAGAGGAGGTTAAAATCCTTCCTCTCTAATAGGAATAGCTGGTGCTTCCCTCTGATGTAGAGGCCATGAGAGGACAGCTGAGCACCCTCTGGTGGCAAGGTGATCATTTACTAACAAACGCGACGATGATAAAAAGCCTTCTACTACAGCAGATCCGACCACTCAAGAAAGACTTCCAGTCATGCATTCTGTTTTCGAGGGCAAGGCGTTCACTTAGATTCGCCAGGTAGTTCCAGCAAGACAGACAAAGGCAATATTACCAGTGACAGACATGGTTTCAGTTTTAGGTTCGAAGCTGGATGAAGATGAGTTTAAAATTCGTCTTATAGAAGTCTGTAGTACCAGGGAACAAATGAAAGAATTCTGCAAAAGGAAACCAACGCGACGGACGAGATATGGTTATTAGGGAGAGAGAGAGCTGACAATCTAGTCGATCAAATGAATGATTTCACAAACGGATAAGCTCAAGACAGTGTGTCTTATGCAGTGCCCAAGAAACTTCTAGAAAGGTACAATCAACTAAACGAAAAAAGCATCAATGTAGCCTTTACAAGTATTCTTTTAAGATAAGGTGCCGTGAATGGTACCCGACTGGGACATTTCATTTTTTGACATACCTCACATCTTTACAAGCCTTTTTTTACCTATTTTCTAGCCTGTATTTATTTTTTTCAGGATCGTCGCACACCAACTTTCTTCCAATCTTCACAGGTCAGATCTAAGATAAAATGGGGTCACCCTTGGTGTTTTCCGCGCTTGCAGGTGTGGTTTGTAATTTAAATGCATTCTTTTCCCCCTTTCTCTTTTTCCCTCTATATCCTTTTAAGTACCCTTAATCGGATGTCAGTTTCATTATGGCCAGCCTTGATGTAGCTTACATGCAGAGGATTGGGGTACTCTCTAAGCCCAAATTCGCGCAGTTTACCATCTTTGTCCCAATGCCTGCATGAGAATATGCGGTGGTCTTACCCACATTTCCACATTAATTTCATCAAATTATTATTAAATCTCTCCTCACATTATTTGTACGTAATTCACCTTCATTATTATTGCGCGTTATATTTAAGGGGAAAACCCCGCAACTCTTTCCTTTCGAATCGTTTCATTCATTAGAAATTCTGGTAAGGTTCTCAGCTACAAAAAAGCGGTGCGCTTTAGGTCGAGTCATCTAAGCGCAACGAGCTGTTTATAAAGATGGACCTAAACTGATGGGGGAGGGAGGGGGGATGAAGGCTTTATTTTAAATAAAGCTCTAATAAATTTCCTGACGAAATGTCTCAAAGAACAACCTTATTAAATTACGCAAATTGCCAAAATCCTGGAAATCGAACACCGAATGTGCGTGTTTTTACACAATCTGGACCATTTTACGGAGTAAGCTCGATTATTTGAATGTTTTAGTCTCGTCTAAAGATTTGACACCATCGCGGTTCCAAAATATTGTCGTATTCAACATAACATCCTTTAAAATATTTAATTGGAATAAGTTTATGAGAAAAGATAGAGGCATTAATTTTTGAATAAAAAACCGAAGTACTGGCGAGAATGAAAGACATCAATATGTGTAGATATTATGCGTAAAGGCTTAACTTTGAAATTCATGGTTATTTGTCGTAGAATGGACTCTCGACGATATACCATATATAACTATTCGATGAGGGAACTTATTTAATTATCTTTAGAGTGCGTGGATGTCTGGGTTGACCGATATTATGTATCTTCGATATGCTTAAGAAGTGGAACTGAGCTCAAGGATAATAATATGGCTATCATTAATAAAATAGAGTTTTATTAATAAAAACTATCAATAACACACAAAACGAAAAATATTGACATAAACAGAGAATGGAAAGGGTCGTGGGGAATCTAGCTGATCCGAGGATAAAGATAGATTTAAAAAGGTAAAACAAATATAAAGTTAAAGGGATGGGATGGTTCGCTAAACCATTTAAAGCACAGGATAGGGTTGACAAACGGATTAAATACTCAGAGGTAACGTTCAGCTTACATAAATACACTTGTTGTGCAGAGGAAGGTGACTTGAAGGAATTTTCGGTCGTCTGGCGAGTTACAGCCAAAGAGGGGGGAATTAAATGATCCTGACGTGGCGTCTTGGGAATGAGAACCGTTTCTTGACGAACGGGCTTAAGGAACAATGGCTGTTCTATGTTGTTCTCTTCTGAACAACAGGGAGAGTGAGAACCTTCTCTTGTCTACGGGCTCGAGAACAATGGCTGTTCTAATGTTGTTCTTTTCTGAACAACAAGAGAGGAGGATGAGAACCATTTCTTGACAAACGGGCTTGAAGAACAATGGCTTTTCTACGTTGTTCTCTTCTGAACAACAAGGGGAGGGGGTGAGAACCGTTTCTGGTCAACGGGCTCAGAAGAACAATGGATGTTCTAACGTTGTTCTCTTTCTGAACAACAGGTGAAGGGAGGGTGAGAACCGTTTCTTGTCAACGGGCTCAAAAGAACCATGGCTGTTCTACGTTGTTCTCTTCTGAACAACAGGATGGGGGGTGAGAACCGTTTCTTGTCTACGGGCTCGAAAAAACAATGGCTGTTCTAATGTTCTTCTCTTTCTGAACAAACAGGGGAAGCCTTGTGGACTTGGCGTCACGAAGGCTCGAACCTTGGCACTCAAGGGATATTGTCCTTCTTCTGGACCAGTGAAGGCGAATCTCGAGGTCGAGGTCCCTTGGCGCACAAGGTGAGAGTAGATCGTAGTTATGTTTCGCGACGAAAATCTGGATCTCCAATCTGATCTTAGTGGTAAAGTTTCCAAATAAATAGTCGGGACCTCCCCTTGGGGTGGGGGAAAATGGAGTGAGGGCTTCAAGGGAATGCACAGCCGAGCCTAAGATCAATGCCTTATCTGCCCATAAGCCTAACTCAATCTGGTACGGTCGGCGCATGAGTGAACGGGGGAAGATAAACCTCCTTGTTTAAACATTGACTCAGGCAACTGCGATAAGACGCCCGGCTTCAAAGCGAAGATGCACGTGGGTAGCATCGTGGTTTTAAATAACATGTGATAGTGGTTGAAATTAAGCGGCCTCCCGTCGTTCTATCACACCTCTACATTCCGGGGGAAGTTGTCACTTCGAAAAAAAAAGAGAGAAGGGACCAGGATAGAGCTCCGTTGTGGGGAACTCATTTTCTTGTACTAACCGTACCTTCATGCACCTAACTAGTATTACCTCAATACATATGATTATTTTGATCTTTTGATTATAGGGGAAAATAACCTTTATTACAAACAAAATAAAAAAAGGGGCATGGAACAATAAAATGATATAAACTTAGTACATATGGGACAAAATAATTTATAAGTAATTCAATGGGTACAAATATATATACATACAAAAAAATAGACATTGAGCGTTATAAAATTCAAACATATACATTAACTAATTATATTACAAGAGAATCTAATTTAAGTCGTACAAGAAGGTATATACATACATGGAGATCCTAATCCTACGAATACAATTACTCTACGCTATTCGGTTACGCATTCCTACTGAGTGCGTCAGCGACCCGGTTATCGGAACCTTTTATATAATTTATTTTAAATTGATACTCTTGAAAGAGTAAACTCCAGCGCATGATTCGGCCGTTGGAGTGTCGCACATTCCTAATATAGGCTAACGGATGGTGGTCGGTTTCTATCTGAAATTCTTTTCCTATCAAGTACATTTTGAATTTGTCTATAACCCAGATAATTGACAGAGCTTCCTCCTCTATAGTGGCCTATCTCTTTTCGCGTGGTAATAATTGGCGACTAGCATATGCAACTGGATGACTCGTTCCGTCATCCTCGTATTGAAGGAGTACACCTCAAATGCTCTCGTTGCTCGCGTCGTTCTTAATCCCAAAGGATTTTTCCGGGTTGGGCAACTTTAAAATGGGGGCAGAAATGAGCTTACTCTTGAGCTGTTAAAAATGGAAAACAGCGACATCATTCCAACGTAGAACTTCGGGGGAATTCTTTTTTAAAAGGGAGCTGAAGGGCGCCGAAATTGCAGTGAAATTCGGAACAAATCGCCGAGAGTAAGAAGCTGATCCTAGAAACGATCTTAATTGCTTCTTTGTAATCGGGAGGGGCATGTTTGCGATTACCTTAATCTTGTCCTCTTGGGGACCCAACTGGCTTTGTCCTATTTTGAAACCCAAGTATTTTATGGTTTCGTGGGCAAAATGGCATTTGATGGGGCCAATGGTGAGGCCATTTTCGCGCTGTCGCTCGAAAAGAGCTAATAGGGTGGTTATATGGTGACTCCATTCAAATAGTTCTTGTAGCTGACTCTTTTAATGTGGTGTCAGCTGCGCGTCAATATCCAGGTCAGGGGGTTCAAAAGACTCGCCTGGTAGGGAAGGAGGAGGGTAATCGGCATCAGGTTGGATGCACACTGTCTGTATTACATTAAGGAACTCCGTGGGGTAATCTTCTTCAAGCGCCGATGTTTCGTCCAGTGCTACGAACGTATCTCCATGGGCGCGTTGGAGGTACTTTTTATCTTTGCGTCCACGGACAGTCTCCGTGTACTTGTCTTGGTCCTTATCACCTAAGGGTGTTATTGATTCACACTCCTTTTGTGCCGTCCTAAAGTCCTGGTTAAGGGTCTCCAAGAAATCGGACGGAATCGGGGTTCTGATGGGGACGGGCTCCTGTGCTTCTTTCTTAGCTCGGCCTGGGGGAAGGGCGGCCTGAGACACAGGGTCGGAACTTACTTGGAAGCTCTGTCCTATAAGCACGGAACAGAATTGTATGGGTGCTGAAATGACTTCAGCCCAGCCATAATAATATTGACACTGCAGGTAACATCTAACGACAGGAAATTGGTTCGCCCACCCAAGGTAGTCATGTACCACCGCAAAGTTTTCGTGGTTAGGGTCCACTGGGGGAAGGAGTTCGTCGGACACGATGAAACACGTACATCCTGTGTCCCTGACGAGAGTCGATACTCGGCAGCCGTTCACGCTGCCGTCCTCAAATTTCAAAGTTCCCGATGAACTTTTATCAAAAATAAAATTTACCTGGTGGCCTGACGGAAGGGGGAAGGTTGCTGCTTGGGTCTGCACCCCCGGGGGAGCCGGGGTGGCATGAATCTGGTGAAATTGGTGGGCTAATCCGCTCTTAAGCCTAGAATTTTGGGGGCAATTCCAGCTCGTGTGGTTTTCTACACCACAGCTGAAGCCTATGATTGGTCGCTTCGGGAGGAGAGATGGAGGAGAAATCTTAACGGGAGGTTTAGAGTCCAGTTGTTGGTTTTGGCTAAAGAAGTTTTGGGGTTCTACGGGGCTCGAAAAATTCGTCGGCTTTCCTGTGAAGGGGCGCAAATCCTTCCTTCTTTTCTTGTAGGGGGATTGGTGAAAAGTTCGATTCTCCTTTGGGTATAAATTATGGCTTGCGGCATAGACATCCGCTTCTTGGGTACATTCTTTAAAGGTCTGGTACCGAGGATCCTTGACGAACGCGCGGATCTCCGTCGGGAGAGACGCAAAAATTGATCCCGCAGCACGTAGTCTGTTAAGGACTCGTAGATAGGATTAACCTTTGAGGATTCTAACCAAAATTTAAAATTCCTCTGAAGAATGTATCCGAATTGACGGAACGTCTGTCTGGGTTTAATATGACCTCCTCGAAATTCTTGGCGGTAGAAATTGGGAGTCATATTATGAGTGGCCAATAACTCAGCTTTTAAGGTGCTGTAGTTAATTGTACACTCAGATGGTAGAGATATAAAAATTTCGCGCAAGTTGCAATTTAACAGGGAAGGTAATCTGGCTACACCTCCAGCCTCCAGATCCATGTTATTGATTTCGAGGATCTTTTCAAAGTGGGCTAAAAATGATCCGAAATCCTCTCCATCGTTGAAATTGGGAAGCTTTAGTGAGAGATTTGGGGGGGCTTCTGAACGTGAACTGGCTGACTGTATTTCTGATTCAACACGAGCTAATTCAATCTGATGGTGAAGGTCAGCTTGTCTGTTCCGTTCATCTCTTTCTTCTCGTTGAAATTCTCTTTCTCTTTCTTCTTGTTGGATTTCTTTTTCTCTTTCTTCTCGTTGGATTTCTCTTTCTTTTTCTTCTCTTTCTATTTATGATCTTTGCTTCTCTTGAACGTACTCAATTAGTTCTTTTCCGGAAAGTCCCATGGATTCTCCTTGCGCTTTAAAGATTTCGAACTGAGTTATCTTTGCACTTAGGGGCGCAATAGGCCACCAACCAAAACTCCTTGCAACAAAAATTATGCCTTCTAGAGAATTAGCCTACCTAAATATAGGCACTGACCTATTCGTACTTGGTTTCTCGATCTAAATAACCACTGACTAAAATCACACAAAAAAAACACAAACAAATTATTATAACAGTTCCTTGAGCTACTCCAGCTTCATAAGTTTAAAAAAAAGGATAGCAATCGTTAAAACAAAAGGGAACTACTATACTCTATTATTATTACGAATAGCACTATGCTTTACTCGACTGAGACAAGTGTTTGCAAAGATATAGCGTTAAACTTTACACACTTGACACCAAATTTAAATAGTATATATATATATATATATATATATATATATATATATATATATGTCGTACAATGGACTCTTGACGATATACCATATATAACTATTCGATGAGGGAGCTTATTTAATTATCTTTAGAGTGCGTGGATGTCTGGGTTGGCCGATATTATGCATCTTCGATATGCTTAAGAAGTAGAATTGAGCTCAAGGATAATAATATGGCTATCATTAATAAAATAGAGTTTTATTAATGTAAACTATCAATAACACACAAAACGGAAAATATTGACATAAACAGAGAATGGAAAGGGTCGTGGGGAATCTTGCTAATCCGAGGATTAAAAGATTTAATAAAGGTAAAACAAATATAAAGTTAAAGGGATGGGATGGTTCGCTAAACCATTAAAAGCACAGGATAGGGTTGACAAAAGGGTTAAATACTCAGAGGTAACGTTCAGCTTACGTAAATACACTTGTTGTGCAGAGGAAGGCGACGTGAAGGAATTTTCGGTCCGCTGGCGAGTTCCAGCCCAAAGGGGAGGGGAAATTAAATGATCCTGACGTGGCGTCTTGGAAATGAGACTTGCTTCTTGACGAACGGGCTTGAAAAACAATGGCTGTTCTACGTTGTTTTCTTCTGAACAACAGTGGGGCTGAGAACCGTCTCTTCTCTACGGGCTCGAGAACAATGGCTGTTCTAATGTTGTTCTCTTCTGAACAACAAGAGGGAAGGGTGAGAATGGTTTCTTGACGAACGGGCTTGAAGAACAATGGCTGTTCTACGTTGTTATTTTTTGAACAACAAGGGAGGGGGGGGGCTGAGAACCATTTCTTGTCAACGGGCTCAAAAGTTCAATGGCTGTTCTAACGTTGTTCTTTTTCTGAACAAAAGGTGTGGGGGGTGGGGTGAGTGAGAACCGTTTCTTGTTAACGGGCTCAAAAGAACCATGGCTGTTCTACGTTGTTCTCTTCTGAACAACAGGGGGGGGGGGGTGAGAACCGTTTCTTGTCTACGGACTCGAAAGAACAATGGCTGTTCTAACGTTGTTCTCTTTCTGAACAACAGGGGGAGCCTTGTGGACTTGGCTCGAACCTTGGCACTCAAGGAATATTGTCCTTCTTCTGGACAAGTGATGGTGAATCTCGAGGTTGAGGTCCCTTGGCGCACAAGGTGAGAGTGGATCGTAGTGATGTTTCGCGACGAAAATCTGGATCTCCAATCTGATCTTAGTGGTAAAGTTTCCAAATAAATAGTCGGGACATACCCTTCGGCGTGGGGGACAATGGAGTGGGGTCTTCGGGTGAATGCACAGCCAAGCCTGAGAACAATGCCTTATCTGCCCATAAGCCTAACTCAATCTGGGGGGGCTGGCGCATGGGGCGACGGAGGAAGATAAACCTCCTTGTTTAAACATTGACTCAGGCGGCTGCGATAAGGTGCCCGGCTTCAGAGCGAAGATGCATGTGGGTAGCATCGTGGTTTTAAATAACATGTGATAGTGGTTGAAATTAAGCGGCCTCAACCCGTTCTATCACAATTGTTGTATTTAACATAACATGCTTTAAAATATTTTATTGGGATAAGTCTATCAGAAAAGATGAAGGCATTAATTTTTAAATAAAAACCGAAGTACTGGCAAGAATGAAAGACATCAATATATGTAGATATTATGCGTAAGAGCTTAACTTTGAAATTCATGGTTATTTGTAATAAAATCAAATTTGTCTTCGTCGTTTTGCTACCAAATTGAGGTGATCTTAAAGACTATGATATATTCTATTTGAAACGCTTTCGGCTTATTTTTTCCGAATAGATTTCTCAAATAAAAAGGCGCACAATGCAAAGAGTCGACACAAAGGTGGAACAACGAGCACAATGAAATTCGTCCGATCCTAATATTCCTAAACGAGTTACAAGAAGCTACAAGGAAAAGAAGTACCCTAGTAGACCTTACGGTCCATTCAAAGAGGGTACTATTGGTGCAACATTTGAGCAGGCGCAGTCCTTCGAAGGGTTAATTGATGCCCTGGAAGAACATTCGCACAACAATTATGTGCTCAAACGGGTACTTTTCAAGATTTTGTCTAGAAGCGACTTCTACGCATGCATCAGAGATGCTGATGTGAAAATTTCCACACAGATCACGGTGGTAACGGTTCAGCTTAAGTTTAGAGCCGTGATTTCTGGTTCTGTTCTAGCTAAGCTTGAAAATATCCCTGTAGTCTACATTGTTGCAGCCTAGAAGCATTTTAAACACTTTGATAAGATGCCCAAGCAGTTTCCTGGTCTCCAACGAGAACAAATATAATCCTCGTAACCTCCCTCTATAACTCTTGTGTCTGATAGCGAGAATCAGTTTAGTTGCCTTGGCTTGCACACGGTTCAATCTCTTAATGTCCTTTCGATACGAAAGACTCCCAAATTTTACGGCATACAACAAATGAGGCCGGACAAGGGAGTTGTACAAACAGAGTACAATCTCCTTGTTCCGATATCCAAACTTAATGTAGCCTAAAATCCTTTGCGCTTTCTTCTCCGCCTCATTACACTGCTTCGAGAACTTTGAGTCACTAGTGATAGTTACACCCAAGTCCTTCTCAGTATCAGTGCATTAAAGAGCAGTGCACTTAAGGATATACTGCGATTGGAAGTTTCGGTGGCCGATGTGCATTTCTTTGCATTTGTTCACAGTAAAAGGCATTTTCCACATTTCCGACCACTCCCCAATCTTCCAAAGATCTTATTGTAAGAGAGCAGGATTTCCTTCACGTGGAACGTTCACGTGCCAGGTAGGGTTTACCTGATGTCTCGGTAAGTTGTTCCAAGGCTGTATACGATAAGTCCCTAGCGTGTATGGCCAAGTTTGTCAAATGCGGACAGTTGCGCCCTGTTTCTTCAAAGCAATAGGGTGCGTATATACTGGAGAAGGAAATATTGGCTGTTCAGCCTACGGATTCTCCTTCATTTTGTGAGGCCAAAGACTTGGTCGTGGCGCGCCCGGAGCGGCATGGGACGTCTTATGCCTCAATTCTGAAAATGGTGCCCTCAGCTCCCGGCCCCTCTCAGCCAACTTGGCCTAAAAAGACGGTCGTTTCTGCCACCATTCAGAACCCTTCTGCTGCTTTTATTCACCCGTGGGCCTTTTCTGCCCAAGGTACTTTGCTCTATGTACATTGCATCATACGTCTGTGTGCACGATGCCGGTGATCCCATCGGTCGACAATGCCTTTTCTGCATTTACAGACGACTTCGACGGTGCCTATGCCGCCGAACGACACCAGTCTTACTCCAAACGCTTTGGATTTAGGGCCGGTGGCATCTCTGGTTCTGCTTATGACACCACGCTGGACAGTACCGCAATTGACTCTTTTGCCACAAGCCTCTGCTCTCAAAATTCATCAGATCAGGGCGTATTGCGAATGCCTGCTGGCACACATTCGCGGGACGCACTGCCTTTGATGGAACTGTAACCCGCACCTCATTGCAACGACTGCGTTGTCTCCAAGATTTTTCGGCTTATTCTTTTTGAATGTCCTTGTCTAAGTAATCTGCGCGCACGGTACCTGTCACCTTATCAGGACGAGTGGGGCCGCTAGCGGGTGTCCCTTGTATTTAGGACTGGTGAATGGACTGTTACACGTCGTGTGTTCCTGTGCCGGAGGGAGGACAGCCTCCCCTCTATGCCGCAATTGCTTCCTTATTCTTTTGTTTTTTTTATTTTTGTTTTGTTCTTTGCTTGTTTTTTAACTTGTTTTTTATTTTTTTGTATCTTTATTCTTTTGGGGGGCTTTTTTTTAACCTAGCCTAGTATTAGGCTGTAATATCATTACGGCCACCTTTGCGCTAGTAGGTAGTCGCCAGATGTGCTCTTAAAAATATCGAGGCCAATAGGAATGAAAATATATTCCACAGTTTTTTGAGTAGCTTTCTTTAATTTCATTAATGGATATGGGAAGTAAAAGGGTGAACAAACCGCACAGACCGATATGACAAGGTCTATAGACAAAACTAATGTATTTTGATTAAAAATCTTTTATTAGCTAAGGCAAATATTCTTAAGTACCAATTCAAGATAATAAAGGAAAAATGAGAAATACAGTGGCGACCAAATGTTTTCGGAGGCCTAGAGATTTTCTTATTCCTTGAGTATGTCTATGAATTTTTTGCTGATGGTTTGCATTTAATTGTCCAATACAGCTAAAATAAAAATAAAAATACAAGGTTCCTTATTACTTTTTTGAAATGTCTAAAATAGCAATGTTATTAAAATGTATTAAATCATGGTATCAATATGAGGTATATATTGCAGTCAAAATATCTTCATATAACACTTATTTGTTGATTAATATCATATTCCCTCTCGAAAAAAATCTGATAATGATGTGTTAATGGTCAACCAGGTAGTTATATTGCGGAGGAAAGAAGTCTGATAGACAGGATGCTCGAATTTGATCTCGATCTCATGGTCTTTGTGTTTACTTTATAAATCGATCAAAACCAAGAAATCCAGAGTTAGATACAACATTTAAGGAAATATCTGTTTAACAATCAAAAGCATATTTCCTAATGGAAGAAAACACTTTGTTTCTAAGAAGTTTTACCGGTTGTATGGCTAATTTCCATGTGAAAGCAAAAACGCAACTGAAGAGTACGTACTGTGCTTCCTATATAGGTCTCCAACTTACAGCTAGGGCCTATATAGGAAGCACAGTAGGTACTCTTTAGTCGCATTTTTGTTCTCACATTGGAATTAGCCATAGAAGTGGTAAAACGTTAAGTAACAAAGAGTTTTCTTCCATCATGAAACATGCTATTGATTGTAAAAGAGACGTGTCCTTAAATGATTTATCTCTCTTAGAATTTGCTAAATCTATTTCATCTCTCCGCATTAAAGAATCACTCTGTATTAAATACAACCACCCAAATTTAAATGAGGACACGTCATCGTTTCCTCTGTTTATAACTTAACCAAGCTGTTTTCATTCTTTGAATTCCTTCCTGTTTTCACTCGTGATCCGTGATCGTGATCCCACCATGTAAGGTAATGTTTCAATGTCTAAATTTTAGTTTTACCTTTTGTTTGTATCCAATTCTCTATTTTTTCATTTCAATTGTTTAATTTTGTAATATTATGTTTACTCGTACTTTGTTTGTCCTTTGATAGTATCTCTTTGCAAATATTTTTCTGTTCTTTACCTTACTATTTTGTTTGTTCATTAACGTAACGTTTATTTTATATTTTTAATGTCGTTTTTGTGATTTTCTCTGATATGTTGTTTGTAACTTTGAACTTGTGCTGTTATTTATGTTTTTAGGCTTATATTCCACATATAGAATTTGTTTTTAGCTCCTGAAGATGTGTTTTGTAATAACCCGAAACGTTGAAATTAAAGATGTGACCCTTCTTCTTCGTTTTTGTCATTCTTACTGAGTGTGTATATATATATATATATATATATATATATATATATATATATATATATATATATATATATATATATATATATATAAATTGGTGCTACGACACGTTACTGCTCACATACTAAAATATAGGATATAAGATATGCGTAAAATGTATATTGTGTATACTAATTACCATTTTGTCATTATCTGGAAGTGGTGTCATGAAAGAGCGGAGCTGTTTATACGATACCAATTCAATTAACATTCAAATATTTCGGCAAGTTCGTAGAAACGTTCATTTATTAAAGCGAGAATTCGGGGTTTAAATTTATGTCCGAGGTACCTGGGAGTTCAATTTGCAATAGAAGAAGCATAAAGGAAAATAGTCTTTAACAGGAGAATAGAAATCGATTACTGCAATTGAAAATTCCCCAAATTAGACGAATATCAATGATCGTGATTTCATTGGATAATTTCATTTTTTGTGATATAAATGTTTTTTTAATTATAAACATATGAAAAGAAATCACAACGGTCATTTGTAATACAAAGAGATTATTTTCCTTAGAAATATTGTTTGGATATAGAGGATTTGTCGACACATTTGAAAACAGGTAAAATCTACAATACATAGTTACAAAAGGATAAATGTGACCAGTACTTTGAGAGGTCAATGCAATTGTGAAATAAAGAACCAAGAGTCGTTTGAATTGTTGACTTTTATCCGATTAAGCAAAACCAATGTACTCGTACTTTTTGGTTCAGCACATCAAAATTATCAAAGTGTAATTTTCTCAATAATTGTGTCAACTTTAGTTGTGGCAGTTTGAAATACAGACCTAAACATAGAACCTTATCATAAGACTTTTGAATCTCCCCTATGACTAGGTCAACATATTTTTACTCTGATTCCTGTTTCGATATGATTTCCCTATATTGTTGAATGTTTTGTAGGTTATTGGCCTCTCTTCAAATCGTTTTCCACCCAACTACAAACGAAAGATGGTGCGAAATTTGCACGCCTGTCCGCTGGTTTGCCAGCCTTAAGGATGAAGATCATTTTTTGTATTCCACAATCGTCTTCCGAACAAACCACGTTCAAGAATGTAATTATATCATTTAGAAAGCCTTCTATAATTTTTCATTAAACATTGATAAAATTGGATTTTTTATATATAAGATCGCTTTAACTTACTAATGAAATAACTTAATCGTTTGGGTCAGCTCATGGAGCAAAGATTTAGCAACTCTTTCTATCATTATTCGGTCTATTGAAACGTTGTTGAAAATGTACATCATCCGGATGGCCTATTTCATTTAGTCAATATACTCGCTCCCTAAATCCATAACTAAATTTTCATTCAATTGAGGAGATATAGAGAACAGCGGAGACAAGTTAGACCAAAATTCATTTTCAAACTCATCTGTGGTGTAAATTTAGATTTCAGAGAAAAAGAGACATTTCTGAAGTTTTTTTTTATTGAGGGTTTACCTAAGAATCTCGTAATTAATTGCCAAACTGTCCTGGAATTGTCCTGCAATTCGAATTATTGTATAATAGTGTCCTAATAAACTTTGCTTCTAGGATATTAAATCTTTTAACTCGGTTCGGGTCTTGTTTACCCGCCTATACAGTTGTATGTTTAAGTTTTCTTCTCATATTTTGCGAATATAAACCAGTGCTAATTTGAGAGCAACAACATCTACGGTTTTTTAAAGTTTTTTGTGATTACTTTAAACGGTGCTTTAAAGTCTTACTGGTAAATAAGGAGGCGTCAACAAGTCTTTTATTCTGTTCAAATACCTTTTAGTATGGTTTCTTTAAATCGGATCTTTGTATTTTAGTTTCTGTTACTAGGGATTTGGATAGCTAAAGTAACTTGGTCCAAATGCAAGCTGTATCTCTTTTCTAAGTTTCCAAAAAGTTTTATAATTTGTGCAAGTCTTACCAAGAGCGAGTCCATGTCTGTTGTGATAAGGAATCCCAAAACTACTTCGGTGGTATATGGATATATTTCGTCGTTGACAAGACAACTACTTATTTTTCCTATACACGGAATAATTTTGTTTCATCTTTCAACGTGTCTCATATTCATATTAATTTTTTACTTTTGTTGAGTAAGGTGATGGGATAAATTTGACTAAGGGGAGGATTAAGATTTGGATGGATTTAAATGACAAAACAAACAAGGAGGGAAAGGGGCGGCTGAATCCGTGTTAAAGCTTGGGGTTACGTTAGCACAAAGTTAAATAGTTAAAGGCAATTCGTAGCTTATGTATTCATAAGATCGTCGTGCAGAGGAAGGCAATTTGAAGGAATGGCTTTGGTCCGACTGGTGATTTCTATCCCAAGAGGAGGTGTTTTTAAAGGGTTTGTCCTTAACCAGGGGTTGGAGGACTGACTTCGAGGAGTGAGATCGAAGTGGGGCTCGGAAAGACGAGCGATCCTGGAGACAAGATACCGGAGATGTTCTGGATGAACAATTGAGGTTATTAAGGTTCCTAAGCGTTCTCTTGAGGAACGTTAGAAGGGAGGGGAATTAAATTACAACTAACCTCATATCAGCGGAAAGAGAACCGTTTCTTGTCGAACGGGCTCGAAGGACAATGACTGTTCTAAAGTTGTTCTCTTTCTGAACAACAGAGGGGCACTGTTGACTTGGCGTCTCGAGGGTCACGAACCTTGGCACTCAAGAATATTGTCCTCTTCTACACAATAAGGTGGTTCTCGAGGTAGAGTTCCGAGGTGCACAAGGGAGACCGGATCGGCGTGATGCCTCGCGAAGTTAATCGAGATCTGATTCAAACGCGAAATTCTATCGCATAAATAGCCGGAGCCAGCCCCTTGGGGTAGGAGACATTGGGGGACTTCCATGGAATGTCCTGATAGCGCTCGGACTATCGTATCTTCCCATAAGCCTAATTCAATCTGGCCAGATCGACGCCTGGAGGCAAACGGGGGATTGAACCTCCTTGATTAAACTTGAACCGGGGGAAGATAATACTCGGGAATAGTGGGTGATAAGAACACCATTCTTTCTCTCTCGCAGCATGCATTTGCGAAGCATGAGTTTCAATATGTGATAGAAGCGATGCGCGGCCGCCTTAGGCAATTCTATCACACATTTACATATTTTAACTATGATCACATGTCATTCTAGAGTTATTGAAGATAGTTTAAATTGTATGCATACTTCTCCTAGAAATTTGTATTAATCTACTATGACTCTCAAAGAAACATGTGCTTAAGGTTGCGTACTTTTCACTTTGATCTTTCCCACAGATGTAAACTTGAAGATTTATTTCTTACATATAGATACTTTTGAATTACGTTTAGAGCATTGCTTATTTTTAACATATCCATGAAAATTTATATTTTCTTAAATTTCGTTTATTTAAGGGTGATATTTTGCTTCCACTCTATCACTTCTTTGTGGCCGTCACTTAAAATTAATGGCACAACATTATTTATATAAAATGGTCGATCCATTGAGAGAAGGGTCTAAAAGCGAACTGAAAAAACTGTTTACTAAATATCTACACATGTAAAAATGAGTTTATCTTCTTTTCATTTATGATAATCTATTATTTGCATTAAATCTATAATGCTCTCTATTTTCCTCATTACTTTTATGGTGTGCTTTATTTTTCACATTGCCTCTATTGTTCTAAAAAATTTTGAGAACCATAAAAGTAAGATTATCGGTATTTCATTTGTCACATGTAATATAGTCGTTAGTATCATAATTTATCATTTCATTTCGTAAACACATTTTAAAATACGTAATGTGTAGAATTACTATTCATTTTTAAAGGTTGTAAAATCTCTATATTAAATAATTTATTTAATTGTCTCCAAATATGTTAATTCACTGTACCTCTGCCAATAAAATAGCAATGGTTTGATTCCTCGACCCGGTAATATCAAATTTGCACATATATGGACTTTGCAGAAATGGAAATTTAATTTAGCCGTTAGTTTCCCAAAAGTAGTTATGATAACTTGGATTTAGTGCTGAATCCTTTCAAATTATCAGTTGTTGAGATTTTGATGATTGTTAAGGTAAAAATAAGTTCAAGGAGAAACAAATTTGGCCGTGATCTACAAAGAGTTATCCGTACATTTTTACCCTTTGAGCAGACAATGAATTGAGTCAGGTTCTTAAATTCCTGTTACAAAGGAAAACGAAGTAGATTGTAGTTGGAAAATTACCTGCGATGTTTCCTTTCAAACAATCATCCGAGTATCTCAAGATCAAATCTCACGACTCATAAACTATAATCCTTATCAGACTGAAATAAAATATAGTAGTCTGCATTATATATTAAACGTTTTGTGTATTGATGTATTTTGGAATATTTTTCACTATAAAGTATTACGGACACCCACCTCTCTTCTTTTCCTATCCGGCTCCTTACCTCTTTGACACGGTGTTTTCATTTAATCTATGTGGAGAGCACCGATACAAAAAGCGGAGGTGAAGACAGAGAGCCGGCTGGCAGAAAGAAGAAGAACGGAAGATTACGTTGCGTAGTTCGAACAAACATTGAAGGTATTCTAGCGAAAGGAAAAATTCTTTCTTTATATATCAGTTAACTTCAAAGAACCATATTAAGTTGAAGAATTCAACTTATTGCAGCATCCTATTTCCTTGTTAAGATTAAGATTGCTGCACCATAACCAAACATTCCCCATTAGCAAAGTTTCCATTTTGTGTTCTTGGCAGATCCTTTCCCTTGTCCAATTTTTTGTGTATTATTTTGTGTGGATTTTGACGAAAAAGTTTTTTTATAATCTTTGTTTTTTTGTGCGCTATTATATTTAAGAGGTCTGTAAAAGTACCAACCAAGGAGGAGGTGAGAACCATAAAATTTCCCTAACTAAAGTAACTAGGAATGTCTTCAAAAAACCCGAAGAAAGCCTCACTCCTCAATACCTCAAAAATATAATAGCCCTCATTCAAGAAATGTTTGAGTCTCTTAAGAAAGCCCAAAATGCCCACTATTTATACATTACTTCATTAAAAGAGCTATGCGAAGAGGCAATAGATGTTGAGCTGGAAGAATTGTCAGAGCTGGATACTGAGTACAATGATGAAATACTATCCTGTATCATCACTCTAGAATCTAAATTAATAGAACCAAATGCTCCTAGCTGCAATACCAGTAGTAGCAGTCATAATAACCCAATCTCCACTTCTCAGTCTATACCAGGTTTTAAAGTTCAGTTGCCTGAACTCAAAATTACCCCTTTTGGAAAAAATGATCAAGACCCATTTGAGTTTTTTAGATTTAAGGCTTATTTTTTCAATGCTATTAATAGTGTTAAAGGTTTGAAGAATTCAGTTAAGTTAGTTTATCTCGAGGCATCCCTTAAAGATAAGGCTTTGTCATTATTTAAGAATCTTCCCATAGCAGATTAAAACTTTAAAGCTGCTTGGACCATTTTAGAGGAAGAATTCTTTGACCAGGATTTACTGATCAATGAAACCCTAACTTAAATTATTACTTTGAGTCCTTGTACTAATATTGAATTTAACATCGATCTCATCTCGTATCTTGAAGCAAAAACTCTCCAACTAGAAAAATTTGGTCTAAACTTTACCGAGGAAGGTACTTCAGAATCAGTTATCCTAAGTAATATTGTCAGAGCTAAACTGTTTTCACCCTTCCTTAAGGAACTATGTAGGAAGGTACAAAATAGCTTTCCATCAGCTGCTCTTATTTTTTCATATGCTTCATCTATTTATAAACTGATTAAACCTAGAGAATGTGTGAAATCTTTTGAGACCAAAAGGGATGGTAATGTGATCAAAAGTGATAGGTCTGTTTCTAACCGACCTGTTGAGTTCACCAAAAAGGATAATAAAACTTATGTGCAATTTGACACTCGTGTTAAGAATAAACCACTTGGGTGTAAATTTTGTCAGTTGACTAATCATGCGTCAATACATTGTAAAAAGTATTCCAATTTTGGAAGCAGGTCCAAGAGAGCTGTTCAACTTGGAATGGGTAGTAGATGTCTTAGCCTAAATCATAGAGAGAGTGCTTGTTCAGGTATTAATATTAGGTTACCTTTTTCATGTAAAAGTTGCCATACCTCAACTCATGTCACCCCAATGTGTTGTCCCATGCTTGTGTCACTTTCTTCTGCAAAAACTGTGAAGGGAAAAGGAAGTGACAAATGACTAACCGTTGGATCAAAGGCGGATATTGCAAATCCAGTGTTATCCTTGTTTTTTCAAACTCCTTCAGGTTTTCAGAGAATGCCTTTTCTACTTGATAGTGGGGCTCAGTTATCAATAATAGATTATAGCCAACTTCAAAAGTATGGTGTAAAAGCTGAAGCAATTGCAAGGCCTATAAGTAGCCTTGGCATTAATAAGTCCATCCAAGGTTATTCCTTTGATACTTCCATTATCTTACCCAGTTCAGATAAAACTCAAGTAAATTTTTTCTGTGTACCAAATCTGAATTTAAATCTGACTTTAAAAGGTATCTCTCAACTTTAGACAAGCTTAAACTTATGGATTTCCCTCTGAGTAAAAATATACCAGATTACCATAATGATTCAATCCATATTTGTGGAATTTTAGGCAATGATATTTTGCAACACTTCTGCGTTTTTGAGTTATAAAATTTGAATTGAGCTAGGATGCTTCGAGTATCAAATGGGTTTATACCCATTAGATCTATTGAATCCCTGACTGCTACGATTTACAATAAGAAATTTCAACATTGTAGTAATACCAAGGATCTGCCAAACCATGAAGATTTTTCTTTGCCTATTTCTTATAAATTTAATGTCTCTAGCCAAGTAGAATCACCCTATATAAAGGGAGGAAACTTTGAAATTTTGCTGACTCGACCAATTTGTCTAATGTACATAAGAAGCATCTGCTGATCCTTCTTGTTCTGTCCGCCATGATGTCCCTTGTCAGGCACACATCCCTGAAAAGAGAAAAGTTAAGAGAAAGGCCAGACCTTTAATAGAGTCTTTTCAAAAGTCTTCTTCTGTGAATACAGAAGTTAATGTACCTAAACAGTATAATAATGCAGTTAATTTTGTATTACATCCTATATCAAACTATTTCTCCCCTATGTCTGAGGCATTTCCTAATTCAGATGTAGAACTTAATCTGGAAAATTGTATTCCCTAGAAACCATAGGAAATTGAGCAAGAAAATACTTTGCTATATGATGAGAAAGAAGTGGAAAACTTTAAAACTTCAATACAGTTTAAAAATGGGCATTATTATATAGATATACCTTGGCACAGAGATGTGTTGGATCAAGCCCAATCAAATTACAACTTAGCCAAAATTATTGCTAGAAAGGTGTCCAGTAAGAATGGTCCTTTAGATTCAAATTATTTCAAAGTATTCCAGGAACAACTTAAATTAGGTATAATAGAGGAACTTAAGGAACCTTCTAATCCAGATGACCATAAATGGATACCTTACAGACCCATCATAAGGGAAGATCCATTAGTTAACTATACAAGAATTCGCCCAGTCTTTAATGAATCTTTAAAAGTTAAAATCACTCCTTCACTAAATGAAGCTGTTTATGCAGGTACTGACAGGCTGAATGACTTGCCAAGTTTATTGATGTACTTTAGGACCAATGAGTGTGTGTTGTTATAAGATATTGCAAAAGCCTTTCTCAATATTAAATTAAATAAGGATAGTGACAAGAACTGTTTTAGTTTTGTTGTGTATTATAATAATAAATTTCATTATTTCCGTTATTCCACCATTATATTTGGAATGATCTGTTCACACTTTATATTAAATTATGTCTTATATCATCATGCCCAGAACTGTAATAATGTCATTGTAAGAGACATTATACAACATAAATTTTATGTAGATAACCTCATATTAACTAATAGGGATAAAAATACCCTGATTAAGATTGGACATGCAGTGTATAGTACCATGTCAGGGGCAGGATAATTACTTAGAGAGTGGTATAGCAATGCTAATGATGTTGTTAACCAATTTGTCACAAGTGAGAAAACTTTAACTATAAACGAATCCAAAGTATTGGGATATGTCTTTAAACCTGAGGGGGATAAAATGTCTCTTAAAGTAAATTATGTAGATACTAAGTGTAATACCAAGAGACAAATAGTCAGTTCTGTATCATCTGTGTTTGATCCTATAGGATTTATTTCCCCTCTATTAGTTGAAGCAAAACTTTTTATAAGGAAGTTATGCACCAATAAATATTCTTGAGATCAAGAACCTCCAGAAGAAATTTTATCTGAATGGCAGCATTATGCCACTAAATTCAACAAGTATCTTAGTCAGAAAAATATCTCTGTATCCGGCAAAGTTGCCAACGATGATCTACCATGCTCCTTAATTATTTTTACTGATGCCTCAAAACAAGCTTATGGTTTTTCAATTTATTGTGTCCAAAATGGAAATTGTAAGTTGCTCTTCAGTAAATTTAAATTAACTCCATTGCCTAACAAAACATTGCCATTATTAGAATTGTTGGCAATTTATTTGGCTATAAAGTGTACGGATACAATTGCGAGTGATTTAAATTTCAATCTCAATGTTGAAAATATTACTTTTCTCGCTGACAGTCAGGTGGCTCTTGCTTGGACCTTGACTGGAAGAGAAATTAAAAAGAATATTTTTGTAAATAATAGGTAAAAAGATATTAAAATATTCCAAAACAGACTAGTAAAGAGAAACATTCTCCTGTCCTTTAAATATGTTCCTTCTGAACATAATATAGCTGATAATATAACTAGAGTTGTGTTTATTTCCAAGTTTCGCAATCAGGTGTCTATGTGGCTTAATAATCCTACGTGGATTACCTTACCTGTGAAAGATTGGCCTAAAGGTGAGTTAGGCTGTCTTCCAGCTCCATTTAAGGAGGGAACTTGTTCTATAGATGAACAGTCTTCTCCTGTCGTACTACCTGTGGCAGAAGATACTCAAGTTATTGAATTAAATAAATTTTCGTTATAAACCAAATTAATTTCAGTAACTTCAAAGGTGTTAACAGCTGTTAAAATGTTAAAAGAATTGGTAATTAATGTGGCAGAAATTAAAGAATTAAGCTTTGTGTTTCTTATTAAACAAATGCAGAGTGTTTGTTTTGCAGAAGAAATTAAATTCCTTCAAAATTTTCCTACCGCTCATATAAATGTACCCATTCTTGTTAAAAATCTCAACCTGTTCCAAGATGGTAATGGTATTCTTAGCTCTAAAGGAAGGATGTCCAAGAATTTACTTTTAAGTTATGATGCAGTAAACCCAATCATTCTTAGTGATCAACATAATTTAACAACATTAATCATAAGAAATTCCCATCTTTCCTGCAAGCATTTGGGCGTGGATTCCACTGTTAATCTTCTTAGACAAACTGGTTTGGGCGTCCTTAAAGTTAGACAAGCAGTAAAGAAAGTATTAAAAAATTGTATTTTATGCCATAAATACAATTCTAGCCATTTCCCTGCTCCAGCTACACCTTCTCTTCCAAAAGATAGAGTTAACTTTGTTAATCCCTTTGAGCATACTGGCATAGATTTTAGTGGACATTTTTTCGCTTCTGATTTTTCTGGGAACAAACATAAAATATATATATTAATTTTCACATGTATGAATTCAAGAGCTATTCATTTATAAGTTGTAAACAATATGTCCGTGGAGGAATTTATTATGGCTTTCGTCCAGTTTTATAATAGATATGGTCTGCCAAAAGTTTTGTATTCAGATAATGCAAGGTCATTTACTTCAAGCACATCACTTTTATCAAATCTCATTGCTTCAGATATTTTTTAAGAAAAATTTGGTAAATATAACTTAGTGCATAAGAGAATCTCAGCATACTCTCCTTGGTTTGGGGCCATTTGGGAGAGACTCATTAAAACTGTAACACAATGCATATATAAAACTTTTGGAAGATCAATTGTAAATGAATCTAATTTTATAACAGCCCTTTTAGATATTCAACTGGCCATAAACAACCGTCCTTTAACATATAGGGATAAAGAGAATAGTATAAAGGTAATTACTCCTAATCATCTCATGTCATGCCGAGTATCTTTCCCATCATTAATTATTTCTGAAGAATTTATTAATAGCAATATTGATTCAGAAGAAATTAGAGACAACTTATTAAACTCTCTTGGTTAAGAGATGTAATAGTTAACAGATTTCAAAAGGAATGGTATACTGATTATCTTCTTTCTTTAAGAAATAAACATAGTAATTTATTCTCGCTTGTAGATTGTTATAATGGAAATAATAAATATTTATATGTAGGTTCTGTAGTATTTATTAAAAATCCAATTAAACCTCACCCATACTGGAGTATTGGCAAACTAGTAGAAGTGCTCCCAGGTGAATTCAACTCAATTCGTGTGGTTAAAGTTTTAAAACATGATAATAATATTGTAACTACTTCAGTAACTAACCTTCATCCGTTGTAATTAGATAGTGGGGACGGTCAGCAGCAGTTAGGTAGTCAAGAAACTCCTTCTGGTGTTGAAGCGGATCCTGATAAAGTTATTGCTGGTGAGAATGTTGTTTCAGCTTCTCGACCTAGCAGAAAAGCTGCAGTAAAATTTAAAGAAAGAATGGATGAATGGTTGAAGTCTGATCAACTTCAACTTTCAGAATAACCTAGTTTATTTATGTATGAATCTTTTCAAGATGGCTTTATATTTATAATGTTTAAAAATGTATTAACATTTAAATTTATACAGTAAGTACTGCAAACACATGAACTTCTAAACGAATAAAAACTTATATCTATTAAGGAAAAAAGATATCCCCTAAATTTAATATTTGAAAGATTTTTAAATCTTCTAAAATATATGCACACTATTTGTAAATTTAAAATCAAATATTGTTGATGAAGAAATATTTAAACAAGGGAGAGGGTAGGTCGCTGGGGAACTAAACAAAATTTATCTCTCAGGGAGTTGCTTTTCCTTTGATAAAAATTTATCTGCATATCATAGATATGCTATGCAATATAAAATGTAAATAGCATTAATATTAAATATTAAACTGTACGCTAAACACACATGGCTAATAAATAGATGCCTTTATGTAACCTGAAAATTTAATTTCCTTACTCGTCATATTCTTAAAAAGATTTTAATAAAAGTAAATATTTTCCTTCTGTTAAATAGTGTTTGTTTGCCTCTATCGAGAACTTAACACGTTGCCTTAAAGTCTCTATCGCTAGATCCTTATATTTCTAATCTTACAACCCATAGGTATCTTTCTCAAAATTCCCCAGGTGGTGGCTACACTCTGATTTAAAATACGCAACTGTACGGATAATATATAAAATATAGCCTGAAGACAACGACTTAACATCTTACCGCCCAATTTAGGGAAGTTATATGTTTTAAATCAATGGAGTGGTGTTAAAATAATATATTTTTGTGTGTAGAAATCAAGTTTAAAGAGAAAGTTTAATTTTGATAACCCTAACCTATTATCAATTTGCAGTTCATTATTATTGAATTGTTGAATATTTTGCTATTGCAGTTACCCTAAAATATCGCTTCACCAGTTTACTACTAGGGTTGCCTATATTTTTAATCATAAAGCATTGTTTAAACTAATTCATAGAATATATGAGCTGAAATATTCAAATAAAAATAGTTCTCTATTTAAATGTAATTATCTTACGGTTTGTTATTTGCCATCATATATAATAAAATTCATTAAGGTAGGGAATATTGAAAGCCTTAATAATCGCAGTTAATTGTTGCAGGCAATGTAAACAGTTTGTAATCACAGACAGTTCCTTGTACAAGGCTTGTAAGGTTCCCCCATAGCAATCCCGATGAGCTGAAGTCCATCAGCAATCGCGTGTAGGCAAGCATGTGGAAGGACTTTGTATGTAACTTAGGCGCGGCATTCAGCTCTTGCCTGGAGAGTCTACTAGCCACTGAGGATGCTCACATTGATCAATATTATAGTTTTGACACATATTTATATGGCAAAACACAGAAAACCTGTCTAACTGCATCATAATTATCATTGTGTCCTTTGCTGAGAGAGTGGGAGCGAGTGTAACAGGACTTTGGAATACCCAGTGTTTACTTGAATAACTTATCGCTAGCCAAAGTTACATGTGAAGCAAAATAATTAAATGCATAGCAAGTATTATGGTAGTTTTCGCAATTATTCCTTGTGTAATAATTTAATAACTGTTTTTTTTGTAAATATCCACCTGTTTCATTATTGATTTATTTTAGTGTGAAATCATTAATAAAATAGCTTAATTCAGGAGATAGACGAAATCAAGTTCTCATATGAGTATCTTCCTGAGACTGCACGGTAGGTGTTGGTGTCTGAACTTCCAAGTGTAAGGAATATTTTGAGGTAAGACTTAGTGAAGCATAAAAAGTGGACATTATTTCTATGGTCTACTAAAAACATTCTTGCAGGGTATCGAAATGAAAATCTCATTTCCGCTGGCAAATTTGTTGTAGTGTCACCTCGCTGAAACGCAATGAGAACATATTTAACCTTAAAATTAATTTTGTTTGAGGAAAATCATAAGCACAATGTAAATATTGAAAGTTCAGTCCTTGATAACTCGGTCTCTTCAAATTATAGGAATTGTGAGCTGTTTGAAATTCTCATATAGCGCTGTTTGATATCATTCGTTTTACATTGTAAAGAAATATCTTTATTGAGTGAAATATAATATATTTTTTATTTCCAATTATTTCAAATCATCTCATATCAACTTCACACTCTACACCTTGTTTGAGAGATCCCGGTGCCTCCATCTGGCGCAAATGGCTTTCACTGCATCCGCGGCCGAGCTCCACGGTGCCTATGCCGTCGATATATGCCAGTCTTATCTTAATCCCGTTGTTGGATTTAGGGCTAAAGATTTCCTTCGAAAGCTCGGTGTAGCTTTCTAGTTAGTGGTGCCTCTGGTTCTGTACAGGACGGCAACCTGGAGGGAACTAATGTTTATTATTTCTCGCTTAGCTCTAAAGTGACGTCTTCATAACAGGCTTCGAGAGTTTCCTCGCATAAATCACTCCTTTCACACAGTTCATAGTAGATTGCAATATCAAACTCATCGGCGAGCCATTGAGTTTCCCAAGGGCTCTAATAATGACCGCCTCGGGAGAGCCCAACGAATCTGCCAGAAAACTACGGCCAGAGAAAGGGATCCTATTTGGATGCCTACCAATCAAGATAGCTAGTTCTCTTCTCAGATGGATCATGTCACCTTTAGCCAACATGCTGACATCCGTGGAGCAAATAACCTAAAAGCATGAGGAGCGAATAACTAAAAGAGGGATCTCAACGTAATCGAAACTCTACTAAGCGCACTTGCAAATTTGGTATTCATCTGTGCCTACCCACCTGATGGCGCCTCGGGACCGGTCGTGCCATTTTTGGCTGCCAAAGCGGCAGCAGACCCGTACTTCACTGGAGCCTTTGCTTAGTGGGAGGAAATCCTAATCCTTTCTGTTGCCTTCATGTTTCTTTCCTTTTCAGGAGAGGAGGGCGGGGAGTGAACACGCTTCTCTTCACCAACGGAAAGCGCCCCTAGGCGGTACGGCCCAGCCTCATTAAGATCTTTTTCTGAGATGGAGAAGACTCAGCATTCAAGTGGAGACCAGTATTAGGAGGAGGTACCATCTCTTCTTGAGTCCTCAGAGATCCAAGTCACCTGATGAAAAGCTTTGTACACTGGCTGACTCACGTACGGAGTTGTCACAGAACCCGTGTTCGACCTCATGGAAGATTCTTCCGTCTTGAGTTGGGTTACTCCTTACTATATCCACCTCAGAGGAGGCTTCATGTGCCCATTCCCTATCTCTAAGAAAAACCAATCTCATTCGAGGTACCTTCATTCACTCCCAAGTCTCTGGCCGGCGAACCGACATCTATCAGGGCAGAGAGGGGGATAAACACGTCTGCTCCGTGTAAGGTGCATATGCATGCCTATAGGACCATATAGGATATGGAAGGACAAGCCCTGCTATCCATTGCCCATCTAGGAGGATTGGCCCTATCGAGCCACCCTCACCAGAAGCGGTGAATTTTCGGCCACCTGCTCGCTCTCTTACTAGTTCCCTGTGAGAGAAAAGGTGCCTATGCCCTGAACTAAGAGGCAAACCCTCCAAAGCTCTTCAAGAAAGGAGAGAGATAAGCCCCTTTTCCTCTGGAAGAAGCTTGAAGGAGGCTCTGAGAAAGCACAGGGGTGAGGGGCATCACCTTTTTATTGGTGCAGCTTCAAGGTAATAGCTAATCCAATCATGACAATTTGTTTAATGGAAATGTTAAGAGGGGTGCCCTTCAACGATTAAATTTGTGCCTTGTTATCAATCGTCCACCTCGACTTCTAGGGCGGACGAAACCGCGCATGGAGTCGGATCACGATGTGCCTGCCATCACCCACTATTCTCTTCACTTCTATCTATGGTTAGATGAAAGAGAAAATAATTGTATGAAAGTACGAGATGATGGTGGAGGTCGTGATGGTGGTGGTGTAGGTGTTGTAGGAGTTATTTTTGTCGGTGGTGAAGGTGTAGGTGGTTGTGGCGTAGGTCGTGGTGGTGAAAGTGGTGGTTGTGTGAAGGGGGGTTGGTGTAGGTAGTAGTGCTGTCGGTGCTTTTGGCGTAAGGGGTGGTGTAGTTGATGGTTTATATTGTGGAAGTGAAGGAGGTCATGTTGGCGGTTTAGTTATAGGTGGTATCGATGGCGCAGGTGGTCTAGGTGGTGTATGTGAGTGGACGTGTAAGTGGTCTAGGTGGTTATGGTGTAGGCGATAGTGGGGGAGGTGGTGTAGGTTGTGGTGGTATAGGTTGTGGTGGTGTAGGTTGTGGTGGTATAGGTTGTGGTGGTGTAGGTTGTGGTGGTGTAGGTGGTGGTGATGTAGCTGGTATTGGTGGCGGTGGGGTAGGTGATGTAAGTGGTAGGGGTAGTGGTGTAGGTGGTGATATAGCTGGTGGTGGTATAGGTGGCGGTGGTGGTGTAGGTTTTGTAGGTGATGATTCGAAAGAGAATGTAAAACAACATAAGTCTTTCATACTTTGTTAGAATTGACGTAATAGTTACAATGTCATTACAAAAAACAACAAAAAAGCAAAACTGGGACCGACCGATCGACCAGACTCGCAGGCGACTAAAAAGTGCAGAATGTAATCATTTACAAATAATTGGACCACCCGTTGGGGCTTAGATGAGCATTGATAACCCGTCTCGCCATTCTGGTGAAATTATTCTTGAGATTTACCATAAATGATCGTCAGACGTAGCCTCCTCGAGGTAGTTTGAGCAAATTCGATGGCTGAATACATCCTTTGCTTAAGAATTGCTTTGGCCGGTAGGTTTTCTGCCATAAGAGGACATAAGTGAGTCGCGTAGCTAGAACCTATTTAAAGGAAAGGGGCAATGTAATAAAGAGAGTAGATAAAGGTGAGTGCAGTAAAGGAAGTGTTAGGTGGATGAATCCCTATTATTATCATGTCTTGGTACTACGTGATGACAGTATCGTATGCATTCCACTAAGGCACCGTGTCTAGTCGACCGAACTCCATCCAAGTGAGAACAGTTCCGCCTGGTACGAAGTGCGGGTAGATAAAAGGTTGAGGGGATAGGCATAATAATAAATAATATGAAATAATAATTATAAATAATAAAAATAATAATAATAAGGATGATGATAATACTGGGCTGCGCTTTTTTCAAGCTCTAACCCATAATACATGATTTTAGTCCAGTTTTTCTTGCTGAATCTGAAAATCATGCTCATTTTATCTCATCAGATCAAGTTTTGGAGATATAAGCACATGCCATAAATTCCTATATTCCAATCTATCGGTAGACGAATGTCCAGACTATATTAAATTTTTAAGTAAATTATAGACAGAAGGCTTACAGAATGTTCTAATTGATACTAACCAATGTAGAACATACAGAAAAGCTGCTCATGAATGAATGCTCTCTTTAGGGACTTCCAATTATCCCTAGCAAACACCAAATCCATTTTCATGCACCACCAGTAGTTAGGCAGAAAGGTGCAATACCAACGCTGTGGGTAGCATGCCTCTATTCCACGGATATTTTGGTGAAAGGGTTAACTGTGTTTTTCACTGAAGCCTCCACAATTCTCGGGAATAATAGTCCAGGTGAGACCGAAGAAAGTGCATTTTCACTGATATGCGCACACGAGGTTTTCAGAAATTCTCTATTGACTTATCCACCGCCTTCTCATACTGAGGACTTCTGTGGTTGCCAAGGAAGTTTGCAATGACTGACTTAAGGAAAAACCAACCAGTTTAACAGAAATCTGTGCGTTATAATAAATGGTGTCCTTGATGAGCTCCTTTATTTGAGGACTATCATATACACCTGCCTTCAGTTTTCCCATGCTGACTCTTGGAAACTTCTGACGGAGGAAAGAAAATCATCTACCCTCCCTGCTCATTGCGTTTCCAAAGTGCAAGGGTAGGAGAAATATATTGATCGGTTCAATCAGAGGGCGTAACAGAATGTTGTGGCAACAGGGTTTTAATCTTTGTCTTAACGGCCAGTCTTTTTGTCACCCAACTGTCTCTCAAGCACATAGACCATGGATACTTTGTGTACCCACGTAGAAGACATAGTATGAGTCCAAGCATTTTAAAATCACCACTGATCTACCATTTTTTTTCATGCTAGTTGAGAGCCGACAACAGACAGTCCATACCGTTGCAGGTTTCTTCCCCTGCAGCTGAGTATCCAACAGGGGTCGATGAAAACCTATTTCTGTTATTATGAACTACCTTGAGACTTCTGTTAGATGAGTTAGTTAAACCTTTCCATTCCATAGCATCATACTTCAGGCCCATTAAGTTGAGCAGGTCAGTAATGTTTATACAGTTGACCAGAAAATAGGATCCATCAAACGTGAAAAATTCCTAATTTTTTTGTCCCGGTCACGATAGAAAAAAATATTGTCCCTGGTGCCAGCATACATTACTCTCAAAGACGTGAACCAAATAGCTGAGAAGTTCATGTCTCGTGTTAGGTCGTTGAGTTTGACTTGTATGCATCAAACTCTGCTCTATCGGTGGCGACACGATCTTCGTAATTAGATCTAGAACCCTTGGTAAACTTATGCTCAGGAATAGTAATATCTGGAGCATGAGGGAGTGATCTTATAGCAGAAGCAAGATTGGTGTATTGAACATGGTGCTTGTTCTTGCGATTGATGCCTTTCAAATTTGTCATGCAAAAGAAGCAGTCGGTGCTGTGATCTTTTCCTTCCCCCCACACCATTGGGACACAAAATGGCATACTCTTCCTTTTCTTATTACTTCAATCCCGTAGATTTTTCACACATGTTTTACTGCAAATATGGGGAGCAAATAGCTCATCCTGATCCCCTAGGTCCACTCCAAAGAAGTAAATCAAGCTTATCTTAGAAACCAGACTTGACCAAAGAATCGAACTTCATTCTTAAATTCAGGATTCAAAAATGATTCTAAATCAGTTTAAAAAACTGCAACCTTTGAAAAAAGGATTGAAAAGCACGCCAGTGTAATGATAATGATAATAATATCGTTAAAGATCATAATAATGATAAAAATAAAATAATAATTATGATAATACATCAACAACAATAATAACAAGATTACTACTACTAATACTAATTTCGATAGGATAATGTTAACGATAATGATAATGATTATATTTAAAGGGTGTTCCAATAACTTCGACCGATTTTAAATGTGAGTTAGGTTTGAGCGTCTAATGATTTTTTCTTTTTTCTTTCAGATTTAACAGCCTCAGTCTTTGTCAATTTCAACCATGGAAAGATTAACAATCGAATAACTTGTTAAATTTATCGAAGCTGTCGTACAATGGACTCTCAACGATATACTATATATAACTATTCGTTGAGGGAACTTCTTTAATTATCTTTAGAGTGCGTGGATTGTCTAGCTGGCCGATATTATGTATCTTTAAAATGCTTAAGAAGTGGAACTGAGCTCAAGGATAATAATATTACTATCATTAATAAAATATAGTTTTATAAATAATAACTATCAACAACACACAAAACGGAAAATATTGACATAAACAGAGAATGGAAAGGGTCGTGGGGAATCGAGCTAATCCGAGGATTAAAAGATTTAAAAAGGTAAAACAAATATAAAGTTAAAGGCAGGGGATGGTTCGCTAAACCATTTGAAGCACAGGATAGAATTGACAAAAGGGTTAAATACTCAAAGGTAACATTCGGATTACGTAATTATACTTTTTGTGCAGAGGAAGGCGACGTGAAGGAATTTTAGGTCCGCTGGCGAGTTCCAGCCAGGGGGGGGGGGGTTAAATGATCCTGACGTGGCGTCTTGGGAATGAGAACCGTTTCTTGGCGAACGGGCTCAAACGAACAATGGCTGTTCTACGTTGTTCTCTTTTGAACAACAGGGGAGGGGGGGGGGGTGAGAACCATTTCTTGTCAACAAGCTCAAACGAACAATGGCTGTTCCAACGTTGTTCTCTTTCTTAACAAACAGGGAAAGCCTTGTGGACTTGGCGTCACGAAAGGCTCGAACTTTGGCACTCAAGGGATATTGTTCTCCTTCTGGACAAGTGATGGTGAATCTCGAGGTCGAGGTCCCTTGGCGCACAAGGTGAGAATGGGTCGTAGTGATGTTTCGCGACGAAAATCTGGATTTCCAATCTGAATCTTAATGGTTAAGTTTCCATATATATAGCTGGGACATTTCTTTGGCGTGGGGGACAATGGAGTGGGAGCTTCGGGGGAATGCACAGCCGAGCCTGAGAACAATGGCCTTATCTGCCCATAAGCCTAACTCAATCTGGCGAGGGCGGCGCATGGGGCGACGGAGGAAGATAAACCTCCTTGTTTAAACATTGACTCAGGGGGCTGCGATAAGGCCCCAGGCTTCAAAGCAAAGATGCACGTGGGTAGCATCGTGGTTTTAAATAACATGTGATAGTGGTTGAAATTAACGCGGCCTCAACCCGTTCTATCACACAAGCCTATTACGAAAATGGATGTTCAAATAGAAACGCATTTCGGTTACTTCGCGATTTTGGGGGTCAACATGATCGACTAACCGAGAGTGTAATCGGGAAAATTGTTCGTAAATTCAAACAAACAGGCTCGGTGGCAGATATGAAAACACCATTGCGTGCTTGTTTACGCCGTTCAGCTGAAAACATTTCTGCAGTGTGCGGGAATATGATCCAATAGTAAAATAAATAAATTTTCACCCAATTACACTGTTTTATTTACAACTAACTTCGATCTGTCTTAATGGAACACCCTTTATAATATTAATATAATAATAACAATAGTAATACTAATAATAATAAAAATTATAATAATAGTAATAGTGAATAATAATAGTGGCGATAAGGCCCCAGGCTTCAAAGCAAAGATGCACGTGGGTAGCATCGTGGTTTTAAATAACATGTGATAGTGGTTGAAATTAACGCGGCCTCAACCCGTTCTATCACACAAGCCTATTACGAAAATGGACGTTCAAATAGAAACGCATTTCAGTTACTTCGCGATTTTGGGGGTCAACATAATCGACTAACCGAGAGTGTAATCGGGAAAATTGTTCGTAAATTCAAACAAACAGGCTCGGTGGCAGATATGAAAACACCATTGCGTGCTTGTTTACGCCGTTCAGCTGAAAACATTTCTGCAGTGTGCGGGAATATGATCCAATAGTAAAATAAATAAATTTTCACCCAATTACACTGTTTTATTTACAACTAACTTCGATCTGTCTTAATGGAACACCCTTTATAATATTAATATAATAATAACAATAGTAATACTAATAATAATAAAAATTATAATAATAGTAATAGTGAATAATAATAATAATAAAATAAAATAGTTCTGAGAAAAAAAGAGTGGGAAGCGCAATAACAATTTTCCCAGGTCCCATCAGAATGTTCATGTAAACCCTATGAAAAGACTTCATTAATTTTCACTCAGGCCGCATATATGTGCACCTCTTCCAGTTACTAAGTGTAACAGGCTACACTTGGTTCCTCTCCCCTCGCGGGCACCCATTAAAAAGTCAGGTGTTACAACATCGTCTCCGAGAGTTTGGCCATCTTCACCCTTTAGGCCGATAGCTGTGACGTACTCCGCCAACCGGGCAGGGATGGTCTAGAGACCCACGACTCCTTATTGATCTCAGTTTAGTTCTTGGTAGAATTTAGATTAGATTTTTATATTAAGTTCGCCAGTGTGGTATTTTTGGTTTGTTTTAGGTTGATGACCGTGCCTGAGCTTTGCTAGGGGGGACTTATTTTTGAAGTGGAATGGAATAAATGTTTCTTCTGGTCTGATATTCGGTGGAAAGTTTGGATGGCTTTAGTTTTTATATCTATATGTGTTGTTTAAGTGTAATAGTGACCTGATTATGTGATGGATTTCTTGGAGTTGCAAATATTTCCAAGGCCATGGCATGGGTTATCACGCTAGGGTATTATGGGAACCTTGGTTTTCGTGCAGGATTAAGAAACTGCTTTCAACAGGTGTCAAATGGGGGTCTCCTGGCGAGATATTGACTTCTTTACTAGGGGTCACTGAATGCACCCCGTAGTAAGAAGTAGGTCTTTGTTTCGTCTCTGTTGTAGCGTGATGTAGTCACGGTTCCATTTTGATTGCTCAAATCATACGATCATTGAAGATGGAAAGAATGATGGATTCCTTGGATTGCCCTAATGCCGCTTCCGTTATTGTATCTAGTCTGACACTGAGTACTGTTGATGTTTTATTCAAATTTATGGGGTATGTGTTTGATGATGTTGGATAATGTGTGATGAAACTTTTTTATGGATTGTTTAGAGTGTAATAAACGATTTTTGAAGGTGTGAGAGCCTTTAGTTTCGGCAACAATACTGCGACGAGTGCGTCGTCCTCTAGACTGTTCGGCACATTCACATCGTGTGTCCCAGTCAAGAGGATCTTCACGCACGTTACCTTCTCTCCCCTAGTACCGTGACTAGCGATATTGCTATCGCTTGTCTCCAATCGTCAGGACAGTCTCGTGCACTCCAAACTGACGGTCTTTCCGAAGGAAGCTGAACTGCTCCATTTTGTTTCACATATTCATGATGTTGGGTGCTTGCTCGGGTGCCCGGGAAAGGCGGGCTTTCCTCCCATCCGGAGCTTGTTTTTACTCTGGGTCTTTTCTTTGTTTATTTCTAGTTCTTTGGGGGGCACCTTTGTTGTGCTTGTGTTTTGTTTGTTTCTCTTGGGTTGAGTTTTTCTTCTTTTTTTAATATTTGCCTATTTTTAGGCTATAAATTTAAAGGACTTATTTCTTAGAAGGAAGTAATCAGATGAGAACCCTTTAAAAAAATTCGCCAACAATTTCATCGGTTGGCCGCCCCCAATAGATCGCTTTTAATAGGGGAAAATAGTGGTTAGACTTGCCATTGATTGTCACTCTGATCTTTATGATCATTTCATTATCTGAGCGGGAGATCTACTAAAACTTAAGAGGGATCAAGAGCTTCACCTAACCGGCTACCTATCTACTTCCCTACAGCGTATAGCAAGCGTCGTGAATGGAAGCCATATGGGAACTCCATCCAGTGACTAATCAGACTCAATGTTAATTAACATCGGTGTATTCGGAATCTCTGTATCTACTCTTGGATCGTAGCTTATCTCTTAAGAAAGATGTTCGGATAAAAAAGTTTGTGTGTGTGTCTTTGCGGACCTACGTCTAGGATGCAGTCACCAATAAGAGCGGGCATTTGAGCAAAAATATAGTGGTTAAATTTATGGTGGGAGATTATTAAAGTTGATTTATTTACTAAAATACAATGCTCTATAGGTAAATTTACCTGATTATTGTTTAAATTCAGCTCTAATATATTTAAAAATTGATATTGCTCCACGGAAGCAAATTACCTAATAGCTTCAAGTAGGCCAAAACAAAGAGGCGGTTAACACAATTCGCAAGACTAAGTCTTGATTAAAAAAAAATGGCTGAAATTTAGAACTAAAAACTCACTCTACGCAAATTTTAGAAACCTAATAATATAATATCTTGAAGAAAACAACATAAAACACACACACCTTTACATATTACACTACCTGCGTAGAAATTAACGGCATTTCATGGTCACCGACTACTATATAAGCATGATATATAGCTGAGGTAAGTTTAACAATCACCACGAACATGTTCTACAAAATAATCTAGATATTACCCACCGACTTTCCTTTGTATAAGATTTTCGCACAACCAACTAATTGTTTACACGTAACAAACTAATCCTCAACTTTGCTTCCACACTCGGTCTTTACCTGAAAGGTCTCAGTCGCTTTGCGAGTCAGGCGTCGGGCACATATGGCCTGCACACATGTGCCGCACAGGTCTAGATTGGTATGCCTCATTTCTATGATGATTGAAAACATAAAGCATTCGTGTTACCAAAAACGAAAGTTTGCATCTTTTTCTTATTAACTATCAAACAACTTCTTGTTGTGGATCTACAGTGTCTCCTATGGAGGTATTCATATCCACATAATCCATACAATACTATCCAAATCTCTATTTACTCATCCAGACGATTACCAGCCCCAAGTGCCATAGACTAACAAGTAAATTTCATAATGATCTTTATATGAATTTCAATGCCTGCTTTGGCATCTCCATGAAGCGAAGAACGAATGGCGCAATTTACTTAATTATTAACAAACTCTTGAGTCTTCATTAAAATATTTAGTTAAGCTCGGATAGGAAGCGATCCTCAGACCTAAAGGGCTGAGGCCAATTAACAAAATGAAACAAAGTTTGCTACCAAATATAAATTGATAATCTTTTATAAATTACAAGAAACTCATTTAAAGTGCAAACATGAAACTTTTGTCTCTCTTTACCTGACGAAGCCTAGCTACACAAAATTTAAGGAATACAAACTTTGCACTAAATACTTCAATAAAATCACTTTTTTCAAGAACTAATACTAAACAGCGCATCTGTGCTTTTTAGTAAAGAATTACATTAGGATACAAACTATTTCAAAATAATATTCTACAACGTACGGGTTACCTTTTGCCTAGGAGTCATTATTCCTTGCATTCATCATTATACATTTCTTTGTGTTATCTGGGTTTTAAGTTTTTTTAATTTCATTGTTCAGGTTTCGTTTCTTTATAATTTGAATAATAAATACCACTGGTTAAAGAGTTAGCTTTTTGAACCTGAGATATGCATGATAAGATTTCATGGAGTTTAGAACGAAATTCCAACTGTAAAAATGACATTATAATTTATGATTATTAATTGACTTTAACTGTTCTAGGTTTAATAAAAAATAAATTATAGTGTTAGCAAAGCAGATTAAGTTAAATTTTCCGTATCAATTTCCATTCCATTATTCTCCTCGTGTAAACAGCTCTTAGGTTGTATGTTATCTTTACTTCCGTCCTTTTTTATATAAATCGTAACTTATTTAACAATTTATGAGACTAAAACTTTAGATGTTATGTAAATTCAGCTGTTATAACTCTTTTATTATGTAGTATAAACCGTCGTTGAGTTAAATCAAGCATTGTTTTATAAGTCAATAAACACCATATCCAGAGGGATTTATAATTAATATCCTGCAATAATTTGTGAGCAAATAGCCAAAATGAACTTACATACTATAGAAACCTCAAAAACCTGCCTTTTTGGTTGCATAAGGATATTTAAACGTTCTAGTTACTCTTTTGGTTCAAAAATGGGTTAGAATTTGGTAAGCTGCTTAGAAGAAACTGATTTGCCTATAGCTCATTATTTCTTTCCGGTCACCGCTTTTGAAAGAATTACAAGTGGACCGTAGAAATACATTTAAATTTTAACATTTTGTAAAACGGTTGCCAGATAGTTCTTAATTTTCTCCGCCATGTAATTGTAAATCAGCCCAACTATTAAATTCACAGGAATGCATGCTGTTCGGAGTAAATTTGACAATTTTTAGGCTCCATTTTACAGGTAGATGTTGATCTATTGGTAAACTGTCAAAGGCTTTAAAGAGAATAAAGGAAAAAGTTTTAGTTGAGAGATTTTTATCTAACATGGAAAAATGGATGACATCTGAATAGTGGAAAATAATTACCAGTAACATAAAGATACGCTCTAGGTATCCAAAGGTCGACGTTTTAAGTGCTCCTCTATACACACTAGAAAACTTGTAGGACGGGATATGAACAGCTGATACGAAAACTAGGTCGCTCTGGCCAACAGAAAGGAACACAAGAGACGTTCTTACTACATCTGCACGCCAGAATTCATTCAACAACCTGATGAAAGGTGGCTGGAAAACACGTACATAGAAACCAGGTGTGGCGAGAGAGATGGATGTTTTAGGTACCTCCACGAAGCTTGCACTGAATGAGGACCTTCACTACCACTCGGACAAATTTTCACCTCGATAATCAAGGAGAAGCGCGCTTGTAGACGTCGAATAAGACTCTGAACAAGTTGAACCATCCTGTTGACGAGGGGACTATTTGGTTCTACTCAGAGAAAAGGAACTTCTACCAGGACCAGTTGCATAACACCAAAAACAACAGCTAGCTTGCCAACAATCCAACTGCCTTCTCCTAGATCATGTAAATCAAGTTTTGCTCAACTATAATAGTCTTTCTTTGCATTTCAAGTCAGGGTAACGTCATGCTGCCCGATAACTTTGAGCAGTGTCTTAGGCACAATTTGGTTGGCTATATGTATCTACTGCAGATTTTAGTGAAACCCTGGATGAAGAAGGTTGTTGTTAGAACATAATACTTCCTAATTCTACTATTTTAATTGCATGGATCACTATGCGTGAAGCGCGATTGAGAAATATACCAACCACTCTGCCTGCAACATCAGGAACGAGCTGGTGGCCAAGATCAAGGGGTGTTCGAAGATCTTTCCAGATACATAGCAATGAACGCATTGGCCATGTTCCTAAGCCATCATGAAGCCCTAGTGGAAGCTGAGGGTGGCTAATTTAGGTAAATATTTATCTCTCAGCCATCATTTAGTTGATATTTCAAAAATTTTAAATTTCCTTGATTTTTGGTTGATATATTTCGGGGGATTTTCTGTTATGCAAACCTTTATATTTAGCCTGAACCACTTGTTAATTGCAAACTCTGTCTTCAACGAAAAAACTATTAGAATATTACTTTGGGGTTTAAAGTGAAATAGTAACTAGGACATGGATCTCCGTTAGAATGTGTGTAAAGAGAGAACTTTAAAGGAAAGGATGAAGGTATAGGAAATGAAAATTTGTTTAAAATATTGAGCCACAGATCTTTTTGCATGCATCAAGGCCAAGAAAAGCCAATGAAGATAATGAAGAATGAAATTACACTAATGCTTTTTTCAAAAAAATCAAAGGCCAAAGAAAAGGAAGTATAGAGGATAGGAAGTCTGAAAACTCAAATTTGGAGACGGATTTAAATAAGGTTTAGAATGGATTAAGGCTGAAATCTCCTTATGAAAAATAGATAATAAATTTGCACTCATACTGTATTTTAAGATATACACCTGTTTATATTACATAAAAATTATAGTACATTGTATGCCACAGTTAAAAGAAGGTGCTATGGACTACCTTTATCTGCTGCATAGGAATTTCTCATTTGATTGGTGTATTTGAATCGAATTTCGTTGGGTTTGGTGAAAGGGTGTGAGGTCAACAAACTGATAGCCCTATAAAGCTCACTCTTTGCTGTCTTACAACCTCTCATTGTTTGAAGTGAATGTTAAATGTGTTTAAGAATGTTTCTTTTTGCAGAATATGTTTTTGGCTGTAAATATTTCTCTATTAAATACCTTTTTATTTATTTTGAAAAATTATTTCGTTGATTAGTTGCAAAGTTTTCCTTGAAATATCCTTTACGCGTCGAATTTATTATATTTATGTACACCAATTTTTTTTATTATTTACGGCGATTTACTATGATCCCTGCTAGAAAGGGAGCTAGAATTGCCCTGATATAATTTCAGCTACTTGTCGTAAAAGGTGACTAAATCTGAATGGATTCACACTTGAAATGAAGTAGATGATGTGTGAGTAACTTCAACCTTCTTCCTTTCGTTCGCACTCAACGTCCATGTTTCACATCTACAAAGAGCAGTAGGAACCAACATTCCCTCATACAATCTCATTTGCACCGGGCTGCTCATTCGCTTTCCTTTCCTTAAACTCCTTATAAACCATATGCTTTACTCAGTTTTTCATTCACAGCAATATGTCATTTTCATGCCTTCCCTCACCTGCCAGATCCACAGCTATTAACTTAAACCACTGCACTTCTTCCAGCCTGCTCTCATTTAGAGTCATTTGCAGCCTACTCATTCCTTCCCTATTGCACCAAATTACCTTGCTTTTGTCTTCATTCACACTGAGATTCGTTCTCTCAAACGCAATCCCAAATATTTTGAACCAGTGCCTCTAGTTTCTCTTTTGAGTCATCCACCAGCACTGAATCATCTGCAAACAACGATTGTTCTAGCTCGTACATCTTCCATTTTTACTAAGTAATGCTGCACCCCTACGAACCACTCTTGCTTTCAACTCACTCACTACGCCATCCATATTTAGATTGAACAGTCAGAGTGACATCACGCATCCTTTGCTCAGTCCAGTTTTTACATTGAATACTCACCTTCCTTTTTTCCAACCCTCACACACGCTTTACAGTCATCATAAAAGCTTTTGCTAGCTCTTATTAGTGTGAATTAAATCCCACGACTTCTCAACACATTCCACATCCCCTTTCGGTCAACTCTTTCATACGCTTTCTCCAGGTCCATTAATGCCATGTACACATTTTTATTCTTTTTCAGGTACTTCTCACATATATTCTTTAAAGTGAAATTCTGTTTCACGCACCCTCTCCCCTTTTTAAACCCCTCTTGTTCCTCTCTAATCAGAATTTCTGTGCACCTCCTAACTCTTTCACTTAACACTCGTTCATATATGTTTCTAGGCACACTTAACAGACTTGTACCTCTATAACTCTCACATTCAGTTCTTTTACCCTTTCTCTTGTAAATAGAAAAAAATCATGCATTTCTCAAAACTTCCGGAACACACCTCTTGTCCATAAATTTATAAACAATCTGACTAACCACTCTACTATATACTCTTCCCCCATCTCCTTAATATCAGGGATAATCTTTGTAATTTATCTGATATTTTACTGAATTAAATAAATTGGAATAAAATTAAGCTTCTGTAATTATATAGGATGAGGAAGACCTTCTTAACCCAGCATAATTTTGTTTCTTTCAGGCAAATGGTCCACATGTTTGAGCACATTGTCATAAATAGTGTCTTTGTTCAAAAGTTTCATTTAATCATGCAATTATTGAACATTTTAGATTCTATTGTTCAACATCAAGGGATGCAATTGTTCCCAATTCAAGGTTACAATTGTTGAAAATAGAGGTCTGCAGTAGCTTATTGCCTATTATCTGCGACATCATAAGGAATAATTCATTTCACATCGCAACATAGGCAGAACATCGCCTTTAGATTGACGTCTAGGAAGATCAATGTTGGTTTTATAGCGAACAAGTTATTGTCTCTTGCGCTTAATCTTGGAGTAAAGAACCCTCTGTTCATGTCCCCTAACAATTCTATCCATAAATGGTTCACGCTGTAAGCGTTGTTCTTCATACAGTTATTTAGTTTCCAAATTTTTGTGGACTTTTGTAATATTTAGAAAGTGTTAACGCACTGTTTTATGACTGATATATAGCTTTAAAATAGCCTGAATAAGGCAGTTTACTACAGTTATCTTTAAACTGCTATCAGCAAGGTTGGAACTGAGTAAGTAACTATGATAAATATTTGATTCCAATTCATCTACACTCAAATTTATTTTTACAAAATATTATAATAAAAATATCAAACAAATTTAACATGGAAATAGACATAAATAGTGAAAGTGAAATAAAGATAAACTATATAATGCAGATAGTGCATGACTAAATTAAAATCCAAGATTAAAATAATTGAGCAATATGTATTAAGTCATTTTGAATTAATTTTACCACCCTGCTAGATGCATATTAATTATCTATAATCAAGTGTTTGATTAATGAGATAAAACGTCATCATTTGTCATATGTTTCACGTCAGCAACACTGTTTTCTTTTGAAATTGGCCTAGTACGAGGGCAGTCAATAAGTTTTGCAATTCGGATATAAGAAAACGAGATATAGGGAAAAGTGTTTTACTATTTTCAATATGACTACCTTCGACTTCAATGCACTTGCGTCACTTGCCCCTGAGGCTTCGAATTCCTGACAACTAGAAATCTCCCGACTGCTGTTCAATCCACTCCTGGACGGCAAGCTGGACATCTTCATCGTCCCCAAACCGGCGTCCACGCAGTGCAGCCTTGAGCTGGCGGAATAAAAGTAGTCGCTAGGGGCCAGATCTGGAATTTAGGAGGGATGGTTGAGCTCCTCGAGTCCGCACTCGCGCAAGGTAGCTTGTGCAACTCTGGCCTGGTGGACTTTGACGCGTTGAAGTCGACCATGGGGCGTGAGGTTTCTAGCGACCCAACGGGCACAGACCTTGGCCATGGCTAAATTGTCGTGGATGATGTTGATAACACTTCCATGTGATATTCCAAGTTCTCGCTCGATTTTCGAGGATTATCCTCGCCACACGGGCAACATTGTACTCGATGGTCACGTCTGACGGGTGCCCTGGACGGGGGTCATCTTCAAGGGACTCACGACCATGGCGGAACTCCCTGTTCCAGTGACCAATGGTTGCATAGGAAGGGGCGGTGTCGTTGGACACTGCAACCATGCGTTCATTGTTCTCTTTTGCATTTTTGCCTTTCTTGGTCAAAAGTTTTATCACTGCGCGGTGCTCAACCTTCTCCATTGTTGGAAAATTTGTGAGTGACGATCTGCGATCAGCTACTGCTCCTTAAATAGACGAGGCAGGAGAATTCGGTTGCAGGTCCTGACTTGTCATAACACCCTCACAAACACCCATCCCCCTTCCTCTGTTTTGCCCTACCGATTCGCAAAACTTATTGACCGTCCCTCGTACTTTTTTCTTTCAGGGATTATTGTCGCAATTACCACCCTGTATTTTGTATTTTGTTTTAATATCAACTTAAAATGGAAGCAGATAGTTATCACCAGAGAAAAAGTAACGCACCAACTACGGTGAGCCTAACTTGTGCTATTTTATTGCTCTGGCTTCTTTGCTAGAGTTCTTTGCTTATGAATGATGCAATAAGAAAATTTAACACGGAGTGCTATTTCTGTAACCTTATCACTAAATCCCTTTGAGACTCCTGTCAAAGCAGTTGCACCATCAGAAGTTATACTAATACAATGAACCCAGGCGAGTTTGTACTCATGAAAAAGAAAATTACATTTAAGAATATTTCTTTTCCCGAGCATTTCCCTTTGTATGAGTTGCATAAAAGCAGTTCTTCATCTTTTTCATTAAATAAATATTTAATGAAACCAAGAAGCTGAGCTATGTTATAGATGTCAGTACTTTCATTTAATTGCAAAACAAACCTTCCACACATATTGATCTGCCCTAGTAACTATTTCTTCAAATCTTCAGCTATCATTTCTGTGTCTTGCAAAAGTGTTATCCGACAAAGGATTGCTTTTAATTTTTTAGCATACTTTTGCATGAATGCTTTCAACCATTTGTACAGCAGCAGGAAGTATAAGGGTTTCACCAATAGAGTGAGATTTATTTGCTATTAGGTAACTAACCTCAAACGAAGCTTTCAAATATTTTTCATTAAAATTGGTGTAATTTGCAAAGTGGAGGATTGAGCATTGCAGAATTTCAAGGAACGTTGAAAAAGTGCTATTGGCTTTCCAGCATTCTCAGGATGTTTGGATTCTAAATGCCTTTTTAAGCTTGATAATTTCATGCTATCATTAGCAACTATATCATGATACAATAGGCAGAGCGTGCGAGGCTCTTTCTTAATATGAGTGCATGCAATCGATATTTGACATAATCATTCAGATAACATCTTACTTTCTTTTTTACTTTGGCATTTTTTCTGTTGATGTGATATGTAAACACCATTCAGAGACAAAAGTAACCATAAGGGATTCTTGCTCTTAGCCAGAAGTAGCCATAGGCCTACATGTTATTTATTCTTCCGAAGAGTTGGCAACCAGCCGAATTTTTTCACAGATTTCTTTGTAAGCCATTTAGCCATCTTATAGGTGATTGTTGTCGAGGTTTAGTAAGTGCGTAACCCCAGTCCCACTTCCTGAACATATATTTCATTACTGCACCAAGGTGAAGCGGAGGTTAAGTGTATCCAATACACCTACCCTGGCCACTTCCAGTCAATAATAATAACCCCGGGGTTACTTTTTGATCAAAATTAAGATAAGAATCCCCTGAGTGTGTCCTCACTCAGTAAAAACCAGTCATGGGTGGACTTGTGTAATATTGAGATTTATGCCGAGTGGATTGCTTATTAATTGCCAAAGGATGGTCCGAAATAGTTAAACACACAGATAAAAAATAATCTTTAATGTACATGAATTAGAAATATGAAACAGCGTATATAGGTATAAATAGAATTATTTTTTGCACTGGATAAGTAAGTCTACATAATGTCGTGGGGATTATACTTGAAAATTACTCACTAGGATGCTTGCGTCTTAATCGCACCGAACAGAATGAATGGAATAATATTATTGAATTAAGCACCGAATTAATCACTTCTAATACACGGGGTTATAGGCTTGAGATGGGGATTATAGTTAACGAATAACCCGGTGTAGTGAGGAGAGGGAATAAATCACTTTAACGATACCTTTGAGTTCGTAAGTATTTTGAGAATGACGGTGAAGATTTTTTTCTGCTGCCGATGATTGCACATAGTCCGGTCATCCGAGGTTAGCAAATGAGAAGGTAATACTACACCGGTGATATACTGATCATATGCCGGATCACGAAGGTGAGCCAAACTGTGGCTCAAATCGGACTTCTTCTTCCTCGAAGTGACTGTCCGATTATTCGGCTCTTTGAGTGGGTAGCCAAGACCGAGTACCTAGCTACGTATAGAGTAATCCTCAGAGGGAGGTCCTGTGTAACCTCTAACTCTGGAGAGGGGGGGAGGCTGCGATAAGTTTGACAACACACCAATTCCCTGAGAAGTTTCTCCCTTGAAACAAGAGAACTGTTTCTTTTGTGGAACGAGCTCTCCTCACAACGTAGGTCCAAGACCTTCTGCCTGACTCCAGGGAGAATTTTCCCTATTATTTCCCTCACGAGCAAAAATCGAGAGAGAGCACCGAATTCTCATAAAATCCATATCGCTGCGCGAAAGACCTTTCCATCTGCTGCCACACAGAGTAAATCTTTCACACCTTCGAACTATCCTTGCTCCACGTCGCGGTTTACGACGGCGAGAAAACTCAAACCTTCTTCGGCTAGCGGGTGTCCTTCGAGGCCGACATTTTCCTGAGCGACCGGCCGCAAATTTGTTGGTCTCTTTGGTGTGAAAAGGGGCGGAGGGAATTCGAGGCGAAAAGCGAATTTGGAATAAGGGAGGCCTCGCAGCTTGTGTCGGGTTATTTCTGCGTACACCAATGTACTTGGTATTAAGACTTCTGCAATTGTATATTGCAAAATTTAGGAATAAAAAGTTTATACCTAGATTTATGACTTCATCAGTTATTAATTGGCCATTACTGCACAATTGGAAAAAATTACAACAATACTAAAGAGTTATATTCACATACATCACAATACATGCAAATTTTAAAAACAAACTAAATTCCCGCAATCATGGTTCATAGACATCTTGGATTCGTGGAGAGTTGCCAAATGTCTACTGAAATTCTTTCAATTTACATTAAAATTATAATTAACAAAAAACATACATAATTAAATCAAGTGACTATTAATGCTATAATTATTTTTTCCAGCCAATGAAAGCAAATAACTTTAGAAGGAAGATAATTATTCATATAATCAACGGGAGAACCCTTTCACAAGTAACAAATAGCCAGCAGCGAGATAAAATCAATGTTTTCACATGTCAGATCATGACAGATAAATATGTTTTTATTTAACTTGAGGGTGTTTAACCCTTTTGAAGCGTGATGGTTTGGAAATAACCTACTCCTAAGAGTACAGTTTTGACGGTAAAAAATCAAATAAGATATTCAAACATTTTATTACATTTTGTTAATTATAACCTTACATAGCATGTGAAAAGTAAATAAAAATTTGAAAAAAAATAAAAATAATGAATTACTTTATTAATTATTAAATGCGAGAGTCTACTATTGCCGAATGTACTCATACTTGAATAGCATCTCTGCGGCGATCGACCTTAGTCACACCATTTTCTGATTCTAGTCATTTGTTACAGAACAGCTGCATACAATTTTGTATACTTTCTGTGTGTGAACAATTTTAGAACAGGGGGCAATCCATAATTCTGGTGTTTGTGGGCATTTTTTGCAAACTTATGAAGTGTGTTTTCTTTTACACTTTCCCTTTCCTTTTTTGCTGCATTTATTTGGGACTATACTGCAAACAGTACAGTTCGGCTTAATTTTTTTGTCCTCCTGGCATGATAGAAAATGCCTCTCAACTAACTGATTTGCCAACGGTGTGTTGCCAGGTCCTTTTTCCCGTTTATTTGAATTACCACAAGTGGCATAACCTTCTAGCATACCAGTTACTACTAATTCTCTGAATTTTCGAGGCAACATTTTGTCATTGGGATTTTGAATATTATAACAGATATTGCTGTTTACCAAAGCTAATTTGACTATAAAATGACATATAGTTTGGTACCATTTATATTTCATTTTCTGTTGAAAGGATACGTAGAACACAGATGGTCAATTTATCTACCCCTCCCCCCCATGAATTGATTATAATATTGTTGGATAGTAAGTTTATGAACCACCTTTTGCCTGTCTTCGAATTCACTTTAACTGCTGATATCCTTATTGCCTACACTTGAGAGCACGTTCACCTTTCCTGTGTCTTGACAGTATGTAGCAATAAGTGTTTGATTATTATTTACCCATGTGGTTGGCAGATCACCTTTTTTCATTTCTAGGTTCTTCATTTCAGACGGCCGGCCCTTCCGGTTTGCTTTGACTCTACCAAATGCTCCATTTTGCTCCCATTTGCTCTAAATAGACAATATGACCTTTGTTTTCAAAGTCACTGAGTAGTGAAGTAACTATTCTATATCCAAGGCCTTTACTACTAACAGGTCCAGCTTTTTTTCCGGTAGAAACATTAAATTTCAGAAGATAACCAGTACTTGAGTCAAAGAGTGACCAAATTTTAATTCCCTACTTTGAAGTTGGTTTTGTTGGCAAATATTGTTTGAAGAACAGTCTCTCCTTGTTATTAACTATTGTTTCATCTACACTTATTCCCCTATTGCTTGTGTAATGTTGTGTGTACAATCCACTAACAACATCCAGAATCGGCCTAATTTTATTTAATTTGTCATCTGTATCTGCAGTTTCATTACTGCCAAAATTATCGAATAAGTAAATACTGATCCCTAGACATTATAGTACTGAAGCCAAGTGTAGAGGCATGGAAATGTTTGGGGTAGAAATATGACTGAAGTATAGGCTTATGAACCATACCCATAACAATTTATATTTTGACAAATGCCTTTATATGATTTCCAGATACATCTCACCATTTTCTATATCTAGATCTAGGAGAGAGCGACTGCTCCCTATCAATAATTTTCTTGGCATACCTATTAGTTTCTCTGGCTCTAATTTCATAAATTTCGGCAGGGAAAAACTTTTTAAAACATTGAAAATGACTCAAGATTCTGATGAAGCCCACTTAAATCGATTACTCCTTGAAGAGAAAAGAAATTTATATTTTCCTTACTTACACTAACATTTTAGTAAGTCTCCTACCTCTTCAACAAAATCTATATCAGCAAGTTCATTCTTTTCATAATCATGCTTTCTTCATCAATCGAGAGACTTTCTGAATCACCATCAGAAAAATAATCTTGAAAAATTTCATCTATAAATCCAGGCGAATACAAATTTAGAATAGTGTAAAACATAGTATAAAACTGTAGAGGTATGAAATGAAAATATCTATAATTATAAAATACAATAAGTATTCATTATAATAGTAAAATAAAACGACATGGTAACTTACAACAGCAAAAAACCAACATCGATGAATGCATACTTCCCCTTAATCTAGCGCGCACGGAAGTTCATACTTTACGCAAACGTAAAAAATTGAGTCAATTTGAGTCGTGAGATTCTTGTTGCCCGTAACATTTTTTCAGTAATGTTGACTTTTGTAGAGTGTCGCATTGAATGTTTAACTTTATTTGGGAGACAAGTTCGATCATCGCAGCCAAAGGGTTCAAGCTATTTATATTAAAGAAAAATGAATATTATTCTTGAATGTTGTATGTACACCCCGTAATATTGTGTGACGCAGCCTCAGATGTGCGTAAACCTCAGTTTTAAAACAAATGGTCTAGATAACAATGGCTAAGATATTTTGATACCGCTCTCTTTCTGCGAGTTGAACCTAAAGCTGCGGCACCAAGGTTTTCTTTTAATTCGAGCCATCGCAAAGAATGCCAAGCGATCAAATGTGTAATCCATAATATTCTGTAAACCTATGAATAAACAAGTTTATATAAAGCTTAATATCAACCGGTAGGGCAATGAATACTTCAAAAAGGAAGACCCATGCATTAACCAAATTGTAAAGAAGGACCGTTTCAAGAGTGATGCAGCAGATTTTATGGAGGGTTGTGAAGATTTTTCCATCACTCTCTACAGACAGACTGTCCCTTGGCTAGAGGAGGATAATCTTTACGTTCGCACAACCAGGGTCAAGCCATTGATCAGAGTAATTTAGGTAAACCGCATAATGTGGGGAAATAGTTCATTTCCTCTCTTGGAGGATACGAGGTATCGAAGCTTGAATCATTTGTTCTTTTATATCTTTAAAAATGAAAGCAGTTTAGTGGCGCAGACTATTAATTATCTTTACCCTTTTGGATTCCCTGTGCAAATAGCCTCTAGGAGTTGTATGGTTCCTGGGAGGCAAACATTCACCATACAGGGAAAACTCGAATAGCGGAAGTAGTGGCTGACAGGCAGTAAATCTTAGGTCACCTAATGTGGAGAATAATTACAACCAGGGAAACGCTAAGAAACCAAGACCTCCTCTTAAAAGATAAATTAAACTATCATTATCCAAATTCACAGAGTATAATAAACAAATTGGCTGAATTAAATGCTTTGGTCAATAGAAAATCTTTAACGCAATCATTATAACTGAAAGTTTGTTGGATACGGCGCATATGGAATTTAATGGAAAATTTAGTATCGATGTCTCTTAAATGTTCCATATAGACGAAATGCGACGTAAATGGGGAAGGGCTCTAATTAGAAAAATAATTAAACTTAATGTTAGTGTCGTAGGTCAGATAGGCGTCACTGGCCATCGCTTGCCCTCCCTAGACGCAGGAAGAGTCCCTGTTAATTACGAGGGATATTCGAGTGCGTTTTATACCGTTGGCGACTTAGAAAATAGACCAATGGCTTTTTATGTGGTTCTTGGATTTAAACAAGAGAAAAATAATAATTTTTACTATTATTCAAACAAATAACAGAATTTAACAATAATTTGTACACTATGGAAAAACTAATCGTTCAGCAAAAGGGAATTAATTTACAATGAATGCTTCGGCACGAGCTATGAGAAGCACAATATTTACTCGAAAGATAACGGGAGGAGATGATGAAGTGACGCTTTGTAGTGGGAAAGCGTCACGCCTCTTCGAGGGTGGTAAGGAAAAATGTAATAGGCTTAGGATTTTCCAAGTGGTTGAGGGAGCCTCGAGTGGTGGTTTGAGGGAGTTTCCTTGGAGGGCACGGAGTGAAGCGCATTATTCCAGAATAATTCCTTACGACCTTGACTGCCGTAGTTCTGAACAACTGGTTTCCTTCCTGCGAGTCTTTAGGGTACCAGAGAGTCACTTGTGATGTGGCGCGTTGTGCCCTTTGGCTGATTTCAATGAATCCTCTTGATTACTGATTTGATACTGCGGGAGCAGTGCCTGCCCTCTGGTTGAATATTCATTGCTCGTTTCCGCGCGCTGGGAAATATATACGACTTCGCCGTAAGGGATTTGTTTGCCGTTAGAAGTT